>JAYGXS010000002.1:93960249-94072323 GCA_036362985.1 Ligula intestinalis
CTGCTGTGAGGTACGGCATCAATAACTGATATTTGATAGCGCAGGTATAGACAGCTATGTTTGGTATAGCGTTGCTTTGAATTCTTATCAATTTTGTTATCTCAGTATCGTATTATTGATCGCCATCCCCTCGCTAAACGTCCTTACCGTCGAAAGTTTTTATTTGTTTCATTTTTGGCTGCTGTCAAAACAGCTCAGCGTTTGCCTAGAGCTGAAATCGGAATTTGGGTGTCCCAATAATACATGAAGTATGCAGAGTGGATCAACGCGCCACAGGTTAAAATTACCACTACTTGCGAGTGCCTTTTATTCTCGTAGCACTGTATAAAAGTATTGTGGGATAGAATGCTTTCGATTGGCAAGAATTGAAACGCTTGGGGGAGGTTGATTCACCTATTTAAACAGGTTGTGTTTTCACAAGCGTTACCCTACCTGCTGCTCTACTGAGGATCATTGTGCGTTTGTGGTTGTTCTTGAACAGAGTTTAATTTCGACACAGCCATCTATAACTCTTTAAGTTGCTACACGTTTCCTTAGCTATCAATAATTTCTAATTATTTTACTTGGTTTATTTAATGTTATGCACAATACCTCCATTAATATTTCGCTCATCGACGTTGACTCAGGTTGTGATACTGACTATTGTGTACTTTTTTCTGAAGTTTTTTCAGATCTCATAGGATGGGGGCTTTTTGCTGAGCTTTGTTCTGACCATTAACAAGACGGTTGTACTATGAAAAGTAGCATCTTAAATAGAATATATTTTTATCATTGATTGTAAATGCTTTTATAAATTAAAATATATTCTTTAGAAAACACGCATAAACAATTATTTATTGTACTCATTTGGTAGCAAATAACGCCTTCTTTAAATTTTGATGCTGAAAGAAAGGGTATTGTCCGGTTAAAAAAAATTTCCGAAATTGCCGAAAAATTTTGAAAACCACTGGCTGCTGCACTCTTATTCAAGGTTTAAACTGGGCACTGTGTACATCCTGTTTAGGGAAAAGTATGCTTTCACCTATACTTTGAGGAAGATGTCACATAGTTCTCATAAAATATTGCAAAAGATGTGGAGCATGCTTTACACAGTAAAGGCAACAAAAATAAATTGAAAGATATGATTTTTCACGTATTAATACCTCACAACCGTAAAAAGGCTCATATTAAGAAATGTTTTAAACCGAAAGTTACGCTTTCTTTAATTATTACATTTAAAAAAGGCGTTATTTTCTATCAAAGGAGTACAAGAAATAATTCTTTTATGCATGTGTTCATTAAATGTATTTGAATTTATAAATGTAGTCAAAAGCAATGAAAATGACGCATACTATTTAACAAGCTACTTCTTGAAGTACAAACGTCTTGTTAGTGGTCAGAAAAAAGCTCAGTAAAAAGCCCGCATTCTACCATGAGCTTAAGTAACTTCAGAATAGACTATGAGATAGTCAGTATAAAAACTTGAGTCAACATCGAGTACCGAAAGAGCATCAATTTTTCGCATATGTCGGCATGTTGCACGATTTCTGGCGCTTATTGTATTTTTCCCCATTTCCTGATTCTACAACCATTTCTTTATTTTTAAGTTCGTTTATTAAATGTTGCTATTCCTGATAGATTTCTGTTCTCTCCATAACGCAGCTGCATAAGAATATTGTGGGCCATAATGTTTTCGACTGGCAAGAATCTAAGAGCTAGAAGGTGGTTGTTCCACCTGTAAAAAGCGGCCTATACTCTTATAAGCGTTACTCTACTAACTGATCTCTTGAGGATCATCGTAAGTTTATGATAGACCTTTGACATAATTTAATGTCTGCACAGCTTTCTCTACTTATTCTTCTTGCTTCGCGCATGTTGAACTTACATTAGATTAGATATCTGATGAAAGGTTGGAGATTTGGGGGATTAAACACAAATTTGAGATTGTTTGTTGAGTTCTTTGGGTTGACTTGAGGCGCAAAATGCTGTTGAATAGAATTAAATTCCGTTCAGAGTTGTAAACTGGGAGACAAAATAGGCGAAAGAGAGCGAAATTCGGCGTTTGTTGATATCCAAGGAGTTTCATACGCTATTAAACGCTGCGGCAAAAGGGTTCTTTTCTGTATATCTTGCACTATAAAGGAACATTCATGAAGAGCAGGAAAATTTTAATTGTATTTGTTGACCGAACGGAAAATTTTGTTTTTCTTTCATGAAGTTGAGGTTAGTGTACGTACAAGATACAGCACTATAGTCGAGAAAGGTCCATGAATTTAGTTAACAGATTTTTGCCCTACAAATCTGTTATGTTTTGTGCCCTTAAGATAAGCAATAAACGTACAAGAGACCAAGATGTGTTTTAGTTAACCGAAATCACCAGGCCTATTTGACTCTACAATAGTGTCACGGAATAACATGTTTTCTAATAAACATTGTATAATAAATTCATCCAAATCTTGTCAAAATATTGGAAGAAAATCAATAAATATAAAAACTTGGAACGAAACAGACAAAGGATTAACATGTTTAAAAATATCGAAGCATATTTTAGGTCGCTCTGTTGTGCAAGTTTAATCAAAGAACGGTGACCTGAAGTAAAAGAACGTATTGAAAACTGCTTTATGCTTACTTAGAAATATAAGCTCTTTCCTTTTCAGCAGAGTTTTTTTTTCAGTTTTAAAGAAGTCAAAAAACCAGTAAAAATATCCCAGTTTGATCTTGACTTTATCTTCAAAATAGGTATCATACACAGATATTCGACTTCAAAATATCTAACTAAAGCACTTTTTCAGGCGGCAACCTGGTATGAAAAGTATTTTTTATTTATCTTAGACGTATGCATTCTCAAATTTTGTTGTGAAAATTCATTTTTCTTGGCAATGAGTTGACATGTTTGGGCGATTCTAAAGTCATGACCAATACAGGCAGCTACCTAAGGAAAAATGTTTAAGAGCTCATTAACTAGGTAAACGCTTTTAAGATATTTCTTATTTCTAAGTTTTCGGTAAAAAGGTTGAACAAACTTGGCATTTATGGACAAACAAAGCAAGACAGTGAAATTCATAAAGTGTTCAGCAGAATTTCGAAAGAAGTTTACTGCTAGTCGCTCTCGATTTCTCAAAAGTATTTTTTAAAAATGTGATAAATGAAAATTTCTTTAAATGTACTCAAGATGGTATAAATTTGATATCAATTAAAACCGTAATATTACCTTTTAGTAAACAGCCAGTCTATCCATGTGGAGCCTTCAATCTATTTTTATTCCGCTCAACCTCCGGGATATGATAACCATAAAAAATCTTTTTGAACTTGTCAATAGAAGTTGATACAAAGCACACAAGAATCTCTTCATGCCGTAAGAATTGAAATTTCAACGAAGTATCCACATTGAGAAAAAACTGTCGAAAAGGTAACCACATCCATTTGTGACACATTTAATGCAAGTTTAAATGTTATTAGAAACAATTTAATTTATAAAAAATTATATTTGTACTTATTGTGGATTCACTTGCGACTTTTTCCATTCCCATGCTTTAAACCTACTCATATTTCACATTGGACCAGTGATTTTTATTATTTTCATTACCTGAGTTTGTAGATTTTTGTAAAAATTAGATTTTTTCTCAACGAAACTTTGACTTTTTTACTTATGGTTCTTACTTTACTGTTTTAATAGTTTGGGGGCACGCCACATGTACTGACTTCCAGCAAAATGACTTTTATTACGTTATCGAACATATTTCATAAGATAGTGCATCAACTAGAGCTGTGTGGTTAGAGCATTGGCTTCCGGTAAAAGCCTTCTCTACTGCTCGGGATAAAATCCCGCCGAATGCATCAAGGTTTTCGACAATTGAGTCAGCTCAAGCTAAGGAAATCTGCCAAAATTCTTAAAAAATTTTAAAGGCAGTTAATATCAATGATAGAGCGCGTACTACTAAAGTAGTTACGATTTACAGTGCTTACGTTTTGTTACTGGTCATAACAAAGCTCGTTAAAAAGCCCTTATCTTATCCTGACTGAAATAACTTCACGAATCGAGGCAAAGGTTCGCATCCCAGGTATGTGCATACACTGAAAAGAAGTAGTTTAGATTACCGTAATTGTACATTTATTTGTCTGAGTTTTCGAAATCTTGCCAGAATCTATCGTCAGAGTTAAAACCGTGAACGAACGCAAGCAATATTTAAAGGTGGAAGGGGCCAATTAACCATTAAAGAAAGCAACCAACATATAAAAGGGAGGGGGTAATTAACTGTTAACGAGGGAAAGCAAAATGTGTAGGGAGAGGGATCAATACAAGCGAACATCCGTGTCCCAGGAAGCAATTGAGAAGAAGAAGAAGACTCGATCGCTGGGACAATATGTTTATTCGCCTGCGTTTCGATATCCGTCGCGGATTCGTCATCAGAGACATGAGTAGCTACTCATGTCTCTGATGACGAATCCGCGACGGAGAGGGATCAATTATTCATCACAGGGGCGGGGTGGGGGAGGTAGTAGGGAGGGAAGGAGGGACAGGACCACCAGTGACATGAGTCCGGAGAAGGCGCCAGCTTGATGCATCGGTTAACTGAGTTATCATCCGACGCCCAGGCTTCAATTAGCTCTCGGCCCGTCTTGCTGCTTGCGTGGGCAATTATCCTCGCAGCTGCGAAGTTTAACTCGTGACCCGCTCCGTAGGTGTAGGTGGCCACTTGCGAAGAGTCATCACCCCGTTGACAGTACCCATTTACGTAGGCTTTTTAGGGCAGTATGCAAGTGTTCGGTATATGACCTAAAATCTATCTCGCGTCAACTCGGTAGTTCGTATCGATTAACTGTGCGAGAATTGAACTTGAAATCAATCGATTTTTTTTCAGCCAATATGACCCACTCCACAGGAGCAGGTGAATGAATCAATATACACAGATGTGGCCTGTAACGAATTGAGGCAAAGGTTCGCATCCCAGGTATGTGTATAAATTCAGAAAAAGTAGTTTCAATCACCAGAATCATAGTTTTATTAGTCTGAGCTTTCGAAATCTTGCGGGAGTCCATCGTCAGAGATAAAACTGTCAACGAAAGCAAGGACCATTTACAGGGGAAGGAGCCACTTAACCGTCAACGAAAGCAAGTAATATTTTATAAGAGGGAAGGGGTTAATTAACCGTCATAGGGGAGGGAAGGAGGAACAGGACCACCAATGCCGTGAGTCTGGAGATACCTACGCAGGGCAACATATGAAGGCGCCAGCTCGATGTATCGGTTAACTAAGTTGTCATCCGACGCTCAGGCTTCAATCAGCTCTCGGCCCGTCTTGCTGCTTGCGTGGGCAATTATTCTCGCAGCTGCGAAGTTTAACTCGTGACCCGCTCCGTAGGTGTGGGTGGCCACTTGCGAAAATGTATCACCCCGTTGACAGGATGGACTGCATGATAATAAGTATCACAACCTGAGTCAATGCCAATTAGCAAGTGAATATTAACCTTTTGCATGCGTCGGAATGTTGCAGGATTCCTGGTGGGTACTGTACAGTCATTTTTGCTTATTTAAGTTGGTTTATTGAATGTTTTGCGCAATAATTTTGTTCCCAAGTGACCTGTGGGGGCCGTTATTCTGTTATAGCATTGCTTCGGCTTATCTGGGGTTTTTCTTATCTTTAGATCGTATTGTTGACTATTATTGCCTCTCTTAACGTTCTTCCTCTTAAATTTTGCTTAGCTTTGTATTCAATCTGCGCATATTATTTGTTTTTCTTACAGGTATTCAATTTGTTTCTAATTAACAGGAAGTCGAGATTGAGAACAAAATACACTAGAAATTGCATACCCAAAATGTATTGTTGACAGACGATTATAATCGGCACAATCCTCATTTAAATTTTTCTCCTGACGCTTTAATATCATTCGTTGAAAATACGTCCTAAAAATGCACGCCGCAATGCCAACTGGATAGAGACTGAACTGTAATTTCAAGGGTTCGTGGTGGATAGTGGTCGCATAGAAGTAAAACGCCAAGCACTTCCGAGTCTGGAGAATATAAGTTGGCCAAAAAGGGGATTTTTACCTCTTCCAATGGGCGCGCCAGGAATTCGTCCACTGCCCCTGCAAACCATATTCAGTCGCGGTCAAATGCACACCTTGTGGAACCTGTTCAGTATATTCATAACTACGATGAAGGAACTCGGTTTAAGTGACCAATGGATGCTCAACGGTGGCACTCTGCTCGGCTCATTTCGACACCATAACCTTATTCCCTGGGATGATGACATCGATATTCTCGTGGACGTGGTGGTTAGAACAGTACTAAGAGAAAAGTTTCACAGCATGGAACCCGACATCTTGTGTTAAAAGGAACAAAATAAGTCAGGCTTAATGCAACGTTGATTTAACCGAGTGATTCATCTTAGGACGTGTACGGCAGTCGTCAACTGCGTTACAAGGGCAACGGCTGGCCTTTCGTGGACATTTGTTTTTACTCCTCAAGTGAAATGCACATAACAGAAATTGGATGGTCCTTTGGTAGATTTTATAGGCATGCAAAAACGGATGTCTTCCCGCTACTGCTCAGACCATTCAACAAATACTGGGTTCCAACACCAAGGAGCACACATGCTGTGTTGCTGCAGACTTACGGTCGTGATAATATCTGTTCCGGTGTATTCTTCTCTCACGTCTCTGAGTTTGTAAGATTTACCCGGACAGTGCGATGCAAAAACCTAACGGATATATATGCCTTCGTAGAACATGCTCCACTCTGCGGCAATGTTCAGGACAAGGATGGTAATCAGGATGATTTGGGTTGGTTCCGTTAACGGCTGGTTCAAGGTGGAAAAACCATTCATGAGGTCCATCTGGTTGTCCCCTTGCGGGAATTCAACGTGGGGAAGTCTAATACGCAATCACTTTTCCAAGTTTTGCAATGGCTATTCAAGTGTATTGTACACTGCAGCGAGCTGTAATTTGGTGCTGGCTTACGCTAACTAAAATGCATTAACTGCAAAACTGTGTCAACATGTTTTGTCATCTGAACGTACAAAATGCTAGACGCAGCTATCCTGGATTCTTTTTCCAATTCTCGCCACGATCTGAAGTGAGGGTTGCTATGGTTTACTTGCTTTTATATGTTCCACCAAAGTCTTCATTAGTTTGAACATGACATGCAGTTCGACTGCCTTTTGCTCTCTTATTACCCTGGCTTCTTTAGTAGAGATGCCTAGGGACTCAACAGCTCGTCTTTTCGAAGATTGTGTATTTGTGATCAATAATAGCCTACTCAAATAATGTAAGTAGGCATTATAGGCACATTTTAGCTATGGCCTTGTCAGCGGCTGGCCTACTCTGCCGTCACCCACCCTCACCCAAGAGGACCCACGGCCTGGTTATGTCATTACCTATGGTTTCCCCACCTGCTGCCTTATGTTACCCTGTATGAACTGACAATCACCGTCATCATTGCACACACCTGTTCGGGTATCGGTTAACCCTTCCCCCCTTCAGCAACCGCAAACCATCCCGCAAAGTGGATATTCCTGCTCGTCCGATTGCATATTATTACTTGATAACTCGGCCGCCCACGCCTACAGGTGACTTGATCTCGCCATCCTAGCCCCGCGTTTAGAGCTCCCAATTCCCAATTCCCATCATTAGTCACTTATAAACACCGTTCAACCCGCCCTAGTTTCACTACGAACGCAAGTGTACGGACCCAATGGCGATTGCCGAAAACATACAGTATGGCGAGTGCTACAAGAAACATTCTGAAGTTTGAAAAAGACCGGAAGTCATTCGCAAAGCAACATTGAGTAGGGTTGCAATACTATTGATCATACAGTCGAATTTCAATTATTTTCAGTCACGCTAGGATGCCGACTCTGTGATAGGCTTCGTTCTGACCGCTTCGAAAAAGTTGGTTCTGTAAAAAATAGCTACTCAAATTGTATGCATTCTTTTCATTGATTTTGACTGCCTTTATAAATTCAAATTTATTTTATGGAAAGCATGCACGAAAAAATCCTCTCTTGTACGCACTTGATAGCAAGTTAAGCCTTATTGAATTTTTTATCTTCAAGAAAAAGTTTCCTCCGGTTTAAAACATGTCTAATTTTGAGTGCTCTACGACTGTGCAGTGTTCCTTCATAAAACATCGCATCTGTAAAATTATTAATGCCACCCCTGATACATGCGGCATGCTCAATATCTATTGTGAACTTCTATGACAGCTATGTAACCACTTCCACAAATCATAAGCAAGAACGTTCTTTTCCTTAAACAGGATGAACACGGCATTCAGTTTGTAAAACTTGAATTCAGTTCTAGCCGTCGGTAGGTTTCAAAATCATTTGACAATCTTGAAAGTTTTTAAAACCGAAGGTTACTCTTTCTTTAAGAATAAAATGTAAATAAGGCGTAACATGCTTTCCACAAAATATATTTGAATTTTTTAAGTCAATCAAATCAGTGATAAAGACGCATACTATTTAAGCAGTTCCTTTTTACAGTACATACGTTTTTTTTAGTGGTCGGAATGAAGCTCGTTAAAAGTCCCGCATCCCATCATGACTGAAATAACTTCAGAATAGACTACATGATAATCAGTAACATAACCTGAGTCAATGCCGATTAGCGAAAGAGTATCAATAATTCGCATTTGCCGGCACGTTGCACGAATTCTGGCGCGTATTGTAAGTCAGCACACGAGCGGGGCAGTGTCCGAAGTACTAGACCGGCGGCAGTCATTTTAACGGCCACCGCGAATCGTCTTTATATTAGTCAGTCTTCCGGTGATTGGGCAAACCAGCAGAGGGTATTGGCCCAACCAAACTGGAGAGCGCATGTACGCCCCCGTCACGCGAGGTCAAAGAATGATTTAAAGCATAGGTTCGAATTCCAGGAACGTGTATAGTTTGAGAAGAAAACGTTGAGTCGATCACCGGAATCATAGTTTTAGTAGTCTGAGCTTTCGAACTCCTGCAGGAGTCCATCGTCAGAGATAGGAAAACAGCAACAAATGAGGGCGGCTGGTTATGACGTGTGTGCAAAACAAAAGGTTGAACGTGTAGAAAATCAATAATTGTCTGGTATGGATGCCGATTGGCCACTGCGGACTTTGTCAGTTTGGGCAAATAGGCGAGATCGGCCTGTTGGGTGAGCTTATTTACGGAAATAAAATCATCGACGTAAACGAACAACAGTTGTAGAGGGAGGGGTCAAGTAAACGGTACAGGGGAGGGACAGACTGGACGCAAGCTGGGTTCGCGCATACACGAACATAAGCTGACTGTTTGACAGGGTGACAAATTATCGCAAGTAGCAGCCCACACCTACAAGACGGGTCATGAGTTCAATTTCGCAGCCGTGAGCGTAATTGCCCACGCTGGCAGCAAGACGGGCCGAGAACTGATTGATGTAAGGGCGTCAGATGACTACTCAGTCAACCGATTCATCGAGCTGGCGCCCGCATTTGTTGCCCTACGAATGTATCTCCAGACTCACTGCACTGGTGCTTAATTTTTCCTCGCCCTCTCCTCCCCCCTCTCCCTAAAAATGTTGCTCGTTTTCGTTGACGATTTTATTTCTGTGAATACTCCCACCCCACACGCCCATCTCGCCTATTTGCGCGGACTGACAAAGTCCGCAGTGGCAAATCGGCGTCTATACCAGACAGTTATTAGTGTTTTCCACATGTTCAAACTTTGTTTTGTGCACGGGCCATAACTAGCCCCCCCACCCCCGTTTGTTACTGTTTTCCTATCTCTCACGATGGACTCTTGGAGGAGTTCGAAAGCTCAGACTTATAAAACTATGATTGCGATGATCGATTTAACTTTTCCTTCCCAATCTATTCAAAGGATGAGCGTTGGGGGCAGGAGACCGGCTGCCATCACGTGAACTCATGTTTGACGTGTGTGCGTTGGAAAAAAAGTAGGGTTACCAGCCGCTACTGCTCTGAGGCCTTCTTGCCATACCATCTATATTTGTTCCTTTGTCAGCTCCTCTGACAACCGGTTGTGCACCAGTTTTTCATCTTTGGATGACATTGGATTAGGCGGCTTATGAGACTTATTCTCAAGTGCTGCTTCGCGCATCGCAGGCCCGTTCGGCCGCCCTCTTCTGAAACCGCTTTTTACTACTCTCGCCCATGAACTCGAAGCACCTTGTCCTCCTCTCCTTGTTACTCCTCAGACAGTGCTCGCGAAGCCTTGAGTAACATTTTTGACGAAACACACACTCGAATCCTGAAGTAGCGCGTGTTTGGCCAAGTCTGTATTTATTGCAGGAATTTTAAGTGAGTTCAGCCCTAGCAACTGCGATCTTCAGACCATGGTTTCTTGGGGGAGAAGAAATCGGTGGAGGCCAAATTATTACGAATAGTTTATTTTGATTAATGTATGTGTTTGGCCGATCTAGTAGCGGAAAAATTAACTGCCACTTTGCCCAGGAGCTCACAACATGAACCTGCCAGACCATCACATAGCGACAATGATGACATTATGAAGTGGATTCGACAAAGCAAAGGGAGAGCGGAATGGCCATTTCTGACTTATTAGCCGTCATCAGCCAGTCATACCCAATCTCAAGGGTCGGAAGCCCCGACATCATATCATCATAATCACTATGTGACAGTCTAGAGGGTTCAAGTTGTGAGTTTCTGGGTAAAGCGGAACTTAATTGTTCCTCTACTAGATCGGCAAAACACATACATTCACCATAGTTCCGATCTCAACCAACAAAGCAAGGAACCCGTGGACTAGAGGTAGAGTATTGAACTCAATGACCAAAGGTCCCGGGTTCAAATCTCAGGGGTTCCGACCCTTGAGCATGGGTATGACTGGCTAATGAATGTTGCTTGCAGCACTCGCCATACTGTGTGTCCACTAGGTTCTTGCTACATCCCCTTACGCTGTTCTGAGAATAATACTTTTTAAATAAATGGAGGCCAGAATTATTATTTCTCCTTCCACCCACTAGCACACTGAAGGCTAAATATAAACGAACTGTATAGCAAGCCGAGGTAGGCACCTAACTTTCAGGTAGGCGTTCAAGTGTCGGCAGACTTAAAATTGCAGAGGATAAACCTACTGGGTGTTAATATTAAAGGGCAATTGTAAACATACCATTTTTGTAAACTTAGAGAAATTGCCTTCCGCCACATTCCTTTGTAATTATTTTTGGATTTCGTTTACGAAGAGGTTCAGATCTTCCCTGAAGTAATAATAAACACTTTACGATTTTCACTGGCTTCAGCCGATTGACCATAAATAATTATTATATTCTAAGTGCCAACCAAAAAGTTCAAAATAAGATATGTCTTCAAAGCATTTACCCAAATAATGAATTTTTGGACATTCTATCTTATTCAGCTGTCTGTTTGGGTCATGGTTTCAGGAGCATCATAAACATGGCAATTAATTGCCGTAAAGAATGCGCGACCCCAGCAAAAGAAGTGAATGAATAAACCTCCGATTAATTCAAAAAAGTTCTATAATAACCGACCTCCTGAAAAAGCGCTTTTGTTAGATATTTTGGCGTCGAATATCTGCGTAATGTTTTTGGAGATTAAGCCAAGATCAGAATGGGTAATTTTGACCAGTTTATTGGCTTCCCTAAAACTATGGATTAATCTCCTGTCATAAATGGAAAGGCTCAATTTCCTATGTAAACTAGAGCAGAGTTCAGTATATTAGTTTACTTCTAGACTAGGTTCTACGATAACAAAAGCAGAACAAACTAGCCGAATATCAACGGCGATTTTGAGAAAACTATTAATCTTCTGCCCGTTGCATTACAAGTTTTCCTATTCACTAATTCTGCTCTATAGGTATAAAATGTACGAACATAGTTTTCAAACAGCTTGACCGGGAAAATTGATGGCATTTCTTTGGTATTTGTATAAACATATGTCTATTTCTGGTCGTTACTGTCAGTAGGGTATAGCAAATGCCAGCCTTACAAGTTTACTCCTCAATTTTATAGCACACTGTTGTAATGGCTTCCCAAAGTTTAGATTTGTGCCACCCAGTCTCTTTGTGTCAGTTCAGCAGGGAGAACAACGAACAAGGTCGAAGGAAATGGACGTCATTTATTGCCCCCCAAACGGGGGCTATATGTTAAGCAAAGTTATTCATGGGGCCAATCAGGTTGTGTCTGCTTGGAAGGTCAACAGCTACAATAACCGCTTACTTACAAATTTATGTAGGGTGAATTTTCCACAATCTTCCGATTTTTTGCGCGCCGGCCGTTAATCCAATTGGGGTTGGTGATGCTGTTAAAAATGTACATCAGTGACCTCTCCCAAGGTCAGCGAACCCCCCCTCGACGTCCACGCGTTCGCCGTTGGTCCACTAGGGGCTAGTGGTGATGTTAAAATGTACCTCATTGATCTCGCCTAAGGTCAGCGAATACCACCCAACGTAAACGCGTAACTTTCTTAATTTATATGATTATTGCGCATTGATTTGTCCCCCTATATGCCCCACCCGTTCTATCCCCTAAAACCAGGTGACCGTATTGGAGTGGATCGTGCTTCGCGCGCACTGTGGGGACCCCCTGATAGATCCCGACACTCTGACAAGTCGTATGATCAAAATGACAAAGCAGTTCCTGATGATGGGCTTATGAGTCAGAAATGGCCACTCCAGTCTCTTTTGTTGCCACAGAATTAGAGAAAGAGAAATTGGGCCGTTTTCTTCACATAAAAAGAGCCAGCTAACATGAAATCTTTAATCAACTAGATTACAAACTCATCTTGCTTACCTGCTGAAAAGTCGAAATGTGCTCAGCAAAAGTCTTTTACTTGATTTTGACCCTCTTGAAATCAAGCTAAATGTCTAATAGCGTCCCCTTTCCAAATAAACCCGTTTTTCCTGTATGTGTATTTTAGATTGTCCTGGAAACCCCTATGAACAATCACGTCATCTTGAAAGTCTACGGTCATTAAGTGTCTACTTAAACGTTTTCAGTAGCACTTTTAATTGAATCGCTTACTGCCGTTCACTTTTAGGCTGTCAGACTTCATTCCACAGCCAAATATCCCTTTTTTTAATTGTCCTTACATAAGGCTTCAAGCGAGAACTGTAATCTAGACGAGACGAAGGATTAATTAGAGCCTGCGCGAAAACCTCCCGCCGTAGATCAGATGTTACTCCCTCTGCTCTTATCCGAGGAAAGAACTTTAAACCATCGGCAATATAAACGACTGATTTCTGTGAAAGTACGATCGAAGGGACAACTTTTTTATCCGTCTGGCGTTTCACCATCCGCCTGACAGTGCTAATCTGCCTGCACTTCTAGCCATTGCGGGCTGCTGGCGGGGTTGGCAACTGAGTTTCGTCAGCATTCGATGAACGTTCATCTACAAACGTAGTTCCTGTTGTGTTATCCCTGACCACGGTCCAATTTATCACGCTGGACGTTTTTCTTTTAAAATAGTTTCACCGTCTGGTTCACTATAGTACGCTCAAGTATGTGTTTCAAACTATTTGCTTGAATCCTAGGCACACACTGAGGCGATCTGAGAGAAAATTTGTGCTCGTCCAATAGCATCATCCTACCTCGGAGTATCATAAATGGTTGCTTGCACTCATCGTAAGCTGTCGAACTCTAAATTTTCCTCTATTTTACTGTAGTTTTTCAAATACTTTTTCAAATATTTGTTATTTTCACGAAAAGAGGATACGGCGTGACAATAATCCCCGTTCTAAACGTAAACGTCGAACGCCTCGAAGGCAAGCCTGCGCAAATACTCCAGGTATTCTTTTCCTCAGAGAAATTAGTTTCCAGATTCAACAGTCAGTTTGCTGGGCAGCTTTTTTCCCCTGCTTTAAAAGCAATACTTTTAAACTTTATTGGCCATATTTTCCAAACCACTTCAAACCGATGAACCCCACTGGCTCATCTTGATCAAAAATTAGGCGTACTGTATCGATTTTTTCTTTACTACTAAGGAGACTAGAGGCCTCTTCCCGAAACAATAGTGTCCTCTGTTCTGTTTATAAGGTCCTTGATCTAGTGGTCTTCTTAAATTTACATAGATACCATTCCACTCAGATAGCAACAAATGTTCACTCATTGTATGATTCAGCGCATATGAGACTAATCGGGATAAACTCTCACAGTCAAAGTTTTCAAATAACTGAGAAGCGCGTCCTCGATATAGGGATCTGGAACAAAATCAAGGGCGCATTTCGGAGAACATCCAGGATACCGATGGGAAAGTTTTTAAACAGCATTTTGAAGCTTCTGATTTGATGGAATTTGTTTCACTCCTGTTCCATTTGCATTAAAAGTACTTTCATAGTGCTTATTGAGGATGATTTAGCGATCTTTACTCTGATCAAAGCAGAGACAGTAGATTTTGATCTGAAGCGGGAAGTTCGTTGCACAGTCTCCATTAAATCCATCTTCTATTCGCGATTACAATTATCCCTCGAAGCCTAATTCAAGGACAGTTAAAGCAATAACTGGCTGTGGGACGAAGTCTTACGGCCTAAAAGTGCACGACAATATGTAATCCAATTAAGAGTGTTACTGAAAACGTTTTAGTAACCCCTAAGTGGCCGTATAATTTCGAGATGACGTGATTGTTCATGGAGGTTTCAAGAACAATCTAGAACATCACATAAGGAGAAACACTGTTTAGATGGAAAGGGAACGCTTTTATACGCGTACCGTGTTTTAAAAGGGTCCAAATTAAGTTGTAGAATTCGTTTGAGCATATTTTGACTTTCAAGTAGTTCAGAAGGAGGATATGGGAGAGTTTCATGTTAGCTGGGTAGTTTCTATGTCAAGAAAACGACACAATTTCTCTTTCCCCGATTCTCTTTGTAATGTTTCAGCATTACTGAGGACAAGCAATCCCAAAACTCCGCGACAGTGTTCCTAAACGAGATTTTGCCTTATCACAATGAAACCTGCCGTGTTACGTTAAACATTTGACCTTGGCTCCCTCCAAATCAACTGTATGCGAAGAAGTCACACTGTCTTACTGCAGTAAAAGAAAGGGGCCTATCGACTGAATAAACTGACTGATAAATGAAGAATTTCGGACTTCTGAGGAGGAATAAAAGTAAGTTAGCATCTATTAAACCCCCTGCGGCTCATTAAGGTAAGGTAAACCACGGAAACCCTAGGCGCATTCACTGCCAGCCGTGCTTGCGTTTGGTACATTTCTCAACCGGTTGAAACATGATTAACATACCCAAGCCTACTATTTTAGGAAAACGAATATATAATGCCTTAAGGGGTGCTCAGAGAGGAACAGGGCATAATTTACCACCAAAAACAGTCCTTTTAATGCCATTTCAGTGAATGCAGGAAGCATGCCGCATCCAAGCTAACGCAAATGCGTGTTCAGCGTTGGAAAAATCACCAGGATCACAACAAGCACTACATTAAAATCTGCCAGAACCTGTTTGATCAAGAAAATTGCAGATGAATATTGACTAATAAGTAGATGGAAGTTAAGTTCAGCTGGTTTTAATGACCTCGTTTCAATTATATCTGGATTGATTACTGGAATACGAACTGATGCTGTCAATATTTTAACATTATGGATTATTCAAAGATAAAAGAGTATATTAATACGAACGTAATACATTTGAGAAAAAAACGGGGACTTGCACACGCAGAGGCGTGTCCAACGTATAGGCGGGAATCTCGTAAAATAGAGCGCTTTGCAGTCAAACCAATAGTCTAAATGAGCGTAAGGACAGCTTAGGATAGGAACGATGACCAAGTTTGACTGCCATAGCATAACACGACCATTTTCAGTGTTTTATACCTTATAAAAACGATGAACAAACCATACGTTTTTGAAGGGACCTGGCGCAATTTATATGGGACTTGCGAGAACGTCGCGGGTGAATACATTGCTGGCAAAGAAAACCCGCAAAGCACTGCAGCATTTTCGGCAGTTAAACCACTTAACTTACCTGCTTTTTGGCGTTTAAAAGAAAGTGAATTTAGGTGTTAATTAAAAGAAAATGCCTGAAGATGGAGTGGGGTTACCAGATTAGGCATTTTCGTGTTGACCAGGCAGGGTAGAAGAATGCGTGCGAGCTACGGACTGATCTCAAAGGCGTGCCCCTTGAACAGCCCGCGGGGTAGATGCGGGCGTTCAAAGGGTCACCTTCTCACAACAAATGCCGAACATGGGGGGGGGGGTGGCTTGGTGACACGCGTAGGTGCACGATAACGTCGCACCATTCACCTGCTTTTTTGATTTTACCTTGAGACCAGACACAAGGGGGTGGGGGGAGCGAAGGAGTGCGGTAGAGGCAATGCAAGTCTATCGAAAGCTAGTTGCTGCATCGACAACAGAAGGATGCCTAAGCCACAAGTCAGGGGAAACAGAATGAACTGAAACAGCGTTACCGTGCTAAAGTAGTCTTACAAGAG
Organism: Ligula intestinalis; assembly: GCA_036362985.1. Classification (NCBI taxonomy): domain Eukaryota; kingdom Metazoa; phylum Platyhelminthes; class Cestoda; order Diphyllobothriidea; family Diphyllobothriidae; genus Ligula; species Ligula intestinalis. Next base: position 93,976,608 of record JAYGXS010000002.1, read on the forward strand.
CTGCTGCAAGCGCCGCGTACAAATACCTGTTGAGTCAGTGAAAAAGTGTCCGCTGTTGCGAGGCCTTGCCTGCCGTGTTGTATGCTCTCTCTCCTGCCTGCGACCAATCAAATGATGCGAAAGTATCGATTTACTCTAAGCATACATGCTTATCAAGCGGCGAGTTAATCGATAGCGTTAGAAAGGCCGAAAGCGCACGAAGTGGATAATTTGTCCCACGTGAATGTAATTGATGGCGGACGAGGGCAGGATGAGTCCGCGCAGTTGCGCTGGGCAGCGGACTCCTACAAGTCTACTATCACCTAAAACTAATTCATGCGTAAGTCACCGTCCCGGCATCACACGGCTGTGGAGTACACGGTCAAAATCGATGGTCTAACTGTCGATCTCACAGGCAGTACGAATCGGAAACGTCCAAATCCCGGTATGCCTCCGTGTGAGGAACAGAGAGCGAAAAATTCTCTTGGCAGTTGGCGTTGCTATAGATTGGGTGGGTAAAAGCTGGCTCCGAAGCAGCAAGCCTGCATTTTGCGGTAACAGTTGCACATATGCCCCCCCCTTCTCCCTAGTAGGACACATGAATAGGAAGCCCCCCTAATACACAGGACTCTGCGCTAAATATCCGTGAAAGTAAGAAAAAAGAGCTAAGATTTGGATAAGGATCTAGGCACAGTTAGTTTCACTTTCAAAGACCCGTTTGGTTGAGGTAAGAACTAGAACTAATGTAAAGTGAAAAGTACGGTTAGAGGTCGGAGAAATGTTAATATTAAGATTTGATCCGGTTAGGAAATTTGGTTTGGGTTAGTTTTTAGGGTCAGGACATGCAAATATTTACTCTTCCTGAGATTTCGCGCAAGGTTAACCCGCATTAAAGCGAGAGGCTGTTACCATGCCCCTATCCTGCCGGGGGCATGAAAGCGATTCTGCAATAGCTACCATTACCAATTAGATTTAGAAACCTCGGGTCACCATGTAAGACAGTCTCTTTCGAAGAAGAAGCAAGCAAGCAAATGGCTCTTGCGGAACAATCCACACTGATGATGCTTAGAAGTGCCTGGAGCAGAGAAAACGGAGGCAGAATTGAAAAAATGTTATTTACCCGAGGACGGTTTTCCTTGAGCTCTGTGTGTACCCTAGAGAGCGTCGTTAATTTTCGCAACGGTGGTAGGTCTGGGTGACCGCTGGGTGTGGCTTTATGCTCTGGCTCGATTATTTGCAAACAAGCAAATTAACAGATCATTATGAGAGGGTGCATTATACAAGAGTTGATTTTACCGTTCTGGTACACTTGTGATCTCAGCAACGGTGACCAAAAAGGCTGCTCGTACCTTGACCGAGAACAGCACCGAGTTTAAAATATAACGATGGCGCGATTTATAATGGACCAAACGTATCTGTTAGTAAAGCAAGTGGTCAGTTCTGGCTTGCTTTGCCTGTTTGTTTTGACTTAAAGGAACCGGACAACATCTAGTGAGATGACATCGAGCACTTTGATTTTCTATTGTAGAAGTACATCCGTACTCCCCCTAACCCCATCGTCTGCTTTGATGGGTCCATTAAAAATTTGCACCAACTTCTACTCTTTCTAACAGAAGCTTCTTCTAAAGAAGAAAAGAATGCGATCACTGGAACGGCACTGGTATTAATCTGAGTTTTTGGCTTCACACCATAGGTAGTCTGGTGTTGTTTATCAATTGCCATGTCGCAACTGTTCTTGCCATTACACAGGGCAGACTGAGTGACGATTCAGCTCGTGAATAACGGAGCACAAATGGGCAGTGTGGAAAGGTGACCCACTGTCCCAGATCGCTACCCACACTTTGGAAGAGGACAACGAATTCGACGTGACGGGAATGTGGATAATGGCAAGTGCCGTTAACAAGGCAGGGCGAGGGCTAATGGAGGCCTGGGTATCAGACTGTAACTCCATCAAGATGCATGTGAATATACCGCCCTGTTACGTTGCTATCCGGTTGTGCGACCAAGAAGCACGGTCCAGTTTGTGTCCAGGCACGCAGGCTGCCACGCCAAGGACGCAGGACATGGTGCCAAGGTCGCACGCCATAACCCCAAGGACGCGCAGATGGCGTGAGCATGGACCAATCGCAAATGCCACCCTCCTCACCCCCCGTTTAATCGGAGCTAGACTATAAAACCATGCCTTCGCTTGCTGATTTCTCATTTCCTCGGACGATGGCTTCTGGGGTGAAACAAAAACTCAGAATAACAACATTGCAATTCCAGAGATCGCTTCTTCTTATTCTTCCTCTTCTTCTTCTTCTTCTTGCACTTCTTTACAATGAGAACCTGGGGCACGCATATTCGCTTTTATTCATGATAAGCTTCTTCAATCCAGTCTTCGTTCCTCTTTTCACCCTTCAAGAGTATATGAAACAGGTGACAGCAAAGTGCTTGTGTTCCGATCCTTTTTCAGCATCTCTTGTTCTTTTGGCCATGCCAGGTCAACCGTCGATTTCAGCGATGTCCACCACGAGCCTCAGCAAGCTGACAGACGTAGTGACTTCCTCTGGATTATAGTGAAGGTAGACTCACCGGATATACCCCACTCTCCGACCACGCCCACACCCGAACCCGATGTCAACACAAAAGTCGAGAAGACCGGAGATGGGGAGGGCGCAGGCGGCTGGCGCGACCAACACTCAACACGCGTACCAACAGCACACCTCGCTAGGTAGGCTCTCATCTGGGAGCGCCGCGAAGGCCACACTAAGAAGGAGCCATTTCAGTCTGACTCTCAGCCCGCAGATGGTCAGTCCCCTCAACATATGGGCTAACTGGGGTGTCCAAATTATACCGTCAGTTGACAACTCTCAAAGCCACAGCGTTAAGCGCACGAGATAACGTCAAGTGCATCAGGTTGTTTTCAGTGAGGGAAGAAATGCACTGAGTGTCGACCTCACTCTCTCTCCCAAGGCCACCACCTAGCTTATCGGTTGCCAGAGGTGGGATGGGCGCAGCGCTAAAAGGAAAACAAGCCGGAGGTGACCACTTTAGGGCAGGTTGTGCAAGTGAAGAAGAAAAGAAGAAGAGGGCGAGAACTAGAAGAAGAAGAAGAAGAATAAGAATAAGAAGAAGAAAAAGAAGAAGAAGAAGAAGAATAAGAAGAAGAAGCGAGAGAGGAACCAATAAAGAGAACCAAACGAGAACGAGAACCCAGCTTAACTTTCAGCAGAGGTAACAAAACGCTAGGCAGAGGCTTTATATTTACTACCAAGCATCAGTAGCCATTAGGTCTAGGTTGTCCCCCCAGACGTCAGAGCACTTGTTGTAAGAGAAGGCGCGTAATGCTGGCTTGTTGCTAAAATACTATTCTGGTCACTCAACAGTCGGGTTGCTGGCAGAAAAAAAGATTGACGCGTGCCGCAGATGCCTTCCACATGTGGTACACACGCTAGCAGCCTCGTTAAAGTACTCTCCAGCCAGCCAGGCGCAGACAGCAGTTTCAAGGTCAGGATTGATTGCCATTGCGCCATAAGCCTTGTGAAGAGAGGTCATAAACATGTCAGGTGGGCGTGCCGCCCTTACTGTTGCGGTTGGAATCTTGCTCAGTTCCGTTCTGGCCGCGAACCAGGTGAACTTGTAAATGTATATTTAAAGGGTAGCAGACAAGGAATGCCCTTAAGGATACTATAAAGGTAAAGTAACTATATCATTTTTGCAGTCAATATGAAGGTGTGGACAATTAATATAACACATATTCGAATGAGTTGTCGCGAAACAATGCAAAGCTGTAAAAAAGCAGACAAGAGCCATGAAAATGGTTAAAAGGCTGGCAATAAGAAATCATGTTGTGATAGTCGCTTTTTGTCAAATAGAAGGCCATTGAGTCTTCTTTTATAATCACCAATGGTGTTGGTGGAGGCCATATTACGTGGCAGCCAGTAACAAGCTCTTACCACTGTTGACGATAACTTGGCGCTAGAGGACAGGTGCGGCCTATCCCATGAAATCCAAGTATTTTTGACAAGAGCATCTCTGTTTTGCGAACGCAGCGCCAGCTACGTTCCCTAAAATTCCACATCCTTAGAGGAACCATCCGTAGTAAAGGGAAGACATTTTTCGGTTCATTCAGAAGACGAAGATCTGATCAAAGAAACAAGAATTTTATTTTTCTGACGTTTCGGATTCTTTCGAGAACCCTTGATCATAGGTAAGTGTAGAAATGTGGGAGACATGCGCAGATTAGGGTGCTGCATGCACAGATTGCGCGGTATTTATAGTTTCACATGCGTACTGTAATTATCAGCTTCTGTAATCGCCGCTTGGGACCGTAATTGGCACAGTGATTACAGGAGTTGATACTTACCGTATGCATGCGAATGGCCTCTACGAATTACAAATACCACGCAATATGTGCATGCATCATCCCAATCTGCGAACGTCTCGCACCATTTTACGCTTATCTATGACAGAATCCGAAGTGTCTGGAAAACAAAATTCTTGCTTCGGTGATCCCATCTTACTTTTCTGAATTGCTTCCTGGAACTTGCATATTCGCCTCTATCGGTAATATTATTTTGTTAAGGGATAACAGTTTTAAAAAAATAAAAATAAACTGTTAACTGTAAAGCAAGTTTGATCATACAAAAAACAAGTGAATAAGTCAGCACAAGTAGAACTGCGTTTGACAATAATCCTTTTGAAAAATGCTTAGATAAATATGCTTCCATATTGAGCGAGAGACACTTTATTTGTTGGATGCGATTTAAACTTTTTCAGCAAAACATTCTTCATTCACTGTAAATAAAATCAAGCACAAAAACGACATTACACGGGAAGATCATCAAAATACATAATGACCGAACACTGCAAAAGCCAACATCATGATGAATCGTCTTTGAGCAAGTTGCAAAATTTAAGCGAAATCGGACTTAGTTCAAAGTGATGCTAGCGTTGTGCGCCCATGACCTCATTGTTGTAAATGTAATCAACGAACATTCTTCCTTGCAACTGATTATTTATCTGTACTACTTTAAATTATTGATTGATTGATTGATTACTCACTCGTAATCTCTACGTAGAGTACGCAAATATTTTCTAAAAATTTTATTTTACCTTCGTTCAGTGACTTCTATGAAATAGAAAGTTAAACTAGTTTACCTTTACAGAGAAAAGGTGATTCATTAAGCTTACAGTCGCATTTGCTATTTGTTATACTGTTCTCCGAGTACAAGATAAAACAACAGCCAATGAATTAGCATAGGGATATCATTAGTATCTCATGCTGTGAATGCATCAGTGTGACAGATAGACATTAGACGATACTGTACTCCATTTTTATGTAAACTTCTTGGTACGCTTTTATACGAAATGTTTGAAATTAACTTTTAAATGCAATTAAAGTGCTTCAAGAGAATTACCCGTGTCAAATTTAGCCTACAAACCGTAGTAAGGAGCAATTTTATTTGCTCGTACCAAACATTCCGACGGATTCTGGAACGTAACCGCGCTAATTTTAGAGGTATAAAGTGCATTTTTTAGAATTGGATTCAGAAACCGAGAGGCATATGGCACCATAACGATAATTCCCAGTCGATATATGCGTGAAATATTCTTAGTCTCTGTATGTACGGGATAATTCGCAGTCTTTTATTCTGCCCAGAAATGCTTGACAACGTTTTCATCTCTTTTATCCGCTTTCTATGACACCGGACAATGCGTAAGCGTAGCGCGTTAATGAATGTTTATTTTCGACGCCAAAAGACCTAATTTGTTCACTTTGTATAAAAAAACACACAAAGACCTTGGCTGCGCACAGGTCGCACACACCAGACATGCAACCTCTGAAGACAGGTAAGGTCACAGCGTGTCTGTGAATCAGACACTTGGGTACCTGAACAGCTGTTGTTCACCACGCCTGATGTGCGACGTCTCAAGGTCACCTGATAACAGCCAAAACGGTGACCTGACTTTGCCTGTAAACAAGGTTTCCAGCTGTGATTCTCTGCGAATACCCTCATGGCTGGGTTATTTGATGCAGGCGTAGAGACCAACCACTCACCAATAGCTATTTCACTCGACAAAATTTCTTTTTAGTTGCACCTATTCTACCAATTTTGATACAACAATTCTCAGCGCAGAATTAAAAAGAGTAGTTCACGGGCTTTCGATAAATTTGGATTGGGCCATTACATTTATATGGGAATAAGGTGCAATTTAAACAAGCGGTCAATAATGTTCGTATGTTCGTGGAAATCGGGGTAAGAGGTCGATAAGAGAAGGATGGTTACGCGGGGAGGGTTCGGTGGAGCCAGTCTAGGAAAGGGGTAAGGGAGTAGAGGGGCGAGGAGAGAGACACAGGGAGAACAGACGAATACATGCAGTCAAGTGGCTGTGGGCGATGCCAGACTGCTAGCAACTGTAGAAGCGACCACTATCAGGCTGAAGAAGCCGGCGTTGTGTGCACAAAAGAACCTCCTACAAACTCTACGTTTGGCATAACCCACAGCCACTTAGCTGCATGTACTCGTACGCGCTTGTAACAAAAAACGAACGTTATTGTCTGCTTGTTTAACCGTTTAGTTCGCTGACAGAGGGAGGACAACATGCCTCAAGATTTTGTGGTGAAGGCGATCAACCGGTACGAGGAGGCTCGAGAACATCGAGGACCTGCTCTGAGAGAGCAGGGGCATCCTGACAGATTTATCACAAAGAATATGGTGGAGAGAAAAAAAAGCTCACCACATCCACCGGAGAAAGGAAGACACGATTTCTAAAAGTCCCCTTTCAAGGAGATGTAACAAATGAGGTCTTAAAATGAAGTCTTGACCAAGCCATTTCACGAACGTTCCCAGCAGCGAGAGTCTGACTTTTATTCTCAACCAACCCGATCCTGCACGGGAAAGGTTAGGATAGGCTGCCAGCTCAGACCTCCTCCAGGTGCATCTACGTACTTACTTGCTCCTGTGGAGCAGGCTACATCGGTCACACGAGTAGGAACTTGTCCAAAAGAATATGGGAGCACCTCACAGCATGGCTGAACAAAGGTTAAATCAGGGGAATAAAAGGTGCAATTCTATTGGTAAAGGAGACATATGGTCGATCACTGCAATTCTCGCTCACCTTGTTGATTCCGGACATCGGGTGGACCCCAACGAAGCTTTCCAAGTGATCTACAAGGTCCCTCCAAACTATCCAATGTCCCTGGGTCAGCGCCTGCTGGCAAAAGCCAAAGCGACCGCTATCAGGCTGTGGAAGCCGGCATTATGTGTGCAAAAGAAGCTCCTAAAAGGTCCACGTCTGGTATGGCTCACAGCCACTTAGGTGCATGTACGCATCCACGCTCTCTATGTCTCCCTCTCATAGACTAGCTCCACCAAACCATCCCCGTGTAACCATCCTTCTCTTATCGACTCATTTTCCCGATTATCACGACTTGCATGTAATAAACGACGAAATTTATTGACCGCTTGAGGAACTTGTACCCTTTTCCCATAGAAATGTGATGGCCCGATGAGAATTTATCAAAAGCCTACGTATGCGCGCCAACTACTCTTCTGCATTCTGATGCAGTAAGCTGACTGATCAAGCAAGATTTCCTAGGTAATCAATCAGGAATCTGTGTGCGGACTGACTACCAGGCGCACTTAATTATTGGGAGGTTTTAGCAGAGTTGAATGATGCAGTTGATTCACGCATGAAAATCTTGGCGACCCAAGTAGTGGGAAACTCACGGAGCTCAGTTGACTAGAGCGCTGGCTGCATTGAAGCCTTTCCCCTGCTGGCATGGGTTCGAATATCACCGAAGCCACCCAATTTTTCATAATTGGATCAAATGAATTTTGGAAAACTGAAAACCTCCCTACTACTTTAAGTTTAATCCCACCTTTCCCATCGCTTCAGTCGTCTGTAAAATGGTTTTGTTAAGCCTGTTGTAGGTCACAAGTGGCTCAAAGAATTGGTCAAGATACCAGGCGTGTCCATTGTAGCTCACGGTGACCAAGCAAGTCTTTATCTCCTAAGATCTTTGGTTTCGAGGCACTGTTGACGTTAATTCGCTACCTCAAATTGTGTACGCTCCGCCCTCGAGTTCAAAAGTTTAGAAGTGGATGATGATGTAAGTTATTAATAAAAAAGCATGGAAGACTGCGACGAATCTCCTTCACTTGTCCCCGTCATTAAATTCATGTACCTGTCGGGCAGAAGGACATGCAAAACGATCTCTTAAGTTGCAACCCGCATATTATTTGTTCAGTAGCTATCCTATCGCATAAAACGTCGATGAAAATTATGAACAATGCTTTTTATTGGAACAAATTACGTAATTAATTTGATTGTGCTTATGGTGCAGTCTAATCTCAGGATATTTCCATCAGAGTAGCTTCTTCTCTATCACAGGCAAAAAGCGTACTATGTAGAAAATGGCAATTTAAGTCTTACAAGTTTTTTTTTTGATTTTCTATGTTCTTATGAACTCAAATGCTGGAAGGCCTGTGCCTGAAGGAAGGGATGCGCCTGAACTCTTTAAAAGGCACTCGCGGAAATAAAAAAATAATGTGGCGCACAAACCGAAGCCTACTTTACGCACCCTAAGGACAGGGTTGATCATCTCGATAATAAAGAAACCATATACAAGTTCTCATGCGACGCTTGAGCTACCGTTCATTGTGGCCATTTAACCGAGGTGGCTCTGCATAGCCTTGATACAGGACACAGCTTCGCTTGGGAAAAAACACGCATCGTCGGAGATTACCCCTCCAAACCAGGCCGATAATTTATTGAGGCCACGCACTCCGATGGTTCATGCATCAACCGACATATTGAGCTGGATGGTATGTACAAACATCTCAAAGAAAGATGAAAGACACGACAATTGATCATTACGGACGAATCTGAACCGCAACTGCTAATAAGTGCCAACACCGGATGCCCATTAATTTTCCACCCCAAACTGACACAAATTACAGTTGCCCATTAGCAATTGCGCTATTACGAATACTAATTCTGCCAACTATGGACTGATTTCTACTTCTCCTAAGGAATAGGTCCTTAAGATCAATAATGCTAGGGTAAACCTTATAAACCTAACTTCCACGATAGACACAGGCACATTGCTCTGCCCGTCATATCATTTTTGTAGCCTTGATTTTCCCTTCACCCCCTCACTACAAGCGCTATTGATTATTAATATGGATGAATGAAAACGTTCGCGTTCTAGGTGTTTGAATGGATGAGAACAAAGGGTTGTCGAGCACCGGATCAATTTTTCTATTATCGTGAGCTTCCATAATCTCACAAGATTCCACCATCTGAGATTAGAAACAGCAAAAAAGAAGGGGCTCATTATAATGGGGATGCACCAATCAACTGTCAGGGTCGTCATGACGTAAGGGGTAAAAACGATGATAAAACGAAGGAAAGTAGAAAAAAGGGCAGTTATAGAGATATACGTTCATTAACTGTCAGTTCTGTCGAAGGTGTACGCAACGAAAATGGGATTAATTTTCGAGGCCGGTTCTCCACCTCTTCGTCAGACTATGGGATGTGTACAGGAACAAATAACTTAATTAACCATGTCTAACAAATTATTCTACAGTTAGCTGACGTCTGCGCCAATAAGTGTTACATATATTTCCCCATTCTGCCATGGTTGGCCGCGCGCATTGAACTTTAGCCTTGAGATAATTATATCTGGCGTCCAAATCGATATGCCTGTTGGGGTACGCCTCATCTGACTGCATTGCTTCCGGAAATTCGCAGCTTTTTCTGGTTGGGCAAGTCCAACAATCACTCTAATCTCTCACGCGAATTTGTGACTGGTTTCCAGCGTGTGCATGGCCACCTGGGATAAGTATTCTCGTCTTCTGACCGCAAAGTAGTGTTCGTGTATGCAGGTTGAGGAGCATTTTCCAGTTTGGCCACAATAAACTGCATCGCATCTGGCACATGGGATCTTGTAGACAAGACCCTTTTCTTTCACGCTAGTTAACCCTGCCCTTATGGTGTTCAAGCTGTGATCGTAAGGGGTTTGCGGGCTGATGTGCCACTTGCATCTGATATTTTCTTAGTTGTCTTTCGACAAGCTCAAGCACATTTTTCGCGCATAGGGGAGTTCTTCAGGTCATTTTTGGATTCTCGGGTGGTTGTTTCATTTGAAATGCGCTTTTGTTTGGATACCTGTCGTGTCATGTACTGACACACTAAGTTTTTTGGATGTGCCTTTTTGGAGAATAGTTGGAAGTAGTATTTTATTTCTGCTTGATAACTTTTTTCATCCGAGGAGTGCGTTTTGGCTCAATTTAGGAGGCTGTAGAAAGCTTAGGTGGTCGTTCTCAAAATGTAGGATGATCTCTGAATATGTTTCTTTATGATAAACTGATGTACGGAGTGACCCATTAGCATTTCGATGTAAAGGGACACCTAGAAATGGGATTTGTCCATCAATCTCCGTTCCTTATGAGAATTCAGTTCCGGGAAATGTAGAATTGACCTTCTTGTGGAGGAGGTCTAAATGATTCTTTTTTATGATGACAAATATGCTATATACATAGCAAAGCCAGAATATTGGTTAAATTGTGGAAAGAGCTACTGATTCCAACTTCTGCACTAGAGTTTCGACTAGGAAGCGGAATGTGGATGAACCCATGGGACCCCTTTAAGTTGTTGGTAGAAGTTGCAAAAATAGATATTATGCAAAGCAAACAAAAATATAACATTTCATATACCCATTTTTGTAGAAAATTACATCTTTGCATTTTATACTATGGAAAGGTAAATTCTCAGTTAAAAGGAAGGTTCTTATTCGGACATTTTGAAGACGCTAGAGCATTTGGATCCGGTAATGATTTTAATGACGTATACAACATAGTCTGCATTCATTGCAAATTTTATGAGTCCTTTATGGAATGTGCATAATAACATAGATAGTAGTTTGGGAACTCTAAACATGTCAGGTTCAAAATTATCCGGGAATTGGAAAGGTGTTGCCAAAGCAGTACATGAAAGAATGATTTAATTCATATTTTGGTGACTCAGAAATCTAGTTTGGCGAGTATGCGTATACTTTCGACATATTCTCGTCAGGCCTTACATTAATATGGAAACTGGGTGCAAGCTCACATGTGTTCTTCTTTTCGAGCTTGAAGGAAGTTCGTTTGGTAACACATAGTTCAAAATAAAAAGGGCATAGGAAATCGATATGAAAAATCAATATTATTCAAGAAGTCATCTTTTACGAACGTAAAGGAGGCATATGGTTGATCACTGGAACAAAATTAATTTTTTTCCTGAGCTTTCGAGCTCTTACAAGAGCCCATCTTCAGAGGTGGAGAAACAGTAACAAATGTGGTAGCTACTTGGGGCGTGTGTACAAAGGTACTCTATGAGGAAACGTTCTAAACCTTTGAACTGTTTGGATTTTACCTGGAAAACCTGATATTATATCCAAACAGTGTTCCAGAAATCCCTTTCCTAGAGTCCTACATGTTCCTTCAGGAAAACTTCACCCAAGTAAAGGAAAATAATTGTAACTTTGGGAGCTTTAGCAGATTTGAATAATTCAATTGACTCATTTGTGACATATGCGTGGTCTTGGTGGGATTCAAACCCACATCAGCAGGAAAGGCTTTTTATGCAGCCAACATTCTACCAGATGAGCTACGAATACACGCCGAAAGCCTTGAATTTAATCATATTTTGGTTGATTTACCTGCATTACCTACCGCACGTATGGTGTGCCCCGATACGGATACAGTAAGACAACTGTCCAGGAAGGATTTCCCAAGCAATCATCTAGAAACCAGCAGAATGACTACTAGGCATACCCTCATTGTAATAAGAAGGGTTTGACAGATTTGAATAATTCAATTGACCTAACTGTCAGAAATTCGTGGCCTTGATGCGATTCGAACCCCACCCAAGCCACAAATGTTTCACAGTTAAGTCAACTGAAAATAGTCGTAGTATATTATCGACCAGGAGAAAGTTTTCCTATCGAAAACAACCTTCTTTAGGCGAAAGGAGTAACCCGAGCTGATGAATGAAAGCCTTCAATCATGTTTATATTCTGCCCTGTGGCTTCTACCGACTTCAACGAACAACGCATTTTCTGACTTTAATTTCTGAAAAACAAACTTTTTGCCACAATCTGAAGAAAATTATTACTTGGATTCGTGGAATCGATGTGCGTATGTGCAGTATAGTGCGACCCTCCCCCCGCATCACCCTGCATTTTTATTCAAGGTGTACCATCTAAATGTCAACGATTTACAAACAAGGCGTTAGTTGCAGACTTCTCTTCGCATTCAGTTAAATGCCAAGGGGTATGGCCACAAACACAGCACCTGAGACAACATGGGTATTTGTCAAGATGAAACACGCAACAAACTTCAACGATCTAGAAGTTCTACTTCGAAAGTCAAACACTTAGCCGCAGCAAAATAAGCCGTCCCCTGATGTTTTCTGATAGAAAAGAGGTATACCAGTTATATATCTTCGGACATGGATGCTATGGTGGCTACCGTTTGCTAGCTAAAAGCAAGATTAGTCGAGGGAAGCCAGCGGATGTGTACACTAGGTGAGCTGACGATAGTTCGACCGTCGCTCTCGACGATGTCCACCACGAGCTTCTGAAGGCAGACGTGGGGACTACGGCTGGACTACAGTAAAAGTGGACTCACTGGATCTACCCCACTCTCTGACAACTGCCACACCTGAACCCGGTGTCAGGACAAAACTCGAGACGACCGGAGATAGGGGAGGATGCAGGCGGTGTGCGCGAAACGCCCTCCAACACACGCCACAACAGCACCACCTCGCTAGGTAGGCTCCCGCGTGCGCTGGAGCGTCATAAAGGTCACATAAAGAAGGAGCCATTGCAGTCTGACTCTCAGCCCGCACTAAGTCACACCCCTCAACAAAACACACTGGGCTGACTCACTGCGGTGTCCAAGTTATCCCGTCAGTTGGCAACCCTCCAAGCTAGGGCTTTAAGCGCATCGTGATAGTTTTAAGCGCAACTCACTGTTTTTATTGAGAAAAGAAATGCGCTGAGGGTCGACCTCACTCTCTGCCCACTGCCAGCAACAGGCCACCGCCTAGCTGATCGCTCGCCTGAGTTAGGATCAGTGCAGTGCTAAAAAGGGAAACAAGTCAGAGGTGAGTATTGTAGAATAGGTTTTGCAAGGGAAGAGGGGGGAGGGAGGAAAAGGAAGAAAAAACGAGAACGAACGTTAAGAAGGAGAAAGCAGCTTACCTTTCAGCGGTGTAACAAACAGACGCACGCATGAAAGGCATGTTTGCAAAGAGCGTTCAGCGGACCTTGGCTCGCTCACAGCTAAGTACTTCAGGGAAAGCTAGATAGCATTAATAAATCATAAAAATACTAAGTTATCCTTAGACAAATGGTACTTTCAGTGCACACAGGTCAAAGTGTTTGCATAGGCATACGGAGGTGGGTGCAAAAAATATCCAATATGGTCAACTAGGAATTTTACTGCATTCGGCAATGGCGTGGAGTTTCAAAATTCCGAAATGTGCAAGCAAGGCCCATTTCGGTCAGTAAAATATTTGTCGGTAGCACCTTACCGAGTTTCGAAATTGCGAGAAGTGCCAAAATTGCAGTAGCTGCCAGAAGGGGCTGTTTTAGTCTCACAAATCTTCGTCAGTTGCGTCTCATAATACACAAAAAAGTTGCTATTTCTACCATTGGTTTGGAAAGGTTGCATCAGTATTTTACTCGTTTGAGCTTTCGAACTTTTACTGGCGTCCATCGTCAGAGATGAAACCGTCAACGAAAAACAAACAATAGTTATATGACAGCAGGGGCCAATCAACCCTTATAGGGGGGAGGGGGAGAGAAGGGGCCAATCAGCCACCAGTGCAATCAGTTAGGACGTGTATGCCAGCGCCAGATCGATTAATCGATTGACCGAGTTCTCATCCGAAGCCCAGGCTTCAATATTTTCTTGGCGTGTCTTGTTGCCGGCGTGAGCGATTACCCTCGCAGCTGCGAAATTAAAATCGTGAACGGTCTCGTAGGTGTGGGCAGCTCTTGCGATAATGCGTCATTCCGTCGTACAGCCAGCTTATGTTCGTGCATACGCGAGCCAAGCATGCGTCCAGTCTGTCCTGTGTACTTTTGGAAGTGTTTAGACAACTACAGCGTTACAGCGGGAATCTCTCACTTTCGTAAATATACAGGCATGGGTGACTGCTAGAGATCAGTTCCAATAAGAGTCACGGAAGTCTGCGCCAGCAGACATTCTTTCTAATCCCAAGGACATACACAGGCACCTACTGAGGTCTAGCTGGGAGGTACCCACTTTCGCTGTAAATAAAATTCCTACCAGTAAACATTTTCACGAGTCGTACTCCGTGGAAGCTGTCTAATAAATGTTGTTGCTTGGAAATTATAGAGCTCAGTATGTAGACTCCCTTCATGCTGCTCAACTATCCATGTAAACTGTTCGTTTTAAATTTTACATCGGAGGACTAGTCTTAAATTGCCTCAAATAAGTCTGTACGAAGTTGTGGAGGGAGAGTTAGCGGTGGCAGACACAGCAAGGGTTCTTAAATCAGGAGCAAGGGTAGGCGGCTAGAGTGAAACCTCGGTAAACGAGTTAAATCCATTAACACACCGAGCTTGTCACGTGGAACACTCGTCTTGCGAAACGTAGCTAATCAGACTGCCTCCGTTCACTGATTGGATACAGGCGACCGAGAACCCACGCCCTGGGAGAAAGACTCAACGGCGGACACAGGCACACACACACGCACTGCCTGCTCGTTACTTGAGAGGGAACTCGTAAATAGAAACAGCTTTTCTGACAGTGAATCGCTCGTTATGCGAAATGCCCGTAGATGGAGCAGCTCGTCACATTGGGCTCCACTGTACATGAATATGTGGGCACTACTGATCTGAAAGTGGAAAAATTAAGTTCCGCTTTCGCTCTGAAGCTCTCCTTAGAGCCCGCGTAGGCAGTCACATAGCGACTTGTAGGATAGGATGGAATGGATCTGACAAAGCAAAGTTAGGCCGGAATTGTCATTTCTGGCTTGTTAGCCGTCATCAGCCGGTCATACCCAATCTCGAGGGCCGGCACACCGAAAATTCGAATCCAGGACTTTTGTTCATTGAGTTTACCACTCTATCATTGCACCACGGGCTCGCTGCTTTGTCAGTTCAGATCAGGATTATGATCAACAGGGTTCCGACCCTCGAGCTTGGGTATGACTGGCTGACGACGGCTAACAAGCCAGAAATGGCCATCCCGGTTCTTCTTTTGCTTTGTCGGATCATTCCATCGCTGTTTATGAATAGGAGTTTGATGATGGAGAATAACTAAACCAACAAACCAAGGTAAACTAGAATGGTAATTTTTTTAATCAGCCCTTCAGGCAGCAACGCCGGCGTCATCACCAGAAGTTGGATGTCATCAGCCGTGTCAGGAATTTGAGTTGTTAACCCGTTTACAGAGTAGGTTCGCGGCTTCAACCAATCAACTTAGACAGATATATCGGTTGGCGTCACAGCCCCGCAAGCCGGGATTAAAATACGCGTGTAAGCAGTGTTTGACACGTGACATAGGTATGTGACGGCGCTGTTGACCGTGAGAATGGGCAGATCCAAAGTAATTCAATCTTATCAAAGGGTCCAGGAATGGTACGCACTGTTTATCTAGAGTCACCGTTTGCAGGGGCTGAGGGAAACTAGGGTCATCTCAAGAGGGGATGGAACCTGAAATTATGTTGAAGTTCTAGTGTCTCATTCGTGGGCCAAATCAAATTTTATTATCAAATTACACATTTTCAGGTTCTTTTGAAGCTAATTTCTAGTAAACTTAATGAATGCGTACCTGCGCCACCGGTCTTGTCTACTAAAAGTCAACATAGACTGCGCAGGCCAGTGTACTCCAGTGAAGCATACACAGATGGGCATATCGACCTGGAGGTCGCGTATAATGTTCTCAGGGACAGACTAAACACAGGAGAGCGAATCAGATTCGCAGATTTTCCCTCAGCGGACGCAGTTAAGCATGAAAGACAAGCCAAGTTCGCCAGCTTTTAAAGAAGAGCTTCGTGGTTGGCTGATTCTACGCCTAGCATACGCTGGTGGTGGCTAAAAATTAGGTTTTTTTGAATTGATTAAACAGCAGAATTTACTGGATGTTTTATTTTCCCTTATTTCATTCACGTAATGCAAAGAGACAAAGCAGCTGATGAGCACTCTCAAAATTTAAAGATCCAATAAATTCTGCTGTTTACGCAACCGTCAAAATTGCATCAAGAAGAGGTGTCTTTACTTAGGCTTTTGCACACAGCATGCTCAGACATTCTTTTAAAATAAGACTATGCTGAGACTCATGGCATATTCAAATGTCCTGAACATTTCCCAAATAATTTTTAAATTTGCTTCCTAAGGTTACTTTCAAGTATCGCTTTGATGCTGTCACGGAAGAACACAGGACAATATCGTAAATTGTGAAAAGAGCATGTTTACACAAAGGAGAGCCTCAAGGAACCCTTTCAAAGTGATCTGAAATTAAAACTACATTTGCATTTGGCTATGTAGTCTGGGTGTAGAACGAAACCTCAGTGTAGCATTTTATTTACGCGACGTCGTCTTAAGTTATCTTGAGGGAGCAAACAGCAACGAATCCTCAGTAATCTACGGTTTTCTGAGATTACAACAGATATCGGAATGGGGAAGAAGCCGGTGTATTCGCAGAAACAAGGAATGTATTCTTATAAATTTTCGAAATCGTACTTGATACGGCGACTGAAATAGTCAGATACGGGAATAACCACTCTTGGTCGAGAACCTGTTGTTTATAAGCTGTTGCCCAGCCACAAAAGCGGAACCTTAGAGACTTGAATCGGGTGATACATTTTCTGAAGTTTATAGAATCGTCACTGGGCTAGGAGCCCATCCACTGGCAGCTGAGCTCGAGAGATTTGATATCGCCAATGCAAGCAAAAATACGAGTCCCAGGAAGTAATTGAGATGAAGACAACCCAATCGGTGGGTAAGAACTTTTATTCGACTGACGAATCGACATCCGGCGCGGATTCATGATCAGAGACATGAGCACAAAACGGTAACAGAAACGTGTAATACGTGCGCAGGAATTCGCAGTATTTATAGGATGCAGTCATTACTGCAAACATTCAGCGACACTTAACGTTACTTGCCTTATTGCACGTGGATAGTTTGCTGGACGGCATGCGGGCTCCGACCTGTTGAACTTTCATCACGCGTGGTGGACTCGGGCGTGATGATTGCTCGGCCATCTGGTCCTCCGTTGTTGGCGTAGGCTGACGCGGTGACCTGTCCGTGCCCCAGGTGGCGACTTGCTTTGGCCAAATTGAGTCTCAGCACCGAATATGGATTGGGCACATCGTTGCACTTGTTTATGGATTGGCTCATCACTCATTGATGAAAGTTCACCTGACATCTGATGGAGCTCATCTGTCCTGCTCTGCCTGGTGTCTCTACAGAGGTTCTGACAGGCCTAGCAGCTGGTAGTATAGACAGGTAGTATTGCCGGCAAAGACAAGGAGGACTAGGATGGCCGTTTCTGGTTTATTAGCCATCGTCAGCCAGTCATACCCAGACCCAAGTGGTGTCCCACCCGAGCTTAAAACTTGCGACCTCTTTGATCAGAGTCAGTTTTGACATCCCCATGGCTAGATAAAACCAGCAAAGGAACCCGCGACAGGACCTTATCGGTTTGTGTTTCTTTAGCTTTTCACTTTACTTATAGTTTTTAGATCAAGTGAATGGAGAATAATCACAGGTAGTTATGTTGCTTTTGAGTAGCACTGTTGTTCTCCATCCTCGAAAAAAGATATACTATACTTTTTTGTTGATTGGCAATCGATGAGGAAAGTGATGTGATACAAGATTGCTAAGTTTCCCAGGACAAACTGCCCCATGGATGGGTCTTTAGATCACGTCAAATATGAGCAGAGGCCTGCGTTATGCACCTATCAGACATATAGGATGTCCAAAATTATTTGCACCTTTTAAAAGTTAGATAATTTCTTTAAAAGTAAATATTTAGCAAACCTTTTGATATTTTCCTTAATCTCATTGAGTGGCGATTTATTTTTAAAAAAACCTTGCATACAATTTTAACTGTGGAGTACAGCAGTAGAGATACAATAAAAAAACTATACACCTGCAAAAAAGAGTGCCCGAAAGTCTGATCATGCGAAGCTAAGAAGATAAAAGTCGAGCAATACGCGTGTAGAGTCCTAGACGAAGCGAGTGGACGTTTCTAAGGCTGGAGTGTTTCTATCAGGAAAATTAAGTATTGGTGGTCACAGTGCAAGCGGACAGGTACCTTCAAAAACCAGAAGAACTTTGGACGACCAAAAATTTTGTGGAAAGCTGAAAAGACCGTTATTGCAATATCCAAACCAAAGAAACTCGCAAACCAACTGAATGTTAAAGGCATGAAGGGTTCTTTGTCCAATGTGAACCAGAATTTGCATGAAAGTTTAGGTGGTCTTGCCAGTCACCGAAGGAAAATGCGTAGAATAACAGAAAAAAAGAATGAAGAACCTTCTGTTGGTTGGTCAGGAGGTGGGCTGTAGACAAAGGAGAACAAGTCATCTTTTCCGATGAATCGCCGTATGAACTGTTCCATCCGCCAAACACAAGAAATGACGCCTTTTGGCTCCAAGTCGCAACATGGTTCAGAATGTTAAAGTTTCAAAGTTAAGCCTTACAGTCATGATGCAGGGAACAATGTCCTCTGGGGGTCCCTCTGACCTCCATACTGTACAGCAGGCTCAAGGAGTGAATGGTTAATATTATAGACAGAAAATCCCACAGCAAAACCTCATTAAAAAGTTGGAAAAAGTAATTTGAGTAGGTCAAAATTTGAGAATAAACTTGCTCCGAACGTGTCCAGGATTCAGAAGAAGATGCGACCGCTGGAAAAAGAGTTGTATTTTCCTGAAGTTTTCGAATTCCGTCAGGAATCCTTAATCATCGATAATGGTAGGTTAGTCTGCGTCATGCGCAGATAGGGGTCAAGCATTGTTTTTATGCGGGATGGATCCGCAGCTCATACAGTTCTGGTGATCCAAAGATTGCTGTCACAGACAATTCCACATTTCTGAAGGAAAGTTACAGTATGGCAAGTCCTGCATGCAACTTTCATGACGAAATTTAACTTGGCAGTTTAGCGTAAATCTGGACAGGTTATTTTGATCAACTGAATGGATTACGTAATTAGAAAGACTTTGGTTTGGAAAACTACAACCTTATTTAAAATTATGGAGCGAAATAGGCACTGCTTTCGGCAAAGCCATAAGAAGGTTTTTATCGAACAAATTTCCTATGCTATAAGGTACGACAGAACCAAAATGTTTGCTAATATGCATTGTGCTGTGGAATGATTCCAGCATTGGAAAATTTTGCGCGAAATTCATCAAATGGAATATACCAAATACAGTAACAAAGAGTTTCGTCAGAAATTTTGTTTAACCGCAGAGCTGGCTCTGCGCATAAACAAAATTTGCCACATTTGTTACCGTGAGGGTGATGCAACGGAGGCCATATTAAATGTAAGTCAGGAAGGAATATGCTTATTCGTAAACTACATGTTCCACTTACATGTTATTTAGAAACGGGAGAGGCAGAAGAATGATAAGCATTTCAAAAATGGTTAGCTGTGGCCTGTTTTTTTGCATTCGCAAGCTTATAACGGATCGTGAAATTAGTCCCCTTCAGCGGAAAATATTCCTTTATGAAGATAAAATTATGTTCTTTCATCTTCAGTCAAATTTAATCGTTTTTCTTCAAGTAGCTTAAAGAAATAGTCAAAAGTCTCCAATTTCACTGTGACATTACTTTGAAAGAAGTTAATATACACAAAAGTTTTTCAATTAAATATCTAATAAAAACACTTTTTAAAGAGGCAACCTAGTATGGAAGATTTTTTATTGATCTTAGGAATAACAATATGCGTTGTATGTAGTGGCTGCCGCCTGTCCCATGTTTGCCCTTTCCGGTAGTGGCCTCAATTGGTCTCGAGCTCAAGGTCGTTGTGTTCGCCAGACTTACTAGCACGCCTGACATGGACCACCCAACACGCCGTCCAATCAACCACAGGCCGACCTAACCAATTAATGCGCGCTCTCTCTCTCTCACTCTCTCTCTCTCTGTCTACTGTCATGATTACCACTAAAACCACACTTGGAACCCGGTCAATCTCCTGAGCAGACGTGTCTCCCAAGTCAGACTTCTTCCATCTATTCTCCTTTCCCTTGTGTACGCAATACACTCTTCCATCTAATCTGGCCTTCATTGACTTCTTCTGCACTAAGTTACCATGCTCTGAAGATTGCAGTTGCCGGGTTTGACTCACTTAACCCCCTGCGATAGCTACCTAGCAAACATTTTGTATGCCCGACAATGTGGTTTGCTGTTTTGAAGCATTTTCAAATTTGACTTACATGGCCATCTTCCTAAGGACTAATATCCAAAAGCTCGTTTTTTCGGTAAATGCTGTTTACTTTTATCTTATTTTAAAGGTTTACACGTGAACGTCGGAAAAGAGCGCAATTGATCAACTTATCAATGAAGACACTGAAAACGAGCTAAATAATGACGGGCTTTACTCCATTATATTATTTATCCACCAATGGTAATGCATACAAAATATTTTGACTAAAGAAAAGTTCTTTTATACAAAGAAAGTGATTGCTTTAATTTTTATACTTAACAAAATATTGTAATGTATTGTTCTAATTCATAGCTATTTTTCCGTCTCCAGAACCTGGGGATTATCAAGAAAATTTTATTTTTCTTAACAAACACTTAGTGCTTCAGATAGTTTTTTTAAGAACTTAGTATGCCTAATGCTTCTCATTATTATTTCTAAGTTTTCGTAAATCCGTTCTTGCTGATATGGGAGAAAAAATCAAACATTTACAGACTTACGCATGTTGCTTGCAGCATTCACCATACTGGATGAGACAAGCAGAAGTCCTGGCGTGCATCCATTTGAAAATCTTTCGCCAGTTCTTGGTAATAAGATGGCGACAACTCGTCTTCTCCTTCTTTGCTTGCTGGATTAGAAAGATCCCTGCTGGACGCACGGAGAAAGGAAAAAGCTGTCCTAATGTCAGAGAAAAAATTACTGCGAAATAAATTGTGAAATATATTACTTTAGAAACTGTGAATATGTTACTAGGGTGCAAGAAATTTTGCGACCAACCTTAGTAACTGAGGATTTTGCTAAAATATCCCAGAAAATCCACAAATAATAACATGTTAGCCCTCTACCGGCTAATTAGACCACATGCGTTGCAGGTTTGAGAATCCACCTTTACAAAGAACTTTTAAAGATTTTCCCACAAGGAACAGCGATAGCAAGAATAATAAATAGACACAATAAAAGTATACGCTTATTTCAAAGTGATTAAAAGTCTAAGTAATTCCCAGCTTCATCCGCTTGGAACATTTCAGACACTCAGGTAAATTACCTGACATAAAATATGAGTATGCTGAAGATCGTCAAGTGTAAGCATAAAGGGAGCATGCAGGCTATAGAGGCAATTTGTACAGTCAATTAGCATACCAGGGCTGCATGATGCCTAGGCAAAACTCCCGTACTAAAGTGAAGGTCAAACATGGCATCCTTTTTAGGCACGTTTGCATTTTTTTTCCTATTTAGGTGTTTACCTCTGGTACCTGAACTCGTCTAGTATGCATTGATGACAGTCGTATCTGCCTCGCGGACGTGCATTCTCGCTTGATGTCTTACAAATCAACCCGGATGAAAGCTTGGGACGCGTGTAAGCTCATTTATTTTTAATTATTTGATTATAGCCTAGTTCTCCTAACAGCAGCAGCAGTAAAATTGCTTTATTATCTACACATGATTTCGATCTACCTTACCTTAAACTCTAATTGGCTGTAACTGCATTACCCAGTTTACACACTAATGTACCCCTTAATTCATGCAGTCGAGTCTCTTAGTTCAGACTTGCTTGGCTTTGATAATGTAGTCATGTCCTCAAAACCTAGTTATAGCTCTTTAGCCTATTGCAGTCTCAGCAACACTGTTGCCCTCTTTTACCGGTACTTGTAGCCCACCTATTTAGAAAGATGATGGTCTGACCTCTGACAAATGGTAGCGTCAGAGCTAGCACAAGTTCTACTGCACTTAGTGATGACATTGTGGAAATATGAGCCCAGAGTTGACTTTAACCACTACTCTACAAACGCTGTATTATTGTCCAAATGCTAATCACTATGACATCCCACTGATAGGGAGTGCATACTGGGTGCGACTCCTTAAAAAGCATACACAGGCAGTACTAATAGTATACAAAGTACTGGTCTTAGTAAGCACGATTACTTAGTGCGTACAGCTCCATGGATAGAGATGAGAGTGCGGAAACCATGACAAACGCAGCTTTGCTCATGACCCCAAGCATGTACTTAGCCGAAATAGCTAAACCCAGATTCACACTCCTTGTTGAGACCAAGAGGATATGAGCCCTAGTGTTGGCTAAATCAGCGTCACCTCTGATAAATGGTGGCGTCAGTGCCAGTGGGGGATATGAGCCCGATGTTGACTTTAATCAGCGTCACTTCTGACTTACAAATCAGTCAGTACTAGTACTAACAAGTAATATCACTAAGCTACACCCTAGAAAGTAGTATTAGAAGTTAGCAGTACCAGTCCTAGTTTAATTAAGTATGGCCAGATACCTACTATAGGTGAGTGAGGATAGATAGCACAGTAGTACCCGCGAAAAGTCTACTGTCACTTAAGACTATGCTAGGCGGTGTATTGGCTTGCATTTGATACAACAGCCCACGCCGGACCCCGTTTAGTCTTCGAGACTCCGGGAGAAGGTGAAGAGTGCGGAGCCGCTAACTACGTCCTCTATCATTTTAAACTAAAGCCTGAGACCGTCACCTTCTGTACCAACCTGTTGGTGCACTTGGTTGACTTCATCGAAATCGATGGTCAGACACACAGTATGCATTAAATGCACACTTTTGTTTGCGGACACAAACTTCCGCGTATTACGTGCTATCGCAACAACGTGACTTCTTGGTCCTGACAGCTGACTGATTGAAACGTGCGCATGAAAATGTCCTAAAAGCGACCTTCCCCTTTTGAGTGTTCACTCAGTACATATGAGTAACGTCGGGGTCACCAATTTATAGTGGCTTAAAGGGGTCTAAAGCCTACAAAACGTATCAAACCTGTTAGAAATAGTGTAGCGCAAATCCTGAAAAGTAGAATCTTAAGAACTTATAAATATGTTAAGAGAGAAAGTTTAATGAAAACAAAAAATGGTTGCACGGAAAAAGGCGATACAGACTCACAACGATCCCCACTGTTCTCTTCAGCACTAGCTGCAAAAACAACTTGCGTTCAAGAAGCAATTGATCAGAGTTACCAACCGGGATTGCTCGTCCAACTACGCGACGAGTGCTATACTCGTTGAGTGAGTGCTTAAAAAGGAAAGGTGCCTTTTACAACCCTTTCAAGCGCATGTTCCACTCAACCAGCAGTCAGGACCAAGAAAACACCTTGTTGTTATAATACTTTACACAAATTCGCAAATATTTACGGAAGAAGTATATCTACAAACAAAAGTGTACAAGTAACGCATATTAACAAAATACAGTAAGCAGACGTCCACACCTTAAAGGGAAAAAGTCAACCTGCTTTCACAAAATATTTAATGAGACTTATTAGCCGTCAACATTCGGCTGTACCGCATCCCAGGTTTGCAACCTCTGAAACTCGAGCCAACATTCTTTCGATAAAAAGACCAACGGTCTAAAAACTTCAGCCGCGGGCTCATTGTCTGTCGGTGGGAGATAGGGTATCCAAAAAATGATAGAGGGACGCTCACCAATAGCGTTACGCCGCATG
The DNA here is from genome assembly GCA_036362985.1 of Ligula intestinalis. Lineage (NCBI taxonomy): Eukaryota > Metazoa > Platyhelminthes > Cestoda > Diphyllobothriidea > Diphyllobothriidae > Ligula > Ligula intestinalis. The sequence continues at coordinate 94,000,484 of JAYGXS010000002.1, forward strand.
TGCGTCCCGTTGTGCCTTGAAGCTCCATCTAGAGCCCCCGTTAGACAGTCGCATTGAAACCAGCATAATATGGCTGATGAGAAGCATCTTCAACGCGAAAATCGAGTTCTTTCCACCCGTCGTTTACCAAAAGTCTCAAAAATGAGTTAATTCACAGGTTCATCCACTCAGCACACCCAGGTAAATTACCTGCAATAAAACACGACGATGTTGAAGACCATCACGTGTAAAAACAAAGTGCTCATGCGGCCTATAACCGAGTCAATTTGCAAAGTAAATTAGCACACCTAGGCTGAATGATGTCTTAAGAAACACTCCCGTACTGTGCGAAGGTCAAACCCGTGAAATACAGCCTGCGCTGTAGGGCCGTGCAGTGTTTTTTTCCTTTTGAGGTGCGTACTGATGCTACTTGAATTTGTTTCGATACATAAAATTTACACTTCCTCAGTAAACCTCGACAAACGTGTGTGTAACATGCTTTCACAGCAAGGTGTCTTCTTGGTCCAGACAGCTGACTGATTGGAAAATGTGCTTGGTGAAAAGGTCCTAAAAGCGACCACTCCTTTGCAAGCACTCGCTCAACGCTTATATCAATCTTCGCGTGGTTGGACGAGCAAGCCCGGTTAACAAGTCTGGCCCAATCCCTCTTCAGTGCAATCGTTTCTGCGGCTAAGGCTGAGGAGAAAAATAGGGATTTTTATGAGTCTCTATAGCTTTTTGCATGCTAACCTTTTTACGGTTTTATTCACTTTTACCTACTACCATAGTTAGTAGTAGGTATGGTTTTACTATTTAGGATTTGTGTTACACTATTTTTCATGCGTTTTATACGTTTTGTAGGCTTTAGACCCACTTAAAGTACGACAACTTGGTAATCCGACCTGAACAAATTAGATGGCTTAAAGGGGTCATAACCCTACAAAACGTATAAAACGCATTAGAAGTAGTGTACGCAAATCCTTAGTAGTAGAACCATACTAACTACTAACTATGGTAGTAAGTCAAAGTGAATAAAAATTTAAAAAGTTTAGCGTCGAAAAAGCGATAAAGACTCATTGTGCCTTGAAGCTTCATTGAGGACCCAGTAGACACTCGCACGGCAACCAGCATAATATCGCTGATGAGAGGCATCCTTAACGCGGTCATCAAGTGTTCTCCACTATAGTTTACGAAAATTCTCAAACAGTTAGAGCACTTAGAGTTCGCTTCAGCACTAGCCTTACTTACATGAACCACTAGGCATTAGGTTTAGACTCTAAAATGGTGTATAGTTTCTGGTAAAGGGATCGAATAACGACAAAGAACATGTACAGAGTCGAGACAGTTGTTTTCCCGAAATTAAATGTCATTCTAGAGGAGGGTTACTTGCATGCTCCACCTAGAATAGTTCATCCATCCATACTAAATTAATTTCATTCCGTGATTAGCTATCATACTGACAGCACAGAAACGAGGTAGACGACAGTTTAATCGTCACTTTCGACGATGTCCACCACGGGCATCAAGAAGCTGAAACAACGCGGTGACTTCGACTGGATTACAGTGCCATAAGACTCACCGGATCTATCCTACTCTCTTGCCACTCCAAAACCTGAACCTGATGCCACGAAACAAGTCAAAAAACCGGAGATGGGGAAGAGCACAGGCAGTGAGCGCGACAAATACTAAAAACGCGTAACAACAGCACGCAGTAGGCCATTCCACGCAATAAGACACATGGGCCTACTGCGGTGTCCAAGTTATCCAGTGGGTTGGCAAACCTCTCAGCCACGGCATTTAGCGCGCAACGTGATAGCTTCAAGCGCGTAAGATTGTTTCTGATGAGAAAAAATGCACTGAGAGTCGAATTAACTCTCTTCTCCACCGCCAGCAGCAGGCTACAGCTTTTCTGATCGCTCGCCTGAGGGAGGATGGGCAAGAACTAGGTACAATCCCACTTACATGCGTTTACCGGATCTTATGCCACTGCATGATGTAGCTGGGTCCCTCCTGCATTCCCCTTTTGTCTGCTCATCCTGTCCTCCTTAATTTCCGAGGAAATTAACGCGCGAACTCGGCATAAATACTTTGGAACAAACGCTTTTGAGGGTCCACCCATCCCTGCGTTTTCCTTTAGCCAACGAACTTCTCATCTTACGTGTAGCGATTCTCACGTCCGTGTTCCCGATCGGTGTCAGCTTGCACAATACACCTAACGTTCCCACCCTTTCCTCCTGTTAACATTATTTTCCGAACTGTGTCCTCCTTGGAGGGGGAGTATTGTAGTGACATTTAACAGCTTTTTGTTTTCCACAGTTAAATAAGCTTTGTAAGAACGTTTCCACAACTTTTAATAAGATATTAGATAAGCACGTTGCTTTTATTGGCAAAGGTCTTTGTTCTGATTTCCTATTTTTTAACTATTGGAATAGTTCTACCTTAGATGCCCGGATAGAAAACATCGTACCCCACTCTTAAGCCTAACTCTAACTTGAACCGAAACCTACCCTTAACCTTCTACTCAACCCTAACGCAAACTTAAACTACAAATATTATCTTCATGGAAATTGGCACTAGAAACACTAGAATGGGGAATTCCTGTACGCATTACATGTCCTTTTCTATGCAGCTGAAACCCTCCAAAGCTATGGTTTAAATAATAGCTAAGCCAACCCTCAAATACTCTCTATGCTGGTCGACCAAAATTGGCCGTTGTATGTGTGACTGCATTTGTTGCATGACTGACCAGAATACGATTGGTATTCAGGTGATGTCTCGAAAGTATGTTTGAGAGCGCATGAACTGTGTCTGGGTCTCGAAGCTGCGCTGCGTTGAGCATAATATACGCCAAGTTCCAGCTACTAAAGTTGTTAATTGTTTATCATACTAGCGGTACAGATACGCACTTAAAGGCCGGACACACATGTTTCACCGATTCTTTACGGCTGAATGACGCAGCTACGAGAGATTTGGCTCGTCACTGTGTCCATCAACGTTCTTCCTGGGTTTTCGGTCATCCAAATTCGAACATTCATCCAACCTTCTTTCATTAACCGCAGAAGTGTTGCGCGAAATTGGAGTAAATAGTACAGGACAAACCTTCTTAGGCTCCATCTGAAAGTTGATATGGATAATTGAGCCGAAATGCACCAGCCACTGCGAATTACCCACGGAATATTCATAAGTTGCCAACAGGCAGTATAAGCCAGTAGTATACACTATTAACCACACTACTGGCAATTTTTTCTTCTACGATTGCTTAACTAGAAGGGTATTTTCATATCCTCCCCAAGAACTGACAGAACATTTTTTCGACCAATAGATTCGGGAAAAAGCTAATCACCTTCGGTGGTTCGCATTACTTCTAAATTTGATCGGTAGATCAACATCGCTGTTCACCATGCGTATCCCCTGTTAACAAACCTGCGTTAAAGTTACGAAAATTCCCATCAGAGAATTCAGGAGAGTAGGCTTTCGACAAAGCTCCAATGCAAGCGAACATGCGTGTCCCAGGAAGCAATCGAGAAAAAAAAAGACTCGATCGTTGGAACAATATGTTTATTCGCCTGACGTGTCGACATCCGTCGCGGATTCATCATCAGAGACAGGAGTAGCAGAAACAGGTAAAGCATGCACAGAAGTTTGCAGTATTTATAGGCTACAGTCATTACTGAAAACGTGCAGCGACAATTAATGTTAATTGTCTTCTTGCGCGTGGGTAGTTTGTTGGACGGCACGCGGGCTCTGGCCTGTTGAACTTTCATCAAATGTGGTGGGTGAGTCATGTTTCACGGGCCCCCAATCCATAAACAAGTGCAACGATTTGGCCAATCCATATTCAAGACTGAAATTCAATTTGGCCAAAGCAAGTCGTCAATTGAGGAACGGACAGGCCACCGCCTCATCGTACGCCAACACCGGAGAGCCAGACGGCCGAGAAATCATCACGCCTGAGCCCACCGTCCGTGATGAAAGTTCAACAGGTCAGACCCCACGTGCCGTCCGACAAGCAATCCACGCGCAAGAAGGCAATTAACGTTACTTGTCGCTGTATGTTTGCAGTAATGACATTATCCTATAAACACTGCAAACTTCTGTGCATGCTTTACCTGTTTCTCTTACTCGTGTGTCTGATGATGAATCCGTGACGGATGTCAAAAAGTCAGGTGAAAAAAAACATATTGTCCCAGCGATCGAGTCTTCTTTTCGATAAAGCCCCGTCGGGCCAGTACATTTATATAGGAATGGGGTACAATTTAAAAGAGGTTCATTTTTTTCTTACAAGCAAGTCGTGGAAACAGGAGAGGAGGCAGGTTACGGGGGCAGGGTTTGGTGGAGCCAGTCTAGGGGAGAGGGTGGGAGCGAAGCAGAGTACGGACAAATGCATGCCGCTAAGTGACTGTGGTCTACGAAGCAGCACGTTTTCCCCCGAAAATGTCTTTTAAATTATGAAGAGCACATTTTCTGTGGACTAGGTCCAAACCAACAGCAGACTTGATGCAAAATCACCCTCCTCGGTTAGTGAATCACACCCGGGGTCTGCAAGAACGTCCAAGCACCATGCATGATTATTGAAGGGCTACGACGGGCCTCTTCCTCTCACTAAAACGATCCTACTTCATCGTGCCTTGAAACCTGACGGCATTGTTTTAGTGGGCTTCTGATACGCATGTTGCGCTAAACTGGAAGGTAGTGAATCAGAAGCGGGTACCAGAACCTCGTCATCACTCCTATGTCGGTTTGCTGATGATTACGTTTCGAAATATGGGGCCAGCGCTCGGGTTCCGAACCCAGGTGCGGAGTCATCAGCTGGTTTAACTACGCGTAAGTCGGTCGACTGAAAGGGTGAGAGTTTTACCCCCATGGCTGACTAAGCGCAAGGGTAACCGATGAATGTACATGGGGCGAAACTAATTTTTAAATTCTTCGATAAAAGAGATTGTTGCAGGCAGTTCTGGCTTTAATGTCTGCCAAAACAACTGACTGACGTAAACTATCGGTTTTACATTTTTTAAATATTTTACACCCCGGCGTGATCGTAACAGTATTTCCCCATTTTTTCTGTACAAAATATGAAGTAATTCATGCTGAGTGTTCCTCAGGCCAAAAGGAACCCTGTGTATAAAAAAGTCATTGCAGTGAATTTACTCCGTCAACAACGTATCCAAAGGAAGGTTTGCACACTGGCAACATTTCAATAAATTCAGAGTATAACAGTCAGTTGAGTAACAGACATGCCTTCAAAGTTCAGTGGTCAATACATCTAAAATATACTAATATGTGTAATTTGGGATGCCATGTAGTGAAATTTTTCAACCCGGTTAAACGGTCATGCCAGAACAATTATGAAAGCATGATAATGAGTGATGCATAATTATCAATAATAATAATCCATTCGGCTTTTTTGGTACACAGATTCAATTCATACTGAATTCTTCGCTTGGGTTTTCTTTTACCACCCTCAGTTGCTTTTCTGGCTACTGTTATGTCGTTGTTAGGTGATTATTCATTTTGACGTATGTTCTATGTTCAGCAGTAGAATTGTATTGTTGGTACCAACCAGGCTTGTGGAAACCTGACTTTGTACGAGCTTGATGTAGTAGACCCTTGCCGCTGCGTCGCTAGACCCGGTTCCATAGGGAAGAGAAGAAATGGAACGCCAGCTGGAAGGAAGAGTGTATTCTGTACAGAGGGATTTGATAATAGGTGGGAGGAAGTTGAATATCAGATAAGCGTGCGTACGAATGCAATAGAGACGGCGTCTCAAGGTGTAAGAGCGCAGTAGTCATCACGCTGAGGTCCTGTGTGAGTCAGCCTTGAAGGTGATTGGCCAAACCAGACTGGGGCTAGCAGAAACCCGTGCGCAGGTGATAGCTGTCGCAAGCGGCAATGAGTTGGGCGTTGCAAATGGAATTGGATCATTAAAAGCCTGCTCAAGAGATCCACTTTCATTTACTCACGTGTGGCACACGTAGACCGTTTGTTTATCTTAGTCACCCACTGCGCGCATATTAGCCTCCGCGGCAAATATAGCTGATGCAGGCCGACCCATATACCCCTAGTCCCTAAATTTTCTCCTACAAAAACAGTGCTTGTAGAATTTTGATGGACGGGGAAATAGGATAGGCAGAGAAGGAAATTTTTAGAAACATCAAGTGAAAAAATGTAGTCAAAATTGCTTCCTGCTGCCGTTGGGAGTAAATTGTTCCGCATGCGGCGCTTAGCGCCGCGGACTTTCCTTATATAACTCCAGAACGGTAAGTTGGACCACAGGTAGGTTGAAATGGATCACCTCCTAGCCACCATTTCAGTTTTTTGGGAAATTCACAAAACCTGCAATTTGATAATCGGGTTTTTCCGCAATAAGTTTAACGATAGTACAGATTAGGAAAATCTACAGATTTAAATCAACAACACTTCTCAATACAGTACAATAAAAATACATGTAGCATTTATTAAAGTATATTCCACTGCGTGTCTGAATTCTTTACCCATAAAACCTCATAACCACGGCTTTCATAGGAAAACATGCAGGGAGTATGGATTAGTGAGAGGGACTACATAAGCTACTGCTACTGCCTCCACTGGCTTGGACATATTAGTTCCACCAGATCAAGGGCGAAAAGTGTGCGTCAATGCTGTAAACGTCTGCCTTACTGTATAGAATAATTCACGAGCAAGTCTACGCTCCATTGTTCACTCTGTTGTGTTATACGTTGGACTTAATCGTTTGTAATGACCTGAATAAACGCCTGGACAAAATGTAATTTGAATGGAGCATTTACAACGAAGCTGAAATTTGCGATCGAAGTCAAGTGCTATATTAAACCCCACAGAAATCACTTAGTGGCAACTTACGACCGATCCCCTTTCTCTCCGATCGTGCCTTCTTCTTCGTCCAATCAAATGCCACATTGATAGTCCCATCGCGTACACACGTCGCCACCCAATTCCATTCACAGTTCACAACGAATGTGTAGAATATTGAGGCATGCGTAATCTGTGCAAATTACTTTACCTAGCCGAGCATGTCACCCGGCTAGGATTTTGCCTTATATCCATTGATTTAAATTTAAAACATTTTGCAGGCGTCATCGCAATTGAGAAAATCCAGAATGCTTATCCATCCAGAGTATCTACCAGGCCCATTGGAAGTAGTCTTGCGTCGTTTATCCAGTGCCATGTCGTGGCTGTTCTTGCTATTATAAACAACAGGCTGGGCGCCGACTTAAATCGCGAATAACGGAGCACAAACGGACAGTGAAGAAAGGTGACTCACTGTCCCAGATCGCTATCCACACTCTGGAAGAAGGCCACGAAGTCGACTTCACTGGCACGCGGATAATGGCATGAGCCAGTAATAAGACAAGGCGAGAAATCCTAGAGGCCTGGACGTCAAACTCCAACTCCATCAACGGGCATGGGGATATACCGCCCCGTTATTTTGCCCTCCGTTCGCACGACCAAGAATCATGACCCAATTTGTGTCCAGACAGGCCCGCTACAACGCCAAGGGCGCACGCCATAACACCAAGGATGCGCACATAGATAATACGGTGAGACCGGGAGAGCGCGTACCACTCACGAATGCTACCTCCCCTCTCGCCCCATTTAGTCGTAGCTGGACTTCAAAAACATGCCAATGCTGGCTGTTCTCTCATTTTCTCTGACGATGGCCTCCTGTATGAGGCCGAAAGCTCAGGCTAATATAAGTGTTATCCCAGGGATCGCGCCTTTGTCTTCTTAAGACTGCTGTATATCATTCAAATTTGACTTCTAAATATCCCTTGCCTCAAGTAACTAATCACTCTCAGTAGTTTGTCGTATGGCTATCGCCTACCTACAATAGTTTTCAATACCGGTTTTCAATACAGTTGGTTTAAGTGCACGTCCTGGCTTTGTCATTGTACCACTTGCACATTTTTAAATATTAAATATTCACATTCATAAACATTCTTCTAGGGTATTCAGATACTTTTGATGTGCCTACCGCCCCGTCTTTTCTGGTCTCGGCGCAGTAAGGAACCCTGAAGTTGAAGCGGGAAAATGGGCAATACACAGAAATACGACTCCATCGCCCCGTAATAAATGCGGCCTTATGATAAAGGTTGCGGGTAGAGTTAGGGCTAGCTTTAATACTTGAATCAAACTCCGAGCAAGGACAGAGGCGTGTCTCCTCATATTTGGTACAACTTTAACTACCTTACCACGATGTTTCCTTAGTACAATTTAAGTTGGTCGCACCGATGCTCGAAAATCCTTCGTCGATATCTATGCAAGTACCTGGAACGTGAACGTCTTCATTCATTCGTAGTTTAATTCTCGTTATAACTTCGGTTGATATCACTTGCATCGCCACTGTTATAACCTTGTGTGCTCCTGTGTGAACGCTGGTTATGTCCCCCAGTTACGCGTTAGGAAGAGAAGGCAGAACAGGATAGCAGATAGTACTTTACTGTCGGTTCTACTAGTACATCAGCTCCGTTTCCTAGGTGTCCAGCAGCTTATCTTCTGTGGTTGGTCTCGTCTCGGCAGGAGTCTCAGGTCGTCGGCAGCCTCTCCAGCACCAGAGTGGCCGCCTTCAGTGGTGGCAGCATATTTAAAGGCCAGTAGCCATTGTTCCCTATTGGCTCTCCACGAGTGGCTTCTACAGGCAGCCGCCATGTCTCCCGTCATAATGTCCTTAGTGTGACCTCCAGATAGCCGCAACCCGACCGCAGGGCAGTCTCGCTTGCGCGCGCCTCCTTCTTCCTAGCCAAATGTCCGCCCTTTGAAGGTCGCTTGTAACTGTATGAACCGGTTGCCAGTCAGGTTCTGGTACCCCCAGGATTGCCCGAGTGATAACTCGCGTCCGAGCCGTCCCAACAATTATAGTTTTAGTTTATTGGTACTTAGTTAAGGTTAGTTTAGTATATAGAAGTCATTAACGTCTGTTTATCTAACATGGGCGGCATCTAACTTAACTTAAAACTAAACTAGCCTCAACGTTAGAGTAAACTAATAAAATAGGTACTGCACTAGAAAATTAACTAAACTAACACTAACAAGAACAAAACTAAAAGGAACCACATAGCTAGTCGCAAGTGGTATCTAAGATTGGCAACCAACTTAACTGTACCTCTTCTATTCCCGTATCTAACGGCAAAATAGCAAAAGCAACTGAAAATTTAACCCTGCTTCCTTCTTCTCAGCCGTTGCTCTGGCGCTTTTTGAAGGAGTACATTCTGCAAGATATGAAAAAAGAAATCTCCCTAATTCTAGGAAAACTAGTGTTAGTATTAAAGGCTTGACAATAATTACGGTTAAGTTAGTGTTACGGTTGGCATCAGACTTAGAAACGAACGAGGGTTAGTATTAGGATAGGATAAGGCTTCAGTTTAAAGTTAGAGGAAATAGGGTCCTGTTCGTTATTTTCCCACCCTTTCCCGCAAACCTAAAAGGCTCTGTTTTCTGAAACAAGGAAATCTTTGTATGCCTGAATTCACCCTAAAATCGGTTTTTCTTTAGCTCCGTTTTCCACCGCCCGCGCGCCAATCAGGAGGGACCAGGACAGTTTCCGCCCACGGGTGGAGTTAACATTACTCTCACACAACGCATGTCATGAAGCATGATTTAATCCTTTCGGCTCGTCTCAAAAGCCTTCATTCAGGGAGGGAAGTAGCTATATTGCAGTCAAATCACGATTCAGTTGACAAAACACAATTCGCACAAAGGCTAGGACTGGGGAATGAATCCTCCCCCCCCCACACCCCTCTGCAGTATGTGTGGACTTGTGCTAAATGTCGTCAAGTTTCAAAAATATAATCCTCACAAAACCTCAACCATAAACGCAATTTTAATCGCAACGTTAACCTTCACTATAAACTTATGTACTTTCTGAGTGAATTACTGTGCAAACCTTTTCAGGCGCAGTCCAAAAGTTGGCTCGATTTGAAATCAGCCAGCTAACCACCCAATACCCACAAACAACCCCCTTAAAGAGACACGGGAATAGGAGTGCTCAGGTTAATAATAAAGGTATTCCTGGACATAATTACAGGAAGGGTAACCATTTCCATTTCCTGGGCTTAACTGTAGCCCCTGACACTAACCTAAACCACAGCCGAAATCTCGTCTCTTAACCTGAAATTGATCAAAACCTTATCGCCAGGTTTAACTCTGACTTAACTAAGTGCCTGTTATGACCCGCGCCTGGCACTTCTAATCAGCCCGAACCAGTCCCCCAAGAGCCCGTGAAAGCGAGACAGACAGAAGACTAGCCGGCCAGCGAGAGGAAGAGTTAGTACGGTAAGTTACAACGTCAATTTATACTACTAAAATCTGTCTGATGGTGGTCTGTGTATATTTTACAGGGCTTGACGGGTTTCAACACAAATATCCACTTACAGTTTCGGTAAACGCCTATAGACCTTAAATATACTGATATATGCAGCGATCAGAAATTAATTTCTCAAGAGAGAGTTTACGCAGACAGAACAAGTACATCAGTGCAAGTCCAGTCAGACACAGGGTGCATGTACTTTAAGGGGAACGCGAGCGATATCGTCCGACAGTGGACCAATCAGGATTGGAGGGCAAATCGATAGTCACGTCACCCTCTCATGACAGCTGTTTAAGATGAGCTCGCGGGCCTTTCTGTGAGATGAATAATCATGGGAATGGTCGCATTCCCAACAGTGCCAACGGTAAAACTAGCCCTAAACTTAACCCTAACAATTCACATTTGCGAAAATTCCCATTGAAAATTCAGAAGATAAATAGGCGAACATAGGTTCGTTTTCGGTAAATCTTCATCAGGCCTTTATATTTATATAATAATTAACTAAATAAACTATGCGGGTTGGTAGAACAAATAGTGCGGTTGTCAGGGCAGGTGTAGGAAGGGGATCGGGGTCAAAATCTGATCAGCGTTAGGGGGGATCGGTAGTTGCGAGAGGTGATAAGCTGCAGGCTGTTGGATTAGTGACTTTCGGCCATTGTAACTGCAGCGCCGCGGCGAAGTTCTTTTGGGCGCGCAGGACCAGGTAACGTAGCCCATGGCGACCGCTGCTGCCGTAGCCAACAGTCGCCGTTCAAGGAATTTTGAGTAACTTAAGGGCACCTTTTAGATCACTTAGAAGACCTCTCTGGCATCCACACGATGGTCTGAGTCCATCAGGTGCGCTAGAATAGAACTCTTTATAAGCTTCATTCGGCCCTTCTTTAACCATGCTGGCATGTGTTTTCATACTCTTTTAGACAAACGCTGGCTCGTGTGACCAACATATCCTGCCCCACATGTACAGGTGAACGAATAGATGCATATAGAGGTGGTCTGGGCTGGCAGTTTGTCTTTGATCTCTCCGTATAGGATGAAAGAAGTCGGGAACAGTACATAGGCATTGGTTGCTGGAAAAGTGGTTATTACTGCCTGACTCAGGCACCTTCTTAGAAGTTCACTTGGTTCGTCTCTTGAAATGGGACCCTGATGTATATTTGCTGCATCCCTGCCGTTAACTCTGAGGGATTTGACGGCCTTTGAGCCATTTGATCAACGATAAATCGACTGAGACACCATTTTTTTCGAAACACGGCCTCAACAATCTTAAGCTCTTATTTGGCGGTATCAATGGAGCAAATTCCTTTCGCCTTTTGCGTCAAACATCGTACTAAATTACGTTCAAAGTCTTAAGGTACGAAACTAGTAAAGTGAGTGCAATTTACCTAAGCTAAGCTTCCAAACGGAAGCAGGGACCTTGGTGACGCTATCACACCGCTTCGCAAGCAATAAGATCAGAATTCCATTCCTGCACACTAGAAAACTCACTTTTGTACCAACAGCCCCCACACGCAGCATCGTAAAATACACGCGAAAAAACGTGATTATATGAGTAGCCAATCGAATTCCGAGGAGCCGAGTCCGGCCACTCGAACCGATTACAAACTTATCAATGAATAATTTGGGTGAAGCAAATAAAATCAACTAACGTATATTTGTGCAAATATTTCCATTCTTAAGTTGAGAAGTCAAGTTGGCAAACATATTTTTTCAGCACATCTTTGTCACGCCAAAACATTTTCAGGATGTAATTTAATTACTGTGCTTATTTATGGCGCGCTGTTTTGCTGCCGAAACATCAGACTATTTAAACAATTCCTTGAACCCAAATTATGATTCCACCAAGGCAGCATAGGTAATCCTTGGCTTTGCCCTAGATGCCATCTTAATCTCCCCCCGGTAATTTGCGTAAGACCTCTAGAACAGATGGGGTGGGGAACCGAGTCTGGCTTCTATGTCTTGCTATCAAAACGCATAAGTCATCGTTAAAAATCTATTAGCTTAGCTTCTAAATGAAAGCAAGGACCTAACTCAGAGCGATAAGCTGAGCCTCAGAAAAGTTGAAGTAGATGACCCCCTAACCACCATTTTGAGGAATATCAAGAAACCTACTGCACTTTAAAATAAGTAAAGTAAGTAAGTAAAATATTTCAAAATATTCCACACGCAACAAACTATAAGTAAATAAGAAATGTAAGTACTTTTTGTTAACTGATGGCGCGCTATTGTTCTGCGAAGATATTCAATTTGTTTTAAACATTTCTGGGACAATAGGAGTACTCCGCTATTTGCTATATATCGAAAAGTAGGGAAAGCATGATCAAAAACCACAAATGACATATCAACACTGAGGATTTATAAACATGTCCACAATTGTAAAACTACTTTCTCCAGAGTTTTGCCAAGAAGCATGCTGCTAGAAGATCACTTGAGGCTCAGAGCCTTAGGAAGTTTAGTGAAGCCTTTACGGTATTTCATAAGCAGCTTGTAGGTATCCCCTTAGCGTTAAACTTAACGCACAATCAGACAAACGTAAAGGACGATTGTTACATCGATTTTGCAGATGAAGCTGTTACCTTCTTTTTCATACAGAGATGTTAGAAGGTGCACTCTTCCATGGCTTAGCCTTGAAAAACAGGTGCTAACTTTAGCTATACCTCTGAACACTTGTGATTGACAAGCAAATGTTCGCATCCCATGTATGTGAATAGGCGGAGAAGGAGAAGGCATTTCAATTAACCGGAATGATAATTTTATTCATCTGAGCTTTCGGGCTCTTACGGGAGCCCATCGTCAGCGATAAAAGCATCAACGAAAAACCAGCAACAGTTATAGGGGCAGGGGGCCAATGAAACACCAGTGCCGTCAGTCCGAAGATGCCCGTGCAAGCAGGGTGATGTGGTTGTGATTGTATCCGGCAGACCATCAACCCGTATCTTTACTGTGTACTCCAAAATGAGTATTTTGGCAGCATTCAGAGCCCGGACTAGAGTTGATATAGGAATACATCAGCAAACGTGTGCAAAAGATGCAGCTAAAATCAACTAGTAGTTTTAACTGATTCATACGCAAGTCTCCGTCCCCGTGCAGATTATCCCATGCAACAAATGGTATACATTTTGTGACTAGCTCCACACGAAGTGCACTTGTGAACGCTGGCTGCTTCCGGCCTCTGAAACAGCCAATCACAGGCCGACTCTCAGAGGACTTCATGCGATGAATGTCAAGCAGACATCACTTCATAAACACCGTCCGCTAGCTGGCTGTTGTGCGTTCGTGTGACAGTAAATTTCCTCTTGCCTATTCTCTGTACAGAATAAACGCGTCCTACCACTCGTCCAACTGTCGTTTTCTTATAGCAAAGATCAGTATGCTTCAGGATCTACTCGACCACACGCGTTCCCACGAAAACCTGCGGCAAACTACTACAGTCTAAACTACATCAGCATCAGCGCATTCGTCATACATGAACACGCTAGGCATCACACAGCGCAGGTGCGAGCAAGGCACCTCTCAGGTAGGTGGGAAGTGTGCTCTTAGGTCACTACATGTTGCTCCCGTCCATGTTTATGAAAGCCTGGCGTGTGGTGTGAGGGGAAAGGGACAGGTCATGCGAGCGGCAAGCGCAGACGGGTTGCGTTCAGGCACTACTGTCACTCTCAGCAGTGGTCGGCTCAGGCACTCGAATGATGCATAGGAAGGTGAAGCAGGACAGTGAGGACCACTCTCAGTGCATTTTTCTCTCCGTGAAAAAGCTGACGTGTCGCAGGTGGTAGTATCGAAAAATCACAAGTCAGGTAAGACTAAGTTGGTAGGAATAGCTTTACTGTGAGAAGATGAACTTCGTATAAAGGCTGCGTGATGATCTAGCTGCCAGCTATGTCTGCACGCCAGTGGTGTCCGTGCAATTGTGTGCTGTTGTGTAGCCGTGTCTGTGCGATGATTATTCTGCCGTCTGCAGCCAATCAAATGAAGTTGTAGTATCGATTAACTTTGAGCTTATCCGCTTATCGATAGCGTGAGAAAGGCCAATATCGTGCGGAGTGGATGATTATGCGTGGGAGAAAGGTCTGACAAAGTGAAGGCCGGAGGAGTCCCGCGCAGTTGCGCTGGGGCGGCCGACTCCTACAGACACATTTGAATCTGCCAAAGTGCGCTTAAAGCAGTGGCTCAAAATATTGTCAAAAGGCAATTGAATTCAGACTTCGCAGTGTTTGTTTGTGTGGAGTCGCTGACTGCTGGCCCGGGATTCAGACTACTATAGGTCTATAGCACTAACAAATATTGGAGATTCGAGCCGCTCATCCCTCCCTCCCCCCTTTAGAGTGGACCTCTGGCATTTTGTGTTTTAAAAGCTAAGTCGTAAATGTAGCAAGTGCAGAAGGGTTATCTAGGTTTGTTGGCCACTGCGTCCAATCTCCACATCGTCCAATTTACCGGCTCGGACAGAGGGCTTGTACCTGGTAATTGGAAGCACATATTCCACAATAAAATCAACATAACGCACCCAGCAATATGTCCCATTGCGCTAAAAGCAGTGGCTTTGAAGGCTGCCAGCTTAGGAGATAAATTAGTCAGGACGGAATATCAAGTTACATTGGCTTCTTTTTAAAAGGGCTTTTGTGACGCTCCTACTCGTCGGTACACATGAACATCTTCGAACAGTCAGATGAAATAAATAAAACTGCTGCCGAAGAAAATGAGGCTTTTAATGTCTTTAGGACCTAATTTCGGCTTCTAATATACTGCAAATTTAACGAAAATACATTCTTTTGGACAACAAGCTCAACGTATTCAGCAAATTTTTCGAGACTGGTCGCCCAGCTCGTCTCCCGACTAGAGAATGTACAACGAACAATTAAAGTTCCAAACGTGCAGAAAATGTCAATAGTCATCTTAAGTGAGCGCTGATTGAAAGTTGTTGTTTATGTCAGTCCACATTGCTCGGTTCTCGTCTCTGCCAACTTTCATTGAATGCTTGTACATACCATCCAAATCAATATGTCAGTCGATGCATAAATTATCCGAGTACATGGCCTCAATGAAGTCGCATTTTTTTGGAGGGACAAACGCCGAAGATGCGCTTTGCGTTCCACGCGAAGATGCCATTTGATGCTCGCAAATGCGTGTGGTGACGGACTTTCTTGTTTGGCCGCAGTATACGATATCACAAGCTTCGTATGGGATATTTTAAATGACTTTTTCTTATCGAGATGGTCAACCTTATGCTTAGGGTGTACGACCTGGCTTCGCAAAGAAGTCGTTGGTTTGTGCGTCACTTTTATTTGGCATTTTCTCAAGTGCTTTTCATGCATCAACCGACATATCGAGTTGGATAATATGTACAAAAACACCATAGAAGGATGGAAGAGACGAGAGCCAAGCAATATGGACTGACTAAACCACGACTTTTAATCAGCGCTCATTCCAAATGACCATTGATGTATTCTGCACGTTTGGAATTTTAATTATTCGTTACTCGTTCGCCCTCGTCTGAACACACGCTGGCGACCAGTCTCGAAAATTTGCTGCATAACTTTATCTTGTTGCCCCAAAGAAGGTCTTTTCTTCAGACTACAGTTCTTAGGATGCTTGATTTCCGATTTTTAGTGCAAATTGTTTCGACTACGTAATTATGTTTAAACGCATGATTAGTAAATGGATATTTACCACTGGGTTATATTTTGGTTAGGAGCACGGTGCGTACAGCTTCAAAAGTAAATAGTGTTTGTGATGGATATGCGCGGATCTCATAAAAAGTCTTTGTTATTGTGGCGGATAGTTAACATGGCAGTCTGATTTCCTAGTTTACTGTTCGCTTTTTCAATTGTATGCAATTTCACCGAAAACTGTAGTCAACTCATGGACCTGCAGACCCTTGACCGATTTCCATTCGTGCACACACGCTAGTTCGGACACATCGCCGACTAACCCCTCTGGTAAGGCAGCACACTAATCTTGTTGTAAAAGTAGCCAAAAGCGAGATGCTACGCCCAATTACGCCTTGTGTGAGCCCCCGAGGAAGAACATAACAAGAATAGCGCAGAAGCAGAAGTCTATTTCCATACCTAGTATCGAGTACTTATAGCGAGCAAAGCATACAAGGTAGGACCAATAAAACTGTGCTCTTGAGGAGTAACATTGTGACAGACTATCGGGCTGGGCAGTGCTAAGCGGCTTGATCGATCTCATTACAGGCACAGTTTATACCGATCGATTCTGCACCGTTGGATGAGTTAGCAGGACAGTTTGACCCCTTATCTGCGCATGTCTCAGACCTGTTTACGATTACCTATGACTAAGGATTCCCGAGGGAATCCGAAACGTCAGGAAAATAAAGTCCTTGTTCCAGTGATCGCATCTTCTTCTTCAGAACTGCTGCCTGGAACTCGCATATTCTCCTTTATTGGCAGTTTGATAACTGGGCGTTAGGCCTGCCCACTCGAGTTTGCTCCACAATCATATAAGACCAGCTGTCACCGCTCTCTCTATCAGGCATAACTGAACGCAGTCGGTTATAGTCCGGGCTTGCGCAGTGGCCACCGCTGCTTGAGATAGCAAATGAGTGTACGGTGCACAATAAGGCCCCCGTTATGGCGCATTCTGCCTTTTTTTAGTGAATTGGGATTTGGCTTGATGATTTTAGTGATCTAAGCACCACGACTACTTAGCTGCTACAGAAGTAGAAGCAGCAGCAGTGAATCAGCGCTTCAAACGTATATTCACAGAGAGTGCTCTGTCATACATATATCACAGGGACTTGGCAAGCAATGCTTAGTCATGTGCTATGCACTTACCAACCACATAGATGCACCCCAGGCCTCAGTCTGCGCTGGCAACTGTTAAGGAGGCCCAACGTAAATGCATGCAAAGACATGAATACAGGAACGCATACGCCTTCTAGCACGAATTTTTGCAAAGGCGAATTTTAATTGTCTGACGGACTTTTAAGAGTCTTTCAAACTACCACGTGTAACAACATGTGGGTAGGAGGTTCGGGAAACAACACGAGCCAGTCTTTCGGTTCTCAGCCTTACAAACTCCACCTAGGGTTAGCCCTGCCCTGCCCGCACAAGCCAGGCCGCGTTATGTACGTGAGCCCGCATGCAATACTGGAGGCAAGCATACTAAGTAAACGCATTTACGATTATTGAAATACGGGCATCCCAAGATATTAAACAAAGAAGTTTAAATTTTCGAGACTGGTTCCCTAGCTGGTCTTTGGACCTGAGACAATGTGCAACAAAAAATTAAAATTTAAAACGTGCAGGAAAAAATCAATGATCATCTGACGTGAGCACCGATTGGCTAATGTGGACTATGTCAGTAGGCCTTATATGCATTTTGTCCTCCCGTCGTGGTTGGTCGCGCGTGTTGAATTTGGCCTTGAGGTGGCGTCTAAATCAATATGCCTGTTGATGCATGCCTCATCACAGTGCATTGCTTCCAGGAATTCACTGTCTTTTCTAATTGAATAAATGCCCACAACCCATGTTTTCTCCCACGCGGATTTGTGGTCGGTTTCCAGTGCGAGCATGACCACGTGAACTAAGTGGTCTCGTCTTCTGACCGCTGATTGATGTTGATGATTGCCATTCGAGCTGCATTTCCCAATTTGGCCACAATAAACTGCATCATAAGTAGCGCATGGGATCTTGTAGACAACCCCTTTCTTCAACGTAGTCAATCCCGTCCTTAGGGTGCAAGCTGGGATCTTATCGTGGTTGCGGGAAGGTGTGTCACGGAGACAGCAATTATATTAGCCTGAGCCTTCGGCTTTGTACAGGAGGCCATCGTCAGAGAAAAGTAGAGAAAAGCAAGCAGTGGCATGTTTTGCAGTCCAGATACGATAAAAAAGGGATGGGAAGCATTCGAGATTGATTGAGTCCATGCTCATGTCCTCTTCCATGTCATCTCGGCGTGCGTCCTTGGCACCATGGCGTGGTAGCGTGCGTGTCTGGACACAAATTGGGCCGTGGTCCTTGGTCGCGCGAACGGAGGGCACAATGACAGGGCGGTACAGGGCGGTATATCCACATTCCTGTTGATGGAGTTGGAGTCTGACATCCAGGCCTCCGGTAGTTCTTGCCTCGTCTTATTACTGGCTCGTGCCGCTATCCGCGTGCCCGTTAAGTCGAATCCATGGCCTTCTTTTAGGGTGTGGGTAGCCATCTGGGTCAGTGGGTCGTCTTTCCTCACTGCACGTTTGTGCTGCGTTATTCGAGAGCTAAGTCGCCATTCAGTCTGTCTTGTATAATGGCAAGAGCAGTCGCGACATGGCACTTAATTAAACGGCGCCAGGCTGCTCACCTACCTCTAGTCAGTCTCCTACTTGCATTACCTATGGACGCATGTTAGTCATCGGACGAGGAGAAATTCCCACGCCCAGCTCTGCCGCGATACGCTCTCCTCCGTTTGTTACCCGTGGTCGCGTATGCAGGTTGCGGCTGACGAAGCTGTTCGGGTATCCACTCCTTGCCAGTTGGTCCCGAAGAAGATTGTAGTTGTCGCCCTCGTCTCTCAGGTTCACTGCAGTGTTTTTACTCTCTGAAAGAGTGTTCTAACACAACTGCGCCATTGGGTTGAGTTATTCGCCTTTCTATACACCGCGGTGCTGAGTTTCCCATTGGGTTTGAACGTGACGAAGACAAGGTGGCTAGTATTATAATCTACGTAATTATTTACAGTACTGACAGCACAGGTAGCAGCTCAAAGCTCAGCGTCTGTGCCTAAAGACACTCGAATACACTGATTTTCACCAAGTTAAAAATTAATTGCCATGGAAATTATAGATATAAAATCCTAAGAATAAAATACCTATCAAAAAGCACACAAGCGAGATGGGGGGACACACTGATGAGCCGAAACCTTCAGGAGTCCCCATTACCCGTTTTCCTTGCACAAGAGAACAAATCACTATAAGCCACTCCCAAGTGTGACCATGCATGCATTTAATTTTCCCAAACCAATAAGAGAACTCGGAACTGTGTGAAAAAATCGGAGGAATCCTCTTCACTCGACTGACAAGAAGCCAGCCAACAGCCTGACACACCTAAGTGGTGTTTGGTCATCGGGTGTACGCTGACTAGGCTTCTAGAAGAAGATGCATCGGTGCTGAACTTGCCCAATAAACCAGTGATCTGATACATTCAGTGACAGCTGAAATGATGAGCAATGAAGTAGGTTACCCTGTCCTAGACGTTCGAACAAAAAAACTTGTTCAGGTGTCCTGTTTACGAGAGGTTGGTACTCGTCTCCGACGCCCATTTAAAGTGCACACCCGAAAACAAATTTGTTGTCATCCTGTAGTCAGCGGAGCTTTGGTTGATGTCTACCTCAAGGTCAAACAGGAAATGTAATGAAAACTCAAACCCTTCATAGCTGTACCATGCAGTGGCAGAATATCGGCGAAAAACGTGTCAAGGCTTTTAGCCTATAAAGATGATTTGAAGTAAGCCCTCCAAATTTGGCAGTATAATATGAAGATAATCATTTTTTAGTTAAGCATGTATGGTTTAAAATGCAAAACTACATGGTTCCCGAAAAGCACCTGTGTTCCGAAATCTAAATTATCGTAGGTTGATAATTTGTACCGAAAATATCAATCGATGAGCCAATCACAGGTACGGATTCAATGGTTTTCAGGCTACTCCTAAATGAGTTGTAGATCTTCCCACAATGACAACTTATCTGGGATCTAAAAATCAGTAATTAATAGCAGAATAAAGTCCTGAGAGCATAGAACATTTAAAATAGAGGAATCAGTGCTCTTTCGAGTGACCTGACCTTTCTCCCTCTTGAAGCGGACCGCAGAGTTAATATTCGGAAATTACGGTAACAGGTAAGTAGGGAGCAAAATGTCCTTGAAAGTTGCCTCGAAATTTTAGAGAAAAGCTGAATCTCATCGGTGAACTCTGCAACCAGCTGCTTTCCTTGGACACACTTAATTCAATATTTAGATCACTTTCCAGAACGCTAACGTGAAACACCCAGTGTGCCTTTTTCTAAAAGATAAATGCAATTACCTCTTGAAATTTGAGAAGTTGTGTTTATTTTGAAGATTTTTAGGACTTCTAAAAACTTACCTAAGAGGTTTGCATAAAATAACTCTGATATGAGGACAATCAGTGGCTCTCAGACCAATGAAATAAATTACAAACGTTTGCACCCCACTATGTGATAATCAATGCAGACTCGGAAATACGCATGAAAGGATTGTTTAGTAGATTTTTAAATGAAGTTGCTGATATTTTTTCCGTTCAGTTACCCTGGAAAGTGCTGTTTACCATACATATGCCGTGCGAGGCAGGCGGTCAACCAAGCTACCCTCAAAAATATGCGAGAAAATGCGAGGTTCAGATAAAAAATTCCTCATATCATCCCCGGAAGAGGAAGAAGAGAGCTCTAAAGAGAAGAGAGGTGCTTGCTGCAAAGGCCACCGACGCTGCAACGGCACGTTTCTACGGTGTACCAAAGGTGCACAAACCAGGAGTGCCCTCATGCCCCATCCTATCCTTACGAGGTACCCCAACTTTTGGGTCGTCAAAGTGGCTGTATCAGTGACTGTGCCTTCTTACCAAGGATTCGCAGTGGACAGTGAAGTTTGCTTAAGTTTTTGACCCGCATCCAATACCTGGAAGTGGAGGCAGACGAGGTGATGGTGTCGTTTGACGTGATCTCATTGTTGACATCTATTCCGCCCACTCTGGCTATCGAAACTATTGATGGTCTTCTCCAAGAAAAATAAAACGAAACTTACCAAAAGCTCAAGCGAGAGCACATCATTGAGCTTCTAGAATTGTGTCTAAAAACGTTTTTTACGTGTCTGGCCTTATTGCCGAAGCTATTTTGCAGAGGCCCGAGCGGCTGATCTTCAGCTCGTCCACTCCGAAGTCCTGGGCCAGATACGTTGACGACACTTTCGTTATCAACAAAAGGAGCAATTTGCAGGCTTTCAAGGCACTGCTGAAATCTATCTTTCCTGACATCCAGTTCACCATGGAAGAGGAGGTCAACAATCAATTACCCCTCCTTGACGTACAAATAACGAAGCTGGAAGACGGCAAGATGAGGACAACGGCAACCGCAAGGCAACCAATACCATGCGCATTCTCCACTTCAGAAGCAACCACCCCGTTGGTCACAAACGCAGTTGTGTTAGGACCCTTTTCCAACGCATTCAGACACACTGCAGCGAACGCTGGAATGGCAGTTTTATTATTCTGTGCTCTCGGCTTCACAAAAAAGACCATTATCAAAGAAGATAAGGAATAATGAAAGTGTTGGCATATTTTTATACCCTCATTTTCTCTGATGATGGCCCCTTATGTGAAGCTGAAAACTCACAATTATAAAATTTCCGCTCCAATACTCGCGTATGTTCTTCTTTACAAACAGAACTTGGGGCACGTATATGTGTTTCTATTCGTGATAAATACACCTGTTGGTAGAAAATGATTCTTTGAGGGTTCTTAATCCCAGTCAAAAGGTCAGGCTCGAAACATTTAAATCGCCCATTTGGTCTTGTCGAAGATCAAGGAGACTAAGATGCTAGGCGCAGGCCTAACGACCCCTAAGCATGCCGTCCTGATTACTCTTCCCACTGTGCACTATCGATCGGCAAAGGTCGCGCAAGTGATGAGATCGATCAAGCCGCCGGCCATGAATATTTTGCTTTTCTATCACTTTTCTCAGCCCGAAAGCCATTCGGCATATTATCCCTCTCTTGAGGCCACAATCTGATTGGCCCAGTCTGTATGCTTTGCTTGCTGTAAGTATGCTCTACAATGCCCGCTTAGGTACTTCTACTTTTGCCCTATCTTGTTGTGTTCTTACTTGGGAACTCGCATAAGGCTTACTTGGACGGTGATATCTGAGCTTTGAGATAACATTTACAACATAAGGCACCAGCCTATCAACGGTAAAGACTTTGAGTAAAAGGGCTGTGGCAACCACGTTTTTACGAAATCCAATTTCTCAGTGACGTATATAATGATCAGAAACAAACATGATATACCTAAAAAAATGAATTAAAATTTTGAAACATCTCACATCTGCTATATATGAAAGGAAGCATTCTCATGGCCAAGCACCGTAACCGAATCTCTTTCTTCCGACTAGGAGTTCTAGTAGCGTTGCTAATTATGACAGTTTCAGCGATTAAGTCACCTCCGAACATTAAAAATAGAAAATTCATCTTTGTAGGCTTCGTTCGCATAGCTACAGTAGTATGACTATCCACTCTGATTTTTAAAGTCATGATAGGCAGACCTTTAAGCGTTATTTCAGGGTCTAGCAAAACCAAACTGAGCTGAACCCTATGGCCCCCTTATCGGTCAAGATTGCAGTTCTATGATGGTAGCGCTGAATCTAGAAGGAGTCATTTTACGTTCTGCGTCCAAATTTTAACCGCATTCTAATCACAGAAAGCATTTTTTAATGCAAAGAAAATTAAGCACACGTAGTGAAACATTTCAGAGCCTAAAGTAAATCAATTTGACAATGCCTTGAAGGTCTCATCCTAGGTCCATCTCTAATAAACTAGTACACAAAAACATGGATACGTTTTCAATGTCCTTTGCACGATCCGTCTGTCTAACTGAAACAGAGTTATTACTAAGTAATCAAAAAGTGATGCTTGAAGAACGAAGAATGTCAACAGGCGTTGATGAACCTTTACCTGAATCCTAACGGTACTCGTCTGTCCCGCTCTGCCTCCGGCCTCGGCACCCTTAGGTCTGGATGTGACTGGCTGATGATGACTAAAACGCCAGAAACGGCCATTCTAGTCTCCCTCGTATTTGCCGGCAATAATATCTGCCTAGCATCAATAGTGTATTCAATAAGGCTTCGAAGAATGTGGTAGATTTCTACGGTGCACATAAGAGTATTAATATGTATTTATACACGAGGTTTAGCAGGGGATCTTTGTACTTCCGATTCAAGAGTGATGGCCAGAATCTATGTATGACTGACCTGACAGGAAACAGGAATAAGAAGGTCTCCTTTTAATACGAATAGTCTTACACCTTATTCCTGGATTAAGATATGTCCACGTGCCTTCACCCCACTTCTAAATCCCACCCCAGGCTTAACTTTATCCCTAGTTTCTTTCTAATTACAGTAGACTGCCCAACTATGAAATGTGATGATCAAAATTTGAGGGGAGAGGGTGGTTTAACACACATTTGAGGTTGTTTATTTTGCTTACTAAATTGATTTGGTGCGCATGATTCGGAAGCGAAGAGTTCAGTTCAGATTGAGGGGTAAAAGTGGGTCAAATCCAACGTTTATTGAAAGACAGGAACTGTATAACGATATTAAACGTTGCGTACCGAAATGTAAGGTATTTGCGTTCGGAAATGAAGAAGAAAATAAGGCAAGAAAAGTTTCAAGAATATCTTTTCAGAGAACGGAAAATTTCGTCGTGTCTGCATAAAATTTAGGCAAATGTAACTATGGGAAATATCCTTTCTTTCGGAAAAACAAGAACTCATTCAGTTTGAAAAAAGATGTTTTGCAAAAGTGGTACGTGTTTGCCGAAAAATTAAGTAATGCGCGTAATCCAGCTGTAGTTTTGTTTTACCACCACCGTAAACAAGGATGTGCATTGACACCTGTTACATGTCGTCACTTTGCTCTGTCAGGCCGAACGCCAAAGATGTCAAAACAAGTCCTGCCTACAGATCAGTGTGAACGAATGCAGAAATTTTCAGCGGAAGGGTGTAAGTTTTTGCAAAATCTTAGTATGCATAATCTGCTTCTCTGCTTTTCCGTTTGCAGTCTTAGAACAGGGCTTAAAAATAAACAAACATAACGAAAACTGCTCCAGCTTATGGAAAAAAGGGGAAATGTTTCCTATTCAGCAAAAGATGTATCGGTTATGTTCAGGGATCGATCGGCCTACGCGTGAGCTAACGCATCGTGCTAGACAATCAATCAAACATTTGAATTTATAGCTACACTCACTCACTCACTCACTCACTCACTCACTGAGCCAACAGCCAATATGACCGGCGACTATTTCAGGAGAGAAGCTGATTGGCTCAAGGGACATCGTTTACACGTGTTTGTTTCCTGAATACGTTGTACCACAGACTCTAAAAGAATTCTGCCGTCGCACCCTTCTTGTCGTGTTCTTCATTTGGGGATTCACACAAGGTTTTATTGGACGGTAATATCTCGGCCTGGGCTTCCGTTACAACAGTTTCCTTTTCAGCAGAAGAGGCATTGCTTATTTTTAGGGAAGTGAAAAAAGCAGGTTAAACTTTTCTTACCTTTAATCTAAACGGGCAACAGTGGCTTATGCAGGCCCACTCATCAATACCTTCTCCCTGCATGTTTTCCTACGAAATTGTGGTTCTAGGGTTTTATGGGTGGGGAATTAGGGCACGCAGTGGAATATACTTTTATAAATGCTAAATGCATTTTTATTTTACTGCATTTGGAAGTGTTGTTAATTTATATCTGTAGATTTTTTAATTTGTATTATCGTTGAACTTATTGCGGAAAAACCCGATTATCAAATTGCAGGTTTCCTGAATTTCCCAAAAAATTGAAATGGTGGTTAGGAGGTGCTCTACTTCAACTTACCTGTGGTCCAACTTACCGTTCTGGAGTTATGTAAGTAAAGTCCGCGGCGCGAAGCGCCGCGCACACCTTCAATTTACATGCGGAACAACTTACCCCTAGCGGCCGCGGGAAGCAACTTCAACTAGCACCGTTTCTGCAGGACAAGATGCTGGGATAAGGGGTATATGAGTGGGCCTACATAAGTTACTTTTGCCCCTAAACTTGACCTTCGAAAAAAAAGTTAAGTATGCAGACATTTGATGCCGAAATGTTCCATTCCCAAAACCCCATAAAGTGACTGATTTCAAGCGTAGTTCACCTTGTGCTGTCTAATTAACTGCAGTTTTTCAAGCTTTCCCTACTTTGGAAACTTTAATTTACTCGGCAACCCCGATTTTCACTGTTTTGGAATTTGTTTACTGTTTTACAGAGCTCGTATGTCTAAATAACGCAATATTACTTGATCAAGAGCAATATACCTTCTTTTAAAGAACTATCTTTCCTTTGCTGATGCAGGACTTTTAAGGTCGCGGTTTGAGGTGCTTTTGCGTAGCAAGGAATTTCTTGTAAAAATACTTATAGCATTTAGTGTAATCGTATAGTTATATATATATATTACTGGTGTTTACTTTCCTTTGGTCCTGCTGGGAGAGTGGGCGTATAAGCATCCCTAAAAAACGTATTTTTTGCGCAAACTTTACTTTTTCATAGAAAAGCCGAATCTGATGTTGTATTCCGATTGCGGATGGATGGTTTTTCTGAAAACAACGAACGGAAGACTAAGGGCACTTTTTTCGAACGCTATTACAAAATAACGAGTCGGCATTTAAAAAAATGGCTAACTCAATTTTATTCCGAACTTGCAAACCTTACGTAAACGTAATTGCGAGCAATGGTTTTTTTAAATTTCGCTCAGAGGTAATAAACTGAATTTTGACGTAAAGTTCTAATCTCCCTCCCTCACAAAACGATGAGGCGTTTCGTAAAACTCGAGAGTTCCGTAACCGAGCGGTGAGCACCCATCTAGCGTTGTTAAAAATATCCTTGGACATGCCACGAAGTTAATTGTATAAGTCTTCGAAAATATTTCGCTGGCTTGACGTCCGGACAATGGGCAATGTACAAAAACAGCTGACTATTCACCGCGGCCAAAACAAACCCCATTGGTTGACGATGGTGCATGCCTATTGGCGTTCACCGCATTCATTTTCTCTTTCAGAACTGGTTATATCGCTCTTCACAATCCCTTAAGATTTTTATAGGCGATATTTGCAAAGATATATTTATTGGTACTGGTCTCGTCTGAGTGCATTGCTTCCAGGAAGTCTCCACTCTTCGTTGTTGAACGGGCCATAATGATTTCAGTTCTCATCTATGCAAATGCTGGGCAACGGTAGTTTCCGTAAGCTCTCTTAGCCACTACTTATCCCAGTATCGTATAAAACAGGACTAATGGTAAAGGGATTTTAAGGTTACGGCCTCCCATGGGCAAGCAGTGAAATATTTGGAAGAAAACATTCTAAATAATTCAATTTCCGCCGAATGTATTACTTTTAGCCCCATATATCACAACAAGATTAAGAGTGATCTTAAAAAATAAACAAAAAGGAACTCTCGATAAATAAAAAATTTCATAGTAAAAATCACAATAAAACAACTTTTTACATGTCGATATATGAATGCAGCCGTCAGCACGCGGATGGCCACTTCCCACAGCTACGAAATAATAATAGAAAGAAGCTCAACCTCGAAAATGTCAAAAATGCGGGATAGGAATTATAATTCGGTTCCTGCTCACCGGAATAAATCTGACAAAGGACAACGGGCCCACCTGTCCGAAACGTCAGCAAATCTTCAAATTTATTCCGGTGAGCAGAAGATGAGTTATAATACAAACAAGGTTAAACAATGCATTTTAAGTCCCTGCGCTTGCATAATATACCCCAACCCGTGCTGTCCTATATCAATGTGGGCATGAATGTCCGGGACATATAGTATCAACTCTTGGCCACAGCTTGGCGTTCAAATGCACGGATGGCTAGAGATTGCCCGGTTTGGTTACAGTAGACTAAACTAAACTTGTGAACATAATTTTTTTCTTCAAATAGCCAACTCTATTAGCTGGGATTATTTGATATTCCTTCGGTATTTCCAGCTCCACTGCGAGCCGCCGACTGAAAGCGGTTAATAGGGCAGAAATGGCCACGCAAGTCTCAGTTATCTTTGTCCGTTCTACCTACGAGCTTCTGCAGACCTCACGGAAGGTAGGATGCCTACTCACTAACCGACCTTGGCCCTTTAGAACTGCGTACAGACGAAGCATGAGACCAAAACCGAGCGAAAGCATTGCTAAACCATTGGTTTCTGACCGTTGGCTGACAGACTGGGCGAGGACTTAGCTCGTGAATAACGGAGCACAAACGGGCAGTGCTGAAAGGCGACCCATAGTCCCAGATCGCTACCCATACTCTGGAAGAAGGCCGCGAATTTGACTTCTTGAACACATGGATAATGGCATGAGCCAGTAATAAGACGGGACGCGAACTGCTGGAAGCCTGGGTGTCAGATCCTTACTCCATAAACAGGCATGTCGATATACTGCCTTGCTATTTTGCCATCCATGCCCAGGACCAGAAACCAGGGCCCAGTTCCTCTACAAGCATGCAGGCCACTACGTCAAGGTCACACGCCCTTCCTCTAGGGACGCGCGTCGGAGACACGATAAGATAGCCTGAAAATGGATTCGGCATGGACAGGGGCCGATCAATAATTGCTACCACCCCCCTCCCCTACCAACCCAATTTATGCGTGGCTGACCTTTGCTGTTCTCATTTACTCTGACGATGGCTTCTCATGTGGAGCCGAAAGCTCAGAATAAAACTATCGTTCCAGAGATCGCGTCTTCCTCCTCTTTACAACAAGAACTTGTGGCACGCACATTCGCTTCTATTCTTGAGAAGGAATGGTTATTCGGTAGGGGCAAGGCTTCACACAATTATCAGTTTGCACCCTCACACATCCAGCCGCCACCTCTTCTCTAATCCCTCCTCGTCGTCTTCATGCCTGCCACCGCCACCGCCGCTGCCGGGATTACAGAGCAACTCGTGCTCGAAACAGCCCTCTCTACCCTCCAAATCGATCTGCGCCACGACTGCGCCACGCGGCCGGTGGGCAGGCGTTTTGATTTCGCGCGCACGTGCCATGCACGCTACCATTTTGGCACGTGGCCAACGCGTGCGCGGGTACGCGCGCGTGCGGGGTGCGGCTGTGCGCGTAAGTGCGTCGTCGACTTCGCGCAACGCGCAGCGTGCGAACAGCAATCAACAGTATTAATTGCGCACTCTCACTTAGGCTCCTCCCTCTCTCACCCTCTCCTTATCTCTCACACTCACGCGCGCTCTCTCTCTCTCGCTCTCTGCTCTGTGCGTGCCTCCTCTGCCTTAACTCTACCAATCGCTGCGCAGCAACGGCGATAGCGAAAGGCAGAAACGTGTTTTATCAGGCCGTCGCCACTGCCACCAGCTGGTTCGTCATGCACGGCGTGGTTACAACGTGCTTCTTCGTGCCGCGTGGTTAGAACATGAAGTCGTGTGCAAGACTCCGAGCGACGCAAAACATCCGGGTAAGGTGTGCGGGCTGCAGTCTGTCTGACAGTGCACAGGAGACCTGTACTTGCGTCTGAATGGAAAGAGAAAATAGAGAGTGCCGAAGGCGGACAATGTCAGCACAGAAAGAAGGGGTAAAAAGTAGCAGTAAAGCCTCAGGAACAGGCGTGTGCCATAAGGCTAAATGGTGTGTTTTCACAGACACACATTCGACCCACAGAGATTCTGAGCCCAAGCTCTGCAGGCTATGGAAGTCTCGTGCCAAAGAGGTGTATTCGCAGAAAGCCTTATTGTCATCATTAACCGGGACCAGAACAGTAGCATAAACACACTGGCAGACAAGAAGTTATGATCTAAGCAGCCAATATGGTCCCGACAACCAATGCGGGGTCCGCTTGGATAGATAGTAATTTACTGGCTGTCTTTTTTAGTGTGCTATTGTAGAGTCCTGGTTTTGAAAGGCTCATGAAACCAACCCTAAAGCACTATCGAAGAGACAAAGGTGTCGAGAACCGTAATTTCTACCTTATTTGTCCTCGTCAGCTGTGACATTCGAAACCAGGTTCAAGCTGAATTACGGGCCTCTTACGTGAACTCAGCTTGCAGACCATACTGTATCCAGCAAAAGTAGCATATGTAGGCCCACTCATATAACCTAGTCCCAGCATTTTGGCCTGCAAAAACGGTGGTTATAGAGCTTTAGGGGGTGGGGAAATAGGATTGACGGAGAAGAACATTTTTAGAAGTATAAAGTGAAAAATTGTAGTCGAAGTTGCTTCCCGTGGCCGCTGGGAGTAAGTTATTCCGCATGTTAATTGAAAGTGTGTGCGGTGCTTCGCGCCACGGACTATACTAATCTGACTTCAGAACACTAAGTCGGACCTCAGTTAAGTTGAAGCAGACGACCTCTCCTAACCATCATCAACCTGTCTCGAATGCCGTAAAACCTAAAATTGGATAAGTAAGTATAGACCAACTCCCGCTGAAGGCCACATACATGCGTATTTACTCTTTTACTTGCTCCTATGGTGCAGGATACATCGACCGAACAACGAAGCGTCTGCGAAAGAGGGTACGTGAGCACATACTGACCTGGTTAAGCAAGGGTGAAACTAGATCGATCTCGAGTTTTATTCTCGCACATCTTGTCGATACAAATCACTGAGTCGATTCTACCGAAGGCTTTTAGGCTGTCTACCGGAAACCAGATAACTTTTCCAAGAGCCTACGCCAACGGGTGCTTGCACCAGCCGAAGCAGTGGCTATGCAGCTAGCGAATCCAGTGCTGTGTTATCAGAAGACGCTCTTACCCTACTCAAAACAGGAACCTGTACACGCCGGTCTCGTCATGTTGGCGGTGAATTGTAATCAAACTATTCTTATTAGCCCTGTTCATCTGTATAGTTTTCAGCACCCCTTCAAATTAGTCGGCTTGATGAAGACTTGCTAAAAACATATGTTTGCTAAACGACTTCTCAAAATAAGCATGGGGATATTCGCAGAAAATGAGAAAATTGAAATAACGTCCCTTGAGAGTCGCCATTTCGTGAGATATACCTTGACATTGGAAATTGTCTACAGTGTTGATTTAGACTCTGATGTCTGTGTTATAGGGCCCTGCTTTATACATATCTAGCGCCAGCTGAAGCATGACAACTGGCTTCTCTGTACTGATGATCAATGTAAAGTCGATGTAGTCGGAATCGAAGAAGTCTACGCCCTTTTTCATGGCCATCGCTGTCGTATTGAGTGCACAGTCTTTCGCCAAAAAAGGTCGTGGAAGCTGCCCTGAGATGTACTCGAGCCTGCTTGCATGCCTCATTCACTAAACAGTAGTTCATCGAGCCGTTAAGTGATGTTAATTTCTGGCAATTTCTCACAGTGGGTCTCCATCAGTTTAATCACCGTCAGAGCAATCACCACACCCAATTCCACCATGTGTGATGTAAGTTCAGCCGGTCATCAACCAACTAGCACACAAGCGGACAATTATCCTCGATTGGGCAGTCATTAATTCTTGTAAATGTAGGATATTATAGTGAATATATGCTATTAATACTGTACCCTCCTGTGCATAACTTACCTGTTTGTACGACTGCTTATGCAAGTGTCTCTGATGAAGAATACGCGATCGATTTCGAAACGAACAAAAGTTATCTTCTTCTTCTCCATTACTACTCCGGACTTGCATGTTCGCTTCTACTGGCAATGAGAATATCGATTCATCCGGGAAACCTGATAGCACTGTAAGTTCACCTCAAAGGGGAACCCCTGCATATGAAGCGGAAGGATCAATGGTTCCATTACAGGTCACACCAACCTATGTATCCCTTTTACTTTCTCAGTTCTCATAGTAAAATCACATGAAAATGCTGTCTAATCAACTCAGACCGCATTTTATGAACGGCGTGCACTCATCAAGAATGCGACGACATGAAAAAAAAAACAATCATAGCCAAATGTCATAATAAAATACCTGCCAGAGCTCACAGAGTGCACGCTCAATTGCTGATAAAATGTTTACACCAATTATAGCGTTCTCGTAAATTTTGCTGGATTGTATTTTATGATGTTTTATGAAGATTGAACGCCTCAAGTAATAAATGAGTGCACCTTAAACACCGTTTTGCAATGATTCATTACTATGGGAGGGTAGCGTTGCGTATGCTATCAGAACACGCGAAATTAATTTTAAAAAACACTTTTAGCGTTTGGTCATGCAGACACGTATTTGACGCGAGTAGTCTTTTTTAAACCCTCCTGCCACGTGTCCTGCTCCTATTTCGCCGAATCGAATAAAACAAGCCGGTACGTAACCAACGCTCCGTAGACGGAACGGTAACAATTAATGCACCATAGTGTCAAAATTTTACGTGGGCGTCAGTTTAGTGTGTGTATGTGTTTAATTATTGTATACATGAGAACTGAACTAAGTTGCTTCAATCCTATGTGTGAGTTCGACCACCGTAATCGGTGATGTCCACCATTTGCCCGAGAGCATGAACACTGACTGTGGCCAAGTAAAGTGAAAGTGGACGAACCGCCATCTATCCCACACTTAACCCTCACCCGCTTTAACCGGTGATAAGAAAAAGTCCATATGACCGAACAAGAATCAGGCGTAAGCCGCTTTCTCTAGATGCGGCCAGAAACACCGCCTAACTTAATCTTTAGTGATAGTAGACTTTGCGCGGGTACCACTGCACCTATAGTTGGTGTCTAGCCTGATTCTAAGAAGCAGGGGCTCGTACTGCAACTACCACTACTGCAACTTTTATAATACTTACAAGGGTGTAGCTTAATGATAGCATTTGCTGGTACTATTGCTGACTGTTTTGTAAGTCAGAAATGACGCTGATTAAAGTCAGCACTGGGCGCATTACTCCTCAATTTCGGCAAGAAGCGCAGTAGTACTGGTACTGGCACTGACGCCACCATTTGTCAGAGGTGACGCTTATTAAGCCAACACTAGGGCTAATATCCCCTTGGTCTGAACAAGGTGTGTGAATCTGGGTTTAACAATCGCAAAAGGAGTTAAGGCTAAACCGGTTGAGCCCTAACTACTGCGATCTTCCAGGCCCGGTTCCTTAGAAGAAAATAGAAGTCGTAGAAGCCAAAGTAGAAGGAGATTCTATTCTGTACAGAATAAATAGGAGAGGAGATAACAGAAGGGTTGACTCGGCCTGGCGTTGAGTTCAACCGTGAGAGCCATGTGGGAGAGCAGCGGCTCGCGTCCGCCGCACACCTTGGCGAAAGGCCGAGTGAGTTGCGCCTTGCCTGCCGGGCCGTGGAAGCGTTATCAAACATCTGTCACCAATTCGACGAGGCGGAATTATCGATTGCCTATGAGTACAGGCACCAGCGGGTCGATAATACGCGGGGTAGATGAATAATCACGGCTGTAAGCTCTGGCAGGGCGAAGACAGAGTCCGTGGCAAGATCCTACATAACTATTCCGGGTAAATACATGCTTGGGGTCCTGAGCGCAGCAGCGTTTGCCTTGGTTTCCGCATCCTCAACTCTATCCATCGAGCTGCGTGAACTAAGATACTGCTGCTATAGGTACGTGCATATGCTAAAAGTGCTAATTTCTAGAAATCATGCTTACTAAGGCCAGTAGATAGCATAATATAAGTACTACTTGTGTGTACTTTTAAAGGGATTCGCACCCAGTATGCATTCCCAATCTGTGTGAAGTAATAGGGATTAGCATTTCGATAATAATAGAGCGTTTGTAAAGTAATGTACAAGTCCTACCATGCCCTTATGTCATGCAGTTTGCCCTCTAAAGGCTACCTTTAGGCCTACCACAACATCCATCTGTAGTGTAGACTTTACAGAACGTCTACTCATATCCCCTTGATCCCAGCAGGGAGTTTGACTGTGGGTTGAAGCTTTTCCGACCAAATACCCACCTTCAGTAGCTGTCAAGACAGAGTTCGGGAAATCAAGACTGGAACTGCTACTGATATTTCTAATACTACTAACACGGGTGCAGCTGAGTGATAGTATTGCTGGTATTATTTCTGGCTGTATTATTAGTCAGAAAGTGACGCTGATTAAAGTCAGCACTGGGCTTATATCCCCACAATCTCAACAAGTGGTGCAGTAGTACTGCTGCTAGCTCTGACGCTACCATTTGTCAGAGGTTAGAACATCTTCTTTCTAGATAGGTTTGCTACAAGTACGGTAATAGAAAGCAACAGTGTTACTGAGACTGCAATAGGCTAAAGAGCTATAACTAGGTTTTGAGGACTAGACTACATTATCAAAGCCAAGCAAATCTAAAGTAAGAGACTCGACTGCATAAATTAAGAGTCGCATTGGTGTCTAAACCAAGTAATGAAGTTACGGCCGGTTAGAATATAAGGTAAGCTAGACTAAAATTATGTGTAGCTTATAAAGCAATTTTACTGCTGTGGTTAGGAGAACTTGGCTTTAATCAAAGAATTAAAAATAAATGAGCTTGCGCGCGTCTTAAACTTTCATTC
This sequence comes from Ligula intestinalis, assembly GCA_036362985.1. Classification (NCBI taxonomy): domain Eukaryota; kingdom Metazoa; phylum Platyhelminthes; class Cestoda; order Diphyllobothriidea; family Diphyllobothriidae; genus Ligula; species Ligula intestinalis. The sequence goes on from JAYGXS010000002.1 coordinate 94,033,948, forward strand.
GGGCTGATTTGTAAAACACCCGGCGGGAATCCACGTCCACGAGGCAGATACGACTGTCATCAATCCTAAAGAATATGATAGATTACACATTAAGTTGTTAAAATTTCAGTGGTTTTGGGGAACAATTTTCCACACGGGGTTTAACTAGCGTTCATCCGATGTCCATGGTAATCTAGGTGTATAAGGATGAAGCCGGAAGAAGTTGTTTATTCGCTTCCGCTCAGCCAGGCCGGAAAGTATAGTCTAATTCTCCTGCAACGACAGCGGCTCGTTTACCTGCTGTAAGTCCTTCTGCGTTTGCTAAAAAAGTAAGTGAAGATGCTTAAAACAGAAAGTAAATTGGATGAATGATAATATTTGGCTAAATTCTGGGCACTTGCGTCATATCGCAATTCCACCAACTTCCTCTGCCATAGACGGCACCTCGATGAAGGAGGCTTTCGTGTTCGATCATTGGTTGCTTCAGTTTGGCGGAAGTTCAAGCGCTTTTTCTGTTCTTTTATCTTACGGATACTCGTTGCCCCTATCTTCGGTTTTAGTTAACGCTTTTATGGTATTCGAAGAAGCAAATGGCATCTGGCTCGTCTTCGTAAGATTACTGTAGTTAAGCACATGTCACGGTCAGAATTAAAGTGCTATTCAGGAGGTACCGTTATCCGCTTTTCTAACAGAAGAGAAAAAATACGCCTCAGGCTATTCTTGAATGCGACCATATATTAATTTACTTTGCCTGAACCATTAGAAGAACTTGGCACTTCGTGAGAGAATCAGAGAAAAACTATACACTTGACTGGGAAGAAGTCAGTCAAGAGCGTGACACACTTCAATTTCCTTTGATCATCGGATGTACACTGTGTACACTGTACATTTAGCCTCTAGAAGAAGATTCATCGGTAGTTAAACTGCCCGATCAACCAGTGAACTGATGCATTTAGGTGACGATGGTAATAAGGTGCAGTGAATTAAGTTACCCTGCTCGATACATTCGAAACAAAAAAACTTGTCCACGCGTCGTGTTTACGATAGTTCGGTACGCGCCGCTGACGCCCACGTAAAGTGCACCTTCGAAACACCTTTTTTTGTCCACGAGCCGTGGTTGATGACTAATTTGCGTTTCAAATTCGATGAGATAGGAAAAGGAAAATCAGTAAGAAATTTGAACAGAGGATATTTACAGGGAAGGATCACTTTAAAAGACAGAAGAAACTTAAATCACCGTTTGCGGTTGATTGCTTACCGTTGGCCAGCGAAGTCTTACCTCTGATTTGAGATTCGATGCAATAGAAAATACGATTTTTATTTATCTGTAGGGAAAAACGCGAAGGATGAGGGTTAACCTACCCATTAACCGAATCCTACGCAGCTGTGGAAAACAGAACCACAAAATAGGCTAAAAATTGTTGGACCATGAGCTAGTATCCGTGCTGGGTACATGAAACGTCAAGAAAAGTATGTCCTACTAAGTTAGAGTACTCGGACCCGAAGGCTACTCCATATAACATTAATTCCTTCTAACTTGGCTTTGACGTTGAGTTAAACTACTGCTTGAAATTACTAATGAGGACAAAAAAGTCATTTAATACAGCTTTTAGACTTAATTGGTCAGTAATTGATCAACAATTGCGAGTGCTTCCCATATGCGTCGAACGTTCGTGTGTAATCGCCCTGTCGATAATTTATTATTATGGTGCTACAATTTTGAGGAGCACATGCAAGGCATGATGCTTGCTATGCTTGAAGATCTAACAGCATGGGTACGTTGTTAATGCAAAGTAAAACAGCAATTTATAGTAGATTTTATATAAATGTGAAGATTGAAATTTGATTTGGGGTTTAAAGACAGTTCGACCGTCCATTTTGACGATATCCGCCAGGAGCTTCAGCGAGTTGAAGCAACGCGAGCTATACACGGAAAGTAGAATCACGAAAAATCTGCACCACTCTCTAACCACATCGAGACGAAGTCAAGAAGGCTGGAGATGGAGGAGGGCGCAGACGGCTGGCGCGACCAACACTCAACACGTGTACCAACAGCACATCTCGCTAGGTGGGCACCAGACTGGGGGTGCCATAAAAGCCACATTAAGAAGGCACCGTGGACCCTGAATCTCAGTCCGCAGTCAACCACTTCACACAAACAGCCACACTGGACCGGCTGTGGTGTTCACTTTATCCCGTTAGTCTGCAACCCTACAAGCCACGGCATTTTGCGCACCACGATAGCTTAAAGCGCAAATTTGGAGGTTGCTTATATTGTTCATTGAGTTAACTTTAGGCATAAAACGCAATTTACTTGAAAATAGATCAGTTCAGATGAGAATATTGGGGGGGGAAAAGGGGCAGAATGGGGCCAAATCGAACGTGTGTTAATAACTTAGGAATCTACTATGCTATGAACCTCTGCGGATCAATAGGTCTTGTTTGTGCGTATTGTGCTACAAAATAACATTGTGAAAGGCCAAAAACTTCCTACCGACCTGCGTTCCGAGAGCAGAAACATTTTGTGCTGCGTTCACGAAATGAAGGTAAGTGGAATTATAAGATAACGCAGCCAGCCTCTTTGCGTGTGGCCTTCAATCAGTCTTTTCTTTCTAACAGCCCGGACCAAAATCCTATAGAAAATCGTCTTGCAATTTCATAAAGCAAGTTAGAATTTTCCGAATATGAAAAACTGGAATTTTTTACTCAATACCTATATTGTACAAATAAATATCGATCAGTTAACCACATCCATGTCTAACAGATTGAATGCTATTTTAAGTGTTAATAGCAACCACACAAAGTATTAAAATTTTGTATTTGTACTTATTCCATAATAGTTCACTGCTTTTTGTGCTCTCTGCATTAAATACATTTTTATTTAAAATTGCATCAAGGACTTTTCATACAGCCATTACCTCAATTTCGAGTTTTTCTTGTGAAAATAAAATATTTTTATGCTAGTAAATAGTAATTTCGCAACCAATCAATGTCTTTTTTACTTATGGCACTTAATTTACTACTATAATCGTTGCTAACTTCGCGCAACACGAACTTTAGTGTCTATACCACGAGATTTCATCAGATATACAATCTACTGCAATGAAACAGCCGACCCTTCCAATGCTTGTATATGGGCTTCCCTTCGCGACGTATTTGCGCGGCTACCAGATTTTACGGCTGATCAATTTTGCCATCAATCTGACTAAGGAGCTCAGTCAAATATCAAATAAGTAACTATTTACTCTACTGGTAGCACAAGCAGTAGCTAAAAGCTTATACAGTGGAGTCCGGTTAATGTGGACACGGTTAATTTGGACAACCGCTGAATGTGGACAGTTGGCCAGGAACGGAATTTCTCCATAGTTAAATCCTCCGGTTAATCTGGACAGCCACCGCTTAATGTGGACAGCACCAAGCTGTCAACCGGTCGGTCGACCCACAGATTTTGTAAAAAATCCAGTCCAAATCGCCCGCGGCGGGGAATTCCCGCGTCCTGTTCGCCACAGTTGGGAGGTGCAGTTGTCAAGGGGGGCCGCCACTCTCCCTGCCCTGCCCCCGTATCCTCACCCTTGTCTCCCTTATCTGCTTTCCCACAGATTTTGTCAAAAATCCAGTCCAACTCGCCCGCGGCGGGGAATTCCCGCGTCCTGTTCTGAAAGTTTTGCTTCAGATGAACAGTACACAAAGCTTTTCTGTTGGTTTGCCTGTGTTTGTGTACGTGTGGAGGCTGATCACGAGAAAGTGAAGTGCTTTTGACTGTCGTTCTTCGTCTTCTGCAATCTTTCTTTCCCTTCTTTCCCAGATGGGGAAGCGAAAGGATCGAACACCAACAGAAAAACCGGATGTTTTGGACAAGTTTCATGACCTTAAGAAGCAGTCACCCCGAATTGGTCTTCGAGAGGCAGCCAACCAGCTTGGAGAGTGGGTTTCAATCGACGACGATGCCGAAGTCGCCGAGGAGGCAACACTGGAGGAGGTGACAAGCGAACTCGCCGAAGCAGTTGCAGATGCCAAGAAGGTACCAGACGAGCAGGAAGAAGAGTCTGAAGAGGAAGACGAATAAGTTGAGCCCCCAGTCTCACCAAAAGAAATGAGGGCGGCATTGGCCGTACTCGAAACGGGGCATCGACAGCAAGGTTTTGATGTGGAGAAGTTTGACACTGTGATAAAGAACTTTAGGGGAGCTTTAAGAGAAAAGTTTCCACCAAAGCAATCAAACCTGAGCATGTTCTTTCAATAAAACTTCATTCAGATGCAAAATTATGTTTTTTATACGTAGAAACGACTGGTTTGGGGTCAGTTTGCTTAATGTGGACAACCGGTTAATATGGACAGCTGGCCTGGAACGGAGGTGTCCACATTTACCGGACTCCACTGTATCTGTGCTTCACGATAGTCTGCCGATGAAGGTTGCAGCAACAAGGAATTCGACTCCTCAATGGACCTCCGTGCATGTCCTGTGTGAGTTCAAAGTAGTCATTAACCACCGCTTAGTGGACTAGAGGACGAAAAAATGTGTTTTTGGATCTGTAGTCCACGTGGGCGTCAGCGTCGTGTACCAAACTATCGTACGCACGACACTTGAACAAGTTTTCATTTTCGAACAGGGTAACTTACTTAGTCGCTCATCATTTCAGCTGTCACCTGAATGCAACAGCTCACTCGCTTTCCGAGCAATTTCAGTAGCGAGGAAGTTTCTTCTAGAGACCTAAGGGGGTGTACACAGTCGGTGTAGAACCAAAGTAATAAATTGTCTGCATGACAATTAAAAACGAACGTTCAAAGAGCACGGGAAACGATCACACTTGCCGATCAGATATTGACTGCAAGTGGAAATTTCAAGAAATGATTCAACACTTATTAAAAGTAACTTTAGAAGAATTCAATATGATGTGCAGTAGCCTTCTGGCTCGAGTACTCTAAATAAGTACACCTTACTTTTCTTGATATACCATATATGCAGCATGGATACTACTTCATAATCCAGCAAGTTTTTAGCCTTTTTGTGGTCCTGCTTGGCACAGCTGCGATGGGTTCGGCCCATTGGAAGGTGAATTCCCATCCTTCCTGTTCTGTCCTACAGATTAGTAAAAATTGAATTTTCCATTGGATCGAATCCCAAATCAGGGGTCAGACGTCGGTGAACAACAGTGAGCAATCAGCCGTAAGTGGTTATCAAATATTCGTCTGTCATTTTAGGTACTTCTTCCCTGCAAATACCCTTTGTGTTCACTACTTACTGATCTTTCTTTTCCTATCTCATCAAATTTGGAGTGCAAATTAATCATCAACTACTACTTTTTAGACAAGCGAAGGACAAAATGGTGTTTTTGGATGTGCACTTTACGTAGGCGTCAGCGGCGTGTACCGGCCTGAACAAAAGTTTTTTTTCGAGCGTATGGGACGGGGTGACTTAATTCGTTACACATCATTTCAGCTGTCACTGAATGCATCAGATCACGGGTCTATCGGGCAAGTTCAGCACCGATTAATCTTCTTCTAGAAGCTGAATCAGCGTACACCCGATGATCAAATGCCACTTAGGTGTGTCGGGCGTTGACTGGCTTCTTCTCAAAAAGCCAGTGAAAAGGTGTTCTCTGATTCTCCCACAAAGTGCCCAGTTCTTCTTTCGGATCAGGTAAATTAAAGGAAAGTATGGTCACATCTAAGAGTGGCCTAAAGCAATTTTTTCACGTGGTGGCAAAACGGGTAATGGGAAATCCTGAATAGCAGTTAAATTTTGACCATGGCGCGTGCGAACCTATGGTAATCGTTTTTCCGTTTTGTTTTACGTTTCCGTTTTGTCTTACGTTTCCGTTTTGTTTTACGCACCCTGACTTCCTTTTTTCCGTTTTGTTTCCGTTTTGTTTTATGCGCCCTGACTTCCTTTTTTTAACAAATGCTTGGACAAAAAACTGTTTGGGCCCGTGGTCATGCCTCTAAGTCATTCTGCGGAAAGGTTTGCAGCAGGTATCCGAGCCGCTGTCTTTGAAGGTGGCTGAGACGATACTTTTCGATTTGGCTTAAAGGAAGTAAATAGGCAACTTCTTCCAGCTCAATCCTGACACGCCTATGTGCCTGTTGACATCGGATTAACCACTGAAAGTTTGCATTCAAGCGACGGCCAAAGGTGTGATCCACCCTAGGCTATAGGCTTGCAACAATGTACTCGATTTCTCGTGTTTACCGCAGTTAAACAAAAAAATATACACATTGCTGATGCCCACATAAAATGCTGACACAAAGAGGCATTCCTTGTCGTATTTCCGTCCACGTTACATAGGTTACTTACCAGATTTTTTTAGTTAAAGCTACATTTAGGCTCCACTACAACTTATGTTTCACCTAACTGTCCACTTACGCCGTAGAAATTGGCATGCTTCAGTTAGGCTTTTGGTTTCTTTGGTTTTTTCGTTTAGTTTATCTTTCAGTTATTTCATTTTTAATTCCTTTTAGTCACCCTTCGTTGATGGCATGCAGTAGCTTTTCGGCTAAGATGCTATTGTGAGATTTAAAAAATGGGGAGTAAATATACAGATGATATAGAGTCGAGGATTATATCCAATTGGGCGCTTTTTGGCCTTATTCTTTCCTATTGGTCGTATTTCTCATTCTACTGTTCGCGCGCAAATATTTGATTGTTTTAATCATTATTCCCACTATTTTCTACTTTTGAAATTATTGTTTCTTTCCTAGGAAGTACCTTACCCATTTAATCATATTACTGCCGGTTCCGTATTACAAAATAATGCGGTTTTCGCGTGCTATAGTGGATGCTAAATGTAACCTTTACTGTTTGTTTTTCGCATTTGGTGAAATAGGAATAGAAAACTCGTTAAAATTAGCAATCCCAAGGGGAACGCCGTGCTTCTATCCGCCGGTCAGCCATAGAGCGCATCCAGTCACAGTACCAAATCGGCAAAATGCGCGTTTGCATGGCGAAACACTAAAGAGAAGTTTTATTTATTTGATGTATACCCCGACAGAACGTACAAGGCTTTCCTCCTATAACAAAAATTCATTGCAACACGGTGTTTAAGATGCATTAATTTATTAATTGAAAGTTCCAGCTTTGACAAAACAACATAAAATAAAATACCGCGAACGTCACATGAAGGCTACCTTTGTAATTAACATTTTATAAGCAAGGGAGAGCGCTCTCTGCGCACTCTGGCAGATATTTTACAATGAAATATAGCCATGGCTGTTTTATTCGTCGTCACACCCTCGATGATTGCACATCGTGTCGAGTCTGAGTTGCTTAGATAAAGTACTCTGTAGATTATGTTACATGAAATGAGGAAATGTAGGTGAAACAGAGTGTGCTGTGACCTTAAGTGTAATCAACGACTCTTCCAGTACTTGCGTAGGGGCTTCTTTTTCTCCTGTACCTGGAGGGATACTAGAATTTTGCAATTTTTGTGTGGCTGATGAATTCAGCCAAACGAAATGATCGAAACAGGGTCCTCGTTAATTATTCATCCAGAGGCTGTCTGTGCATTTGCTCGATCAATTGTTCGCCAAAGGGGACTTCTTCTTTGTGAAATAGGTATTTTCGATCAACAATGTTATTTAGCAGATTCAGGGAGATCACAGCGTCAGCGCATGGATTGAATGGTCGAAAGGCAACAATTAGCCAATTTCATGATAACTAAGAAAGCTGGGATTAGCTCCTTTCCTCGTGGTCTTGGCTGATAGGCCTGGTCAACTCCTACTCGATTCCTACAAGCTGAAGGAATGGAACATCTATTGGCTTGCGCATTTTCGACCGCTAGAGGTACTTATGAAGGCCGCTGACTCGCATTCTTGTTCCAATTAATGTTATCTGCCTAGGTAAATTCTTCGGTTTTGTTACTTTCGTCTGAGTACAGGCGAAATTGATGAAATGTGCCAAGCATCCAATCTGCAATGAATGAGCAAATTTCCAAAAGTTGGTTTCCCAAGAAACCGGCAGTGACTATCTTTCAATTTGCGAAGGCAAATCCTTCTGTTATGGCGCACCTAACAGCTCTCTGGATCAGCTAAATCGTACGGTCATTTTTTATTCATACAACTGCGTACCCCAATGTAGAAACCACTCTAAAAATTAAAGTAAATAATAACCAGGTCTGCATTTTGTTAACTTCTTCTACAGAAGAGAAGTTGGCAAGCGTACGTAAGTTGCTTTCGATAAATTCTCGTCTGGTCACTGCACTTATATGAGAAGGGGGTACAATTCAAACAATTTTTTCGTCTTTTTATACGAGTGAGTCGATAAGAGAGGGCTGGGTACGAGGGCAGGGTTGGATGAAGTCAGTCTAGGGAAGGAGGGAGGTGAGGCATGCAAACAAAGCGCGGACGAGGGCTTACCGCTAAGTGACTGTGGCCCATGCCAGATGAGGAGCTTGTAGGAGGTTCTTTTGTGCACACAACGCCGGCTTTCTCCACCTGATGGCGGTCGCTTCTGCTGTTGATAGAAGGCGTTGACCCAGGGACTTCGGATAGGTTGGTGAGACCTTATAGACCACCCGGAAGGCTTCTTCGGGGTCCCCAATCATCCATGTGCGCCAGAATAGAGCTGGTATTGCTCCTGGCTTCACCTTTCTCAGCCATGCCGGGAGGTATTTCTTTATTCGTTTGGATAAGCACCGAGTCGTGCGACCAAAATAACCTGCTGCACAGGAGCAGGAAGATGCACCTGGAGGTGGTCTCCCCTGGCAACCTCTCATTACTTTTTCCGTAAAAGACCGGGTTGGTTGAGAATAATGCATTAACTCTCGCTGCTAGGATGGTTCATGATACGGTTTGGTGAAGGTGTCTTTTAAGGAGTTCACTCACCTCGTCCCCTTGAAACGGCTCGATGAGCAATAGTGTTTTTTGTTCACAAAAAGTGTGGTGGATTTTATTTGCAGCGCAGCCATATTCCTTGTAATAAATCTCTCAGGATACCCGTCTCGCGAAATAGGTCCTGTATTTTCTGGCTGCTGAGCACTGCCTGTTGGAGACTATTTTCTTGGCACGCAAGCATGCAGAGGAGATCAATGACAAGTCCCCGTAGGAGTGCATGAAAGCAGTAGTACTTAGAATCATGCTTTTGAGTCCAGATAGTAGCCAAACGGGCCTTAAAATATGAGGAAAAATGTTTGCCAACAAGGAGACTGAATGACTGATTTTATGAGTTAATACCTATTTGGTTACCAGGATGTAAGCTCACGATAGCTCCTGCAGTTTCCAACCCGCTACGTGAAAGTTAAAGAGTATTTTTGAACCACATAGTCCGGACATATTCGAGGACCTTCTATGTTGTTGACAGGAATCCGGAGTTATGCGTTGGCTATCGGAAAACGTCCTGGATTGATTTAAAATATTAATTAATGTATACCAGCCCTTTTTAATTATCACACACATCATAGTTCGTTACCTTACCTAGTATTTATTTAATAAAATCGGCCATAAAACTGGCTTTTTCATTTGTCAGCATTATTTATTTCAACTTCTGATTCTTATATTATATGAAGAACTTTTCCAGGAAGGGACCAGCAGAAGTTATAGTGCTCGGCATGGTTCACAGGAAATAATTTACCCTCTTAATATTTCTTATCTAAACGCAACGAACGAAAGGTAAAATTGTTTAGATAACTTTAATCCGAGGCATGCGTTTCCAAGTCCCAAAAGTCAGTTACAGCCAACGCGAGTTTCCTCTATTTTTCGTCCATGGGCCTTTTAAAGTAAAGCTTGTCTCCAGGGAAGTTTAGTGCGCTAGTATGTGAACAACACTCTTCAGAAAAAGACGTAAGTTTTCTTTAAAATTTGCAGCAGCAGAACCTCTACTGAAAGCACACTTTAAGCAGACCTATGAAACACGAGTAAATGCAGAAACGTCCGGTTGCGAGAAGAAGGCATTTACCGAAGTCTTCGTTTGGGTAGTTCTTCTCCCAGTTGCGCAATGTTTGTTATCTGAAAACATTTGCACAAATTGCGGTTCCTAGTTCAGAAGTGTAACAGCGCACACAGCGGTCAGGACTAGAAAAACGGACAAGCAGTGCTGGTCAAAGGTGAACTAATAACTCGGTCGACAAAATCCTCGACGTGACTGGCTAGTTCTCGCTCATTAGCCGTCGACAGCCAGTCATACTTAGAGTCAAGTGGTGTCCTACCCGAGCCGGCAATAATATCTACCTACTACCAGCTTTTACGACTGTAAGGGCCTCTGTCGAGACCCAAGTCAGAGCGGGACAGATGAGGTCCGTTAGCGGTCAGGCGAACGCTCAGTGGGTCCAGCCATCTTGCCAGGTAACATCTTGGCTGCTTAAGCACTGTCACATAGATCCATTGCAAATTATTAAATAAATGTGGAACTTATAACAATATTTAAGTCAATAGGAGGGCGTAGGGTTGCTAAATCGAGACATTTTTCATCTGACTCTCCGGATGTTCGCTTCTTCAAATCGCTCTCTCTGTGTCTGTGACGGTAGGTCTGAGTACACAGCCGAAGTGTCGAGCAAATAAAACGTGTTGTAATCTTCAGGAGCGGTGGGCGAATGTGGGGAGAATGGAGTTCAAAATTTCAGTTATTAAGCGGATCAATGACCAAGACAGATTGTAATAGGCAAACCTTAACCGTCCGTCGCCGATTTGTTCTACTGGACTCCTCGCACTTTTCCACTTTCCAGAATCCGCCTTGGGCTAACGCCTCGTCGTCAGTCTTCTGCATTTACCCGCTTCCCGTATCGTCCATCCACTGCTCGCGTGCCTCTTACCTTGGTTTCCGGTTTGGCAATCGTTTTTATTGTTATTTGTGTACAATTAGAGACTCCTTTTCCGATTTAGCTTACTGTAATAACCCTGCACCCTTACTAGCATTGTTACTTTAGTTGGATCCTCAATATTTTCCATTTTCTTTTTAGACATATTTTCTATACCATTTATTTAAAACCCTCATCATCACGACCAGACTTTACTTTTTCTATTTTCCCACATACTGGTTATGATGAACATCAAAACTCGTGGAATTATCGAGCGTATATATGCAACTTCAACGCCTTTTTTAGAAGAGATATGCATTTTATCAGTTCCGGAAATCCAATGGTGTTCTACCCTTTCAAGTCGCGCACGCTACACCCAAGGTCACCTGTTGGTCCGGACACTACAAGGTGACAAGGTGCGCGCGGTTGATTTGGGAAAATGTCCGGTTCTGGGAGGCCGAGGACTTTGATAAGCCATGTGTGGTCGTGTTAATCATTTTTATCCATAGTACCTTCGACGCCGTTGCGAGGTTCTTTTGTGCCGACAGTCCCGGTCTGCGTAGCCTAATGGCAGCTGCTTTTGCTGTAGCCCATAGACGCTGCCCAAGTCATTGTGAATAGCTGAAAGGCACCCTGTGGATCGTTCAGAAGGCATCTCTGGCGTCAACGCGGTGGTTCGGGTCAACCATGTGCGCTAAAATAGAACTATTAATGCTCTTTAGAGAAGAGACTTTGCCGAAAGTAAACATATGCTTGCCAATTTCTCTTTTAATAGTAATAATGAGAATTTTCACAAATTTAGTTTCTGAAGCTCATCTTTCGATTGCATCGCTTGCCAATTCTAACCAACTACTCCCAGTCATTAAGCTGATAGGTATAAACGTGCGACCGACCATAAATGTGCCAAGATTATAGAAGTCCGAGGCCACCGAATATTCTAGCATATATGTAGCTTCAGGCAAATATTGACTTCTTAGAATGCACACACATCTGCTATATGTCGAGTGACTCAGCGATGTAGCATGTTGAAACAAGTGTTCTTCTTTCTCGCATAAGGGAGGAGTCAAAAGACTGTGTTTTATGCAAAGGTGGTCTATTTCAACAAGAGGTTAGTCACTGCAGAGAGGCAAGGGAACAGTCTTTTCTAAACGGATAAAATGTTGGATAAGCTGTTTGCAATGACTGTGCTGTAAAACAAACAAGTTCACTTTCGGCTAGTTCATAGCCATTTTGCTGCGCTGAACTTTGAAAATGGTCATTGGCACATGCAGGATGAAAGAAGGTGTTACAAGCTAATTTCAGTTTCAATCTGTATGCTGGGTTACGTTTTATGGCAAAAGCATGCAAACAGTCATCACTCATTGTTTCGTCTTTTTGACGTTTCTGCCTGTGTATCCAGCAGTAACGCGTCCATCGAACCCAATGATAACAACTATCAAGGCAGTACAGTACTACTAGGCAAAAATAATAAAGGCTAAACAATGGACAAACTTCAGCAATCGATACAAAAAGTCAAGAGCAAAGGAAGTCGGCCAATGTACCTGACTGTATACAAGGGAACGACAGAAGTTAAACACCAACGCCAAGCAGGGTAACACCAGCCTTGGGAGAGGGGAAATGACTCTGCTTTTATATGATTTTAGGAGGCAATTCAAGCTGCATAAGGATCGGTTTGAAACGCCAGCGCGAAAGGGTTGTGGGGGGGGGTTCCGTGAACAGAGGCATTATGGAAGTGTCGGCGACCGAGGGGGGCTGGACGAGTGGCTCTTGGATTAGTAGCGGCAACAGGATCAATAATGGGGGAGGGGAGGGGGCGGAAAAATGGCTCTCCAACACAAAGTCACTTTGAAACACAAGTCACTCCGGGATTTGAAATGGCTGTTTCTGGCGTCAACGGGGTCCAAGAGCACCGTGAGAAAAGGTGATGATAAGCAAGGGAGTGGAACCGGGGGGTTGGGGACAGTATTCGGTCATGTGCAATCGAGTAAAAACGGGAAACATGGGAGGGTGGCCAGTATTCGAGGAAGGAAGTGGACAGCCTTCATAAGAGCAAAACATGTATATGCTGGTCGGACAGGATTCCCGCTGAAGAAGGGTCGTGAAAAACATCAAATTATTTAAGCCGGAAATAACACTCATATTATAGGTATTTATAAAGTAAAGATGCATTTAGCAGACTTACGCTGAAGAAATAGAGGCTCGTAGTGAAACCCTTAAAAGGTATGGATTACTTACATGCCCCTCCCCCACTCCTCCCTAAACGAGGCATCAAAAAGGAACCGTCCGCAATACAGGTCGTCTGGCGTCAACTTGCGGGGAACTTAAGGGTTATTGTCATTTCCGGCTGAACAAGTTTGAAATCCTCCACGGCCCTTTCCAACGAAATTCTTGTCCGATCTGCATATGATTGTTTCCCTCCTACGAAGTCCGTCTCCCCCCTCGGAGCCTCGTGTCCGTGTTTCCTTCCTCCCTTCCTGGAATGCTGTCACCCTCTCCAGTTGATCCTTTCCACTCGATTGCACACGCGTGCCAGTGCTCCGAGTGGCACTTGAATAAGTCACCTCCCCTTTTCTCGGACCTCCACAGGAAAGCAGACTAGAGGCAGCAGCTGTTGAGCTTGATTGATCTGAATACCGCTGCTTCAGGAGATAGTTGTTTCGAGTCCAGGAGATGAAGATTCGTAAAGTGACTTTGTCATGGAGAGCCAGCTGCCCGTTTTCTCCCCCCTCCCTTGACCCCGGTAGCCACGGCTACTCCGAGAAGCACCCGATCCCCCCCCCCCCCCCCTTGCCGGCGCAGTATTGATTCTGAACAGGAAACCCCCCCTTCGAGCCAAATATTCACACCTTGTGGGCCTTTGTCCACGTCTGCACCCCTTTCGCACTGGTAGTTCAGACAAGTGGGAGGCCGCATGTACTGCCTCTCGAAGGTGGCTATCGCCACCTCTCTCATCAACACATACACACACTCTACCAAGACTGGTTTCGCCCCGTTTAGCGATTGAATTTGTGTTGTTTCTTCGTCTCGAGTCAGGTGATTTGGTCGACTCCCTTTCTGACTGTGTGCATCCATTGTTGAGGTTTTACTTTGTTTATCCTTTACATTTTGTTAGATAATGCCGAATTGGCTTAATAGTTGTTATCATTGGATTTGACGTACGCGTGACTGTTAGGGTTAGGTTACATTTCAGGGTTATTGTTAACTGTAGTGATGAGAGTAAGAGTAGGATAAGGGGTTAATAATATGATTGCAGTTCAGCTTTTTAATCTCCTGATTTCTGATTGCGATATATATGTAACCAGCGATAACCAACGACGCCCAGTGTCACCGCCGGCTACGTGACAGCCAGCTGCTTCAAAAGTTCGCAAAAATAAGTCCACCAATTCAGTCCTCTACTGATGGTACTCTGGCCCACAACCTCTCATCTCGGCCTCTCACGCAACAGCAGCTGGCCGTTTTATCCTACGATACTAAGTTCAACACGAGAGATGCTCGACCAGTGGACTTTATCGCATCATTCGAGTCAGCTCTTCAGAAGTGTGTAGCAAACGAAGAGAGTAAGAATGCCATGCGGCAACAAGTGTCAACTCTTCTCCTTCACCACAAACCTTAGACGACTATTTCCATAGCAGAGAGCCGAGAGCTTGTACGAATCCGAAAGATGAAAGATATAATCACCCTGCCAGCGGACAAGGGACGCTCGACGGTGGTCATGAATAAGACCAAGTACACGGCGAAGCTACAAAGTCTGCTGGGGGATGAAGATGCCTACCAGCTTTTGGAAGCTGGAGAGTTCAAAAAGCATGTGAACGTCATCAACCGGGCGATTGACAAGCTGAAGAAGGCAGGAGCCTTCAAACGAAAGGATGCACTGACCACAAAAGCCACAGATGCCGCGATGGCACGTTTCTACGGTCTGCCAAAAGTGCATAAGCCGGGTATGCCCCTTCGCTCCGTTGTCTCCTTACGTGGCACCCCGACATTTGGACTATCAAAATGACTCTACCAGCGGTTTCGCTTCCTCACCGAAGGCTCCAAATACACAGTGAAGTCAGCTGAAAAATTTCTGAGGAACATCAAACATCTAGAAATAGATGCAGACGAGGTAATGGTGTCGTTTGATGTGGTGTCATTATTCACCTCCATTCCAACCAGTCTCGCAGTCAGCACTATCGATGAACTCCTTCAGGAAAAGTACGAGGAAGATGAACAACAACTCAAACGGATGCACGTCACAGAACTCTTGGAATTATGCCTCAGGACATTCTTTGCCTTCAACGATCGAGTTTACGAGCAAAAGAAGGGGAAAGCGATGGGCGCCTACTTGTCTGGGTTAATTGCCGAGGCGGTCCTGCAGAGGCTCGAGCGATTGGTCTTCCGATCGCACTGTCCAAAATTCTGGGCAAGGTACGTCGATGACACATTTGTCGTAAGCAAAAAGAAGAACGTTCAGGACTTCAAGGCCTTGCTGAACTCGATATTCCCCGATATTCAGTTTACGATGGAAGAAGAAAGCAACAACCAGTTGCCCTTCTTGGATGTGCAAGTTACGAGAACTTCCGAGGAAGGATACGAACTACGGTATACCGCAAGTCAGCAAACACCAGACGCATCCTACAATTCGGAAGTAACCACCCCATTGGTCACAAACGCAGTTGTGTCAGATCTCTATTTCAATGGGTTCAAACACACTGTAGCGATGAGGACGGGAGAAAGGAGGAGGCAAAATATTTACACTCCCTGTTCTCAGCCAATGGTTATCCACGGTCCTTCCTGCGTAAATGCCAATGAAAACCCACCCGACAGCGGCCGAACGACGAAAAACCGAAGTTTTGGCTCGCGATGCCCATTGTAAGGAATGGTTCGGAGGCGACAGCTCGAATCCTGAATCCTTTTGGAATTGGGATTGCCCACAAAGCGGATTCGACTGTCCGAGAGCAGATAATGCGACCCAAAGACCCGCTGCCGACAACGGAACAATCAGCAGTGGTCTACAGCATACCTTGCCAAAATTGCAATGCAAGGTATATTGGTGAAACGGGAAAACGCCTCTTTACAAGACTACACGAGCACCAGCTGGCAGTCGACCGCGAGGACAGGCTGTCACTGGTATGTGGCCAAATGAAACGGGAGAAGCACAAATTTGCTATCGAAAACGCCGAAGTCATCGGCCGATCCAACGACAAAATGGCCAGACTGGTGCTCGAAAGTTGGTCCTCCGTAGACACAATCAATGGAAATATTGACTTAAATCCAGCCTATCAGGCTCTCCGTACCAGACTTCAATCGATCAAGCCGAGGCCCACCACGCCAATGAGCGATTTACAGCTGCAGCCACCACTGCAGCAGGGGGGCAAGAGTTAACCGCAGTTCGCACGATCGGCATGAATCATCAACCCACCGGCGAGCCCAAACGAGCGAACGGGCTTATCACGGCGGGCCACAACGAAACTATCCACCAGACTATGAGGGGAGATCTCGCAGCAGCCACCCTGACGCACACGTGTGGCATGCAGACCCAGCGGTGATTACATCAGTCGTGCAGGGGATAGGGAATGCACGTGACCGTCAGCAGACCGATGGCAGACGCCCGCTGAGCGCGCGCGATGGGCGGAAAGATCCACCGATGACTACAACAGCCGTGCAGCCGATGGGAGACACGCGAGGCCGCCACCACTCCGGTTGCAGTCGCCCCTCGAGCGTGCGCGATGTGCAGACAGCTCCACCGGGGACTGAAATTGTAAGTGTATTTATTTGGAAATTTTACCGTAAAACTAAAGAGAATCCTGGATTTCCATTTCTGCCTTATTAGGCGTCCTCGGCTGGATATACACTACTCAAGTGTAGCAGCGGAAATTGCCGCCACCCTTGAGTTTCGAACCGTGCCTCTCTAGTCAGGGGCGAACGCCCCATCCATCGAGCTATCGGGCTATTAAGCCCAATGGTAAGTGTGTATTTGTGTTGAAACCCGTCAACCACTTAAGTAGCATGAATTGGTGTTGTAACTTACCATACAGCGAACAGAAATTAATTTATCAGGAGATTAAAAAGCTGAACTTTCAAAACCGGTATATCAATTAGGAAGCAGACAGGGAATGCTGGGGACCCAGTGATGAGCTGGACCCCTCGCAGCTGTGTCAACCAGTGGCAGAATACCGGCGAAACACGTGTCTGGGCCTTTTAGCTAGTACCTAGGTTGTTAGTATTGTAAGTTACAATATGGCTACAGTTAAGATTTATGATAGATTTAGTCTTACAGTTAGTCTACAGAAATATGTATCTCTCTCAGAATTATACTTAAGTCCACCTTTATAACTTGAGCTGGGCGCTTCTATTTCCGTGTCCCCTTTCGGGAGCCGTGTTTAGAGTCAAGGGCACCGGACACCTTCAAGTCAAGTGATTAGGAATTAGGTTAGGTTCACTGTACCCTGGAGGCGAGCGTTTTAATGGTAAGTAGCAGATCCAAAAGACTATGGAATAACTGTTTGTCGTCAGGATCCTGTGAAATGGAGGTGTGAGAACGCTTTGAACGGCGTCCGCATGCCTTCGTGGTATAATTGCAGGCAAAGATAAGGGAGACTGAAATTGCAATTTCTGGCTTATTAGCCGTCATCAGCCACCCACCCAAGCCTCGGACTTGCGACCTTTCTATCAGAGTCAAAGGTCATAGCCATGGAGCCATGAGCTCGTTGTCTAGCCGGTTTAGTTCAAGGGGATACTGACATTCGTTGAGGAACGTTCACCTTCGTGGTATGCCCAATGAACGACAACACAGTGTTTAGTGGCAACAGCATTGGAATGTCCGATATCAAGGCGTTCTCAGGAATGCTTGGTAGGAAGGCTGCTGAGATATTGTGGAGCTTTCCGGTGTTTAGGTAGGCTCTGCTTTCGAAATTGACATTTTTTCGCGTTTAAGTATATCCGGCTCACAAAAAATGTAGGAACAACATGTAAGGTAGGGATCACTGGTATCTCCACCTTGGGCGAGACTGCTACCGAATGTGCAGAGCAAAGACGAAATTATTAAGTTGGTTTGGCAGATTTGCTTACTTTGAGTTGAACCAAGTGTGAAAACTCTAGGCGTTTGGCGGGATTTGAACCTGCGCATCAGAGAAAGCTTTTGCCGGAGGCTAATGCTCTACCGCTCAGCTACAAACGCCCGCTTCACGCCATGAGTTTAATCACACTTGGATCGATATTAACTGCTCAACTTTTCGCTCATATGGAATCCACCAATACGGGAGCAAGTTGACTGCCCAAGCAGGATTTCCTTAGCAATCATCTAGAATCCACCAGAATGACTACTAGGCTGACTTAATTATTAAGTTGGTTTGGCAGATTTGCTTAATTTGAGTTGAAACAAGTGTGGAAAGCTCTAGGCGTTTGGCGGGATTTGAACCCGCGCATCAGAGAAAGCCTTTGCCGGAGGCTAATGCTCTACCGCTAAGCTACAAACGCCCACTTCACGCGCCTAGGGATCCGACGTGACATCTCCATCGCCACGAAGATTCGTGTATACCGTGCATCCATCCGGTCAGTCCTCCTGTATGGATGTGAATGTTGGGCTGTGCGCGCTGAAGATGAGCGAACACTAGAGGTCTTTGACCCCCAATGCCTGAGGACAATCCTGCGAGTTAAGTATTGCGGCTTCATCTCAAATTAGACAGTCCGCATTCACTGCGATCGTATCGCGAGGATATCTTAGGTCATTCAAAAAAGGCGATTGAGGTGGTTCGGACACGTTCGCTGTCGTCCGCCCCACGAGCTTTGTTATGCTGCCCTCGACCCACCGCCGCAGCTCACCTGGAAACGTCAAAGAGGAGGGCAACTGAAGACTTGGCTAGACACCGTCCGTCAAGACATGGAATCTGTTCTTGGACCTTCTATCTTCGGTCTCCATCGCTGGAGGAGAGACTGGGTGGATCTTTCCAGATCCGCTGCCACCACTCGCCACGCATGGAGAGGTTACGTTTGTGACATCATTGAGGCCGGCTAGATCGGGCATGATCACAGCCGTAACAAAAACAAGTACAAGTGCATGTCCACCTCCTGCACGGGACCAGAAACCGTCCGTTATAGATGGCTTTTTAATTCGTTCAAAGGAAATTTGGGTTAGGCAGGGAAATAATTTATCTTCCTGGAACTCAGCGCAAAGTTCCCTGTCGCGAGGGCGGTGCCTGAAGTGTGAGAGCACGGAAGTCGAGAAGAAGAATACTCGATCGCTGGGACAATAAATTTATTCACCTGACGTTTCGACATCCGTCGCGGATTCATCGTCAGATGCATGAGTAGGAAACAGTAGCAGAAACGGGTCCTAATCACGGAAGTCGTCCAGCATCTCCAGTGAGGTCATGTGTAAGCCAGCCCTTAGGGAGATGATTGGTGATACCGGATTGGAGTCGTCAGACACTGGTGCGTACATGCCAACAGTCACGAGAAGTGAGGGGTTGCAGTGGCTTTGCAGCCCTACTTATCCCTAACGCGTCACACCCCACACGCGTGATGGCAGTCTCGATCGCCTGGCCTCGGTTGCCGCACACTGCTTCAGCGCTCGAGTCCGTGTAGTGCTTAACGTGCGCACACGCGCGCATGTCTGACCAATCATCTCCCTGAAGTCGACTCACAAAAAGTCCACTTTGTGGACGCTTGTGACGACTTGGCTCTGTCACACTTCAGATGCCGGCCTCACTGCCAGACGCAGGCCTGTCCGAATGTCAACTTCTTCCAACCTAGTCACCATTCTTTATGTACAGAATAAAGTATCCTTCCACTGTGGCTTCTAACTTCTTCGCCTTTTACAAGGAACTGGGTGTCTGAAGGTCATAGTAACAAGAGTTTGCCCTATTAACATAACCCCGTGCGATAGGGTCAATACAGAGTGTTCCCCTGTAGTGTTTAGGGCGACCCCATTAGAAAGCCTAGCATTGTTTGCGTGGAAGTGCTTACCTAATTTGTAGAATGCGAAGGGCGCAGTAAAAGAGTCGATAAGGATGATTATATGCTCCCCTCTGAATATCACACAGAAAAAAAGAACACGCTGCCCATACTTGCAGGGGGGGGGGGTAAATGTCCCCGTTTTCTAACCATAAGGCTAGCCCTTACATAAAACTGAACTGCAGCTTTAAGCTGAAACCGTACCCTACCTTACAGCCTAAACCTTAAGTTGGCACTAACCCTAACTTTGATCCTAAGCCTAACCTTACCTTACCTTGACGCTAACGTCAACAATTAGCCTTAAGGTAACAAGAATAACCGGCATAGACAAGAAAGCCTGGAATAGCTATTTCTGGCTTATTTGTCATCGTCAGCCAGTCATGCCCAGACCTAAGTGGCTTCCCATTCGAGCTTCGAACTCGCGACCTTTTTGATCAGATTGAAACGTCCTAACTGTTTAGCCACGAGTTCGTTGTTTTTCCCGTTTGGGTCGGGGGTATTGACACTCGTTGGTAAACGTTCACCCGACCGCTAACGGAACTCATCTGCTCCGCTCTACCTAGGGTCTCGACAGAGGCCCTGACAGCCGTAGCAGCTGGTATAATACGCGGACAGTATCGCCAAAAAAGCCACGAAAGACTGGAATGGTCCTTTTTGGTTTATAAGTCGGCGCCAGTCAGTCATCAGCAGATCCAAGTGACCTTTCGCTCCGGCTTCGAACTCGTGACATTTTTGAGCAAAACGTCCTAACCACTGAGCATAGAGTTCATCGGCAACACATCTGCCTAGACTACCGGTTGGTGTGGCTGTCAGGGCCTCTGGCGAGGCCCAGGGCAGTGCGGGACAGATGAGTTCCGTTAGCGATCGGGTAAACGTTCATTACCGAGTGTCAATAAGTCTACAGTTAACCCTAACTACAAAGCTAACGCCATCTGGTGCAAAGGCATCCGTGTTAGAGGCGTTTCCTGCTCTCATGTCCTGTTTACCGAAAACTTAAACTGGATTATGTGCCAATTCTATCCCATGAAGGTGCGCTTGAGTGCTATTCTCGCACATCTAGTCGATACGAACCATCGAGTCGATACTAACGAAGCCTTTAAGGTGGTCTACAGGACATCATCTAATTTTTCCAAAGGTCTACGCCAACGGATGCTTGCTACAGCCGAAGCAGTGGCTATAAGGCTAGCAAATCCAGTGCTGTGTTGTCAGAAAACTCTGACACAAGCTCTGTCACTTCCATGGCCTAAACCGACACCAGGTGGCGATAGGATTTCGCCCCTCCCAACACGCGACAATCCCTCAACCAACACGCTGACATGGCCTACATGCGCAAACTGACATAGTCCGCGTTGGCCAATTAGCGCCCAAGTTAGATAGTTATTGATTTTTCTACCTATTCAAACTTTTATTGTTATGTACAGCGTCAATTTCCCTTGCAAATGTTTGGTTTGATGAAGAGTTGCTGAAAACAATTGTTTGCCAAAAACTGACTTCTAATCAAAAATAACTGAATCAGCCGTTTCAACGGGTATTCACATAGAAACCTTTATCACAGAGCCTTGGCAAGAGATCCATAGTCAGTTGATACGTGCTGACGAACTGCTTGGCTGCATGCCTAGTCTGAATCAGCTGCCTAGGCTGCTCGCAATTCCCTGCAAAGTCGTGAAGACAGGTGCGAAAACAACTTCTTGCACTGATCTTCAAGGATAATTCCGTCGATCCAATTCTGAAAAATTCGCCGCCTCATTGGGAGTCGAACCCACACAGCCAGCGCTCTACTCTTGAGGTACAAAGCTTACCGTGAGCCACTGAGGTTCCCCGAGGTCACAAAATTTTTACAATTGGTTCAACTATATTGCTTAAAAAATAGGTCAAACCCTCGTAATAAATAGTTGAGCCTAAAAATCATTCTAGTGGATTCTATATGCTTGTTTAGGAAATCCTGCCCGGCTAATCAGCTTACTGTATGTGTAATGGTGGAGTCCATTCGAGCAGTAAATTGGGTGGGTAAATCGACCCATGTGTGATTAAATTCACAGCCCTCCCCGGCGAGCCTCGTAGTTCAATGTTAGAACGTTCTCAGCCTCACGATCTTCATCCTAATTAGATCAGTAAGAGTTAGTCTTACCCGCACATGCCTCACCGAGTTATGTACGCTTATTCGCAGGCACTAATGCAGGCAAGCATACCGAGTGAACGGATATACGATTATATGCGGTTCAAACGTATATTCACGCAGAGTGCACCAAATGCCCTGTCATGCATATGTCACAGGAACTTGGAAAACAACGCTTAGTCAGGTGCTATATACTTTTAACGACCGCTTAAATGCACGCCAAGCCACAGGCTGCAGTGGCAGCCATTTAAAGGTCCAACGTACATTCATTCAAAGACGGCAGCACATACGCCTTCTAACACGAATTTATTCAAAGGCAAAATTTACTTGCCTGACGGATTTTGCAGCATTTTTCCAACTTGCACGTGTTGTTGTCGTTTGACGTGGGTAGAAGGTTTGAGAAACAACCCGAGGTAGTCTTTTGGCTGTCGGCTGTCATCGAAATTCGCCCTAATTAGATCAGCTAGGGCTAGCTCTGCCCGCACAAGCCACGCCGAGTTATGTACGCTTGTTCGCATGCGCTAGTGGATGCAAGCATACTGGCTAAACGAAAATGCGATTAACCATCAGAGTAGATTTGCCTCAAAGGTTAGAAACTAAGTTTTACAGGGACACGAGCGGTAGTGCACCCAGGGCCTAGGGCCAGAAGCACAGACGAGTTGAGTTATTCGCGCAGACAAACAGCGTGCACTAACGACAATTCACTTAGCGTGAGGAACGATCGATCAGCGTACAACCCTGACGACCGCTCACACACCGTGGTAAACTATCGATTAGCGTGCAGGCCAGATCATCGGTCGCACGCCATAGGCCAGGATTGTTCCAGAAGAAGCAAAACCCTATAAATACGCTGGAGTGGGCAAGCAGGAGATTCCGTTGTCTTTGTGTTGTCTTGAATAAAGCTCTTGCCACTAGAATTGACTCTTTGCCTTCCTTTCTACCTACCCCGCGGGTCAGAACACTAAGATCACCTCCACTGCAGTGAAATGGAAACCTAGTGCTGCCTTAAAATTGCACAAAGTTTGTATCTGGTGGAAAAATCAACCGCAACTAGGGGTCTTCCAAAATTTCTAAAATCCAATCATGGTGAAGGAGGAGGCACTGTTGCCTGCAGCAAACATGGCTGCAGAAGATCCCACTCACTGACTCACTGCACGTCATCCAATTAGGAGTATGTGTGGCAGCCTGAATTCGGTAGTGCTGCGCGTATTCACCCCCCTTCTCATCTGCCAAACCTTTGTCTAGTCGCGTGTCCAGCGCTGAGTCATCCTCTAACCTCTGCGCGCTCTTGCACTTTTGCGCCCCCGCGTTCACCGCGCGTACGCCGAAGCTAATCGATTCCTCGCGAACTCTGACGCCAATACCTGCACCCTCTCCTGATTGGCTGATGGCTAGACGGCTACGCTGAACCCGCGGACATGGACACTTTTACACCTACGCAGCTGGACTTTGCGACAATTCTTACGGTTGTGCTCGTTCCTTCAATATTATCCCTTTTAATACTTTTGCGTGTTACGTCCTTATTATTTTAGGATAATACTCACTAGGAGCTTCGTTAGTTAGTCCGGATGTCGAAATTCGACAGATACTGTCAACGATGAGGGGAGGATAGTAAAGTCTGGAGACATCAGGGTCGCCTGTAAAGCATTTCTCAGTGTAAGAATCGAATACATACGCCCGACAGGACAAACGGACAGGAACTGTCCGTAATGTAAGTTGTTTTGCGCGAAATTTTAGTGAGGTTGGGGTTATTATTATGGTTCGAATAGGGTGAAGGATGAGGTTATCGTTAAGATTGCAAAAACAGCAGGATTTATTGGATCCATGGAATTTCGGGAAAACTCATTAGTTGTGTCCTTTTCATGGCACGGTGAGAGTAATGAATGAGGAAAATACTAAATCAAATTGGTACAGAAAGGTCAAAAGAGGTTATAGGGCAGGTTACGAAGGCTAGTTAGTGAATTTAGCGATTTATAACGAAGTGGAATGAAAAACAGACGAAAAGGATTCAGGGCGGAGAGGTGGGTAGGGGTCTGTGTAAATCTGGGAGCCAGATTTCACCAAGACAAAGCTATGCTAACCACATGCTCCAACTGTTTACGTAAGTCAGGTTTTGACCACCGTATGCAGACTGCCTCCAGGTAGCGCAAGATACGGGTTGTTTGTGTTCGAACAAGTGCTCGGATGGAAGTTTTAGGTTCCACAGAATGACTCGTATCTGGCAAATGTTCTGTAATGGGGGAACGCAGCGTTCTGTGTTCTTGTATGAAAAGCCAACTAGGCAAGTGCTCCTTAGCTCTGGCTGCCAATTGCCGTTGCTTTCACCCTATGCACTTGCATCCGCAAGTACATGTACATTTCTCGACACAATTGTGTTTATGTTTACGGTAAGGATAGGGTGAAAGATAAGCCTATCGTTAAGATTAAGGCTACGCTCACAGTTTGGTTTAAGGTTGTTGTTAGGATTAGGCTACGGGGATATTTATGCATATATAATCACCAAAAGGCCACCTGTATTACAGGGGAGAGCATGAATTACCGGTTGAAAAAAAAATAACTCAATACTCTTTCAACTGCTCGATATTCCCAAACCAAGTGTGCGAACAGCCGAACCGAACATGAGTATTACACCAGGATGAAAGTTTACCCGAACAATTGTCATCATCATATTGTTCGGAGCAGGCCTAACGGACTCGCTATTACGCTGTTCTGATGACTCGTCGCATAGTGCACTATCGATCGGCACAGACCGCGCACGTGATGAAATAGCTGGCCGGGATTATCGCTCTGCCCTACCACTAGGGTGAGTCGGAACAGCCACTCAGAATGTTGCCCCTCAAGAGCAGAGTTTGATTGGTCCGATTGAACCTGCTTGTTTATATTCTGCTTGCGTTAAATACCCTGTACTAAGCACGCTAAAAGACTTCTGCTTTTGTGCTCTGCTTGTTGTGTTCTTCCTGGGGGACTCAAACAAGGCGTAGTTGGATGGTAATATCTCGGTTTTTTGGCTAACGCATATATTTGCGAAAATTCCCATTGAAAAATTCAGAAGATGAATTGGGTCATATATATCCGAAAATGCCACTACTTCCGTCGAGGGCGATTGCTCGCATGTCGGTATGTCGATTTGCTGATCTGCACGGAGCAGATGGGGTTCAGTTTTTAGTTTGAAGTCCCTCACAGTCGGTCGTCTAAACCTACTGCATGATTGGGTATTTTTTACTACAACGGCGGCAACTGAATATTCCAAACAAAGGCTCTTCATAAACGAAAGACAATTTTGCTTATAAGCATCATGGCAACCGCCTCGCTTGCGGAGAGGATGCGTGGGCGAGGCGGCGCAAACTGGTTGGCTGGCTGGCAAGCTGAACACAACTCGGACAGTTTGTTGGACAGCCGTTTGCCAACTGGACCAGAACGCGGATTGTGACTGAAAGCAGGTGCGTTCGCAGAAACCTAACGGCACATGGGCTGCCAGTTGATTGCATCTTCGGAGATGCTTTAAACATCTAGGTGTCTGCAGCAAATACACGCTCGGCCCTCCATTGGCCAGTTTTTGTTGTTGCTCGAAATGGCCAGGCAAAACAACCGCGCATACAAACAGCATTTCGATCCTATCAAAACACGACCAACAAACGTGACGAAAAAAACAAAGGGAGCATACGTGGCTAGTGTAAAATAGTTCGCCGCGTCAAAAACAAACAAAAGAAAAAAATTGTCTGCGAGAGGGAAAAAACTATTGTACAAACGAAAAAAACAGGAATTGCCATGATGATGGTTTAATCTTGCGAGTAAAGACAATCCCACAAAATGGATGCATGTGTGACTTGCGCGTGAAACAGACTTGTCGCTCAGACACCTCATTCTTTTTTCCACAAAAGCTAGGCTATAAAAAGGGGCAGGCTCACCGACCAGCGAAGCTAAACTACCCGTGCACCCGTTTAACACACGGCTTACCCACATCAATTCGCAAGTACAGGAATCTAGGCAGGGAGGCTTAGAACCACGTAATTGAAAAACACAAAAAGACCGCCTTGGACGGGAGTCATTGCCGTCTTCCCCGCAGTCCTGGTTACGAGCGAGCTGCTCAGTCAGCCAAAAACTTGGTGCATCGGGAGCATGCGTTTTCTATGATAGCCTCCGAACGCGTTTATGTGTTTACAGTTAGGAGTCTAGCGTTAAGCTCTTTTGATCTTCCCCTGAACAACCGTGGCTGGTTCAAATCATGAACACTAGAAGTCAGACTGTGCTCGAGGACTGATATGACACTGTGTATTTAGCTGAACTACTGAGTCTTCGTTGTCCTTGGTTGAAATCTCACCAAGGCAACCGATTTTTTCTACCATTTCGCCAAAGGAGTAACTTCAAGTTTGCCCAAAAACCAATGTATTAAGTGAGCCCGATAGCCATCTGATGGATTCAGAGTGATGACTTACGAAGTCCTCGTGGGGCAGTCAGCTTGTTCTGTCTGAATTGGTGCATTTTATGCAGTACACTTGGCATGGGGGGGGTAAACTGATCTAAATATGGCTCAACCTTGGGCTCCCAAGAGACCCTTCAGGTGGATGCCTCACAGTCGGTCGCATAACCCAACTGCCTACTACATGATTGGGTGGTTTTTTGCCCCTACGCTGGCGGCTGAATGACCCCAACAAAGACTATTCGTAAACGAAGCACAGGTCTGCTCATCAGCTTCATGGGCACCGCTTCACTTGCGGAGAGCGTGCGTGGGCGTACCCGCGTGTGAAATGGTTGGCTGGCTGGCTGGCGAGCCGAACACAACTCGGACAGCTTGGTGGTGGACAGCCTCTGCCAATTCGACCAGAAAGGCGGATTGTTACTAAAAACTAGATGAGCGTTCGCAGAAACCCAGTGGCACCCGGGCTGCCAGTTGATTGCATCTTCACTGAGGCTTTACTCGAATCAGCAAGGACATCTAGACATCTTCACAGTAAATAAACTTTCGACCCTCCGTTGGTCAGTTTGCTTTTTGCTCTGAGTGACCAGGCACCTGTAAGCTTCGGGGGAAAGACAACCGCGCATATTAACAGCATTTCGATCCTAGCAAAAAGGAGCAACAAACGCGACGAAGAAAAACAAAGGAAGCATTCGTGGCCAGTGTAAAATAGGTCAACGCATCAAACCCAAACACAAGTAAGAATAATTTGTGTGCGAGAGGGAAAAAGCTATTGTACGAAAGAAAACAATACCGGGAATCGCCATGACGATGATTTGAACTTGCGAACGTCGGCCCACAAAATGGACCCGTGCGTGACTTGCGCGTGAAACAGACTGGTCACTGAGATACCTCATCGCTTTTTTCCCGCAAAAGCTAATCTGCAAGAAAGCTCACTAATGAGCAAAGGTAAACTACCCATGAACGTGTTTAACACACGACTTACCCCCATAAATTCACAAGCACAGGACTTTGGGCAGGAAGGCTCATAACCTCGTAATTGAAAAAACCATAAACACCGCCGTCATTACCGCCTTCCTCGCAGTCCTGGCTACGACCAAGCTGCTCAGTCAGCCAATAACTTCACAAATTTAAAGAGGACAAAAACAGCAAGATTTATTGGATCCATGACATTTCGAGAGAGCTCTTCAGTTGCTGCCTCTCATTGCATAACGTGAACTGGGTAAGAGAAAATACAAATTGAATTCATATAGAAAAATCGATACAAACAACGAAGTCATAAAAATGGCCAAGAGGCTAATCAATAACGTGAGAAATTTAAAACGCTATAGGCAGTAAAGAACGGGGAAAGATGTCTAAGGTTAGAAGTTGGGAGGAGAAATGTGCAAACAGGGAGCCAATGTTACCACGGCAGAGTTAGGTTCACTACATGTATGTAGGCTGCCTCCAGGTAGCGTAAGATACGAGTTAGTTGTGCTCGAACAAGTATTCGGAAAGAAGTTTTGGGGTCAACAGGATTGCTTGTGTCTACCAGATGTTCAGTAATCAATGAACGGGGAATTCTGTATTGATTTTACTGTATGTGTCTTATTTGTATTTTCTCTTAAGTGATTCACGATATGCAATGAGAGGCAGCAGCTGAAGAGCTCTCTCGAAATGTCATGGATCCAATGAATCTTACTGTTTTTGCCATCTTTAAATTTGCACCTGAAAAAATTTGATTTAAATTTCAATAACTTTGCAGAACGGGAGTATGCGTTTGCTATGACAGCTTCCGAATGCGTTTGCGTATTAACAGTTATGAATTTAGCGCTTTGTATGGACTGAATCAACATTTCTCTCCTATCTTGTTCCCCTTAACAACCATCGTTGTTTCAATTTAGGAATACTGCAAGTTAAAGTGTGCTCTAGGACTGTGTATTTAGTTGTACTCTCGAGGAGTTGTAAGGGCTAGTAGAGTTTAACCTAACGGCTGCGATCTTCCAGGTCTGGTTCCTTAGGGGAAGAGAGAAGTCATTGGAAGGCCAGATTGATAGGAACAATATATTTTGAACTGAAGGGTTAAATAATAGGTTGCAGGAAATTTGAATGTCGGAGTACATGCCCTTCCGCTAGAGTGGTGGGGTCCGAATTGATGCTTGGGTCGCAGTCCCCACATTGAGGTCTGTGTCCAGACGGGTGGAGCCTTAACTGCTAATGAGGCTAGTCTACTAATGCGGAAATCTAACTGGACGGAATGGGGCAAGGTGCGACTTTGCGCTTGGTCTCAGAGTCGCGACGAATAAGCGTGCGGTGGACATTCACGTGCGGCCCAGCATGGATTTAAAGTAGCGCTAGCAGCCACAACGGTCGTGTCGGGTCTGTTTTGTCTGAGGTTCAAATCTGCCCAAAAACACCTGAGATTTTCCATAATTAGGTCAAAGGCGTTACTTCAAGTTTGCCCGAAAAACCAATTAATAACGTGAGCCTGATGGCCATCTGATGGATTCAGTGAGGACTTAGGAAGTCCTCGTTGGGCAGTCAGTTTTTTCTGTCCGAATTGACGGAATCCATACATTGCAATAAGAATGGCGGGTAAATTTATCGAAATATAACTCAACTCCCGGCCTCTGATGAACTCTCCTAGTGCAGGTGGTTAGAGCCTTAGCTCTCTGCTCAATCATTACCTTTGAGGCCTTAATTTCGAATCCCACGGTGGTCACCGAATTTTCATAATCGGGTCAAAGGAATGATTTCAAATCTTCTAAAAACACCCATTGAATATATTTTTTAACCAGTGACATATCTAGACTAGCTCTAGCCTGGGTGCTTATTTATTATCTTCACTCATACAACCGGCATTAGCCTATGAACACCGAACGCGAACTGGAAGTCAGTTCTCCTGTAATTTAAGCTGGATCACTTACACTACACTTAAGTCAGGGTATGAGCGTGATTTAGAATTAATCTTAAGTATCCTTTCATTCAAACGAGCTCCAACAGAAAAGCAATGTTGCCTTCCAAGTACGTTTTTTGATTCTGCTCTAAAGTTTTTTGCTGATAAATTTAGATGTGAATCTGAGAGAGAAGGAAAAATTCTTCTGAACCTAATTGTTTGTGGTTTCCCCGATGATGGATAAGGTTTTAAATGAAACCTAAAATAATTCGTTGAGCCGCAAGTCAGTTAGCGATATGAACGTTTATTAATAGTCCTGCGTGGGTTAGTGCGGTCCTGTGTCTGAAACCACGACACTCGTTAAAATGCACGTTTCTTCACAAATGGAAACTTAAAATAGACTAGAACTTCTCCGCGATTGCAACATCAATTTTAGTTAGCGGTAAGATTCTCGAGTTGCCAAATAAACTTGCAGCGTAACACGTGTTAGGTCCCACCAGCAAATAGGTAAATTATGATGTTTCTGATGTTTGGCGCCTTATACGAGAAGATGCATAGATAACAAGAGTTATTGCTTCGCGAAATGGATCCTAGATACCAAATAAATAGATAATAGATAAATAGGCTGCATAAAAGAAGCTATCAGGTGAACGTTCATCAACGCGTGTCAATACTTAAACTGGTGAGACAAAGAGCTCTTGTGTCAATAGTTCGGGTGGTTGCCTCTGCTCGAAGAGGTCGCGAGTTCAAGGCTCGGGTGGGACACCAGTTGGGACTGGATATGACCGGCTGACGACGACTAATAAGCCAGAAATGGCCTGTCCAGTCTTTCTTGTCTTTGCCGGCAATATTATCTGCCTAGGTTACAGTGTTTAGTACTTAGCTGGGACCTCATATTCCGTCTTTCGAACTCAACCTCTATAAGGCCTACAGCAAGGCGGTCGCCACTGATTGAAATATTCATGGGAAGGCATGCCAAGCTCCTTTGTAGGCAGAGCACTATTTTCCAGAGTGCTGGCAATTTTATCTGCTTACATTACCAGCTGCTACGGCTGTCAGGGCCTCTATCAAGGCCAAAGGTCGAACGGGACAGCTAAGTTCCATTAGCGGCCAGTGTGTTGTTCAGACGTAAACTAACGGAGAAGTCGATAAATCGATAAATGCGGATCAATGACGCACCTCCAGCCCGTTCCGATGATAAGGTCACGCGCGTCGCAATGGGGACTCCAAATCAAGAACGTTTTGATAGTTCAGCCGCTGCCTTTTTTAATTCTCGGGCAAAATTCTGCGCGAATTTGGAATGAGTCCTTCGGAGCAAACACTTTTAGGCTAAAACGGTATGCTAAATAATTACCTATTTGGCGAGCATACGTAGGCTTTCAATACAAATTTCATCTGACCATTACATTCATATGGGAGGGAGTCAAAGGCAAACATGAGGGCAATTACTTTCATCATTTCATGTTAATTGGTCAGGGTACTAGGGGAGACGGATTGGGATTGGGATTGGGAGTTGATAATACCCCGCTGGTTGCGCGGTTATTAGGGTTTGTTGAAGCCGGACCACGGGAGTGGGTAGAGGAGAGAGAAAGCGCGGAAAAATGCAGGCAGCTATGTGGCCGTTGGCCATGCCAAATTCGCAGCTTGCAGGAAGTTCTTTCGCGCGCACAATACCGACTTCCTGAAGCTGATAGCTGTGGTTTCTGCTTCTGCCAGCCAACGCTGACTTGAGACTTTGAATAGTTTGGTGGGACCTTATAAATCACATTGAAGGCTTTGCTAGGGGCCACACGATGTCAGAAATCAACCATGTGGATGAAAATGGCGCTGTTTATGCTCCTGACTTCACTTATGCCCAGCCATTTGAGGAGCTGCTGCCGTATTCCTTTTGGTAGGCGCCGACTCGTGCAATCGATACAACCTGTTCCAGAGGAGCAAGTACTACTACGACTATACTGTAATACTTACTGCTTGTGAATATTACGAGCTAGTCCGCGGTCACTGATGGATATCTGGCTCAAAAATCATATCAACTTTCGGGTGGAGACTAGAAACGTTTGTCTTGAAGTATTCACCCCAAGTTCGCGCAGTAAATCTGCAGGTGATTAAAGAAGGTTGGATGAATGTTCCAGTTTGGATAACTGAAAACACACGAAGAACGTTGTGGGACACAATGACGAACCAAACCCCTCACAGCTGCGTCATTCAGCGGCAGAGAATCGATGAAGCACACGTGTCTTGCCTTTATGTTCGTATCGGTACAGTCCGTATGATAAACAATTGACCATTTTAGTAGCTGAACTTGGCGTATGCTATGCACAGCACAGCGCAGCGTCGTAGCCAAGACCCGGTAAATGCGCTCTCAAACATACTTTCGAGGTCTCACCTGAATCACGACCATATTATGGTCAGTCATGATCCCTGCAACAAATTCAGTCACAAATATGTCGGCCAATTTTGTTCGACTATCTAGAAAGTCTTTAGAGGCTGTTTTATCTTTTATTAAACCATAATTTGGATAATTTCAGCTGCATAGAAAAAGACATGGTACGCGTATCGCAGAGGACCATAGAGAGCGGTCTTTGTATGGGTTGGCCTTTAAGGTGATTGGCCAGACGGCCTGCATCAGCCTACGAGTGCACGTCTGTTTGTGGTCGCCAGGAGAGGTAGTCGTTGCGGAATCTATGATTGGCTTTTTAACGGGCGACTGAGGCTGGCTCTCACTTGACGTAATGCGTACGTGTCGCGTGAGGAGGAAAGATTCAACGGCCACTACACGAATACAGAAACTCCCCCATTCTAGCGGTTCTCTTGCCGAGTTCCATGAAGATAATATTTGTAATTAAAATAAGTGCTACGGTTTAGTATAACGTTAAGGATAGATTTGAGTTCAGTTTAGCGTGAGGTTTAGGACGCACGATCTTTTATCTGTCCTGGAATGCAGCACAAGGCAACCTGTATTGCCGAGTGCGGAAGTTCCTATTTTCCGATCTTATCCAGGAAACTCAGGCATTTTTGAAGGCTTATAAGCTTGCGGCTACAGCATTGCTTGAAAATTCACACAGCATAAACCCTTCTACAGGGACGTGTAATAACGCCAGCCTAAAGTCACTATACTTGTACACGCTGTGGTGCTTTCACTAGTTGAACCGATGATTCGGTGAGTGTATGGTATATGCAGGCGTTAAACAACCACCTTTCACTGACTACCAGCATATGCGGGAGTGGATCAAGGGGGGAAGGTGGTTGCCATGGTCACTGTATCTTCTAATTTGGTCCGCCTGACTGCGGAGGCAGGCCAACATACCAACTGATTGGTCTTACGTCCATGATCGCGGCCTGCGTACACGGTGAGTCAGCTGGCTCATGTTGGGTTTCGATCAAGGTTCATCACTATGTCAGGACTATGGTCAGTGCTTTGTCTTGAGTAGGATTACCGACCTGGGAAACCAGTTCAGTGACCCCTGCAGGTGTCTGTAATTACTTGATTTACTTACTGCCATCATAAGTCACTGTCCATCGAAACTGCCGACATTTCGAGTGAAAACTTCAAATATGGTCATGTATATGGCGACCAGAGATTACAGAGTTAATATTCGCGACAGCAAACAACAAGACAGCGATTCTGTGGTTCAGTCGGTAGAGCGTTGCACTTAATAACATTTAATAAAAGAAGAACGCGTGGTCGAGGCCCAGCTGTTGTTGATAAGGCTGGCTGTCTGGCGACGCCTCATAAACCCCTGGCTATAATTGTCTGCTGTCTTTAGTACAAGTCACCTTAAGAATATCTGTGGCGTTCTTGATAAAGCTCAAAAGCACAACGGGATGAGTAGGCCCCGTAACAGAGAGATAAATGCAGTTCCAGCACAGCACATGTGGTAGATATGTGGTATTTGTGACCAAACGGGAAATACCGCCTTCACATGTATCGACGAACACCAACTAGCACATTTCTCAGTGAATATATACCCGATCAGCAGTGACAGCAAATGGCGGGTGGCGAGGCGCTGATGAACTGCGGTTCGATGAAGTGCTTATGACCCATCTGATAGACTCCAGTGCTGGACCAACTGCGCCGTCTGTGAGTGTGTTTGTTTGTGTTGTCCAACCAGCTGGTGTTCAGAGTTATGCTTGGTTGATGAAGGCTAATAAGCCCGAAACAGTTCTGTATCAAGTTACCCCCAAATGCTGTCATACCCCACTTACTGATATATATATATATATATATTTCACTACACATGTTGATGGATGGATGCTCACTGATTGTTTTAGAGCTTCACTCATATCGTTCTGCCTTGGGACTTGTTATCGAGCCCCGACAGCAGTTTCAGCAGAATAAGATAAGATAGATTAGAATGCCCATCATCAGCCAGTCTTACCCAACCTCAAGTGGTGCACCTTCGGAAGTTCGAACCCGCAGACTGTTGGTTGAAGTCAAAATCTCTAACACATTGAGCTACGGGCTCGTGGCCTTACTGGGTTCCATCGGTAATAGTAACATCGGTGAATAAGCGTTCCCCATTCGGTTGACAGAGTTTGGGGATAACTTGACGCAAAACTGTTTCCGGCTTAGTTGCCTTCATTTAGCCGATCATAACGCTGACTACCAGCTGTGACTAGAAGCACAAGCATGTGCATACACCTATGGCGCAGATAGTCCACCAATGGGGTCCAACAGATGGGTCATATGAATTTAATCTAAACGAATTCCATCAGTGTCTTGCTACCTGTCATCCTTTGTCACTGCAGAAATGTAACTTGACATGTCAATTAAGATGCCCCTTAAAAATGTTTCAATGTCACATGAAAGTGAGCAGTGAACACCCACTAGTTTTTACTTTGATCATCCCTAGAATTTTTCCTCAAGTATTTTGTACTTTAACTGCCTTTTTAACATCATCCAGTTGTTTGAAGGCAAAATGAAGTAAAAAATCCGGAAATTTACGCAAGAAACATTTATTGTGGTTCCAAAGAAACTCACCTTGAAGAAGTAAATTTGCAGGAGGGTCAATATTTAAAAACATATATATTTATACACGCATATTCGTTCGTCGTCTCGCTCAGACTGAATGGACGAGAAGGCAAGTGTATGCAACGAATGTTCAGAATCGACATCTGAGGCATTAAGATTAAAACATGTGCATCGGTACAGGACCTTCAGTCGAGCGTAACTAGGTAATTTTCGCTTAATAAACGACTCTCGTTCATGAAAGGATGGGGGCATGCGCACTCACAAGGGATATCATATCACTTAGCTTATCTTATCATTCGGCCACGAAAACAAAGACGACGATAGGATGATTCACTGAACCGCACAGTATTCATACTGACGTTTGTAAACGTGGGCATATAGAGCACCACTAAATGACAACACAGTCAAACTACCTGGAACCAGATTCCGACGCAGCTACTAAGCTAACAGTTTTGGGGTTGAGGATATGTTCAAATGCCTGTGTAACTCAAAATCGGTCAAAATAGCCCACATATATTTTAACCTTTTCAACGCATTTTGGATGTTTTAGAGTTCAATCGGGGTTCAGGCGACATAGCAGTGATTCTACACCAGAGGGAGTATGCATTCGGAGCGGTATGATGAAAGAAAGAAGAGGTTCTTCGGAATAATCACGTTGTCCTTGTTAAATGCTCGAGCTGCTGACAGCCATTTGTCCTCAGACAAAATAAAATGAAGTGAGAAAGTAAGAAAGTTACACTAGGCGGTTTATGTGACTGGACGGCCGGAAAACTGGCGCTTGGAGGTGTGAATCACGGTTTGTTTGTGGGCCGCATGGGACAGGACAGTTACAACCTTCTGGGTCGGCGGATGTCAGGGTGGCTGGGTTAGGGGTCATTGTTGTACGATTAAGACGGCGGATAGTACGTCTTGATCCTAAGCCATCGCATTGCTTCGATATCCACATCGCAAACAAGCCAGCATAATTATTACGCGCAACACTATCACTTATAAAGGATCATTTCCCAAAAGATCAACAAGCAAATGTGGTTTATCGCATGCCGTGCATAAATTGCTCCTGCGTGTACGTTAGTCACACCGGTCGACTTCTGCGTACTCGCATAAAGGAGCATAGCTTATCTCTCCGTTGCCGGGACCCACTGTCCTTTGTATTCGCACATGCAATCGAATACACCCGCATATTTAAATGTCACGACACTTAAATCGTCGCCATGGCCAACACCGAACGAGCACGACAATTTTTCGAGGCTTCGTATTCTACTGCGGGTAGTTTCAACCGTCACGTAGACTTGGATGACCAATACGGTGGCTTATTCCGAAGAACCTCTGCTTTCTTTCATTATACCGCTCCAAATGCATACTCCATCTGATCTAAAATTACTGCCTCTTCGCCTTAATCCCGATTAAACTCTTAAACAAATGTGTTGAAAAAGTTAGAATATATCTGGGCTATTATGTCCGATTTTGAGTTACACAGGTAGTTGAACTTATCGTTAACCCCCAATCTGTGAGAGTTTATGCTTATTAGCTGCGTTTGAATCATGTTCGAGGTAGTTAGACTGTGCTGCTATTTAGTGGTGTTCGATGTGCTCACGTTTACAAGCGTGGTCCAGTGACTCATCCTTTCGTCTTCTTTGTTTTCGGCGCCGAATGATGAGATAAGTCATATGATATCCCTTGTGAGTGCGCATGCCCTCATCCTTTCATGAACGAGAGTCTTTTATTAAGCGAAAATAAGCTAGGTACGCTCAACTGAAAGTCCTTTACCGATGCCCTCATGCAAAAGTTTACCTTAATGCCTCTATCACAGGGGGTTAAGTGAGTCAAACCTGGCAACTGCAATCTTCAGAGCATGGTAACTTAGTGCAGAAGAAGTCAATGAAGGCCAGATTAGATGGAAGAAGGTATTGTGTACACAAGGGAAAGGAGAATAGATGGAAGAAATCTGACTTGGGAGACCACGTCCGCTCAGGAGATTGACCGGGTTCCAAGTGTGGTTTAAGCAGCAATTAAGCCAGAATACAGAGGGAGAGTATGTCCGTTGGCTAGGTCAGTCTGGAGATGTTTGGCAAATAAACAGCTTGCGTCGGGAACGCGTGCAAGCTTGCTATTCGTCGCTTGGCCCAAACCGCATAGATGCGGGAACCGTGATTGGCTAATCGAGACGTCAAAAAACCGCATCGGTGAGCCTTTGGGAAAGTGCACTTCGACGAGAGCTAGCTGGCCAAACACGACCCACTACACCTCAGATGTCGACTCTGTAACTTCATTGCAGATAACACTCGGTTTATGAGCCCGCCCTCACCTCCATCCCTCCGCAGTCAGAACGCTTTCGTCCACCGACCCAGCATCCGTACTCCCCCTCCCCTCGGCATACAGAACGCCGTAGCTGTTCTGTCCCATACGGCCCACAAGCAAACCATTACTTACACCTCCATACGTCAGTTGTCCGGCCGTCCAGCTGCATAAGACGTCTGATGCAACTTTCTTTCGGTCTCACTTCTTTTTTATTTTGGTCTGAGGGCAAGTTGCTGTCAGCAGCTTGGACAGTCATCAGTACAATAAGTAAACTTCCTCAAATTTCGGGAGTAGAACTGCGAAATTTTGTAGGTTTTCAGGTTTCAACACCAGAATCTGCTGGTAGATGATTTGGTCAAAAGAACCCACCATTTTCTACCAAATTTTGCTCAGCTGCGAAGATGGCAAATCTTTTGGAGAGAGCAGTCGAGAGTCGCATGGTTCTGGATTAAGCTCCGAGTCCGGGAGTGGCAGCCCGTGTTGTGCAGACGTGATTTGTGTTAAACTGTGACGCCATTGACGTCGCGCACTGAGGTGATGATCACGCTCCAAGATGGATACAAGACTCTCCAGATGTCAACCGACTCTTCAGTCGCCCGGCACATATACTTATCAAGACAGTATCTGACCTAATGAATCTAGTCGCCATTTATAGTCAAAGATCAATAAGCATACGGTGAAACGGATATCCGATCCACACTTAAAAAATGTTGGCACTTTTGATTCCCAGGCAGTCACAGTGCACACACAAGCCTCGCACGTTACATAATGAGAGCTGTGCATAGGACTTCGGTTTTTGAAGGTGGGTAGCCACGATCCCTAAGGAACATATAAGAACATAATAAAGTGCCCCAGAATGGACCTCTCACCCACTTTTGCTCTCGATGTGGTAGGTTTGCTCATCTTTATGCTTCAAATAGCTATGACCTTCCTCATGGACAGTGCATAGAACTAGGAACTTCCCTTAACAAGGTGACCCAGTGTTATATTCTGGTGATACCAGGTTGATTTTAGTTTTATTGGCTTGGGTTTAACATAAAGGTTATGAGTAGGACACGGAATTTGTGCGTTTTGAAGAAGTTAGCGCAAAGTCAAACGTATTACGGGGGCGAGGAATTGCTTTCGAGGTGGGCTTTCTTTCTCGGGCTATTTAACCGAAAGCGAAACGGTATGCCAGTGGACAATTATCAGCGGCCTTTAAAACTAAGGCACCCGAGACGCGTCTTGCCAAAACACGCTTTCAATATCCAGGAATCCCCCGAAACTCTCACCAACATTGTGCCACGAAGGTGCTTGAGGATGCAGCTACAATTGATGATTCACCGAATATCGCTGGCGCATTAGTGTGGACCACCCCGAAGCCGAGAGAAACTTCTACGTCGCCTTGTATCAACACGCGGTAGGAAGAAGCCATTATGTGAAAGCCTGGATGTTGGCGGCAGTTTAAACAGTTGGATCGGGTGAAAATGCATTCATGAAGAAACACCTAAATCATACACACGCACACAGTTGCAGTTCATCTTAGCCTGACTGTTAATGTACGTGGCTGACAAAGAAAGCTTATGCTTACGAATGCGACATTCAAGAGGTGGTGTATAATTAATGTACGACAATTTTTCTGCCGGTTAAAATCGTTCCCAGAGTATTATATAAAACCTGTTACCTAAACAATTTACGTAAAACTGCTAGCTGAACGAAACTAGAAATCGGGAATATACGGTTATGTACGCTTTTAAAATAGTATTTTTCTGATTGGTTCTCTAAGCAGAAATTAAGAGAGGAAGAGCTGAAAATGTCCATTTGAAATTGGTGAATTTTGGCATTTAATGAATAAAATAACTTTTAAATTTGCGAAAATCCCCATTGTAAATATCAAAAGATAAATTGGCGAGCCTACGTTTGCTTTTGATAAATTCTCTTCCAGCCTGTACATTTATATGGTAATAAAGTAAAGACATTATGCTGGCTGGTGAAACGACGTCATGTCGCTGTTGCTGTCTGGGGTGGTGTGAGGGGTTGGGAGGAATTGAGGTCAAAATGTCCGTGCCTAGGCGGACC
>JAYGXS010000002.1:94077323-94104585 GCA_036362985.1 Ligula intestinalis
ATTGGCGAGCGTACAGTAGACGCCACGGATCACGCAACATTTCGACATAGGCGAAAAATTGATACTCTTTCGCTAATGGATATTGACTCAGGTTGTGATACTGATTATCTTGTTGTCTATTCTTAAGTGATTTCAGTTATGATAGGACGCAGGCTGTTCCACGAGCTTCGGCTGACCAATAACAACACGTATGTACTGTAAAGGTAACTACTGATAAAGTATGCGTTTTTATCATTGGTTTTGACTGCCTTTA
Organism: Ligula intestinalis; assembly: GCA_036362985.1. Classification (NCBI taxonomy): domain Eukaryota; kingdom Metazoa; phylum Platyhelminthes; class Cestoda; order Diphyllobothriidea; family Diphyllobothriidae; genus Ligula; species Ligula intestinalis. The sequence goes on from JAYGXS010000002.1 coordinate 94,077,577, forward strand.
TAATTTCAAATATATTTTATGGAAAACATGCACTAAAAATATTTCTTGTACTCGTTTGGTAGCAAATTACGCCTCCTTTAAGTTTCATACTTAAAGAAAAGGTATATTTCGGTTTTAAAAAGTTTCTAATTTGCCGAATAATTTTGAAACATGCTGACTGCTACATTCGAAGTCAACGTTTGCAAACTGCGCACTGTGTACATCCTGTTTAAGGAAAAGTACGTTTTTGTCTACGGTTTGAGGAATAAGTCACATAGTTATCATAAAGAATACGATGTATTATGAAGGAACACCTCACAACCGTAGAAAAGCTCATAATTAGAAATTTTTCTAAAACCGAAGGATACCCTTTCTTTAATTATAAAATATGAGGAGGCGTAATTTGCTACCAAATGAGCGCAAGAGATATTTTCTTTTGGTGTACGTTTTGCATAAAATATATTTGAATTAATAGGGGCAGTCAGAAAAAATGATAAATACAAATAATATTTAAGTAGTTACTTTTTAGAGTACATACGTTTTGTTAGTGGTCAGAACGGAGCTCATTGAAAAGCCAACATCCTATCATGACTGAAATAACTTCAGACTAGCCTAAACGATAATCAGTATCACAAACTGAGTCAATGCCATCTAGCAAAATAGTATCAAGCTTTCGCATATGTCAGCATTTTGGACGAATTCTGGCGCGTACTGTAGTTGGTCAGTTCGGTGGCTTAACTACTACATCGTGCCCCTTTGGGCGAATGGAAGGTTGTTAATCACATAAAACTGTGCACTTGTTGCATTGGCGTTCTGGTGGTGAACTGGCTATACGTGTCCCAATCTGGAATTTAAACGGCACCTATCTGTTGCCCTCAAATATTGGAATACTATGTGGCATTGCTCTCTGACTGTGCCTCTGATGATGAATCACCGACGGATATCGAAACGTCAGGCGAATGAAAGTATTGTCCCAGCGATCGATTCGTCTTTTTCTCGATACGTATACTTGTTGTGACTGCGATCATGCCTAATCTAGCCGGCCTCAATGATGTCCCTAAAGGTGCTCCTCCACGCGTGATGATCCGTGGCAGCAGACCTGGCCAATCTCTTCGCCAGCGCCGGAGACTACATACCGAAGGTCCAAGACCTACTTCCATGTCCTGACGGACTAAGTCGTGCCAAGTTTTGAGCTGACCCCCTCTAAGACGTTTTCAATCGGTGTAATGGTTTCGGATCGAGGACAGTAAAACGGAGTTCTTGAGGTTGACGGTTGAGAAATTGTCCAAAAATTGTCTTGGATTGCCTGTGGTATCCTTGTGATGTCATCGCAGTAAGAGCGGACTGTTGCATTTGAGACGAAGTCGGTGTACTTCACTCGAAGGATATTGTTCAAGCAGAAGTAATCAAATATTTCCAGTGTCCGTTTATCCTTCACGTAAATAGCCCAGCATTCGCATCCACAAAGAAGAAAGAACCCTACAGATGGTGGTACACACGGCCCGCCGTCGAGATCGAAATATCGCGTCGGGTCCATAGGCACTTTCGAAGGCTGGAGAAAACTCGTCGAGCTGCATCAGTTCGAAAAACAATGTCATCCTTACTCTGTCCATTCGGCAGCAACCTCGCTCCGAGGTACTTGAAGCTGTCTACTTCTTCAAGTTGACAGCCAGTAATATTGAGAGGTGTCTGCTCTTGGGCAGGGATGCAGCATGAAAACAATTTGGTCTTCCCAGCGTTTATGTATAAAATGACCGATTTCGCGACCTCGTTCATCCGTGAGACCATGGACTGTAGATCGCCTTACCTTGAAACGCTTTTTACTTAATTACAAACTGCTTGGCTGTGAAGTAGTCAGGCGTAGAATCCCCGAGTGTACTCGAAGAGACGACAGAAAGTGTGCTTTAACCTGTGCTATCCCAGAGAGCAGTCTCTTGATAAAGTGTTCCCTTTCCGATAGAGGGAAACATTTTGCAGAAAAACTTGCATATTCCCCTGTCTTGCAAAATTTGTTGAAAATAATTAAATAAATACGCCCTCAGCTCAGAGCAGGGATGTTGGCATTCAATTTTTGGCTGTCGAACCTAGTTGTGGCTTCTTAGCTTTCAAGATTTAAAGCCCCTGCACTTCCATTCGCACCTAGTGAGATAAACAAAGCAGATTAATTGAACACACACACGCACAAACCCGCGAAGTTTTTTCGTAGTTTTTTTCTTTACTTCGAGTGAACTGTCTTTTTGCAGTAAACAGTTCAGATGCATAAGTTGTATGTGAATAGGAAGGGTTGGTTCTCGCGGAGGTGATAGTGCGTAATGGCGCCACTCCGGAGGACATTTCAGGATAAAAAATAGCAAGATTCACTGCGTATCTACAGGAGAGGTACTGATGCGCTGGCACCCGAATTTCGCTAAATTTGTCAACGGCAAAGGTTCTTAACCTAATACATTCCACTGAGGTTAACTCGGACTTCCAGATGGAAGGTGGGGGGTTTCGAGGCAGTGCGTATGACTAGGTACACCTAAAGGCTTGTGTGGCACTCCAAAAGAGCCTTTTTAGAAGTTTCTAAACAGAGACAGAGATTATTCTTGATCATAAATTACCGTGGTGTGATACTAATTGGAGAATAGTTCTACCAGAATTGCATAATTGTTAATCGAAGGTATGTTTTTCTGGCTTTAGGTCCAATATCCATCCTTTGCAGTATGACCTCGATCGATCGGTAACTGCACTTCTCATTGTGTTTGCATTACAGATTGAAAATGACAGCAAAAGGGGTCAGTACCTCACTAGAAGGGTGGCGAACCTCACGAAGTTCATTGGCCACAGAACACAGATTTGAATCTCGCATTAGATAGGGATAGCCCATGGCGGCTAATAAGCTAGAAAAATCACTGAGGGCGACTGGGGGGGGCTATCTTTGGCCTATTTGTACCAATACTTGTACTTGTTACGGCTGTGATCATGCCTGAGTCAGCCAGCCTTCATGGTGTCACGGACGGTACCTATTCACGCGTGACGACTGATGACAGCGAATCTGAAAAGCTCTGTAGCAGGTCGTGCCTGCCTGACTAGCTCGCGTCGAAGTGCACTTTCCCAAACGCTCACCCATGTGCTTTCTCGACGTCTCGATCAGCCAATCATAGTTCTCGCATCTATGAGGCGACGAATGAGGAGCTTGCACGCGTGCCCGACGCAAGTTGCCTCGCTGCCCAAAATCTCCAGGCCAACCTACCCAAGGAAAGATCTCCCTCTATCTGTCCTCTGGCCCGACTACTCTAAGACCTCACTTGGGCCCGATCAACCTACTGATCGGACGTATTTCTCCCAAGTCAGTCTATTCTCCTCTTCCGTTGTGTACACAATAAATTCTTCCTACTAAAAAAAAACTTCGCGGAACACGAGAGGAGGTCGTAAGCGTGGACCGCCTCAAAGCCGCTGTACTGGACATTCCGCCGGACGAGCCCTCTGCTTCTACTTCCCATGCTCCCCAACCCTCAATTCCTCCATCCCATTTGTTCCCTCTTCCTACATCTCCACTGCCATCGACAGTTACTCCTCCCTCCATCCCCTCCAGCATTCTAGTTACAAGCCACTTTTGCCCAGCGCCTCCTGCATACATTACCCGCAGTGGAAGCCACTTTCACTTTCCTGACCGGCTTGTATCTCACCATTTCTAAAACGTTTATATTTTCCTTCGGCATCGTGTCTTTACGCCGCCTTCGGTATAGGCGGGGGGTACTGTGGAGGTCCTCGACTATTTGTGACCTTATACATTCTCGTCTCCTTGAACTCTTACCTCCCTGCACTTTGAATGAACTGACAACACCGGTACAAGTTTATCCTCGTGTTTCCGACTATTACGGTTGTAAGCCTTTTCCTTAATATCTTACATACCATACATTTTTTGTCTTATCTATTGCGTTAACCGTATATATAGTGTTAGACTGTATTCTGCAGAGTCAGACAAGTACTCTTACCACAGCTCCATCCAGTCTCTTCTCCAGCGATGAAGGCCGAAGATAGAAGGTCCAAGAACTGCTTCCATGTCTTGACGTACTTCGTCGAGCCATCTCGGCAGTTGCCTTCCTCTTCGACGTTTCCAGGTGGGCTGCGGTGCCGGATCGCAGGCAGTATAGCAAAGCTCGTGGAGTGGACGACGGAGAACGTACCCAAACGACCCTAGTTGCCTTTCTTGAATGGTCTGCGAGATCCTCGCAATAAGATCGCAGCGAGTGCGAACTGTCTCGTTGGAGATTAATTCGCGTTACTTAACTCGCAGGATCGTCCTCAGGCAGTGGTGTTAAACTACCTCCAGTCTTCGCTCATCTTCAGCTCACAAAGCCCAGCATTCATATCCATAGAGGAAGACTGCCCGGAAAGCTTAACAGTATGCATGAATCTTCGTGGCAATGGAGACTTTGCGGCGGATCCATAGGCGCTTTCGATGGATAGAGAAAACCCAGCGTGCAGCAGCAATGCGGAAGAAAATGTCGTCCTTGCTCTGCCCATTCGATAGCCGCCACGTTCTAAGGTATTTAAAGCTGTCTGTTCCTTCAAGTTGATGGCCATTAATCCCTAGGGGTGCCTTCTCCTGGTCAGGAATGCAGCTGGAAAATAGTTTATTCTTTCCGGTATTTATTAGCATGGCAACTGTCATAGCAATCTCATTCACCTGCGACACTAAAGACTGTAGATTACCAAAGCTTGAGGCTAGCAGCGCAATATCATCGGCGTAGTCGAGATCAGTCAGCCGGCGTCCGAGTGCAAGCTCAACACCGTCTTCGTCATGTAGGGCCTTCCCGAGAATCCAGTCAATGACGTATTTTAACATGGTGGCATATAAACCCTCATCAGCCAGTCATGTCCAACCGCAGGTTTGACAATTCCTGAAGTCCAAATCCACAATCTGTGGTTTAAAATGTCTAAAGGCCTTACACGTGAGTAACCGACTCGTCATTCTGTAGTGACTAGCTCCACACGAAGTGCATTTGTGAACGTTTGTCGTGACTAGCTCAAGTCGAAGTGCACTTGTGAACGCCTGCTGCTTTCCGGCCAATCACAGGCTGACTCACAGAGGACCTCATGTGGCGACTGCTGAGCAAACATCATTTGAGATGCCGTCCGCTGGCTTGCGGTTGTGCGGTCGTTTAACAGTCCATTTCCTCTTGCCTATTCTTTGTCTCCTTCTATGCAGAATAAACTCTTCCTACCACTTTGGCCTTCCCATGACCGGGTCTGAAGATCTCAGTTGTCAGGGTTTACCTTACTTAACCTCCTGCGATAGTCCTTTCAGTTGCGATCATAGATCTTAGCAATAAAAGAAGTGGAGGAGGCGCCCGCCAGTCGGCGCATATATGAATGCATACGGATGCATGTAAGTTTATTGAGTTTCGATACTAACATGTTCCAGATCTGTAACATGGATTACGAACAGACAACGACCCGGCGGGTCGAAGTAAGCAAAATCCGTCACCCATTCCCAACATGCGAGTCAAGCCTTGTATAAATAAGCACTCGATCGCAAAGGTGAAGAATTACAGATGGGCAGACATTGTGGAGCTTCATTTCGAGGAAGTATTTCCGCTCTATCTTTTTGGCCCCATATTAGTTGAGCTCCTAAACATCTGAACCAGCTACAACACTTATGGGAAGGTGGCTAATGATGGGAGTAAATAGGCTGGGTGATACGGGGCAGTCTTGGCAAACTCGATGCCACCTATCCAACGGTTATGGAAAGTTGCTCTGGGCGGTTTACCAAAAGGAGGCCGTTTATTGCGCCTGTTTTTTCTACCAGACAACGCCTTTATTCAACATGATGGTTCATAATGAACTGAGTGAGATCGACGGCAAAGAAAACCTCTTACTGAGGAGGAATTAAGGACTGAGCTGCGTTAAAAGTATTTGATCGGAACATCTGTATTGACCCTACTCTGCGCAGATTTTCAAATTCTGTTGAGTTCTGGGTTTAGCTGACGAGTAGATGCCTTGATATTTTGGAGGTCATTCAATCGCTAGAAAATAGATAACAGGACTAAATTACAGATGCTTCGGTTGTGAGGGACCTTCTTCAGTTAATAAACGCTGCCTTAAGAGTTAACTTAAAAAGGCCTGGTAGCCATGATAATTTGGAGTAAAAGAAGGTAAAAATAACAGATAAATGTAGGAGCAAAAATAAAGACTTCTGCCCGAGTTTGCAGTTCTATCAACAAACATCTTTACCGTTAGATTTAGTCTGCAAACCTAATTTACCTCAAATTGAACACAAACAGTCGGTCAGAAATCATCCGAAGACAGAGGTTGCAGAGCAGGGGTCTTTATCGTATTATCTTGGAGTTAAGTAGAAGTAAACTGCGATAAAAAATTATTCTATAAAAGCAATTTGAAAACTGGCTTTTAGTGTCAAAAGAAGTTCAAAGTTCTCGCTAACTTGCCACTTATTTTGGCAAAAGCAAAAGACACAGATATTTACAGTCTGTCAGAGACAAAAGTTAACAAATCATTTGCTGAAGCCAGACTTTTTCGACGTGTTTAAAAACCAAACTGAGTCCGTTATTAGAGTTTTTAGTCCATTGCAGCAAGTCCACTGTTAATGCTTAATAAAATAGCTTGGATTTTCATCAGAGAATACATGCCAAAATATGGTGAATTATAACGTTCACTGCAATGATGGTACGCACTTCCTACTCATGCACAATATTACGACAGAGAATATCGATCGCCGGACTAACTTGAATCAATGTGGATTGTAAGTGTTAGTGCACAAAACTTTGTTGAACAGCGTGCTAACCCGAAAATGCAAATTCTGAACCTTACGTCATGCAAAATTTCATTCTGTTAAGAATCTTGAGTTATTTTAAATTTCGAACTGGATGACTAAGTATCGCGGTCAAATTGACAGCCGCTTCGATGAAATCGTCTCAAATTTGGCTGCAGATGAGCTCAGCCGGTTCATAGCACTTTCCTGCCATACAGACAAAAAAACCGTTATTCGCACATCGCTTATAGTAAGCAACGGAGGTGAAGATATAGCGACCGAGGACCTCGAGTGTAAGACACATCGAGTAAAACGAAGCACTACGAAACAACATGGGCTAAGACGGAACTGAAGAGAGCTATTAAACGGGTCAGTACTCCCCCATGCGATACGATAGAACAGAAATTCCGAGAGGTATAAGCGTATAGTAGGAACAGAAGGAGAACACTGAGCATTTATAGCAAAGATTAGCTGTATAAAACGGATGAATAACAACAAGAGTGCTTCCTGTCATCCACTTCTGCTACTGATTTCTCCTCCTAAGAAAATTTCTTGATTCATGGTTCACGGGCCTCCAGTCCATTAGCAAGTGCAACGACTTGCCCAAACCAAATTCGGTGCTGAGGCTCAATTTGGCCAAAACAAATGACTATTTGGGGAACGCATAGGACAACGTGTCTTCTCACGCCAACACCGGGGATCCAGATGGCCGAGCAATCATCACGTCAACTTCCACCACGCGTGATGAAAGTTCAGCAAATCAGGGCCTGCATGCCGGTAGTTAAGCCATCAACGCAAGAGAGGACAATTCTCGGTAATTGTCGTTATTTGTCGCATATGTGCAGTACTGACTGTGTCCTATCAATACTGCAACTTCCTGTGTAGGTGTTATCCGCTTCTGTTAATGCTTCCTGCTTGTGTATCTGATGAAGTATCCGCGGCGGATGTCGAAACGTGAGGCGAATAAAAGTGTTGTCTCACCGATCGAGTCTTCCTATCAGAGTTACCTGTCTGGATTGTAGGTGACCTTGACATGCCTCCTAAACAATCGATGGGGAATTCAGCGCTTTGGATAACTACAGGAAAGGGTCGTGGAGGTGGCGGTGTTGAGTAGGAGAAGGAAGTTGCAGCCATTGGTGGGGGAGAAAGTCAGCGACAGACAAGGGAGGGCATGTGCTGTTGTAAACCGCACGCAGTCACGCTCTTGCCATGCCAGCTCCACGCGTAAATGTCCGTTCACGCAAACAGCAGTAACCGAATTACTAAAAACCTTGTGACCCTCGCAAGCATTTATTTTAATTTGCCAGTCGACTGCCAGGCCACTTCAAACAATATCTAGCCGCCTACTGTGAACCTTACTGCGGACTGACATAAAGAAAAGGAGAAACATGTTTTCTGTTGCGTAAACGTTTTGCTACAACCGTTTCTGAATCGTAGTATTTTGAGGGATAGGACTTTTGTTAGCCCAAATCCGTACATCGAAGGCTACTGTCTTTGCAGGCTTACTAACGACATTATGTTCTAAGGTTCTAACTGATAAAAGTAGTATGAGACGCCATTGCCACTTGTTGTATAGACTATGGCCATCAGGCTAAGAAACTTTCCCCACGCATAATGTAGTGTGATCTATAGACATTGAAATATTCTGGGAGCGTCAGAACGCTCTTCAAAGAGCTGAAAATTCGAATGTTGATGTCAACGAGGTCCACCATGTGCCATCAGATTTAGGCGTGATTTAATTTATATTGATGGTAGACGTTTGGCTGACCTACCACACTTTCTCCTCTTCCTCTGGTGTCATTAATGCGTCAAAGAAGCCGAGTGCGAGGGAGGAAGCAGGCGGCTGGCGCGGCCAACTGGACGTACGGCTATACATGGCTCGGATCTGACGGCATGGGAGTGTCCTAAGAGCAACATTAAGCGGGAGCCATTGCAACCTGACTCGTAGTTCACCAGTCGGCCACTCTCTACACACTGGACAGACTGCGAGGTCCTACTTATGCCATCGGCTGTTAACTTTGTAAGCCAGGGCTTTAAGCGAACCGTGATAGCCTTGAGCACGTCAGATTGTTCATAGTGCGAAGATGGCTTCTCGTGTTATGCCGAAAGCTCAGAAAAAAACTATCGTTCCAGAGATCCCATCATCCTCTTCTTTACAATCTGCTCAAGTCTCAAGCTGCCTCTCGTTTCTCATTCCCAGGCCTCAGTTCACTGGCCAAGCCAATTATTGGACCGGTGCGATAATGGACGCAGCTGCTGGTATATCCAATGACTGTATATTTCTCTAAATTCCCCCCCCCCCTTCACACACAAACACAGCACTGAAGGAATCTACTCTAACGGATATAGGCCTTAAAGGAAGCGGTAAGTGTTAGAAAGGTGCACACTTTTGTGTTCCCGAGATCACCTTTACTTCACCTTTGTTGTCTCGGGACGCACATCTTCGCTTCTATTGGCAGTAAAATGTGATTTTTGTCATGGATATCAAAATATGAAGAGGAACCTTAAATATACTCCTTGTGATGGAAAGGTACTCATTTAAGGTCTCAATTTCTCCGGGTAGGATTTATCTGGCATCATATTCCTTCTTAATCCGTATTGTACATACCTGTTTACGCTGTTTTTTTTTCATTTTCCAATATTGTACGGTCAGGAGAAAATTCCGTTAGTAGTTTACAAAGGAAGTAACTTATTTCGTTGACACAGGAACTGTAGGTGACTGAAAGGCTTTTCGAGTCAGCTGTTAGATTCCCAAGCCACGGCTTTGAGCGAACCGTGAAAACCTTAAGCGCCTCAGATTCATTATTTTGAGCAAAATGTGCTTAACTGCCCAGCTGACTCTCGCTTCTCACTCTCAGGCCTCAGTCCACTGTCCAAGCCGGTTATTAGACCGGTTCTATATCTAATGATTTCGTACGCCTGTACATTCTCCCCCTCCCCGTTCCTAAATACAACACGCAGGAATTGCCTCTAAAGGAGATGGTACTTCAAGGAAACAGAATTCTTTTTATAATTCTGCAAATATTCTCATTTTAAGATTGGGAATTCATATTGCAAAACATATGTTTTCGGCAATTCATCATCGAACCAAAGGACAAAATGTTTCGCGTTTCTTGACTTCTCTGACTCTGTACCCAGCAATCACGCGTACGTCAAACCCAATGATAATAACTATTAATGTAGAACGGTACTATAAAGCAAATAGTAAAGAATAAGCGCAATACAAACCACAACTCCGAAGAAGAAGATGCGGTCACTGGAACAAGGACTTTATTTTCCTGACGTTTCGGATTCCGTCGGGAATCCTTAGTCATAGGTAATCGTAAACAGGTCTGAGACATGCGCTGAGAAGGGGTGGTACATGCACAGATTGCACGGTATTTATAGTTCACAGCGGTCACCCGCATGCGTACAATAATCTCCAGACGCGAATGGCCGAGCATGCAGCGGCGGTGAGGAAGAAGGACGTCAACTCCCAGGTTGCAGCTCATGCAACGGGACCCAGCCATATTTTCAAGTTTGACGAGGCCGAAATCCTCGCAAGAGGAGACAACCGCGTGAGCCGCCAGCTGCTCGAGTCATGGTTCTCAGGCCCCCAGTCTATTAACAAGTGCATTGATTTGGCGTTCCCATCTGGTGTACTGAGAAATTTCCTGAGCAAGAAAATCAGTGACGTGGGAAAGACTGGGCGCAACTCTGACGACAGCGGGCCTAATTGTCGAACAATTATCAAACCTGCATCCGACGCGGACAAGAACGCTGTTGCAATTAAGGAGCAATCACCAGACCAATTAAGACCTCCAGTGGTGGCTTCAGGAACGGACAATTATAGTACGCATGCGGGTGACTGCTGTGAACTATAAAATACCGTGCAATCTGTGCATGTACCACCCCTTATCTGCACATGTCTCAGACCTGTTTACGATTACCTATGACTAAGGATCCCCGACGGAATCCGAAACGTCAGGAAAATAAAGTCCTTGTTCCAGTGATCGCATCTTCTTCTTCTTCGGAACTGGTGCCTGGAACTCGTATATTCTCCTCTATTAGTAATCCAGTTTTCTTCGTTTTCTTTCCTTTAAACTTGCCGTACTGTCTTGAGGGCATGTTATTGTTTACGTGGTGCCTCTTACTATGTGAGTCTATGTTCCGCTTTTAGTTCTGTTTCTAGGAATAAGTTCCCTTTAACACTCGTGCTGACGCCCCCTTGATCAAATTTTTACCGACTATTCTAAGCTTTTTACTGTCAAAAATAGAGCACAGTTGTCAGGCTTAGATCACTCCGTGCTATTTCGCATTTCAAATATCTTTTCCAGTTCTCAGAAAGAGCTGTTATCAAAAAATAACAGAAAACGTTAGTTACGCAACACGCCCTCCATATGATATTTGTTTTGTTTCAGACTGTTAAATCTTCAAATCGGTACTTTGGTGTTACTCTGGCAATTGGCTTATCATTTACTCATCATATTGAAGGTATTTTTTAATCTGTTAACTTTTATATTTTATCTGAAGCTTGCATTTATAGCACATACCACAAGCGCTTAAGTTGGCAAGCTATAAATGCCTGAATTCGCCTCCTTATTATATACTGCTCTCTCGTTTTATTTACACCTTTTTTAAAAAAAAAAACCTGGTCATTTTTAAACATACCTCCTAAATTATCTCTTCAGCTGACAGTGTTATCTAGTTTTTTTGCTGACATTACAATGCAGCGACATTTTGAAATAGTCAAGAAATTTGACAATCACATTCTAAGTGAGGTCGTTCATACTCTCCATCTTTAAATAATGACTGCAAAGACTTCCCATATTAGGCTTTCGTCATATGCCTTGCCGAACGTCAGCATATCATCGGTCTGTACTACCATTTCCAGCACACAATCTCGCGTGTAAGAAACCGAAATCGAGAAGTTGAAAGTCAAACTATTACTATAACAGATATAAATATCGTTTTAAAATGTAACTGTCAAAATTTTAAGACGTTTTATAATGATCCCTCTTTACCATATCCCATTCTTTTCGTGAACGGAGCCACTTGTCGTTGAAAAAATTGGTTATTATCTTTAAAATCAAGCTCGTGAATAATACCCTAAAGAAAAAGCTCATTTATTCCTATCACAGCATGTTTTTTCACGCGTTTATCGCTATCCCTGCGCTGCGCACTTAATGGGCCTAATTCTGCACATCATCAGCACTTACAGTTGGTTGCCAAACTCACGCAATCCTACGATTTAACGATTAACTCCCTCTAACTCGAATGCAGCCGAAGCTGTCTACCCCTAAGTCTTACAGCAAAAAAAGTTATAATCGTTTTTTACAAAAGGGCATATAATGACACATGAACGAATATAACGTTTTATAGAAACACCAGCTTTCTAAACAAACGGAAAATTCCGAAAAATTGGAAATCGGGCGACCTAGGTAAACCGAAGTTTGACTTGAAAAGGAAGCCCGTTCTTGCATAACCACTGACTAAATGGAGCAGCACAAGTTAAATTACGTTGAAAAATAATCTTTTTGTCAAGTTTTTGAATAAATATGCTTCAATATTACGTGCAATGAAGTGTATGAGTGTTACCGAAGAGCCTTAATTTTGAGCATGTATTCTAACACGTTTTCACGAGAAATGCTATTTGTTTGTTTCGTAAATGCATTGCTTCACTTATGTTGGACTAACAAAACCATGTTTATGCTAGATATACCCCATTGGGAGATCACAGAAGTAGTATATTGGTTAAGCTCACTTGCGGACATGCCGGTCAGTGGCTTAGTAGTTTAAATAGAATTGTCGGGAACAATTAATAACGTATGATTTCTTTGTGCATTTTACCATATTTTTTAATTATTTCGATATTTCTATTACGAAAAGGTTCAAATCTTCCATGAAATTCTTATAAAGACTTTACAATTTTCACTGGCTTTAGTCAATTGATCATAAATAATAATTACATTCCATGTGCTTACCAAAACCTTCAAAATAAGATCTACCTTGAAAGGTTTTACATAAATAATAAGTTGTTTAACATTTCTTTCGTATGAAGCTGTCTTTGTCTGTCATAGTCTCAGAACCACACAATCATATGAACTCATTGTCGAGAAAAATGAACGTCTTCTACAAACGTCACGAATAAATATGCTCAAGAGTGATTTAGAAAATTTTTAAAAAAACGTTTACCTTTGAAAAAAATCATTTCTCATATATTTTGGCGTTGAATGTCTGCGTACTTTAATTTTTGATGATAAAGTCAAGGTCAGAATGTGGAATTTCGGCTAGTGGATATATTTCCTTACGGGTAAGGATAAATTGTTCTGTAAAAAATGGAAAAAACTACTTCTTTTTTCTAAAATGGAACTGTTTTGAGCATATTTGGTTACTTCTTGACTCATTTCTATAATAAATAATACACAGTAGAGTGACAATACTATCAATGGCGATTTTTTAAAAATCAGTTCTGCAATGTTCCGTGATAACTCTGTCAAATGTTTGCTATTTTAAAAGTCTCCAATTTCCTATCGATTGTACAATTAACTAAGTTGGAATATGCCAAAAAAAGTTCTCAAACGCATTCCTTGTCTGTAACCCCTCAAATATAAAATATAAATTTAATATGGAGTAATGCAGCAAACAAATTCAAAGGTTTATTACTCAATTTAATGGCAAGAAATTTAGCAAACTTGCTGGAGTCGTTTAACGAATCTAGTGTAGGTGTGGACAAAGCAACTACGTCGGAGAAACTGGGAGATTACTCCGGACGCGAATGGCCGAGCATGCAGCGGCGGTGAGGAAGAAAGACGCCAACTCCCAGGTTGCAGCTCACTCAACGGGACCCGGCCATATTTTCAAGTTTGACGAGGCCGAAATCGTCGCAAGAGGGGACAACCGCGTGAGCCGCGAGCTGCTCGAGTCATAGTTTTCAGGCCCCCAGTCCATCAACAAGCGCAACGATTTGGCGTTCCTCTACGGTGTACGGAGACATTTCGTGAGCACGAGAATCAGTCACGTGGGAAGGACTGGGTGCAACAACAACTCCGACGACAGCGGGCATAATTGTCGCGCAATTACCAAACCCGCATCCGACGCGGACAAGAACGCTGTGGCAATTAATGACCAATCACCGCACCAATTAAGACCTCAAGCGGTGACTACAAGAACTGACAATTATAGTACGCATGCGGGTGACCGCTGTGAACTATAAAATACCGTGCAATCTGTGCATGCATCACCCCTCATCTGCACATGTCTCAGACCTGTTTACGATTACCTATGACTAAGGATTCCCGACGGAATCCGAAACGTCAGGAAAATAAAGTTCTTGTTGCAGTGATCGCATCTTCTTCTTCGGAACTGCTGCCTGGAACTCGTATATTTTCCTCTATTGACAGACCACAACAATGGAAACACACAGCCAGGAGAAAAGGGAGTCGGCCAAATCGCCTGACACTAGGCAAGGGTACAAGACAAGTTCAGCAACAACGCCATGCAGGGCGAAACCAGTCCTGGGAGAGTGTATGTGTGTGTTCATGAAAGAGGGGGCAACGGCTGCTTTTATGCAACTACAGGAGACAGTTCAGGTGCCATCCGATTGGTCTGAAACAGTGAGTGGAAAGTGGGAGGGGGGAGTTTCATGTACAGAGATAACATCAAAGTGTCAGTAGCGGGGTGTTCAAGTGGCCCTCACCGTAGATGGCTGTATCGCACGCGAAAGGAAAACTGCGTTTAGCAGTGTTCAGGTCAGCCAAGCACTACAGCTGTCAGTTCTAGTCCGCTTTTCTGTAGAGACCCGAGAAGGCGAGTTGACGTGTTCAAGTGCCACTTTTCTGGAGGCTGTTTTGGACTATCGTGTGCAATCGAGTAAAAAGCTTCAACAGGGGGAGTGCAACCAGGAGAAAAGGGACACGGTTACAGCATTCATAAGAAGGAACCAACCAAATTTAGGTCGGGGGGTATTTTGGCCAGAGAAGGAACGTGAAACAGTTCAAACTTGTTGAGCCGCAATAACAGTGCATTTTAGAAAGAGGCCCCCGTTTGTGTTCCGGAGATCGCCCTTTCATCTCAGTTATGTCCGGAGACGCGCATCTTCGCTTCTGTTCGCATTAAAATAAAACTTATTGTTACATAAGTATGTGAATCGGAATGTATCGGAAGCGGTTAGCCACCTACTCACCTCACTTGGAGTTGGAGTTGCACACAGGCCGGAAGCAACCATCAGACGCCGGGTCATTAGGCCGAAAGACCCACTGCCACGGCATGAAACGGCTGGAGTCGTTTACCGGATCTGGTGCAGTTGTGGACAAAGCAACTACGTTGGAGAAACCGGGAGATTACTCCGGACGCGAATGGCCGAGCATGCAGAGGCGGCTAGGAAGAAAGACACCCACATTCAGGTCGCAGCTCACTCGAGGGACCCAGCCATATTTTCAGGTTTGCTGAGGCCGAAATATTCGCAAGAGGTGATAACCACGTGAGCCGCAAGCTGTTCGAGTCATGGTTCTCAGGCCCCCAGTCCATCAACAAACGCAACGATTTGGCGTTCCCATAGGTGTACTGAGACTTTTCCTGAGCAACAGAATCATTCACGTGGAAAGTACCGGGCGCAACAACAGCTCTGATGACAGCGAGCATAATTGTCCTGTAATTATGGAGCCCGCATCCGATGCTGACAAGCAAACTGTGGCAATTAATGAGCCATCGCCGCACCAATTAAGACCTCAAGCGGTGGCTGCGAGAACTGAAAATTATAGTACGCATGCGGGTGACCACTACGAACTATAAATACCGTGTAACCTGTGCATGTATCACCCTTATCTGCGCATGTCTCCGACTTTCCTAAAATTACCTACGACGTCAGGAAAATAAAAACCCTTGTTCCAGTGATCGCACCTTTTTCTTCTGAACTGCTTCCTGGAACTCGCACATTCTCCTTTATTGGCAATATTAGAAATATATGGGCAAGTAAAATTACTTCTAGTGATGTCAAGATGCACATTTAAAATTACAACATTTCCGAGTAGGATAAATCTGTCACCAGCTATCTCTTTTTAGCCCGTATTGTACATAACTGTTTACGCTTGTTTCTTTTCCTATGTTGACGCAGGAACCCTGGATGGCTAAAAGGCTTTTTGACTGAGAGCCAGCGAGCTTTGGGTTGGCGGGGGTGGGGTCTTGCGACAATTTCGCATGCAGATCAGTTCAGCGAATTCAATTAACTTCAAGGGAAGTTTTATGAGCGCAGTGTGCAGTGTTCTAGCAGACCGCCACCACAAACACCGCTACTGTGGTTGGTAGAGCCGGGCAAAAGTGGTTTGTGACCTTCTTGCTAAATATAGCGGCAGCTGCAAGTGTTTCATGTTGAAGGCTGTTCACCCAAGCAACTGGTATGTTCATTCTAGCATTTGGTATGCAGAGAGCAGTCAAGATTTGGCTGGCCGCATGGCAAATTGTGCCTCTACGATTCGCTAGCAGGGCGTTTGATGTTTAGCAAACTGAACTCTAGTTGAGAAGTCAATTTCAAAAACATATGTTTTCAGCAAATCTTAATTAGGCCAAAACATTTTCAGGGGTAATGAAAACTGTACAGTTGAACAGGGTAAATAATGGTAGTCTGTTTGTTATTCATCTTTACACATCACCCACATGGCGAGGTCGGCATGTAGAGGTTCTTGTGTTGGGGTGGGGTAGGAAGGGAGGAATGGAGAAAATTAGGTAAGGTTGTGGGCAATGATCAGAGGTCAGATACATGCTGCTATTTGCACGAAACGGACGACTGACACTAGTGGGTGGGGGCGAAATGCGGTCACCACTTGGCGTCGAGGTCGGCCACGGAAGTGCAAGGGCTTGTGTCAGCGTCTTCTGACAACACAGCACTGGATTCTCTAGCCGTATAGTCACTGCTTCGGCTGTTGCAAGCATCCGTGGCATAGGCCCTTGGAAAAGCTAGCTGGTGTCCGGTGTACAACCTGCCAGCCATTACTTTCCTGGAGTTGGGGTTTGTCCGGTTTACGAAAGACAACAGCCCCGAAATTATCGATAAGCTCGCCTCCGCATTCATTACTTATTGTCAGGATAGAAAGCACATTTTTGTAGGAGCTTGATAAAGGTAATTTAATTATAGGTTGCCAGTAGCTCGGTGTCTCGTCTCACTCCTATCGATTTGCCTAAAATCTTCTTCACAGCAAGACGTTTTCTTTCGATAAAAAGTTTTCCTTTCTATTAACTTTTTGTGGTTTAATGATCTGCCATGGCAACCAATCTGGATTCCGGTGTTGGGGGTAGGGCATATTTTGTAGCCCACACTCATCAATTTAGTAGGAAAGTCCATTTTGGCTATCCAGAACACTGCGTATTTCACATTTTCACACCGAAGTTGGTGGCACTATCAGCTATAGTACTCTTGCCTCCTTGAACATTGAGATGTATGTTCTCTTCATTGTTCATATCGCTGCTCAGATGCAGCAATTTTCTTTTATTAATTACACGCGCTCACTCCTTCGCACGCTTATGTTGTGGGATCCGCTTGAACTTGTTAGTCACGAGTTTTAAACATTTTTAATTTCATTGGTGCGCCAACTCTTTCCTCAATGTCCTCCGTTTTCTCCTCATGATACCTTTTATATGTTGTTTAATCCGATTTATTTTGCTAAAATCGCGTTCCTAAGGCAGCATATCAGCCTTTGAATAAAGGTAGAACCCTTCAACTATTAAGGCGTTTGTCCTGTTACGTTAGATATATGAAAACATTTCCATCAACTTACTGTCTGGTAGTTTTTATTGGCTCATCCAGTCGTCCGGCTTTAGGGAGTTAATCAACATTTCACCCATAACTTCTCCGCCACCGTCTCTTGCTCTGATAACTTACCGTAACCAATCAGATCTCCGCATTCACACAGCGGCTGGATCGACAGAGTTCGTCCACGTCTCCTCAACTCCAAATTTGTCCATATTCAGCCCTTTTTGGTCTATTTTTTTACGTACCGCCTTGCATTCTGAAGCCTGCCGAAATTTTCCTATTATCTTTTATCGCCGCCCTTCCTTTAAAACACTGTTTGTTCCCATTTTTCATGCAAATATGACTACTGGTCATTTAAGTTTAAAATAACTGGGCAAGTTGTTCCCACGTCTCCTTCCTTCTTCTCTCTTCAGATCAATAAAAAGAAAAAGTACGTACCTGCGATTATGTGGTGCTGGTTATCACATGATCCAGAGATTGTGTTGACGAAACAAGGCATGTGTTTCATCTTTTTTTATTTTCAATAATGCTCTCTAGTGGTCTAGTGCAGTTCAATGGTTCGTTGAGATTGTTTCATTGAGTGTTTTTAGCCCAAATCTTTCCAATCTGGTGACTGTGATGCAACAACTGGACCCATCTGAGCTCCCTTCAGCTCTCTGCCTCTTGCATTGAGATTCTTCGGTATTGGGTGGTAGTTGAGCTTGCAATCACTCTTCGATATATTTCAGTCGCCAACTCATAGAGGAAATATTCGGACTGTCTCAGTATGGTCACTAGAAAATGACTAAGAACGTTTACTGCGTTTACTTACTCCCTCAAATATTCGACTACTGGTAGATAGTATTAACCTGGAGACTGGAATGGCCGTTCTTGGCTTATAATTCGTCGTCAATTAGTCATACCCAGCCGCAAGTGAACGTTCATCAACGAGTGTCAATATCTCTCGACCCTACTCGGCAACACCACCATCTCGTGGCTCACTGGTTTAGGACATTTGACTCTGATCCAAGAGGTCGCGAGCTCGACGCTCGGGTAGGACACCACTTAGGTCTGGGTATGGCTGGCTGACGAAGACTAATAAGCCAGAAATAGCCATCCCTGTCTCCCTTGTCCTTGCTAGCAATACTATCTGCCTATACGACTGTCAGGGCCTCTGGCGAGACCCAGGACAGAGCGGGACAGATGAATCCCGTTAGCGATCGGGTGAACGTTTATCAACGAGTATTGGACTACCGTCTCATCGTTCGTCGTCTCACTCCTCCTATTTCCTGCCTAAATGGGATTGAGTTTGCCAAAGCGTGGCTTACGGTCACCTTCACTTCTGGGTAAGTAATCTGGGTCCTCCTAGGTGCATTCGTTCCCTATCCTGTTCTCTACCATATTCTGGCCGTGGTTTATGAAAAACAATGTGGGTAGGCTGTGACGCAAAACACTAATTATGGAGAAGGGCAAGGGAGACTGGAATAGCCATTTAGGGCTTGTTGGCCAGTATCAGTGAGCCATATTCAACTCAGGTGTTGTACCACTTGGGGCTCGAACACGGGACTCTAAACAGCCCGTGCGGCAGTAGGTCAGGGCGTTGGACTTCTGACCAGAAGGTCGCGGGTTCGAGTCTCGCCTAGTGCATCACCTGGGGTTGGGTATGGTGTGCTGATTATGTATAATAAGTCACAAATGGTCATTTAGGCCCCCTGCCTTTGCTAATAATGCTATTCTTCTTAGCCGCTGCGTGGCTGGTGGTGGAACTCGAGTGAGAGCCCCATGACACTGGTAACCGTTATAAGTGTAAGAATACTGGTAAGAATGCTATCAGTATAATAACAGTATTTAGTATTTATACGATAATATTATAACATATTGTATATAATAGCATATAATTATGGTAGGAACAGTTATGGCGTATAAATGGTCCTTAGCAATAAGAGATATATTATTTAATGTAACAGTAATTTTAGGTGTAATATTAATTAGCAATAGCAGCATTGAACAGTATTTAGTAATGATAATAATAGTATTTGCCGGCAATAATTATGTGCCTAATTTACTAGCCACTCTGTGACTGCTGGCGAGACTCGAGCACAACGCTACGGCTGATCCCCGTAACCAGTCAGTGAGCACCAATCTATTAGCCTGTGACGTTTCACTTATCCTACTGTCACTCTGTCTATTTTTTTGTAATCCGCACCTTCCTTCCACTGAGTGACAGGCTCTGCCGGCCAACTTATGCACGGGGTAGGGAGCAGAGAGGTCGACGTTTGAGTACCCGACTGCCAAATTACTTCAGCAGGTTTCTCCTTGCTAATGATAATGATGAAAACTTTATTTTGATGATAATATCAAACTTTTAGCACAAAAAAAATGGCTCCATTCACGGAGAGCAAGAACTAAAGTAATCTAAAGGGTCCAAAAACTCAAGAGTAAACGGTCAACGATCACAGAAAACTCAAAGTAAGAAGTCGACACGGTTACCACATCAGTTATGGAGTCAGGTCGGCCTTCAGCTTCTCAATTTCCGTTTCTTCACACGTGAGGAAGCGTGCTAAGAATGGGAATATCGAGTTCTGGTAGGCTGATGTACGACATGTCATATGTCGGAAGTTTCGGCGCGTCGTACGAGAAGACTTCGCAGCCATTTGTTCGGAGTGGAGAGGGTGAGCGTCATCACTAAGAATACGGTCCACGAAATTCTTGACCGATTTGAAATGTCGCTGAATTATAAGGTCAGCTAAAAAAGCATTGGAATAGCCGGCAGCTGAAGAGAGCATGCGGAGAATACGTTTAATAATGATAAAGTCTTTTTGAGTATGCTGGAAAGGTTACTGGAGAGCAGTAGAGAATGAGAGGGAGGATACAAGCGTCTATAAAACGCCAGATGAGGGCTTACGGGGTGCGATAAGAACGCAAGCGGCGGATATAATATAAAAGTTTTCAGATTTTAACGAAAAGGTCTTCAATATGAAGAGCAAATGAGAGGTCGGAAGCTATTGTTACACCAAGGTATCGGAAGGAGGATACCTTGTTGGGCAGAAAGTCGATGGTTTCAGGACTGGAGGAGGGTTGCAGCTTGAAGATACTCTGGACTGACTTCCACTCATTAAGTAAAAGGCCATTTTCTGACGACCATGCTGTGACGTGGTCCAATCCATCCTTCAGTGTTTGAAGATGGGTCTGGCTTTTGAGAGGATGGCTGACACTCATGTCGTCAGCATATTTGACAAACAAACATGCGTTTGGAGATCGTAGGTCATCAGTATGGTGGGAAAAAAGACGAGGGGATAATATAGACCCCTGTAGAACTCCACAATTGTTGGGAAGGATCGTGGATTTTCGCTTCCCTCTGTGAACGAATTGGGTGCGGGAAGTAAAATAATCCCCAAGCCAAGAGACGGCCCAGCCAGGAGAGCCGTATGCAGAGGTTTTATTAAGAAGAAGATTTCGCGGGATCGTGTTGAAGGCTGAGGAGAAGTCAAGACAGGCACATGCGTATGAACGACATCCCTTGTCCAAGTCTCTAAGAGCAGAGTGGACTACCAGAGCAACAGCATCTAGTGTGCTACGCCTAGCCTTATACGCAAAAATTTGTGCACCATTGCTGGTTTACAAAGACAGCCACTCCACCGCCTCTGCCGCTGGTTAAGGATTTTCTGTCAGAATGATAGGTGTAAAAATATTGTGGGGTGATGAGTTCCGACTCAACGTCACTGTTAAGCCAAGTTTCTTGCAGACAGATGACTGCAGAGTTCTTATGTTCTCTTTTCAACATGAGTTCCGATAATTCGACACTTTTGTTTAACAAGGATCTGCAATTTGTCGACATGAAACGTTTGGTTCCTTTTTGCCAACCTGATCTGTGTGTTCTTTTCCGTGTGGTGCGGAGAATTTTCGAAGACATTGAATTGCAAATGCTACAGATTGGCCTCATTTGACAAATATTGGGATGGTGATATGTTGTAGATAAAATAACTTGGTTTCGTGCATTTAAAAAGGTAGCAGTGTACTGTAGAAATGACCTCATGATCACAAATGCAGAAAAACAAAGCAGAGGATTAGAGAGGATGGTATAGGATAGTAAATTCCCGCGTGAATGGAGAGCAAAAAATGGGTGGCTTAAATTCGAAAGCCGCGCCACAGTTGATATATTGTATTATTCTTGGGGTGCTAAAGGCGGCGACTTGGAAAGTTGCCGACCGCGTGGTCAGGTTGTGTTCATATGTGGCTGGCGGCTGGTTGGCGGACTGAGATTCAAGTCCAGCGGCGCCTTAAGCACGTGAGCTCCGGACCACCACCTTTCTTTCTGAAAACCTGGTACAGAGGGTTGATGGCCTGTAAGTTGCGCAAATGGACTGGTTTGACGGCCACCACTTCTGAACTCGCCACTGATCGTCAGGTGCGACAGATGCTTCGCAAGTCTCATATCACCAGTGGGTCCTCAAGTAGGCACTCTGTAGTGATACGTATGGTCAAATCTTATAGCATTCTTATTTCCCGTTTATATAACAATGAGACATTCTGGGAGTGTTTTAAAGTTGCGAAAATTCCCATCAGAGAATTGAGGAGAGTAGTTCGCGAGTGTATGTTGGCTTTCAATAAATTCTCATCGGATCTTTACATCTATGTGGGAACGGGATAAAAGTAAAACAAGCGTTTAATAATATTCTTCTTTTCTTACAAGCGAGCCATGGGAATCTGAAAGAAGGACAGTTACGTGGGGAGGGTTTTTTGTACCAGTCTAAGGAAGGGGCAGTTGAGGGAGACCCAGAGAACGCGGACGAGTACATGTACCTAAATGGCTGTGACCCAAGCCAGATGTAGAGCCTTTAAGAGGTTCGTTTGCGCTATATCGGTCGCACGAGTTGGCGCTCGTCCAAACGTAAATGGGAGCACCTCCCAACATGTCCGAGCAAAGTTGAAGTCAGGAGTATAAACAGTGCCCATGTGGTTGATGCCGGACATCGTGTGGACCCCAACGAAGCCTGCAAGCTGATTTATAGGGTCCCACCAAACTGTCAAAGTCCGTGGGTCAGCGCCTGCTAGCACCAGCAGAAGCGACCGCTATCAGGCTGAAGAAGCCGGCGTTTTGTGCGCAAAAGAACCTCCTACAAGCTTCGCGTCTGTCATGACCGACAGCAACTTAGCTGCTTGTACTTGTCTGCGCTCTGTATTTCTCCCCCCCCCCCCCCCGCGTTTGCATACTTCTCTTATCGACCCCCTCCCCCTCTCCCCGATTTCTACGACTTTCGAATAATTTAATACGATTATTATTGACCATTTGCTTAACTTGTACCCCATTCCCATATAGGTGTAATGCTTCGATTATAATTTGTCAAAAGCCTACGTATGCTCGTCCTCTACTCTTCTGAATTGGATATTCTTTTGTTTTTGTTAGGAAACAGCCACATACGCTAACACTTTTTTAACCATTTGCGCTTTGAATATATTTAAAAAAGGTTTGTATGATTTCTGTTTAAAGAAGGAAAGTTCAGAAATTTGTGCAATTATGAAAAATAAGTTTTTAGATGTAAATAGAATATTGCAGACAGCTTACGATAAAAATGATGAACTTTGGTCTGATATTACTAGAGAACAGACAGATCAAATTGGTTAGCGAATTCTCCTTTCTGGTAAATACAATCCCACGAATGAGCCAGACGGTCGATCGGCATCAATGGTAGATAATACCACACTGAAAGTACCGTCGATTTGGCTTGACCTCAAGTGTACATTAATATGTAGTTTTGGGTATCAACCGATACCCACTCCTTTAGATGAGGTCACTAAAGTGAAAAAGTTAGATATGTGGGTTCTACATTAAGTAGATGCAAAGCGGAAACACTGAGAGTTCGACCATCGTTATCGACGATGTCTACCAAGAGCTTCAAAAATCTGAAGGCAGACGCGGTGACTGCTGCTTCATTACGGTGAAAGTAGACTCGCCGGATCCACGCCACTCACTGACTGCTTCCCCACACCCGATCCCGATGTCCGGATAAAACTCCAGGAGACCATAGACGTGAAAGGGCGTATACGGTGTGCGCGAAACGCACTCTAACACGCGCTACAACATTACCACCTTGATAGGTAGGTTCCCGCACGAGACTTCAAAATAGGCCACATTAAGAAGCAGCCGTTGAGCCTGACTCTCAGCCCGCAGTAATCCATTCCACACACTGGGCTGACTGAGGTGTCCAAATTATACCCATCAGTTGGAAATCCTCCAAGCCACGGCTTTAAGCGTACTGTGATAGCTTTAGGCGCATCAGATCGTTTGAAGTGAGGAAAGAGATATGATGAGGATCAACCTCACTCTCTTCCCTACCGCCACTAACACCAAAGTGTGATAGCTTGCATGATGTTGCTTCCACTTTACCAAAACGATTTATGTTTGAATCAAATTGTAACTTTTGATGAGAAGTAGGCCCAATGTGATGGCTGTATACGCTTAATACAGTGGTTGATCAGGCGAGGGCCACCAAACCAAAGCCCAAATCACAATATTCACTAAATGAAACAAGTTCATGGTGAGTGTTTGGTGGTCTGGCGCGGGTGTGATCCAGTAGGATTTCATGTGAAAACGGACTGACTTATTAAGGAAGAAGTATATTGCAACCAGCTGGACCGCATGATCCAAAAGCTTGCAAGACAGTGACCCATGTTGGTCAACCGAACGGATCCCATTGTATTGCACGAAACAGCTACACAACACACCTCGTAAATTAGAGTGACAGTACTACGGCATTTTGAGCTTAACGTTTTTCTTCAGCCACGATACTCACTACTGATGGCCATTTGCTTCGAAATTTGGATAACTGTTTTTTTATATGAAAATAAGTTAACTGTGACCCCCACCCCCATTCCCACGACTCACTTGTCCGAAAAGAGTAACACGTTTGAACTCGCACCCAGTTTCCATATAAATGTAAGGCCTGACGAGAATTTGTCGAAAGTACACGTATACTCGCCAAACTGGACTTCTGAATTCTCTGATGGGAATTTTCGCAATTCTGACATTATTGCAAAACAGGCCTCTTAATATTTCATCGAGGTTCGAGCAATGGGCCCTTATACCACAGGACTGAACGGGCTATTGTTGAAATGGCAAAACATGGATTAACAATATTGGTGCATGCGGTAATCAATAAAATTATCCCTTTTAGTTTTATGATATTTAAAAACCTTGTTTTTTTAAAACAAATTTTATACTTTACGACACGCAGACGGTCCTCTGATCGAATGCTGCACCTTTCTTCCCTTCTATCATGGGCATCAACATTTTTAGTATACGCATGTCATAATTTCTTACTCGTTCTTTCTTTCCTCCATCAAGGGGTGACAAAGATTATTCCATTGACCTACCTAATGTGTGCCTGAATATGTAATCTTTCATGGTGCATTTTCAGTCTGATTTGCCATTCTTTAGCTCCGCTGTTTAATCGCTGGAACACTTAGTTAGGGCAAAATATAGCACTCTTTAAACCCTATGATATTGGCGTTCACAGGTCCATTATGCTTGCAGGACAGACATGGGCATGTCAGTTTTTCCGCGAAATCTGGCCGTGTAGCTCACTCAGGTGGTGTCATAGCCATTATCAGTCAGTAATCTAGAAGCTTTATCGAGGGAATGTAAGGTAAATAAGATTAACCCTCACGGTCGTGATCTTCCAGGCCTGGCTCCTTGGGAGAAGAAGAAATTTCATGCGAAGGCCAGAGTGGTAGGAAGCTTTTTTTAACTCTCGGTGAAGTGTAGTCCAATTCCTTGTCGGGTCGGGTCCGAAGTGATGTCTGGTGGCAGTAACCGCATTGAGGTCTGTGTCCAGATGGATTGAGACCAGTCTTGATTAAATGAGGTCAGTCTACTAACGCGGGAATCTCAGTGTATGGATTGAGGTCAAGCCACTGTGGATTGAGGCCAGGACGGGAAGGCACGGCGCCTACGTTCACCAGCGTCAGTTTGCACCTAGCACCCGAGGCACGGTCGAGAAATGCCTGACTGCCCTCTTCTGCGGCGTCATGAGTTAGGAGGGATTTGGGCTATTGAGACACTGTAGCTTCACTTTGTTACCTGTCATCAGTAACCAGCACCACCTCAACTTCACGATAGATGTCAATGAGTTCAACAAGAGTAAGCTGATTTAAGATCATGACTTTTTGAAAGCCTCCTAAACGGGTCTTATAGACTCTTGTCATCTTCCCTGCGGTCATAGATATTGAAAAGGTCATTGACTTCAGTCCAAACACTAACACCAATGTCTTGATAAGGAACTCCGAGTCTTCACGTACATCGCAGAACGAATAGCAATTTCTTTTGTTCTATTCCTACTTCCCGAGACTTCGAATTAGATTGCTTTTCGCTGGATCAACCTGTCGACGGCCTGCTCGTTTCACGAGAACAAGGATGTCTACCTTACTTCGCCGTGGCTGTCATACTCCTGAGTGCGTAAAATGCAATGTCGAAACGTTATATTGCCTCTTCTTACCCTGCCACAAAATAACAAGTGCCAATTAAGACCGCGCCATCGATGACCTAGAAAACGAAAACACGGATGTGCAATTCCATTTTAAAGACAATTTAATCCAGACGATGAATTGGCGAACATACGTTTGTTTTCGATAATACTCATCAGGCCTTTACATTTATAGGGTAATTAAGTAAATGGACTATGCAGTGCTAACAGCAGAGAAGAAGCAAATATTTATCAGGGTCCCATTTCAAGGGGACGGACCAAGCGAACTTCTGAGGAGGCGCCTGAGTCAAGCTGTAGCAACCACCTTCCCAGCAGCCAACGCCCACGTACTTTTCTCGACCACTCCCATCCTATACGGAGAGATCAAGGACAAACTGCCAGCCCAGACCACATCCATGTGCATATATTCATTTACCTGCTCCTGTGGGGCAGGATATATTGGTCGCACGAGTCGGCGTTTGTCCAAAAGAGTCAGAGAACACATCCCAGCATGGTTAGGAAAGGGTCAACTAAAGGGTGTAAACAGTTCCATTCTAGTGCATCTGGTAGACTCTGACCATTGCGTGGCTGCCACAGAGGCCTTCCGAGTTATCTACAAGGTACCTTCAAGCTTCTCAACATATCTTGGACAGCGTCTCTTGGCTACGACAGAAGTGGCCGCAATCAGGCTACGCCGACCCGTCCTTTGCGCCCAAAAGAATTTCGTCGCGACACCACAGAAACCATGGTCAAAAGCTGCTAATCCAACAGCCAGCGGCTTAACACCTCAACCGACTACCAGCTCCCCCTAACGCTGATCAAACGTTAACCCCGTTTCGACCCCCCCCCATTCCCCCTCCCCTGACAACCGTCCTACTTTTCCTACTAACCCGCATAGTCAATTTACTTAATTACCCTATAAATGTAAAGGCCTGATGAGAATGATCGAAAACAAACCTATGTTTGCCAATTCATCTTCTGAAATTTTAAATGGGAATTTTCGCAAATTTAAACCAATTTAATCCGTTACTTTCTGACGAAAAACGTTTCCCACGCACAAGGCATCCTCTCTGCACAAACGAATTTTCCGTAGGAAACGCCTAACGACA
>JAYGXS010000002.1:94114585-94129318 GCA_036362985.1 Ligula intestinalis
GATTCGAATCCCACCCATGCCACGAATTTTTCACAGTATAGTCAACTGAAAATAATCGCAGTATATTATCGACCAGGAGAAAGTTTTCCTATTGAAAACAACCTTCTTTAGGCAAAAGGAGTAACCCGAGCTGATGAATTAACGCCTTCAAGCATGTCTATATTCTGCCCTGTGGCTTCTACTGACTACAACGAACAACGCGTTTTCTGACTTTAATTTATGAAAAACAAACTTTTTGCCACAACCTGAAGAAAATTATTACTTGGATTCGAGAAATCTATGTGCGTATGTGCAGTACAGTGCGAACCTCCTCGCATCACCCTGCATCTTTATTCAAGGTTAACCATCTAAATGTTAACGATTTGCAAACAAGGCGTTAGTTGCAGACTTCTCTTCGCATTTGGCAGCCACACAAGCTCAGTTGCTTAACTCAAGCCTCTCGCCATTTTTGCAAGCTTGTTGCGCAATTGGCTTCACAGTCTGAGACTGACAGTCTCATGGGGCAAGTACGTAGGATTTACACCAGAGTTTACCAAACTTACCTAGCTCAGACCACTTCCATTTGCATCTAATCCTTTACTTACTCCTATTGAGCAGGCCATATTGGGCATGCAAGTCAGCACCTATCCAAAAGAATAAAGGCACACCTCACGGCCTGGCTGAAAAAAGGTGAAGTCAAGAACCTAAACAGCTCTATCGTGGCGCACATGGCGCATCAGGTGGACTCCAACGAAGCTTTCCTAGTTATCTAGAAGTTCCCACCAAATTACCTTAAGTCCCTGGCCAGCGTATACTAGCAACAGCTAAGGTGACCGCTATCAGGTTGATAAAGCCGGTGTTGTGTGAACAAAAGAACTTCCTACGAGTTCCACATCTGGCATGACCCGTAGTCACTTGGCCTCTCCACCAATCCCTTCCCTCATAACCAGCCTTCTCTTATCGATCGCACCCCCATCGCTATTCCCACGACTCAGAGGTACGAAACTTGCACGAAGTTCCCATATAAATATGCTGGCCTGACGAGAATTTATCGAAAGCAAATTACGTACGCTTGGGAAACTATTCTTCGGAATTCTCTGATGGGCATTTTTGCAACCTTAGAACAATCGAAGAATTTACGTTCGGTTTCTGTGCTCTCACAGCCCAATCAGCGATAAATACTTGATATTTATTGATTAATGCTCACCGATCGCTGATGAAATTTACTTGTCACGTTAATTCTCGAGTCTTGCCAGCAGCTGCACAGCGGCCAGGCAGGGTTACACTGCTGACAAAGACAATGGAGGCTGAAATGGCTATTTCTGGCTCATTAGGCATCTTGAAGATGGTCATCAATGTAAAATTTAATGGCACCATAAATTTCTCGAGAACTCATCAGTTGCATCCACTCATTGCGTTAAGGTCCACGAATGAGAAAAATACGAAATTGAATTTGCACAGACAAACATATTTATGGGCCATCTGGACGGAAAAGTATTCGCAGAATTGAACCACACAACAGTCTACAGACGATATGTAGACGATGTCTTCACGATTGTGGAGAACCTGAAAGAAGCTGAGGAATCTTTGTCAACTATGAACAAGCTGCATCCGACGATAAAATTGACTGTGGAACTAGAACGAGATAACCAACTTTCTTTCCTCGAAGTCCACTTGTCCAGACAGACAGATGGCTATATTTCACGGAGGGTCTTTCACAAGAAAACCTGGAAAGGTCAGTTCTTACATTTTCTAAGTTTTGTTCCCATTTAATGGAAACCTAACCTGGTATGTAACCTTTTCTAGAGGACTAGAGAAATCTGTTCTGTGGATACTTTGGACGCAGAATTAGGTTGTCTCAAAGCTACTTTACTGAAGCGTGGATATCCAACTCAGTTCATAGACAAATAAAGTAAACCTCGAAGACCAAAAATGAGTGAACAATTAGCCCCTAAGAAGCCAGTATTTATATCCTTGCTCTTTAAGGGGGATAATGTCTTAAACATAATCAAGAGGCGCTTGCTCCAGACCATAGAAAGAACGTATTACGCCGCCTAACTCATATTTTGCTCTCCAACAAAGCCCTTGCCGACTCCTTGTGTTAAGGATGCCTTACCTTTGCACGCCACCTCTAACTGCGTTTACGAATTCACATGCACTTGTGGATGCAAGTACATAGGGCGAACGCAAAGGAAATTGGCAGCCAGAGCCAAGGAACCTCTGCCTAGTTGATTATTTAAGCAGGAAAACCGTTCCCCTCGCTCCTCTATTACTGACCACTTGCTGGACACGGGTCATTCTGTAGACCCTATAACTTCTCTCCGAGTTCTTTTTCGTGCACGAACAGCTTGAATCTTGTGTAACCTGGAGGCAGCTTATTTCAGACGCTCTAAATCTGACCTCTGCAAACAGTTGGAGCATGTGGTTAATCTTGCCTTACCGTGGTAACTACAGGCCCCCATATTTGCACATTCCCCCTGCCCCAATCTTCCTCACAACTCCATTCCCTGTTTCCTCCTCCAATTTTGTTTTAACTTTCCCTCTGTATTTGACTAGGACATCATTAGGCATCATCGGCCAGTCATATCCAACCCAGGTGGTTAACTACCGAAGCTCAAACCCGCGACCTGTAGGTCAGATGTATTATCCCGCCTTGTCAACACTGTTCTCGACCGTGTCTGTGGTCTTGTTGATTCTGTCGTTCAGGTGCAGCGCAAGTCTACTATCGCTATCCATTGTGCAGTACGAAAGTCAGCTGTTGTATGCCCATCCTGTTGTGGGGTGCACGGTGGATATCACCGGTGACGACGGTCAATCTGAAACATCCTAAAAAACGGATGAGGAGACTATGCTTGCGTCTACATACGCGTGACTCCATCTCTGTTGTAGATGTGACTAAATATTTCTATTCGTTGTGGAGATGAAACATTGATATCAGATTATTATTTGTGAGCTCTTGGTTTGGAAGAACCTCAGGGAGACAGAGCAGCTTGCAGCTCTAGCGAGCACTGATAGTACTTCCTAGAGAAAATACCATGAACTATGATTACTCATCATGAGTTAAAAAGGTTATTTCCTTGTTGGATTCTTAAAACGTCTGGCTAACATGATCGTTTCCTTCTCAGGTTCGATCGATATCATGAATTACCTACCAACAAAATGCAATCCCGCTTTAGGGGCTTTGAAAAAACCGGTGGGGAGTAAGAGCAGAGTTGGAAGCCTATAATTTGCCTTTAAGTGAGTTAAGGTGAAAGAACTGCCCTCATTCTATACTGCTCTCCAGTTATTTTTCCAGCTTTACTTAAAAAGACTTGGCCATTTTAAGTCTATCCTCAGAGTGCTCTCTTCAGCTGCCGGTGTTTCCTATGTTTCCTACCTTATACTATAATACAGCGATACTTTCAAACGGTCAAGCAACTTGCTGATCGCATTCTTAGTGAGGTCGATCATCGTCTCCAACTAAACTAATGGTTGCGAAGTCTTCCCGTACTGTACGCCGAAGCTTCCATCATACGGCTCTCTGTACATTGGCATATCAGCACTCTGTACTCGCATTCCTAGCCCGCTACTTCAGATGTGAAGAAATGGAAGTTCATAAGGTAACAGCTGTGGATATCGTGTAAACCTTTAGCTTTGAGTATTCTATGACCTTTTGCCCCACATTGTCCCTTGCTCTCCATGAATGGAGTCATTGGTTGCTGAAAAAGCTGGCTATCACCTTCAAAATAAAGTATTTTTCTCGCTTTTAAGAGCAGCAAGCACGCTAAAATAACTCTTATTGCTACATTAAATGTACGCCCTTAGTTTTATCAGGTTAGCAAGACAAACCATATTGGCAGCACAGTTACAAGGTAAGAGGCCCAGACACGTGCCTCGGCGGCATTCTGCCGCTGAACGACACACTTGCGAGAGGTTTGGCTCATCAGTGGATATAATATTGGATTGGCGAGTATCACAATTTCAGTGAGTGTATCCTATTTCACGTTTGCATTACAGTTCGGTATTTCTTTATTTTGTTTTTTTAGAAAATGGGGCAGACGTGCATATGATCTGAGAAGAAGAAGAAGAAGAATAAGAAATTCAATTGCTGGGACCACACTTTCACTCTCCGGAGGCTTCGACCTCTACCGTGGATTCTTCATCAGAGACATGAACAGAAAGCAGCAGCAGAAGCCCGTTTGTGCATGTGATCTGTTGTGCTGTTTCCTCCCAGTTTACAGACGACCGAAGTTGAACAGTGGCTGACAAAGTTGGACAGCCCGTCTACCCACACCATACACTCGATCTGCTCTCCGCTCCACGTTTACCACTGGAGAATGCCCTAGGACACACATTATGAAGGAACCCTCGTACTCGGACCGTCAGACCTTGGCAAGTTTGACTTATCCCGTCCATCGGCTGTCTCTCAAGCATCTCGAAAGAGCGCCCGGTGTGTCAGACTTCTCATCTAAGCGCATGTGAGAACATTATCCTGCTTGGCTAAAAAGAGGCTAGGTAAAATCAATATCCAGCGTGATTTTGGCTCACTTGGTTGAAAATAGACGTAAACCAAGCGTTTCGGCTCGTGTAGAAACTGCCGGCGAACTATACCAAGTTCCTGCCTCAGGGGATACTTGCGACGGCCGAGGCAGTCACCATGCGGCTCATAAACCCGATCTTATGTCCACAGAAGGCGTTCGTAGCGGCTCTTAGGCTCCTGCAGCCAGAAACCAACTCGATATCCATTCGAATGCCTCCATTTACGCCGCCAACTGGTGATGAGACAGTGACAACTAGCGCTCGCAAGCGATGGGACGACCGGGTGACATGAACTGAGTAAAGGGCCCATCCCTCCTCCTACCCCTTCCCTTCGATCTCTAAACATTTCCCCCCCCATCCCCGCTAATTACAGATGCTGGGTTGTTCAAACTTTTTAACTCTACCCACTCTCTTTATCGTTGTATTTGTCTGATGATGAATTAATCGAAAGCGGTCGTTCGCCTACCTTGTCTTCTTGAAGACTTCTCATCGAGAAGAATACGCTGCTTGGCAGTGTGAATGGTTCTCTCTCTCTCTCTCCTTTTCTCAGTGGTGTCGGCCTCCCTCTCCTACCCCCCTCTGCTATTGGCCAGTCTACGAGCTAAGCTTGCCAAACAGCTGATTGTTATACTGGCCTGGCCATGTTGTAGCATGAAAGCCGCCCCATTTTCACACGTTAGACGTTCGCTGCTGCAATAAGCCACCATAACTAACGTAAAATGGTACTTCCCACCCCATTTAAAATGCATAAGCCATAATTCTATTTTGGCTTTTTAGCTTGCGACATCCTGCTCGGACTCGTTTTAAACTAGTATGTTCACAGCCATTGGCTAAATCTCCATAAAAGCGAGTAAAGAAATAGTGTGTGAGTGGAAAGCTTAAAAGTATTGGGACTAATCAAGACCCTATCCCATACTGCCCAATCATCAAGAGAGACGGCTACATGCACGACTAAAACGGTGGTGCTTGCATTCAGACGACTGAGCGCCCGCCCATGGAATAAATCAAATTGTCTACCTAGAGCAGAACCTAAAGGGGTGATATTTTTAGCCCCTCAGAGACAGCACATCCGGGATCTCGTACGTGGGCATTCAGCGACAGTTCGACCGTCGGTTTCGACTATGTCCACTACGAACTTCATCAAATTGAAGGCAGATGCGGTGGCTACAGCTCAATTATAGTGAAAGTGGACTCGCTGGATCCACCCCAATCCCTCAGCATTCCCACATCGGGACCCGGTATCAAGACAAAAGCCAAGAAGACCGGAGGTGGGGGGGGGCGCAGGCGGCTGGCGCGACCAACATTCAACACGCGTACCAACAGCACACCTCGCTAGGTAGGCTCCCACCTGGGAGCGCCGCGAAGGCCACATTAAGAAGGAGCCATTGAGCCTGACTCTCAGCCCACAGTAAGCCATTCCACACAACAAGACACACACTGGACACTAGTCAAACACACCTCGTGTCCTATTACAAAACCTGCGTGCACGTCTTCTGCTAAAAGCACAGCCGCTCCTGCTGCACAATGACAGCTTGCCCCTATGCTCTAAGACTGAGCAGCGGTCAGCGTTCTGCACATTCCACAAAATCAGCAGCGAGCAGGGCCTTTCCCTGGGACTGACCAGACCGAAAGAGGCAGCGTTCTCAACCACCAGTGAGTCTAAATAAAATCATCCGATCGACGCCAGTTTCGCCATGCTATTAGTGCCTAAGTGGCACTGGACCGAAAGACGAAAACAAAACACATAACCAATTTTAACACCCACAGCGGCAACCACGCTTTTCGCGTGATCTAAATGCAGGAAGTCTGGTGTATACCCCGCCCCCTCTGTCATTCAACCTAGAATCAGCACCGAGACGATTGTGACGCTGAAAAGTAACTAAAGCCACTAACCAATCTAGTAATGAGCTCATCAGACCCAATAACTGCGAAAACCTATTGGGCAACTGTGTGGTATCATGTAAAAGATCGATCTGCTCCCTACATATAGGTCAAAAGTGCTTCATGTAGATCCAATTTCCAAACCCACCACACTTACTCTTGAAAAGAAAACACAATTCCTCAAAGTCCCCTTTCAAGGAGGCGTGGCAGGTTAACTGCTGAAAAGACGCCTTGACCAAGCCGTGGCAAGAACCTTCCTAGCAGTCAGAGTTCAGGTATTATTCTCAACCAACCCAATCTTACATGGAGAAGATAAGGATAGGTCACCAGCTCAGCCCACCCCCATGTGCATCTACTTTTTTACTTGCTCCTGTGGGGCAGGTTTTATTGTTCGTGCCTATGCAAAAGAATAAAGGAACACCCCCGGTACGGCTGATAAGTCGGAGTCAGAAGCATAAACAGCTCTGATTTCGCACATCGTGTGGACCCAAACGAAGCCTTCGGAGTGATCTACAGGGTCCCACCAAGTTATCCAAAGTCCCTGAGTCAGCGCCTGTTAGCAACAGCATAAGCAACCGCTATCACGTTGATGAAACCGGCGTTGTGTGCACAAAAGAACTTCCTACAAGCTTTGCGTCTGTCATGACCGACAGTCACTTAGTGACAAGCAGACATCCGCACTCTATTTGTCTCCCTCTTTTCGGCTGCTCTACTAAACCCCGCTCTCATAACCAGCCTTCTCTTATCGACCTCACTCCCGACTGCTATTCCCAGGATTCACTTGCACGAAAATACGAGCACGTTTCCATATAAATGTACTGGCCTAACGAGAATTTATCGAAAGTATACGTACGCTCGCCAAACTAGTCATCTGAATTCCCAGAGCGTATACCTACCATACTGGGTTCCAGCCGAAGAGAAAAGAAAGCATATAGTTTCACATAAATGTAGGACTCTTGGGTAATAATGAAATAAGATAGGAGGAATTAATTTACAGTAAGTGACACATGTACAAAAGGTATTGAGGCGCTCAAGAGATAAGTCATCGGGTAAAGACAAGGTCGTTCAGCCGCACCGGGTCTAGTTGGGGCTGTTTGGTTGGTTGGTTGGTTGGTTGGTTGGGATCAGGACAGTCTTCCTGTAACACAGCAGTAGCATTTCACTCGGTACCTTCACTGGGGGAAGGCTTAAAAACAGCCGCCACCTTCCTGAGAAGCGACTTCTGCTTCTGTTTCGGCTGTTGCCGACTGGCGCTACCGCCCTCTCCGACAGGCGTCGCTGAAGAGGGGCTAGGTGCGGAAGTTGGTGGGCTGAGAGCGGCGGATTCGACAGCCGGAGGACTGGAGGAGCCTCCACCATTGGTGAGCTTCGTCTTGCTCAAGGAGGCCTCTTTCTCGTGGGGGGCAGTAGTCCTCAAGTCCTCGCTAGTGGCTTTCCGTGGAGTTGGCGAGGCCTCCATCTGGGGCTCCGAAAAGCGGGGAGACCCGGAAAGTTCCGCCTTCTGCTCGGGATCGAAATGCATATGGGTGGGCTCCCCGTGGCTCTCCAGGGCCTCGGCAACTACAGGCTTGAGTTGATGTGTCTGAAAAGCACAAAATAGAAAGACTGAGATTGTGTCCCATGAAATGTTCGGTCAAAACTACTCTTGTAGGGTCGCCTAAATATCTTTTCCCTCCGTTCAAATGTCTTAAGGAATTGGTGGTTAAGCATTTAGCTCTTGGTTTAGCGAGTGTAAACGAATATGTGATTGTGTCGAAAGCGATCAGGGTATATTAATTTAGAGTCACTTATAGTTATGTGCTAAATAGAATCAACTCCATAAACACAAACTCCTGTTGCTCAAGCAACCGATGCCTAATGAGGTAAATTGCACCTTATATTGGTGGAATTTAACGAAGAAGGGAAATTCGATCTTATATTTGCGGAAGTTAAGCGAAAAATACTTAAGCACGTTATTATTATTATAAACCAGGGGCAAGCAGAACCTCTAAAGACGGTCCTACCTACTTTTTTTACAACCTATGAACACGTTTAATTAGAAGCTCCAATGGAAATTAAAGCTGGTAAAAAAACGGGAAACGCGAACCCAGCAGATTAGATTGACCAATCTTAGCTCCATGGTCTTGTTGTGTCCCCAACAAGTGTTAGGGCCGACTGAGAAAATGCGGAGAGAATTCGACTTTGGCGGATGTGGCCAAAAAGGAGGAAGGACACATAAAACAGACAGCAGTAGATATAATTAATAACCAACCGAGTCCTTGGAGGGCGTAGGTTGCTGGTGGCCTGCAGATATCTGCTCCTTCAGTCGCGAAATTTCAGATCGTCGAGTCATACGATGAGAAGACCGTACTGGAGTAGTCAAGAGACGTTCGCGCGAAGCTGTAGGTGGAGGCCCGTCTGCAATTGTGAAAGGATCAATAGGCGAAAACGTAACAAAGGCCAAAAAGGAAGGCTCAGCCTGTTCAAAAGATAAACACTGCACAGCGGTCAAATTGAGGAATTAGTCAACAGTCAAGTATTAAGTCGTCCAACCATTCCATAGATAGACACAAGTAACAGTTTAAAGGCAAAATGAGGGCTACGTGCTGAAATTAAAACGTCCGGAAGTACGGATGTCGTGGTGTCAAATACCCTAGTCGTCAAACCTGGTTCCATCCTTTAAACGTGTCTCGGGTGTTTTTTAATTAGATGATCAGTATACCCTTTAAAAAGGTATGCTGCAGTATGTGTGGCTAAAAGGGGACATCAGAAATGTGTGCGTCAGTCCTTCTTCGAGAACGAGCCTCAGACCTTCTGCAGTTACCGAAAGGATTTTGTGCACCTGGTCGTGCGTATTGGGTCGAGGATAAGATGACAGGCTATGGAAAACTTAGATACTCCTGAATCAACCCTAGTCTGAATTTTCTTCATCACTGAGGATCAATCCTGAGCAATAATTTGCTCAAGAACTGTCTACTGGGAAACAATACCACCACTACCAGGTAGGTATTCACGAATGGATACAGAAAAAGGTACTTATCCTTGCTTGAAGTAGGCGCGATAAAACACGCATCAGCTCGTAGATGGGGGTGGGGGGGGGGGGGGGGGTAAGATTCTACCCGAAGATGACCGATAGTTGTGAATTGTACGCCAGTTTGTGGCGGATCAGTGGGCATACTGAGAGGACTTGGAAAACCGCTGTCAGAACAGTTCTGCTTCCCACGAGAATAAATGTGGGGGTAACCTCACTGCTTACCATGCACCAGGGTGTCTTTCTCGGCCTCCACGTGAATACGTCGACCGGCAACTTCGAGCCGTTGATTGTTGGAACAAATCTCTTGTGCAATTCCGGCGATTCTGTTGTTAGCAACGTGCAGTCGCCTACGCAGTTGCCAGTTGGTATCCAGTTGTTGTTCCAACTAAAATGCAGAAGAAACAGGGGGAGGGTTACCAATAACTATCGCACTAGGGCAGACAACTAGCTCAAGACTATAGCAAAAGCCTTCCAAGGACCGGGGTGGAACGTACTAATTAACGTTGTCTGGAGTTCTTCAAGGGTCTATCCTATCATCTAACCCATCTTTATCCACACAGATGATTTAAGACCGTCAAATGAATATTTTAGGTTAAATATGCTTATCATAAGGTTGTTGGTCATCCTCTTAAACATAAAAAATACCTCAAGGTTCTGAAACGTGGCCTGGACCACTCCTCTGCATGATTGTCAGCCAATGGTCGTCTACTGAATAATCAGAAGTCGGTCTTATGCATTTTCCGATCGCAACCCTCTTCCAGTGGCGAATCCTTAGACATCCAGCCTAAGAAAGGTATCCTCTTTCCGGTACTGTCATATCTAATCTTTCATTTTCCCTTGATGATGAAACCCCTTCATTAAAATGCGTAAACTCGTGTACATATTCGTCCGGTGCGGTCCCATCACGCACCTCAAGCCCTGCACTGGCGATACCTGCATTCGCCCCCTCGTTCTCTTCTGTACCGATGATCCGAGGGAACTTTCATGGGAAAGTCACCAAGAAAGTGGATTTGGATTTCAGCCCCCAACATTAGCATATCCTTAGTTCTGTTCCAATTTGACTACATCTACTGTTGAAGGCAACCCTGTCCTGCAACAGCCAAGGCAGCCGATAAGTCGCTGCTAGGCAGAAATAGGAAAGTTTAAGCTTGACAGCATTTTTTGCCGACGGAATTATGAAGTTCGGGCTTTTTTTGTTAG
The DNA here is from genome assembly GCA_036362985.1 of Ligula intestinalis. Lineage (NCBI taxonomy): Eukaryota > Metazoa > Platyhelminthes > Cestoda > Diphyllobothriidea > Diphyllobothriidae > Ligula > Ligula intestinalis. The sequence continues at coordinate 94,125,177 of JAYGXS010000002.1, forward strand.
ATATCGTCTGATTTTTCGAGACCTCTTCGCCTAAGCTGGTTGGTAGGCTGGCAAACTTCTTTCGCGTCTGGCCGGAATTGACCAAATAGATGTCGAGTGAAGCGATAACCTCCGGGTACACAAGTGGTGTAGGCAGCCTAATTGTTTTTTCCAAAAACGTGCACTTTAAAATGAAGACGCGAGGGTGAGGGGTCACGCTTGCATTTTTTTAGCAGCTCCTCTGCAAGAACTTACCTCGGTCTGCAAAATGTGGTACTGGTCGATCAGGAACTCGGCTAGAGATCTAAGGCCAGGCAGATTGGTTGCCTGGTTGATTGCGGTGACCAGCTCGAGGATGGGTAAGGTGGGACGATGCTGGGCATAGCCCTGCGGTTCTGGCAGTAAACAGAATCGGGGCTCTGCGGCACTGGAAGAGAAATCTTCAGTGTCTGTGGGCTCAGCCGATGTCGCGGTGTTGATCATAGTTGGCTTACAACCGACAACCTGCGCCAACTGCAGGGACAGGTCATAGAACTCCTGGACTTGCGTTTTGGAGACTTGAGGTCGGCCCTTGCTGCCACCGTGAGTCTTGAGAGGCGCGGCGATGAGCTTGAGCAGGGCATGACAACGACGTAGAAGGGATTTGACTGCTGCTTCCAAATCAGAATCCAGCCACACGCAGTCTCGATGTTTCACCGCTGGCAGGTAAGAAGTCTGGAAACGCTAGAAGTAGAAGAAGACATGGGAAAGAGAAGAGTCAGTCAGACAGACGAATTGGTGGGTTTGCTGCTGCTGGCAATCTAAATGCAGGCAAGAATGTTTAGAAGACGTCACTAAGGGTAATACTAAAGTTGTTTTAAACACCTCCTACTAGGAGGATAGGATGGAATAGATCTGACAAAGCAAAGGGAGACCAGAATGGCCATTTCTGGCTTGTTAGCCGTCATCAGCCAGTCATACCCAATCTCTGGGGTTGGCACCCAGAGATTCCCCGAGATCCAGTTCATGCTATTCTTATAGCCGCTTTGTGACTGCCTGCCTATAGAGTGGAACCGACAAAGATAAGAGAGGTCTGAATGACCATTTCTGCCTTGTGTACCGTACTCAGCCAGTCAAACCCAATCTCAAGGGTTTTAGTTGCCGAGATTCGAACCAAGGACCTTTGATTATTTAGTTTACCACTCTACCATCGCACCACGGGCTCGTTGCTTTGTCTGTGCTACTTGGTGAAACTACTACAGTTAAATTGTCTTATACACTCTTCCATAATCTTACATTGGAGAAATCCAATTACTAGGCCCGTAGGCAAGCAGTCTGCTTACGCTAAGAAAAAACTATAAAGAATACCGAAGATGAGGATCAACGGGTTGTGTCGGTGGGCCACCACCCCCCTCGTTCTGCAATGCCCGCGTCCCCCTACTTCATTTGTTTTTGCACGCGGCTGTTCCACTTGGTGACCCGAGGACCACCACTTGACCGACTTCCACCCACAGACATACGTGCGCACACACGCCCGCACATGCGTGCCGGAGTATTCGCGGCGCCCAAAGGACCACTTCACACAGCACCCCTTTGGCCAACGCAGCAGGGGGCCTTTGCAGGCCACATCCCCTCGGACAACTTGCAACACACCAGCAACAAACCACTTGAACTTCACTTAAGTAACTATCATCATTCTTCACAACAAACATTCAACTCTCTCAGGCCTGGCTGGACACAGTCAGCGCTAGCCTTGGCTTCGCCAGTGGCCACTGCCACCTGAGACCTCCCTATGGTGGATCTATTTCCCCTCCTCTACATCTCTGTTTTTTGACGACGGAGCAGCCCCTCCCCACCATGCTGCTCCGACTCCTCCTCCTCCTACTCCTTGCCGCCGGGATTGGGGCAAACCCGACGGGGCCCCTGGTCCAACAAGGGCTACTAGCCAGCCAGCCACCTGAGACTGCAACTGGAAGTTCTGTATACAACAAACCACTCATTCTGGTGACTCTTGCCTCTTACCTTCTACCTGGGAATTTCAACCTGATGATTGTAGTGATCTAGGCACAAACACTAATTAGACCCCTACAGGGTGAATCCTTTTTCCGCAGGTGTACTCGGAAAAAAATAACAAAAAGCCATAGCAAAGTGGGCCGAACCAGTAAACGTGACATTGAGTAGGTTCAATCCCAGATGGTGGGGCCGGGAAATTAGGTATAACTGACTGATGATGCATGCGAAATTAACTATTACTGAAAGTTCTTCGGTGGGACGTCTAACCTATACGCACTTAAGTCCTGTCCAAACGAAAACAGATATCATAACGAGAGGGCAAGAGAGCCTACTTACTTTTCGTACATCCTCCAGAATTGAAGACGGCAGCTTGTCGGAGTCCGTCTGCGCAGGCGACTCTGTAAGCTTAGGTCGTTCCGGTGAAGTAGGCACGGTCGTCTTCACGCGGTGTATGGGCAGACATTTGGCATCGACCGGCGACACAAGATCCCAGTGCGCAAACATGCGCAGTTGGGCTTCCACGTAGTCTGCTGAGGGTAGGGAATTCATGCTGCCCGACTCGGCCAATGCTTGCGCTTCGGGTAGGTTAGTAAGGAGGTAAAGCACTTCTGTATCCCTTATGTTTAATAGTCTTCTCAAGAAAATTTCATTTGTCGGCTCCGCAAAGGCTGGAGGAGTACTGGCACTTTCCTCTGGCGCAGGACTGCCATCTTCTCCTACTTCGATTTGTCGTTCAGGAGATGTTTGCGTTTCGCAAGAGACCCTCACAGAGTCTTCACTTGCGCACGGTGTCATATCCTCTTCATCCTCCTCCACCCCGTCACGTCCAGATTTACTTCGATCGGATATCCTGAAACCACTTTTCGCCTTTGAACCAACAAGCCAGCCACGCAGATTTGCAATCTGGTCAGAAAGCGCGGACAGTGGGAAGAGGTGTTCACCATACTGTGAACACTGAACATCACCATATTTGTAAAATTTGAGGGCAAAAGCGTCCAGTGAGTAGAGGGCTTGCAGCCGAAGAGTTTCAATAGCCGACAAATCTCCGCGGTCTTCTGGACAAATCAGACAGGGAGCACTACGACAACTCAGCTGCATGGAAGTAAGAGGAGAAACCACCCCCAGAGCCAAGGGGACATAGCCCTCAGCATCCGCATTTAAGTCTTCAAAACCATCCTTGGTTGTAAGTCCGTGCTGGAAAGGTCGCGTTAAAGGACCCAGCTGAGACCTTGCTGCGGGGGAGTATGAGTCACCCCGGTCTCCGATAAGGAAATCCGCCAGGCTGCCTTCAGCTGGCGTTTGCGAAGACGCATCAAGAGTCTGCACTGGACTGAAAACTCTGCTGGCTTCCGGTAAATGACCCCTTCCCGGGAGGCGCGAAAGTACGTGACTTTGAACGGACTGTGGAGGAAGAGAGCAAAGACACTGTGACAGGGGAATCGTACTGTCTTCGGATTCTAGAGACCGTTCTTCGGTAGCCTGATTCGCATCGGGTAAATGAATTGATTTGAGTAAAGCAGCAAAGGACGCCCAGCTTTGGAAGAGTTTCTTGGCGCTTGCGGAAGACGCAGCTTCAGTTTCCGGTGCTGCTGATTCCTCCTTCAGCGGATCAAATCCAAAGCCGCGCAAAAGCACCCGACGCAGGTGAACATAGAGGCATGAGCTGAGACAGAGCAGAGCCTGATGGTCAAAGAGAACGCTCCTGGCGGTCGGCTCAGCATCAAGCAGGTCGGTAAACTTTGGAAATTTCCAATCACTATCGCCTGGAGGGGATGAATATTTGAGGGAATGGCCTTTTGCAGAGGCCGCAAGCACAGCAGACTGGAAAGCAAATTCCACATCGCTGAGCAAACCTGCCAACTTCATCGAACACGCATTAAAGGAGGAGGTAAAAAGGGGGAAAGCAGAAAGGTCCACAGGAATATTCAGGTGACGAAGGCATCCATCGGCAAAGCTGAAAAACAGCAGAAGTTTGGAAAGAAGGGAACGATAGAATGGGGGTAGAGACAAAGGACAAAAGTAAGCGTGACGAGAGGACGCCGAACTGTCGGTCCTACAAGCACAGACGTCAGAATCAGAAGCAGGTTCCGAAAATCGAGAGAAGTCCGAGGCAGCAGACGCAGTCAGGGTTACAGCCTCTGTCGGTGCGACTACCGGCGCCGCCACAGCCG
>JAYGXS010000002.1:94145289-94239304 GCA_036362985.1 Ligula intestinalis
TAGCCAATACGCTATTGTTCTCAGCATTTACGCCTCCCTCTCAAGGATTAACTTTAATGTGACAGGCAATATGTTCTGCACTTACTCCTGGCGACTGTTCCAGTGGTGGACAATGTTTTTCCTCGTTGATCACTACTTTCGTATCGGCACTGACAACGCTGCGTGGAGAGATGTGTTGGGTCCCACCGGTCTCTTTAGATTCAATGACAATGGCCTGCTCCTCCTACGAACCTGCCCAGAACACAGTTTGAACCTGAACAAGATTAACTTTTGTCTTCCTCTGCTGCACAAGGCGACTTGGATGCATCCCCGGTCCGGCAGTGGCATCTCTTGGACAACATCCTCGTCCGGTGGCGTAACCAGCAGGACGTGCTAGGGACAAAGGCGAAACCATGTGTCGATGAATGGACTGAGCATCGTCTCGTTATCGCCAAGATAAGGATCTGCCTTCAACCACGCATGAGATCTCAAGGTCAGCAAAACCCCGTACGATGAATATTGTTTGTCTTATTTGCCTGCAAGGTATCCGCATTTCAGCAGCGAGCTTGCTCAAAGGCTAGACAGTCTTTCAGTTGCAAAGGAGGACGCCTTCGTGGAGAACCGATGTTGGCAAATAGGGAACACTTTTCAATCCACCGCCTGACGTGTCCTTGGCCGCGCACCCAGTCTACAACAGGCCTAATTCGCAATCTACCCGCCTAGGGAACCACCAGCTCAAAGCAGCCGAAGCAGCATAGGCTGCAGAAGATGTAGGATACTTGGATGGCTTGCAAGGGTGAGTTAATCCAAAGTTATGCTGATTGCAATAAGTGGAAGAACATTTTGGCCACGATTAAGGTTGTCTACGATTCTACACTAAAAGACACAGCTCCTATTCTCAACATTAACTTAACTACCCTCATCACTCAGAAAACACTGATTTTGAATCGTTGGGCTGATCACTTCCACAGCGTTCCCAGCCGTCCCTCCACCATCAGCGATGCCACCATCGGCCACCTGCCTTAGGTGGGAATCAACGGTGACTTCGACCTCTCACCCACCCCTTAGGAAGACATCGAAGCTGTGCAGTAAAACATCAGCGCGAATGCACCCGGATCCATTGTGTACCGTGCCAAGATTTACAAATACGGCGAATACTAACTTATATCCCATCTAAACACGCTCTTTCAGCAAATGTGGTGAAAATGCCAAGCACTCAGGACGTCAAAGACACCACACTCGTCCACCTCTAAAAGCCTAAGGAAAACCGCTTACTCTGTGACAATCATTGTGAAATTTCACTGTCTACAATAGCCAGAAACATCTTCGCTCGTGTTCTCTTAGACCACCGTAACAGACAACGGGAACAAGGACTCCTGCCAGTAAGCCATTGCGTTTCTCGTCATCTTCGCGGCACAACTAACATTATTATCGTCGCGCGACGGCTACAGAAGAAGTGCCAAAAGCTGCGTACCTAGGTCTTAAGTACCGTCATGTCCTGAAAAAAAGCATTCAACAAGGTGATTGCAAAGGGCTGTGGAAGATCACGCAGAAATTTGGCTGTCAATTTAATCGGCGCCGAACTCAATAATGTGGACAACATTACCTATCTTGGTAGCACGTTCTCTCGCCACACCAGTATTTACGGAGATATTTCTCAACAGACCTCCAATGCCAGTGAAGCCTTTAGATGACTTCAAGCCTCCTTGTGCAACTGCATGGTTTCCAGCTGACCGAAAAACGGAAGATTAACAAGGCTCTTCCTCATTGCACCTTGGTATGGAGCAGAAACCTGGACAGTCTGCAGCAGTCATGCTCGGAAGCTGAACCATTTCTATTTCAGTTGTCTCCGTCGAATACTGAAGTTGAGACGCGAGAATAGGATTCTGGACAGGGAAGCCTTTGGTAGAACGGGAATTCTTGACATCCATTTCATGCTGTGGGAGATTCAACTGTGTTGAAGTGGCCACCTGATAGAGATGGATGACCAACAAATACCCAAATGACTATTCCTAGGTGATTTCGCTGCGGGTGCTCGCGGACAAGGAGAAGAAAAGAGGCGCTAAAAAGAAATTATCAGAAGCCATTTATGTTGCTTTTAAATAAACGTGACAATCTGAGAGGAACTCGCGCAGGACTGATCTGCCTGACAAAGAACAGTGAAAACTGGCGCAGATATAGACGAAACCAGTCGGATCGCCACCACCACGGCGAAAAGGACGGCCCGTAAGTTCCCAACCTAACAGACGAAAGTTATCAATGACCAAGCTCATCCTGCCTTCCCGCGCTGTCAACTTAACTTCTCTGCTCGTTTTGGCTTAGTTGGCCATCTCCGGGGCAATGCACACCTCCACCTCCACGGCATCAAACAATTTAACAGTTGCTCCTGCGTCCAGCATTCCATCGATGGCCACACTCACCGCGGACGCTTAACTGTTCGATGCCCACTGCCCTCATCCACCGGCACTATCCCCTACGACGACCCTCTTACTGACCACAACGTCAATTATCACGGACACCATAACCCCTAATGTCTGCCACCGCCTTCATCACCACATCTAACCTCTCTCTCAGCATTAAGAGCTGGAGCCTAATCTGCCATCACTGCAATCGCATATTTACCTCACGCATCGGTCATTCATTTGCAAATCCGTCACACAGAGACTGAAGAACCAGTGCCATTATAAAGCTGAGACTGCCGCCTTTATTGTCCTCACTGCCCTTGGACATTCATTCATCGCGTGGGCCTTCTAAGCCGCATGCACCTAAATGACAGCGACATTAAAAGTGATGTCGGTACAGCTGGCATATCCAGTACGCTCATCAACATCTCCAGTCCCACCACTTCCACCGTTATGCGCACCACCAACTCTATCAACACCAGCTCTACAACTCAAACACCCACCGATGTATCCTACCCTCCCTGTAATCGCACATTCACCTCACGCATCAGCCTGGTCGATCATTTGCAAATCCGTCGCACAGAGACTGGGGAACGAGCGCTTGGGACCCGAAATACAGTCGCGGCACTCGCCCTCAATACCCTCACTGTCCACACTGCATACGCACATTTACCCATCGCAAGGGTCTATAAGGCCACATGCACATTCATAAAAATCGATGGTAAAATGTCATTGGCTACACCACATAATTATGTCGTTCCTCATCTACATTCTCATCACCCACAGTCTCGTCAATATAGATTAACGTCACATACTGTGGGTTGTCAATACACCTACCGAAAACCATATACGCACGTCAACGATTAGTAACGGAAGTTCCCACTGAATTAGGCCGATCTACGGATTGACCAATCATCGCCTCGCCATCTCAGAGATAAGAATCCGCCTTAAAGCACGCAGTTGCCTTCAAGGTAATTGACCCCTTGGTAAGTTGGATACTGTTTCGTTGAATTTGCCTGTTTATCATCTACATTATTGCATTTGCATCACGATGTTTTATGCACCGGTACTTCTTAGTATGATAAATGGTACAAGCACCCTATCCCCCCATTCTCGGTCTTCTTGACTCTGTTCTGATATCAGCTGCAGATGAGTGAGGGTAGGTAGTACGGTAGCTCTAGCCCAAAAGTTTACGATTAATTAAAACTTAATTATGCAGTGTTCCACCCTGCATTTGAGAAGGCAGCTAACCCCCGATCCCCCGTAATTATCGGTCGTCTTGACACCAAACCACGTGGGTGGATGGTGTGGCAGATGGTGTGCGACGGCCAAATTTACTTAAAACTAAACCCTTGTCACCAGTCATTTTCCCCGCACCAACATGTTGGGACTACCTGCTGGACATCATCGAAATCGATGGTCGAACTATCAGGATCAGTTGTATTTCAGAAGTGGAAGATGCGATCGCTAAAACGAATAAGTTTATTTGTCTGACGCTTCGGATTCTGTTACTCTTCATCAGTGGTAACTGTAGAATATGTTAATACATGTACACATCAGGGTTTGTCTTATTGGTATTATTAGGTATGATTAAGTGTAAGAAGTCTAGCCCGACCAAATTCTAGCAACATTGCAGGTTCGCCTGAGAAGTCCTGCTTGCCACCGACTGCCACAATAATTCCTTTGTTAATGAGGACTGGCTTCAAGGTCATATGCCCTTGCGGTGGTTGTGCTCACACGATGATTTTCCACACTTGCTTACCTAAATCTCTGGAGAGGACACAGATGCACGCGAGCCTATGCGCGAGCCAACTTGTCGCAGTTCTTCAAGGGCCACTTAGGTTCGCCACGGCAGGTCACTTTATCCCAATGCGCCCAATGCTGCCACAAGCAAACACGCTTGACAATCGCATAGAAGACACTGTTATATCTCAGACAGTGATTTGCATACGGACTGACAATTATACCGTCTGTTCGCTTCCCATTATTAGGCTTTGCGCCAAAGTGGGGACATTCAGCGCGCTGGAGGTCAGCCAGCTGCAACTGCCACCCGAGAAAGCAAATCTGGGTTTCGTTCACCATAAACCCTCCACCTATGCATGCTCCTTCATAATGTGGACTTGATGGCACTCCCTCGTAAGCGAAAGCCTAGCCAGGCGTTGTGGTGGCGTGCACAGTAGGGACGGCGTCCTCCCCATCCTCGGGCTTCTTGAGTTTTTTCTTGACATCAGATACAGGTGTGGGAGTGAGAGGGGGGAAAGGTAGATCCTAAGCGAGTGTATCTTCGCTATAATCTAGCTAGCGTCCCCGCGTACGCCTTCAGACTGCTGAAGTTCGTGCTGGACATCGTCAAAATCGACGATCGAACTGTCGTATAACAGAAGTCCATGCCATGTCGAGTTAAGTCCTACTTTTTTGGCGTTCATAGCCAAATCTCTTAATATCCTTCTGGATTTTATATCTTCCGGCTGCTCGACAACTAAAATGATTGTATATAAGATTCTCAGCACTCTTACGTTTAGGCTCCTGCATGCGGTGTTTGAGTTTATTGACGAGACCCGGTTCTTATATTGCTTAGAATCGGTGATTTAATTCAACACTTATTTACGGTTTGTACTAGTTCGCACATACTCTTGAATCGTTGCATTTAAAACTGGCTTCATGGCCTATAAGTATTTCCTTCCTTTTCCGTAGTTTTCCTAATTGCCAGTCGTTGGTTGACGGGCTGAGATTGAGGCCGATGGTGGTATTCCTAAAGGCTCCGTTCTTGACCCTACAATTTTCAGTATGTACGTCAACGACTGTATCAATTAAATGGATTTTGAGGTTACCATGCTTGTATATGAAATAAAGTTGAAGATCGTCATCCCAACTGCACATAAAGGAAGAGCATTTGCAGGCGAACACAAGTGAACTGCAATATTTGTCAAAGTTCCGGGTTTTTGGCGTTTGATGAGAACAAATGGAATATTCTACGAGTCGGCAGAACCAGCTGTCAGAATCTCGTAGCTTACTATCTAAAGGATAGGCCATTAAAATAAGTGGACATGACGAAGTCTTAGTTATGCTGATCATGACCTCGCTTAAGACATTGCTTCCCTGTTCAAAAGTAGCGATGTCAGTCGTACGCCTCGCGAAGCGGACTTACTCTACCTTCAATGAAGACTACGTCGCTAAAGTGTTTTAAACCTTTGTGTGGCCGCAACTAGAGTTCGATATACAATCTTGGAGGCACAGGACCAAAACGACCTCAACATCCTCGAAAAAATTTAAATACGTGCCACAAAACTTGTGACCGGACAAGGTTACTTAACCTATGAAACACGTTTGTCTAGTTTTGATCTATTTTCTTTAAGTTACGGGCATTTACGAGGCGGCCTGAGACAAAAATTCCGTATCAGGTGCAATAAGGTCTTCTGTCTTGTACCTGGTTTCTTCTTCGGGTAAGTGACAACTACGAATTTGAGATGTCATTCATTCACACTACCTGTGACTGGGTTTAGGCTGGACACGCGAAAGGTCTGCTTTTGCAACAGAGTGACCCGAAACTTGGAATACTCTGCTCCTAAAGGTTGTAATTTCCACTTCTGTTAAAGCCTTCAAGAGGAAGCCGGATCGATGTAGTAGTGTCTGCTTGAAAATCACCCGAATTTTGTAGCCTTGTCGCATGCAAAAAATTTGATAAATGTATTAGTGTTTGCTACTTTTCAGTAAAATTTGTTTATGAACTTATTTGCTGCATCTAATTCATCACCTATGAATGCTGACATTCAGCTTTACACGCACAGACACCGGAAAACTCTCTTATTCTCTGTTACATCCTTGTGCTCAAACCAATTGCTGTATATAATGTGAATTAGTGTATTTATATCTGCATGCGCCGCGAACAAAAGTGCGTCTTTGTTTACCAGTACCGATTTGGCACTAACAATTTATGGTATAAGTATGTCGCCTGCAAACAAATAGGCTTAGAAATTTAATCTAATATTCACTGAATTCAACACCAATTAAGTCTCGTCTTATTGCTCACAGGCTGCATGGAGCACACGCCATGGTAGACTGTGGTGTATTTGGGGAACTGTAAACTGAAAAAGGTTTTTACCGTGTCCGACTATGAGAGGCCTTCTACTGTCATATTAGACAGAACAGACTATATTCAGGAAGCCAAATGCTTCTTGGAAAGTGATCTGACCTGTGTCAGATTTTCGAACTTATTATGCTGTTGACAGCAGTGAAAAAATGGCCTTTACAAATTTCTGGAGCGTTCATAAGAGCCTCGTGAAGGAAATAAAAGTATAAATCCCCTGTTAAGAGAGGTTTAATTTCTTTTGCTATCACGTCCCTCTTTACGTCACTCGGCTTAAGCGACAGTAGCAATTATCGGGATTTGCATCCTAGCACCACATCGTTGCTCGACTCTGCACAAGCAAGTGATGACCAAGAGTTTGACAAGATCATAACTCAAAAGAGGCATAAGCCTAAGAAAGCCAAACGGTTCACGGGTTTGCATTCAGCTTACCCAATAGCCAGTTCATCAGAACCACGTGTACCGGATACAATTGCTCCCTCGGCTGAAACACGTGAGCTTGCAACATATTCCCCAATTGAGTCGCAAGCAGAAAATAGTTGTAAAGGGGGCCCCAGAGTCAGAGTCGTCAATTGCACAAGAACGAATTGACCATGACGTGGGTCTTATGCGGGTGTACGCCAAACCGTTGCTAAAACCAGGCGAATCTTTCCGCATTCTTAAGGCATTTCGAATAGGGAAGGCTCCAACAGCTCCAGAATCTATTTCTCGGCCACGACCTCTAAAAGTTATTTTAGAAACTGAAGCACAGGCGAAACTCTTACTAGAGCGCAAACCATCCTTACGGAGTCTGCATTTGCAAGTTTTTTTTAGCTGGATTACGAGTTGAAGGAGCGGAGAAAGATGAGACAGCTAATAATAGAGCAGGAAAAACGGAGAACCAATGGCGAGACAAATCTCAAAATAAGAGAGGGAAAAATAGTTCAGGTCAAAAGGACATCGCTCTGGTCAAAGCCGGTAATAGTGACGGCCTAGCTGTCCCGCCACCGAAACCTCAGACATGCCCTCTTAAATTGGTCGTTTTAAATGCCAGATCACTGATTAATAAAATGCCTCTGCTCCGGACTATGGTTTTCGTCAACCGCCCAGACATTGTTATGGTAACTGAGACATGGGCATCGGCCTCTGTAGCTGACTCAGAACTCTCTGTTCTAGGCTATGAATGCGTTCGGAACGATCGAAACAATGGCCGTGGCGGAGGAAGCTGCATCTTTATTAAGCAGCCACTTGCATTTCTCCCGTTGGACTATCCACAATTCACAGCGGTGGAGGAGAGCTGCTGGCTACGAGTTATTCTAAAAAACAAATACTCCTTACTTGTTGGCTGTGTTTATCGCCCACCTAATGCCAATGCGGGCTACGATCTTTGTCTCTCGCAGACATTTCATGCCGCAGCTGACTCGAATCTTAAGTATTGCTTGATTGCAGGCGATTTTAACCTTCCTGACGTGCAATGGTTTCCACCATCCGGTCCTTCAAAGTTTGAGAACTTACTTGAGGCAATAGATATCGGCATGTGGGACCAGGTAGTCCATTTTCCCACTCGAGGAACAAACATACTCGACCTAATTTTTTTAGGGGATGCGAACCACTTTCAGTGTCATCCTTAGACGCACTTGGGAGTTCAGACCATCTTACAGTTGTTAGTGAACTAGAACTGGAGGCGGATGAAACATTTTCCCAAAAGTATAGTTTTTATCATGACTTCCGATCAGCAAACACGGCTGACCTACTGGCACATCTAAACGCTCTTGACTGGTCTGAATTTTTCCAATTTTTGGATGTAAATGTTTGTACCGATGCACTGTACAAAGTGTTGGATCCTCTCATCCTCCACTTTGTCCCCCGTAAGAGAGTAATACATGTCAAGGATGAAGTGTACCTTCCTCTGTCTTTCCGTCGTAGGCTGCGTAAACTCTCTCGTCGTTTGCATCGGCAGAACGATACTTCCGTTCTGCCCTTGATCACACTGACCTTTGAGCAGGCCAAGAAGCTCTCCAAAGAAAAGCAGATAGCCGATGAGACTCATTTCGCTGAAAATCCTTCCCTTAATGTTGCGAAACTATTTTCGCGTACAGTAAAAGCGCGGAGGATAACGCAACACCCCATTCTTCAAGATGCTTTAGGAAACCCCATAGCTGATGCTAATTTGACCGCCGATAGCTTCAATGCGTTCCTATCCAAAACGTTTAGTGCAAGCTCGTTCGCTGCACCTCCGGTTATCCAGGCTTGGACGGGTGCCATACTCGAAACCATAAGTTTTACCCTCTGGGACGTGACTGTAGCCATTCGTAGTTATCGTCAATCCTATAGCCCAGGACCAGATGGCGTCCCAGTTAGCCTTCTAATAGCTGAAGCGAATGATACCTTTCCGTCTATCCTTTGTAAGGTATTTAATCTTGCTCTTGAGAGCGAAACCTTTCCTTCGTTGTGGAAGGAATCGCACATAATGCCTATTCGCAAGCATGGCCGATCGACCTCATTCGACAACTTTAGGCCAATAAATACACTTCCCGCAGCCTCGAAGATCTTGGAGACCTTAATCAAAGAAAAGATGATGCGTCACTTGACAGAGAACAACCTGCTCAATGCAACTCAACGTGGCTTTATCGAGAAACGATCTTGTGACACCTGTCAGCTCTCTTTCTTTGATTATGTGCTGCAATCTTGAGACAGTGGTTTTGCCACTTATAGCGTCTATTTTGATTTTACTAAGGCCTTTGATCGGCTCGATCATAACCTCCTCCTTCTGAAACTAGCCTCCTTCGGCATAGGTAGCAAGCCTCTGAACTTCATATCTTCCTATTTGGGTGCTCGCACACAACGAGTAAAAATTTCCAATGTCATCTCCAACCCCACGCATGTGAGGAGTGGAGTTATACGGGGTAGTGTACTGGGTCCGCTCCTATTTTGCCTGTTTGTCAACGACGTTTCAGATTGTTTTTAGTAAGGCAGACCCTTCATGTACGCTGATAATTTAAAAGTCGCTTATCGATATAAACCGGCAGATCGCAACATCATGCTCAAGCTGATAAAAAAGGATCTTCAGGCCTTCGCCCAGTGGTGTTGCACATGGCGCCTCACCCTTTCATGGCACAAATGTTCCATTATGGTTGTTGGCGACGATCATTAACCGGAATTAAGCATTGACGGCCACGAATTAAATGTCCCAGGAGTTATCAAGCATTTGGGCATATCCTACTCTAATAGTCTCAATTTGTCAGAGCACTGTGCCCTGATAGTCTCGAAAGCACGCCGAATCACCGGATTTATCCTTAGAAATTTTAAGACTATCAAGGTACGAACTAGCCTTTATAATATGTACGTGAGACCTAGTCTTGAATACTGCTCGCCTCTATTCAGTCTTCTGCGCACTAGTGAACGGAAGAAAAGAAGAATCGGTGCAGCACTTCTTCACTAGAAGAGTTTTCACTACAGAACACCGTAACTTAACCTACCAACAAAGGTGCGAAATTATAAAGCTGGATCCCCTATGGCTTCGTCGATTGCAGAAGGGTCTTTTTTACTGTTTAAACTTTTGAATGGTCAAACCTTTAATCCCCTTAGTACAATAAGGCAGCTTGAGCACTCTCGACGCGCCAGTCATCGAGACGTATTTTTATTTCTTCCTAAGGCACGTACAGTTAAGTACCGGCAATTCTTTTCAGTAAATGCCATATAAATCTGGAATAAGCTGCCCAAAAGTATGAAAACCCAGCAAAACTACCCTATGTTTAAGAGAGCTATAACTAGTTTTCTACACGCAGAGCAACTTTCACTAATTTTGAGTGCTGACTAGGTGGAATCTCTCTTTCACTCTGATGGCGTTCGTGGACTTTGAACCCCGCCAGGCTTCATGCTGAAGATAATGCTGCTGAAGCAGCAGCCCGCAGTCTGCTAACCCCTCAGCCGATAGCGCGCAACTTTTGCCGACAACCATTGAAGGAAGACTGAGAACACTGTGTTCTTGTGCCAACCATCTCCGTCTGGAACTAATGTTTTTAAATGATATGAAACAGTTCTCCTGCTGATGAGTCAACTCAGCTTACAACTGTACATTTATTCCGTTTGTATCAAACCTTTGAAGGCAGGTTTTTTTCACTTGAAACAAATCCCTATCTCGCCCAGTATTGACAAAACAAAAAACCTGAAACAAAACCAATACTGGCCGCAACATAAGGAGTTTTTTTTAGGTTTTTTCCGGTCTTCGAGGTGTTGGAAGGCGCCCAACTGCCTGTAAACTGGCAAAATAAACATATTATTATTATATTATTACTTCTAGCCCATCAGATGTGACGAACGAAAAGTTTTAAATACTCCCGTAAAATAAATACGGTGAAATAAAGCATTGCACTGGACATCACCAAATAATACAAATTCCTGCAGTTTCGTTCCAACTTGTCCTTCACGTTTAATAGGATGATACACGAGGACATTAACGTTATGCTAATCGGTTCGCCGACTACGGCACTCAGTGGAAGACATACTGCGACTGATAGATTCGCAGGATTTTTGACACTAGAGAACAAAACTATAGAATATGCATTTTGATCGTAGCTTCTTCGTCATCGAAGGTGATTCGGTCACGTGGAAAAACAATTGACGAGGAGTGAAGAGAGAGCAAACTTAATGACATTATCTGATGTTTTGGACGAAAAACTTGTGGCGTTTTAAAAATTAATATGTTAAGGACAGCAAAGATTATAAATTAGTTAAGAGCTTCAACAAAAACCAGCCGATCAGCCAGAAACACAGATGTGTAAGTGCGCTATACCGATGCAGTGAATTGCCCTGTGATGAATCGAGAACCAATGTCCACTGATGCAACAACAAGCAAGTTGACAAATTAAGTCCTACTGCCCTTTGGTTCATGAGCGTCCCAGACGCCAAAAAGTCTTTGTTGCTGTAAGCTGTCGATTCGCACCGCCTACATCTGAGGCTGTGAGCAGGTCAGAGACCGTTATCTGACATCAAACCGTCGGGGCAAAAGGCTTTCTGACATGAAAGGAAACGTCATGAATCTTTTGTCGAGTTTGGTGCGTTTTTGAGTGAAGAAGCCACGTCCGAGAAACTGGAAGTCAATACTGGACGTGGATGATCAAGCACATTTCACCAGCGCTCTACGCATTCAACAGAACTCGGCTGAACATTCAAGTGCGATAATTTCCAGGAGATAAAATCCGCGTCATCCGTGTACTGCTTGACTCGTGATTTTCCAACTCTTAATTTATTAGCGACTGAACTGAAATCCTTCATCATATTCTATGCTGAGCCTGCGCCCGAAAACAGCCAGGAAGCATAGGTCTAGTCGGGGCTGATCAAGCATCACTAGTCACAAACATCCGCCAATTGAAAGCTAGCAATTGAATGAATTATTTTTCATTGTTAAAGGATACTAAAGCGTCAATATAGTGCGCTCTGTGGGCTAGTTAGCATAAAACTAGGGCTAGTTGACGATGGATTTGAGGCGTTGACAACTAAATTTTATAAAAAAAAGCTACAGAGGCATTACCGACGAACGCAAAGGAGACTGGGTTGACCGTTTCTGGCCAGCCACAAGCAACCTCGAAATCTTCAGCCTTCGAGGCTGGAGCTCGCGACCTCCTTGGGTAGTAATCCAACACCCTAACCACGGCGCAACGGGCTCGTCGACTTGCAGGTTTTGGTTAGGAATATGCAAAATGGTAAATAAGCACCAATCCATCGGTTACAAGACTTACTCCTGCGAAGCAAAACACTCATTTGCCTTCAAGTCTTACGAAGGGGTGTAATGTGAAGTCGAAACGTCTGTGAGACAAGGCTTAGTATAACGATCACTTCACCACAAATAGTTCCCTTTTACTTCCAGATATGTAACTATATTTACTCCCCAGTTGTTGCACCAGTCAAGGTTCAATCAAGCGACCTATTGATCAAAAGTCAAGACTCTGGGACTCGAGCCACAGGCTCAGTGGTCCTTGTCGATAATGCTCTTCTGCCTATACTACCAGCCGCTCTGCGGTTGATGCCGAGGCTAGTGCACGAACTTCAAAAAAAAGTGGGATGACAAATTTCCATAACGGGTCAAAGTGCGCCTATTCAAAAATGAGAATTTAAACAATCCGTTTACACACGTCGTAAGCAATCTAGTTAGTCATCTATTCAGGTCGAAAAATACGTTCTGTGATAAGTGCATATTTTCTGCCTGTTGTTTGCTATATGGTGCGGTTTTGATTTTATATGTTGTCAATTGGGGAATATCATAAATTAAAGCTTGGTTTTCGGAGTTTTCCGTAGATATTTATGCGGACGCATGTGGCCGCAGTTAGACGTATGAAGTGCGATACTGAACTGTAAGGGCACAGTGGGAAATGTCAATTATCACACAAATCGCCAAGGGATTTTACCTTCATCAAAGGAGGAACTGTAAATTTCTGTTGTGTTTTTAGATCAAGATATTAGCAAAAATTTACATTAACGAATGTTTGTTTAAATATATGATTATCATAGTTTGTAATTGAATGCGGGAAAACGACCGCTGCCGTCGTCCGTGTTGTATACGTCGTGCCCGTTTATGAAGGAGTACAAAACATCATATCACTGTAAGTCCACCCACTTTGTTTAGGATTTCATTTTCGATCATCATTATGTGAGGTATAAATTGAATTATTACCCCAAATTGGTAGTACCGTAATTCAAGCACTCGTTTAATTGACTTATCGTAATGCGAATATTCGCATTCCAATTGTGTATAAGTTGGAAAAGAAGATTTTCCGTATGCTCGAATCATGGCTTGGTTCGTCTGAACTTTCAACCTTTTACCGGAATTAATCCTCAGACGTAAAGGCGGGCCAAAATAAAGCCAGTGTTACATGATTTAGGATCTTAATAACATTTTTGATGTCGAGCTACCGGCAGAAGTTTCCAAAAGTTGCTGCTGTCGTGAATCGGTTGCAACAAGATAAGGTCTGCTGTCTCAGCCAGCTAAAGTAGCCTTTGCGAGTCAAAGCTGGTTTTTGTTGCGGTCGTTCCGTAGTTGCTCGGCTTTGCTATGAGGTGGCCAATCAAACACCATTAGTGCTAGTGCAAAGGTTACTGCGCAGGCTGTTAATGCCGGACTCAGACCGGTTGATCAACTAAAAATCAGTCCGGAAGTAACTGGTATCTGACTGCCCCCTAACTTCTACAAATATTGACTGTTTTGTTGCCGCTCTTATCTCTGACGAAGGACTCCCGTAAAACTTCTGAAGACTTGATAAATTAAGTCACGATTCCGGCGAGCAAAAAACTTCCATCTTCTTTACTCAAGTATATGACTTGTGATAAATTCTCGATAATCACCGAGTTGAATTTAATCGAGAATCGGCAAATTCCTGCATGTTTTGGTACCATTGTTTCAAAAGAAATATAAGCATGAAGCTGATTATAAAAACTGGAAAATTCTTTTTTATAACAGTGCTTGTATTCTCACTGTTCTCTGAGTCTTTCTGCATTATTGCGTTTATGCTGTTTCATAATAGTATTTTCGTATTAAAGCATGGTTATATTGACATTTTCCCCTTATCTGTGTGACAGTTTTTTTTAAATCAGATTGGATCCTTTACTGTATCTAGTTTCCTATTAGAACGATATCCGTATGAGCCATAACTCGTGTTCTCAAAGCATGCTAGTTTTTGTCATGTCGCACTTCGTGGCTCTTGAATCATTTGCCTTAAGAATTGCCGTTTGACTACGTCTCCCTACCGTATGCATACGTAACAGTTAATTCTGTTATGTGTAGCTTGTAGCCTGTGCTATTAATTTGCATATGCAGCTAAACCTGGAAAGCTTATACAGTCTATTTAAGTGCTTGTCTCCAGCTGTTTGGAAAGGGTTTCAATGCAAGATGCCTTCTCTCATAAAAAGACTCCTATCTTGATTATTCCTTATCTTCGCTCCTCGTCTTAACCATTATTGTACCTTACAATTCCCCCTCATTTTCGCTGATACTTTAAGTTATCAATTGAGATAGCATATCAATGTCGAGTTTACAATAAAATGATCTTTTCGTAGCAAATTGACTTTTTTCAATTCGCCAATCTAGTCAAGGCAACTTTTGACAGATCTCTGCGTTCGAACGGTTGATGCGACGTTGTATAAAATGAGCTATGCCAACTTCTGATCTCACATTGTGTATTTCCAAGTCTTGTGGTCTAATTTATGACTCTAGACTCCGCCGCCAATTTTTCTATTAGAACTTAAGTTTAGTAAAGTCTGCAAACGACTTCATGGCAGCCATGGATTTAGCCCCCCCCCTGCATTTTTAATCACTTCGGTTGTCGACAAGTTCGCAAATCGCGACGGATTTTTTTCATCTCACGCAGTGAATGGTAATCATTCTTAACCAGATAAAATAATGTCTTATTGTGTGGTCTTTTTGAATAAGATCTTGGCAACATATTTTGTGCTTGTCCTGCCGTTCTTAAAGCCGGTGGTTATTTATGAATAAAATTCGATTTACTTGCCCATCTAAGCCTTAGGTCATGCCCTAGAGTGGATATCTACGCCATGATACCGTTATTGATCAACACTGACCCACAAACACATTTTTCGGTGTCGATCGGAACTGCATTAGAGGTATCCTAAGTGTGCTTACTAGCCGCTTACGATAAAAGGAAAAGTAATCCAGCGATTACTGGTCCAGAAAAGCAGAAAGAAGGGCTTGCAGATTGTGGTCATCTGACTGTAGAAGTCCTTTACAAGACGGTTCCCTCTTTTGGTAGTTCCAGACGCAGGTGACTAACTTAACGTCGTTTTTCCACGAAGTTGGCCAGTGCTTTTGCTCGTCCTTAATTATCCTCTCCGGAGCCGTTGTGAGCCCGTAAACAATGACCCACATACCCAAACCTTAGAAGTTCTTTTTTTGACACTCATTGCGGGGCTTGACAATTACTCGCCTTTGTCTTCTTACAAAAATTTGTTGTAGAAGTTTACTAGTTTAGCCACGCCCACGTGTACGGAAGTTTTGGCTAATTGTAGCATTTTAACTTTATTGTCAAGAATAACGCAATTATATGCCGATAGCAACAACTATTAACAGTAATGTAGAACTAATTTTTGGATCGGCCTTCCCAGCGTTTGTTGCCAAGACCCTGAATCCTACATTGCTGGAGGCGCAAGTAGATCGTTTCCGTTCGAATATCATGAATACTTTTAGCTGACCTAATCAGATCCACGCCAGACTGCTGATGTGCTTATACGTGTTTTCAATAAGTAGCGGAAAACAGACGTTTCTAATAGTTCTCCTTGAGATTTGTTGCCAAAAGATAGTCAGCTTCGGAGAGACGAAATAAACTTTTGCAGCATCAGGCCTTTTCAGATTTTAATCAGTGGCCTGATTTGAACTTTTATACAATCTGAGTACATTTGATCGGCCTACAAACACCTTAGGAATCTATGTGATTGGGTGCGTACCCTTTTCACGTAGACTTAACGCTTTTTTGTATTTAGGCGAATCACAAAGCCAATCTCACTGCAAATCACATAGCCCAAATGTTTGTGAATAAATTCTGTGGGTGCCCGAAAGATGCGATCAATTGCTGTCTACTTAACTCGATTGAACATTGTCTTAAAAAAATGCAAACCACCACTTTTCAGTAAATTTATTTGTTTGTCCTTCCTACAGCCACTCCACAATGACTGCGTGCTCCTCCAATTCGCCAGATCTTGAATGTTTTTCCACAGGTCTACCAAGTCTAGGCGGTAGCAGCGAATCCGCCTCTCCCAATGATGACTTCTGTTCCGAAGGCTATCTAGTTCTCACCTTCAATAAAGGCAAGGACGCAAAAGTAAAAACAGCAGCCTTTGCTGATGTGTCAGAATTAGGGTAAGCAATGATTTTTGTTTCCGTTTTGGATTATTAGCCTTGATTTGATCCAGGATTACCGAACAATTAGCTCTCCTTTTTAACTTCCTAATCCACACTTCCTAATTTTGACCGTTGATACTCTCAGGGCCGACCCAAACTTAGTCAAATGCTCGTTGTAGCTGTCATCTTTCCCTCTCCTTCACACATTCTTCGATGCCTCCGATGTCCCCCCCTATTGAGTTGGAGGTGGTTTGTACATCGAGCGTTTTGTGTCTGACTCCATCTAAATGTCTTTTCGTCATATCCTCAGGTCCTATTCCGGTATGCGCTCAATTCAGCGCTCCAAGCAGGTATGGTTTTGGCAGTTTTTGGTGGGCAAGCTTTGCATGCATGCTTCTACGTTTGTACCTGGCCGTCATGTAGTAGAACCGTTGTCATTGATCGATCCTTATGTGTGTGTGTCTGTCCAAAGATCGGTACTAAGTTTGAAATTTATTTGCCGAACTCGTACTTCAACATTTTCACTCCCTGTTGTATGATGAGTTGGCTAACTTCGAGCCTATCCACGACCGTACGTCACCGCCTCTTCCATTGCAGATTTCGAAGATCTTCCCTTTGTCCTGCTACCCTGGCTCGGACTCGGGTTTCGAATTAACATTAATGTCAATACCTTGTTCCTTCTAGCGTTCGTTTGAGTTGCTAAGCCTACTAGTCTCAAGTCGTAACCCGGCTATTGATTTCCACCTGAATCTACTGGATCTTTCAGTCACTGTCATTGACTATGTTTCTAAACGCAAGCTGGGGAGTCTCTCTGGAGATGTTAGAGGACGGAAGTATGTCTTTTTGGGGGAAAACCTGACACACAAAGGGTATTCTTTGGGAGGTTTTAATTTCAAAACGTAGTCCGTCACACTGCTTTTACTTTCTGATTCATCCCATTGTTGTCAGTTATGTTGTTTCTTGTTCTCCATGTTGCTGGTTCATTGCCTCCAGCCTCATAAAACGTGCCACTATCGACGCGCTTAAAGTTGCGACATAGGAGGCTGCTAATTGATTAGAAGGTTCGGCGCTTCTAACTCACTGAAGCTAATTTTATGCCAAGTGCATTCTATGAGGTGAGATGAAGGCGGGTTACCCGTTAGCCAAGCTGCAGGCTACCTGGCGCGTCCACGGGTGGCGGATAGTGGCGCGGCCTTCAGTGAAGGTTAGCTGCAAAATAAGCAGGCTCCCGGGCCTGGCGAATAAGCAGTCGTGGACGCAGCAGCGACAGTGTTACCAGGGCGCGGTGGGCTGAGGTCTGGCGCACCGACTGCCTTATAAAATACCGCAAGGCCCAATGACGACACTGTGACATGGCGAGCGTGAACCGCCATTAAATAGGTTTGCTTGCCACCAACACCACTGCCTTGTGGTTAGGTTCTTGAGCCAAAGTGCTAGAGGAGACAACCTTGAACAAAGAATCCGAGCGGCCGTTGGGGACCCACCCGTGTTCCAAATTCCCAAGAAACCTTATGATGTCTCCTTACCTTACTACGACCACTGCTGCGGCGTCCGCGGGAACCGACGCGCTCCGCAACCGTTGTCCGGTAGTGTGAGCAAATAATGTGCAAGCTGGACTGCTAAACAAAAAACAGACTCTTGGTATTGGATGCTGGAATGTGCGAACATTTCTGGAACCTGGTACTCAAAGTCTGACAGCGCACAGTCTCCATAAATATCACGTGGATGTTTGTTGCTTGTGAGAGGTCCGACTCCCCGACTCAGGCGCCCGAGAAATTAAAATCCCGGGGGTCGATTCTTATTTCACCTTGTATCACAGCGGTCCGAGTGACTCATCTGGTAGACACGGTGTGGCTATTGCCCTCTCGGAAGAAGCTAACCGTGCACTACTAGCATGGGAACCAGTCAACGACCGAATGGCCTATGTTCGACTAAAAGGCCATTTTACGAACATCTCGGTCGTATCTGTGAATGTACCTACGTCGGCGGCTGAATAGCAAGAGAAAGATAATTTCTACTCGCAGCTGCAGGAGCTAGTTGAACGACTCCCTCTTCGAGATCTGCTAATTGTTGCTGGGGGCTGGAATGGCCGGACTGGGCCCGGTGACCGGACAAACAGCCACCTTCTTGGTCGTTTTGGGCTTGGCTCTCGAACGGACAATGGTGAGAGGATGCTGTAGTTTGCCGAACAGAACCGACTGTTTGTTACCAACACATGCTTTGAGCATCGTCACAAACATCTACTGACTTGGTATTCGAACGATCGCCTTACCGCCAGTCAGATCGATTACATTCTAGTTGGTTCACGGTTTCGCAGCTGGGTCCACGATAGCAGGTCGATGCGAAGTGCCGAAACTGGTAACGTCCAAGGGTCTGACCATGTTCTCTTTCGCACGCGCCTGAAGGTTCACCTCTCATCTGTGCCCAAACTGCCACGTGCGAGACGCCTTGATGTCGCAATGCTCCGGCAAACCAACACTACTGAGGCTTTAAGCACAGAAATCCAGTCCCGTCTTATGACCCAGGCTGACAACGAGGGCAGTAGCAAGTGGCCATCACTGAAGACATCCATCTATGGGGCAGCTGAGAAGATTCTCGGACTCACTCAGTGGCGCCGAAGTGACTGGATCAGCAGAAGAACCCTGCAGCTATCGGCCGAGACGACTCGAGCCAGGTCCCGGAACGATGCCTCCTTCCGCCAACGTCGAAAGCTGACAGCAACGTCGGCTAGAGATGACCGGCAGAAGTATTGGTCTGAAACGGCGACTTCTATGGAGCAGGCTTCTAATGTTGGTGACACCCGAAAATTGTACCAAATCATACGCCAGGTTAGTGGTAAGCCCCCGACACTCTGTGATTCTGTTCGCGATGTGAATGGAGGATTTATTGCCGACAACTCGGCCAAGGTCGATCGCTGGCGTGAACACTTCGAGCACCTACTCAACTTTGACGAACAACCCATCACACCCTCCCTCTCCTCCACAGCGGAGTTTCAATCCTCTCCTGCCTACGCAGTGTCGTGTGACATCCCTTCCGAAGACGAAGTTACCGATGCAATGCAGAGGCTACGCAACAACAAGGCGTGCGGAGAGGACGGTATTCCTGCAGAAATCTACAAGTCCTGTGTCGACACCCTGGCTCCTCGGCTTCATGAGGTGATTGTACAGGCGTGGCGAGAAGAGACCGTTCCCGATGACTGGGGCTCAGGTATCCTTGTACCTGTCCACACGAAGGGAGATAAGACAAGATGCGAGAACTACCGTCTTATCGATGTTGCTGCAAAGATCTTCGCTGTTCTTCTCAGGCGCTTCCAGTCTGTACGTGACTCCAGGACACGACCCAACCAAGCCGGATTCCGAGCTGGGCGTGGATGTGCGGATCAAATATTCACACATTGAGGCGCACTCTAGAATTCCGCCATAGCTACCAGCAACCGGCGGCCGTTTGCTTCGTCGACTTTGCCGCCGCATTCGATTCCATCCATCGTGAGTCCCTGTGGTGAATAATGGAACTGGATAGAATGCCGACCAAACTCATTGCGATGATTAAGGCCTTCTATCGGTCTACCACCGCACGAGTCCTGGTCCACAACAATCTCAGTCGTTCGATATCCGGTCTGATGTCCGACAGGGCTGCGTCCTTTCGCCCATTCTGTTTAACTACGTCATTGACTGGATTCTCGGCAAAGCCCTACGTGAAGAGGACGGTGTTGAACTTGCACCCGGACGCCAACTTACTACGCTGATGATATTGCGCTGTTAGCCTCAAACTTTGATAGTCTACAGTCAGTAGTGTCGCGGTTAAATGAGATCGCTATGTCGGTAAGCATGTCCATAAATTCCGGAAAGCCGAAGTTGCTCTCGTGCTGCATCCCTGACCAGGAAAAGGCACCCTTGGGGATTAATGGCCATCAACTTGAAGAAGTAGACAGCTTTTAATACCTTGGGGCGAGGCTGCTACCGAATGGGCAGAGCAAGGATGACATTGTCTTCCGTATCGATGCTGCTCACTGGGTTTTCTCAATCCTTCGAAAGCGCCTATAGATCCGACGTGACATCTTTATCGCCACGAAGATTCGTGTATACCGTGCATCCATCCGGTCAGTCCTCTATGGATGTGAATGCTGGGCTGTGCGCGCTGAAGATGAGCGATGACTGGAGGTCTTTGACCACCAGTGCCTGAGGCCGATCCTGCGAGTTAAGTATAACGACTTCATCTCACATGAGACAGTCCGCATCCGCTGCGATCGTATCACGAGGATATCTGAGGCCATTAAAGAAAGGCGACTGAGGTGGTTTGGACACGTTCTCTGTCGTCTGCCCCACGAGCTTACCTATGCTGCCCTCGACCCGGCACCGCAGCCCACCTGGAAACGTCGAAGAGGAGGGCAACTGAAGACCTGGCTAGACACCGTCCGTCAAGACATGGAAGCAGTTCTTGGACCTTCTATCTTCGGCCTCCGTCGCTGGAGAAGGGACTGGGTGGAACTTTCGAAATCCGCTGCCGCCAATCGCCACGCATGGTGAGGTACCGTTCGTGACATCATTGAGGCCAGCTAGATCAGGCATGATCACAGCCGTAACAAGTACAAGTAAGTATGAGGTTCAAGGTAGCCATCTGTATTGTGTTCGTACAGGCACCAAGCCGTGTCTAGCGCGCATCGGCTTGAATTCAAGCCACTACTGCATGGATTCTCGGCTATTTCTGTACCTGTTTGCCGCACGCACGTACGCGTACACACAAACACTCACGATGACAGTTTCCCCGACGATTTCGACGATGGGAACCACGCACTCCAACAAGCCGCAGCAGACGCTGAAGCAAGCCGCAACGGACACGGAGGCGAGCTGGGCAAGCTGCACGAAGGCTACAGCAAGCTGAAGCAACGCAGCGAACTACCGCGAAGAAAAAGGAGTTAAAGCAGACTCGCGGAGAACCTGCCCACTTGCTCGCCACATAAAGAGGGAGCCATTGCAGCCTGACTCTCTCTCTCTCTCACACACACACAGAAGCGTGAATCCTGATCGCGTGAAAAGCCTGCCGGCAGACCTAGACAAGTTACCGCTGTATGTGTGAGAGAGGGATACAAGAGTGTGGTGTGTTTTCCTTGCTGTAGCTGGCCTGAGGCCTTCTAGGTATCGCGTAGTTTGCAAGACTACTGACTGACGTGCTAACTGGGCTCCCTGGAATAGATGGTCGTCAGATCGCAGTGGCTTCTTCATGTAGCCGTGATGAGTGTATATCCTGTGAGACCTTCGTCTTTTCTTTATTTGAGTCTGGGTTGTAGGAAGCATACGCGAGTAGTTATCGGACATCTTTTTTCATGAGGTCTCTTGAGAATTTTTAGTACGGGTGGGTCACCAACAGCCGCTCAGATTGTTTGTTCGAGGTGTGTGTGTCGTAGCCCATAGTTGGATCAGGAATCCCCGCCGGAATCCAAACTGGGAGTAGTTGGGAGACGGAGAAAAGCCGCGACCTCGACCGGCTTGAGCCACAGGTCCGCGGGAGTGAGGTGGGTGCCTGGCCGAGAACTGCAGGCGAGGTTGTTTCCTCTAGCGCTCTGGCTCAATAACCTAACCACACGGCAGCGGTGGCAAGCGAGCTTATTTAATGGCGGTTACGCTTGCCATGTCAAAGTGCTGTCGTCAGTCTTGCCAGTACTCAGCCCGCCGCGCCCTGGTAGCACTGCTGCTTCTGGTCCACGACTGCTTATTCGACAGACCCGAGAGTTTCACAGCTAACTGAAGGATCCCCTACTATTCACCAGCTGTGGACGCGTCAGCAGCTAGGCTAACGGGTTACCTGCCTTCCCGGGTAACTTCGAAGTGGGGGTCAGCTCAAAACCTGACTAGACTCCGTCCGTCAGGACATGGAAGTGGTGCTTGGACCTTGGGTGTCCGGCGCTGGCGCTGGCGAAGAGAATGGCCCAAACTGTCCAGGTCTGTGCCCACGGATAGGCGCGCGTGGAGAAGCACCGTACGGGACATCATTGAGGCCGGCTAAATCAGCCATGATCGCGGCCGCAAAAAGCACTAGTTCAAGAAGCATAAGCCAGCTTCTGTGAGGCATGAAACCCCCTTTATTTAAGTCTGGGTTGTATAAAGCCTGCGCCGGCGCGCATTTGGCACACACAAATGGACTATTCACTCCTGTCAGCTCGTCTCTAGTCCTCTTGAATTAATCCTGCTATTGGAACCTGGTGGGAAGGGTGATACCGCAAAAGTCATGGCGCGGCCTCCTATACAGTGATGGTCCTCGTATTTTCAGATGGGTGTAAACCACCGCTTTAGCATGCTTGTAGGTGACCCTGTAGCGGTCTAGTATGGGAGATCTACTACAACCACTACACTCAGAGTATTCCGTGAGCGATAGGCGAAAGCAGTCGAAATGTTAGGAGTAGTTTATAAGTATACAATGCAAGTTGCCGTGAAGGGGCTGTTTGCTGGCGAGCGATAAAAGCGTCCGTCTGGGAGCTTGTCTGAAGCGGCGTGTTTAATGCAACCGTTCTGTGTACAAGGTCGCCGTGGTGTCTTCTGTATGCGTTTGCCACTGTTCATGTGGGGATGTGGGCGTGCGTGTGGGATGTCTGATTGGTCAGGTCAAAGGCCCAGTCACGCGAACAATAACAATGGATGAAGGGGCAGACTGAGCCTGTGAGTGCAAGGTAAGCGCTGTCTGCATATGTGGCCTTGACTGTGCTATTGTTGCTGTGTTTGCTAGTTATCAAGCCTGTGAGGGCCGCTCGGACGGAAGGGGAAAAAGAAGACACTGCAGCAGCCCCTAGGCCAAACCTTGCGGGGCATTGAGACAGCTGCCACAACCCCTTTACCAACCTCCCGTCTGTCTACTTCTAGAGGTCTTAGCTTATTTTGCAGCTAGCCTTAACTGACTTTCATTCCTCTCCACGGTCGAATAGATGGACAAGTAGGCCTGACCTGCCCGGCTTCCTGTCGTCCGAGGTTGGGTGTGCGTGAAGTTTAGTTGGATAAATTCAAAGAACTCGTGGTACCTGCACTTACTACCGCTCCGCCATTGCACGAGTTCTGGTCCACAACAAACTCTGTCAACCTTTCGATATCCGGTCTGGTGTCCGACAGGGCTGCCTCCTGTCACCCAGTCTGTTCAAATAAGTCATTCATTGAATTTTCGGAAAGGCCCTTCGAAAAGAAGACGATATTGAACTTGCACCCGGACGCCGACTAACTGATCCCGACTACGCTGATGATATTGTGCTGCTAGCCTCAAGCTTTGGTGGTCTACAGTCTGTAGTGTCGCAGGTGAATGAGATCGCTATTTCGATGGACATGCCCATAAATACCGGAAAGACTAAATTATTATCGAGCTGCATCCAGGAGAAGGCACCCCTGGAGATTAAGGGCCATCAACCTGAAGAATTAGACAGCTTTAAATACCTCGGGGTGAGGCTGCTATCGAATGGGCAGAGCAAGGACGACATTGTCTCCCGTATCGATGCTGCTCGCTGGGTTTTCTCAATCCTTTGAAAGCCCCTATGGATCATTTGCGAAATCTTTATCGCCACACAGATTCATGTATACTGTGCATCCATCCGATCAGTTTTCCTCTACGGATGTGAATGCTGGACTTTGCGCGCTGAAGATGAGCAAAGAATAGGGGTCTCTGACCACCGCTGCCTGAGGACCCTTCTGCTTAGATCTATGATCGCAACTGAAAGGACTATCGCAGAAGGTTAAGTAAGTTAAACCCTGACAACTGAGATCTTCAGACCCGGTCATGGGAAGGCCAAAGTGGTAGGAAGAGTTTATTCTGCATAGAAGGAGACAAAGAATAGGCAAGAGGAAATGGACTGTTAAACGACCGCACAACCGCAAGCCAGCGGACGGAATCTCAAATGATGTTTGCTCAGCAGTCGCCACATGAGGTCCTCTGTGAGTCAGCCTGTGATTGGCCGGAAAGCAGCAGGCGTTCACAAGTGCACTTCGACTTGAGCTAGTCACGACAAACGTTCACAAATGCACTTCGTGTGGAGCTAGTCACTACAGAATGACGAGTCGGTTACTCACGTGTAAGGCCTTTAGACATTTTAAACCACAGATTGTGGATTTGGACTTCAGGAATTGTCAAACCTGCGGTTGGACATGACTGGCTGATGAGGGTTTATATGCCACCATGTTAAAATACGTCATTGACTGGATTCTCGGGAAGGCCCTACATGACGAAGACGGTGTTGAGCTTGCACTCGGACGCCGGCTGACTGATCTCGACTACGCCGATGATATTGCGCTGCTAGCCTCAAGCTTTGGTGGTCTACAGTCTTTAGTGTCGCAGGTGAATGAGATTGCTATGACAGTTGCCATGCTAATAAATACCGGAAAGAATAAACTATTTTCCAGCTGCATTCCTGACCAGGCGAAGGCACCCCTAGGGATTAATGGCCATCAACTTGAAGGAACAGACAGCTTTAAATACCTTAGAACGTGGCTGCTATCGAATGGGCAGAGCAAGGACGACATTTTCTTCCGCATTGCTGCTGCACGCTGGGTTTTCTCTATCCATCGAAAGCGCCTATGGATCCGCCGCAAAGTTTCCATTGCCACGAAGATTCGTGTATACTGTTAAGCTTTCCGGGCAGTCTTCCTCTATGGATATGAATGCTGGGCTTTGTAAGCTGAAGATGAGCGAAGACTGGAGGTAGTTTAACACCACTGCCTGAGGACGATCCTGCGAGTTAAGTAACGCGAATTAATCTCCAACGAGACAGTTCGCACTCGCTGCGATCTTATCGCGAGGATCTCGCAGACCATTCAAGAAAGGCAACTAGGGTGGTTTGGGTACGTTCTCCATCGTCCACTCCACGAGCTTTGCTATACTGCCTGCGATCCGGCGCCGCAGCCCACCTGTCCGTCAAGACGTGGAAGCAGTTGGTCATGCGTGGAGGGGTGCCGTCCGTGACATCATTGAGGCTGGCTAGATCAGGCATGATCACAGCCGTAACAAGTAAAAGTACGTGCACTGTGGATGTGTGTGCGTGTGTTGTATGACCATTGATTTCGATTAAGTTCACCGTGTGCTCAAGAGCAGCGACGGTAAATAGAGCTAAGTACGAGCTTATGGTGTCTACCTCACTCAAACCCTCCACTGCATTAAACCGGTGACAAGACCGAAGTCGAGATGACCAAGCAGGCTTTGGGCGGAAGCCGCTTTCTCCAATGCAGCCTGAAACACAGCTTAACTTAGTCTTTAATGACAGTACACTTTGCGCGGGTACTACTGCACTGTATAACCTCACTCACCTATAATTGGTGTCTAGCCAGACTTTAGTAAGCCAGAACTAGTGCTGCTACCACCAATACTGCCACTTCTAATACTACTAACTAGGGTGTAGCTGAGTGATAGTATTCGCTGGTACTATTACTGACTGTATTGTAAGTCGAATGTGACGCTGATTAAAGTCAGCACTGTGCTCATATCCACTCAATCTCAACAAAAAGTGTAGTAGTACTGGTGCTAGGACAAGCGCCACTATTTGTCAGAGGTGACCCTGATTAAGCCAACGCTAGGGCTCATCTCCCCTTGATCTCTCGGCAAGCAGTGTGAGTTTTGGTTTCAACAATTCCGAGTAAATACGTGTTTGGGGCACAGCAGACGTTGCCTTGGTTGTACGGTGGATGTACCATGTGCGCACTCCTTCCGGTTAGATCTTTTCTGTAGGAGGGGATAATTGGACCAAAACTATGTTCTATGTTTTCCTTTGCTTTATATAACGAGGTACACCCCCCCCCGCGCTCCGACATTAACAGTCTTAATGCGTAATTATATAATTGCTACTTGGCACAAATCTCTTTACCCCACGTCCTATGCATGACCAGCCTGCTGCACCGATTTTCCGCGTTACCCTGTTGTCTCGTAATTTCCTCTGACGTTTTAGTTGCAGGTACCTAGTGCCAGTACCAGAGTCTCCGGTTGATGCACAGTGTAGTTTAGTTACTTCGCTTAAAGTTCAGAGGGGAGCCGCGATTTGATTGTGTAACTGAGACTATTCGGTGACTTAATGTCAGGTTTTGACGGCTTTGAATGGCCGTCTCTACCCAGTAACTTATGCCGATTAATAGAGTTCGTAAGTAATATTCTTCCGGTTTCGGAACCATTGTTAGCGCATAGTGGAGCTCATACAACGCTTGCCTTCTCAACTTTTTCTTTATTTAAGGGCATTCCAGAAACGTGGAAGCTACCGCCTAAATTGGACACGGGAACAGGAGATGCCCAGAATACATGTAACTTTGCGGCAAAGTCCGAGAAAATTAGGTTTCGGAATAAGGTGATGGCTAGGTTTGAGGTTGGGGTTAGGATCAAGGTTATGCTAAGGACTAAGGTTTGGGTTAGAGTTAAGATAAGGTTAGCAGCTTAGTTTCATGTTAGGTTTGGTGCAGCGGCATATTTAACATTTCCAAAATGTATCACAAAACCGCATATTTTAAGTGGACTTTAAGCGTCTGGCGTTCCTGACCTGTTAGGCAGTCATCCAAATCACCGTTGCCCCGTATTACTTTAAGATAATAATTATTCGGAAGTGGTTTAATTACTGCCCTGATTTGTAGCCGACGATTGCTTTGGCCTACACTGCATTGCACTGGAAAGGCGGGAACCGTATTCATTCGCCTCCACATTCTTAGGTCCGTTTGTGTGAGAAGAAGGTCTTTTGAGTCTTCAAATCCCTGCCTGAACCCGTCATCAGGGAAAATGATACATTGAAGTACCGGAGAGGGAGCGATTACAGCACATGCTAATGATATTTCTACACAGCCGCACGCCCTGATTAATTCGGATGCAAGCGAAGCAGTTAGTTTAAACGAAAGCCAATTTTTTGGACGCGGAATGTTGCACCTGTAACGACACTGTAGGTGTAGGGGGCGAGGAGAGACGCTGCCACCGGCTCTTAAGTCGCAAGCCAACGCCAGATGCCTTTTTAGGCATATTTGTTGAGCGCAAACTTCTCCGTTGTAGTTTTTCTTTCGAAAGTACCACTTTTGAATTCCTATTTATTACTGTAATTCATGTCTTTGCTCCGGGGGGTGGGGGATTGAAAAAAAAGCCGCGATTAAGAGACGTCGAGTGTTGTATGTAGAGTACCCACGCACGCCTCTGAAATTACCGTTTTCTCAACGGCGAGTTGTCGCCTAAAAGCCTTACTACAGGGATTTACCTGTCCTAAAACGCCACTGCCACTCGTCGTATCAGTCTGGTGTATGATGTGACTACCACCTAGCCTCTGAGTTTTCTTACCGGCTAATAGCCCTGATACAATTGTTTTTTACTGACTTTGCGGTTGTGTTCGAGTGATAATGCGCGCATCTTATCGATTGTGGCGACTATTTCGCACGCACGCGTGTGTATTTATGTGAGTGTATGTGCGCGCCACCGCCTTGGTGACGCTATTGGAGGACGCATTGTTGTGTGCTGTGTGTCATCTCTATGTCGTGCTTGCAAGCATACACACACACACACCCGCATCGTCTCTCTGTTACGCGTATGCTTGCGTTCGTATGCTTGGAGCGGGTGACGACTGCGCGTGCACGACGCATTTTCGTACTCGCGCTGGCTTTACGAGGTCACGTGGACCGGTGGGTAGTGGTTATCACCGTTCTATCTCATCGTCATCATCCTCAGTTCCGTAACACCTTTCTGCTACTGGTAGTGGGTGAACAGAAAGGGTACTTGTACTTGTTACGGCTGTGATCATGCCTGATCCAGCCACGGGCGGCAGCTCTCCATGCGTGATGATCGGCGGCAGCGGATCTGAAAAGCTCCACCCAGTCTCTTCTCCAGTCACGGAGACTGAAGATAGAAGGTCCAAAAGCTGTTGTTTTTATGTCTTGACGGACAGGCTGTGTCGAGTCAAGTCTTCAGTTGTCCCTCTCTTCGACGCCTCCATGTTGGCTGGAGCAGTAGATCGCGGGCAGCATAGTAAAGCTTGTGGGGCGGACGATGGAGAACTTACGCAAACCACCTTAGTCGCCTTTCTTGAACGGCCTGAGATATCTTCGCGAAACTGTCGCAGCTGATGCGGACTGCCTCGTTCGAAATAAAGTCGGTATACTCAACTGGTAGCGATGGTCAACTACCTCCGGCCTTCGCTCATCTTCAGTGCGCAATAAGAATAGGGGGTTGCTAGGAACCCCATTAATTTGAGATTGCTAGATGGTCTGCCACTGTATGGGGTTCATTTTCGGGTCTCTTTTGGTTAACCTCCAAACTTATTTGTCATAAATTTGGAGCTTATTTCTAATTTTTGCGATGGGCTTCTAAACTGCCCCACAGGTTATGAAAATTTGAAAGTTGGACAGGGTTTATAAATGTTTTATGGTCAATGCTCATCTTTCTCACACCGTCCGCATGACGAGGTCGGCATGTTGAAGTTATGGAAGCTGAGAAGGGGGGGATGAATAGACTAAGCTGCGAGCAATGTTAACAGGTCGATTACGCGTATTGGACGACTGTCATTGGGTATTGAGGCCAACGTGGGAGCACCACCTGACGTCGGCTAAGGAAGAGAAAGTGCCTGTCTTAGCATAATAAATATCGCACAGGATAGTTTGGTTGTATGCCTAACTGCAGGCTCATATAGCTTATAGCACGAAACTAATCGATACTTTCGTCTAATTTGATTGGTGGCAGCCGCCAGAGTACTCATCCCACAGCCGAAACTTCACAAATCCTCACTTCTTTCCACAGAAGTCGAGAGGAACGGCATATAGTTTATCTGATCGGTCAGTGGACTGGTACCTGGGAGGGAAAAGAGAGTGCGGTCGACTCAGCGCGTTTTCTCACTAAACAATCTGACACCCATTAAAAACGGCACAATACGCCAAGAGCTGTGGCTGTCTAAACGGACAGCTGTCTTCTCCGAACGGAGAGCGTGGCTGCAATGGGTCCTTGTTAGTACAGACTCTTTAGTACTCCTACTCGGCCCTAATCCATCCTGCCCCTCCCCCATGTTTTGTTTGTGTAGGAACCCGGTCCAGCGTGTGCAGGCCAGGCGTGTTTGGCTTGCGTAGCCGAGCTGTCAGTCAATGCGCTCGATCGCGCCTCCGTTTTTTTATTCGGTCTTGGCTCCGGTTTCAGGTTGGTGAGAGGGGGAGCTAGTGTGATAGAGGCATCATAAGTTCAAAAGCACCATTACGCGTCCTTCCCCCAACCGATTTCTGATTTCAACATGTGTTATGCTTTTTTTTTCTTTCACCGGGGTGTCAACGTTGTATGCTATTTTGGGTATGTGCATGTGCTTGTTCCGCCCGTCTGCATGCCACACACATCCGCAGCTGTGTGTGTGTGTGTGTGTTTAGCAAAATCCTAAATACGTGTCTTCTGCTCCCCCCCTTTCAGTTTCTGCGAGAATATCCTCTGTGAGGGGGAGGATGAGGAAGAAGAGGGTGAAGGTTCAACTGCCGAGGGGTCAGAGTCCGCAAAGCCGTCTCCTGCGGGTTTATCCGGTTCAGAATGTTCCACCAGCAGCAGCGGCACCAGCTCGACTTCCTCGGTTCTTAACGGGCTGGCGCCCCCGGGCACGACAGGACTTTCAAGACTGGCCGCAGTCGCGACCGCTGCAAGTCTCGGCATCGACATCTCCGAGCTCACCAGTGCATACCCGCGCTCGACAAAGTCCACCTCCTCTTCCTGTGCCACTAGCCCCTCCGGTGGTAGTGGTGGTAGTCATTTGGGCGAGTACGTGCGCCGGTACCGCTACCCCGACGGCGATACCCGCTACGATTGGCTGTCTTGTCCTCTCACGGAGATGCAGCACACGCCTGCACGTGCGGCCACTACTCACCTCTCTCTCCTTCCCGCTAGGGAGTCTGCTGGCGGTCCCCGTCTCGTCTATGACAGCTCCCTCCCGCCGACCTCAACGCTGACCCAACCGACCCCTGCAGCTGTTCGTCGGCGACCCTTCATGCTCGCCGCCGGAATGTCCAGCAATTCGAATTCCCTGTCGCGGCGGATGTTGCGCTGTGAAGAGTGCGGAAAGTACTATCGCAATGAGTACAGCCTGCACCATCACATCTGTCTGAAGCGGAAGGATGTCTGGAAGAAGGGCGATGTGCCCTCAGGTCTGATTGACGGTCAGGTCATCTACTTCTGTCCGGCCTGCAATAAACCCTTCAAATGGCTCGGCAATCTAACCCGACACTACTACGTGCACACGGGGCAGCGTTTCTTCAAGTGTGACATCTGCCAGAAGGAGTTCTTTTCCGCCTATCAGGTGAAGCGTCACATGAATTCGCACACGGGTCTGCGTTTCAATTGTGAGGTCTGTGATAAACCCTTCACCTGTAAGTACGCCTGTGCCTGGCATATGCGACAGCACTCCACCAGCACCGCCTCCTCCACCGCCTTTGTCGAGTGACGAAGATTTGGTCGGCAGACTCGTCGTCTCACCGCCTTGAGCAAGTAATAAGGCTTGTATTTTGTATATTTGTCTTTTTTCTTAACTTTCTTGCCCGACTCCCTTCGTTATGGAGGGTGCAGATCTTTTCAGCCCTCACAAACCTGTACATATATGCATTCACACACACCGAACTGTATATTGTCTTTCCAATCTCTGCCCCCTCCCCCCCCCCTCCCGGCTATATCTGGCCTCGAACCCTCCAGGAACCACGTCCTCGCCCTTGGAGACTCGCGCGCCTTTTTGCACTTGCTTTGTGTACACATTCCGGGTGTTCCGAACGGCAGCTGAGCTGAGCTGCTTGCTTCTTGAGCTTCCTCCTCCCGTCACACATTCTTTCTTTGCCTTTTTTCCTAGACGAAATCATCATCGTAACTGCGACAAGTTTACCGTCGTGAATATACTGTTGCTTTCTTGATTCTGTTCTTCTTCTTCTTCTGCTCAGGCACTGGAATAACTACGCATTCACGGATTCTATGATTGGGATACCAGGAAAATCGGGCCTGAAGGAATTAAACATAGGTAGTTTTGGAGCGAGGACGTTGCATGTTCAAATCACGCCGGGGTCACCAGTGTCGAAAGGGGTGATCGTCGACTATAGAAGGCTTGCCCAAATCAGAATAGGTATGACAGTGTACTGTTAAAAAGGAGATAACAAGAGGTTCTGCAGAAAAGAGCGCCTCACAAAGAAGTTGTTGTCTGTGTTTCTGCGCAGGGTTGGAGGCGACCCGTGAAATGTCCTGCAACCAATCAGGAAATGGCTCACGC
This sequence comes from Ligula intestinalis, assembly GCA_036362985.1. Lineage (NCBI taxonomy): Eukaryota > Metazoa > Platyhelminthes > Cestoda > Diphyllobothriidea > Diphyllobothriidae > Ligula > Ligula intestinalis. Next base: position 94,176,771 of record JAYGXS010000002.1, read on the forward strand.
TGATTGGGCAGCATTCACGGCAGATCGAATAACAGCGTCCGGGGTAGATTTTGAGTACGCAGGATTTGCTGCAAAGTCACGAGGAGTCACGCGAGGCCCTGCAGCGAGTTGGCCATGAGCGCGGGCGGCAGCGCACAATGTGACAGCAAATAAAATGTGTGTCAGCGTAGGGAATGCTCTCAGGACCGCCAAAGTTCTATTGTCGTCCACTCTCATTTTTTCTGTTGGAGACGATGGAGCACGAAAAATGGTCTAGTTATTTACGCTTATGCCTCGTGCTCAGACAGCAAACCTTGAAGTCGGTAACTCTTCTTCATCGTGCCGTTAACTGAAATGGATCTAGACTTTTGTCTGTTACGGAACTGCCACGTAAGAGTTCAGCCGATTTCCACCATGTGCCTCGCAGCAGGAAGGGCCCGGGGGAAGGTGATTGGTGCATTAGCTAGTTTTTCTTACTAATCGGATACCTGTGTTGCACCCGTCACACTCCTGGACTCGATATCGAGACGGGGTCTAGAATATCTGCTGGAGTCAGGCGCAGTGTCTGAGAAAGTTAATCAACGGCCCGTCTGCGCGTGCCATGCACTGTCTGGTCCGCGAACGATCGATCAGGTTTTCACCAAGAGGAGCGGAGGTGGCTTGGACCTCGTCTGCATAGAATTTTCGTAGGGTTCATATTAACAAGGAACTATTGAACCCGACTCAGTCATTCCACACGCACGTGAGGTCTGAGTTATGCTACCAACTGGCAGCATCCCAGCCATGACTTTTAGCTCCTCGTCATACCTTCAAACGCTCCAGTTTTATCATACTGGGAGGTGTTCTGATTTGTCGAGGGGATGGGGAATATAAGTAAACGATGGTTGGGGCTGACTGGAGCTTCAGTGAGTGGCGGTCCCGTTGTGGTATGAAGCCTGTGAGTAATTGTTTTGTCTTAACAATGCGCGTTCTTAGGTCTAGTGTTTGGCGTCTGGTCATCGTATGCCGAATCGCGCCCCCTTGAGAGGACTCTGACCCTCAGCGTTGTTGTCGACGTAGTAAAGGTTTCACCGAGTCGAGTTATGTGGCCTGCAAACTGTTAGGGTAGTAGTTTTCACACAGTCCTCCAGGTAAGCTGATGCCACGTCACTCACACACACGCCAAAGTACCACTTGAACATTTTGCACTGACAGGACCTGTAAATTTGGCCTATTGAGGTGAATGTTTGCAATAAGAAGAGAAGAAGCAGGCCATTCAGTGACTCATAAACTAAGAACGTCTCGGCAACCATTAGCCGCCTCACACCACGTGAAGTTGGCGTTTCATACCGACCATCAGCAACTAGCCGGCACCAAGTAATGAGACCGAAAGATCCGCTACCATGATACGAAACATAAAGGGTCGTTTACCGAATTTAAAGCAGTTGTGGGCAAAGCAGCCGCTCACGAAGACCACTTAATACGCGGATGGCTGAACACGCTTCAGCAGTGAGAGGAAGGGACAATGACCCCATGGCTTTATATGCTGTGTTGAGACATTGGCTAGGCAGAGTAATTAGTCATGCGGGCGGCCAGAGGTTCCTATGCAAACGGGCCACATTGCCGAGCTATCGTCACGCCAAGAATAGGGGGTGCGGACTAACAAACAAGTATCGGGTCATATATTTCCACTGGCGATGAATGTGGAATCCGCTAATTGAATCGGGCACTTGTTTACATGGAAAATGCGTCTTATAAATACTACACCCCTGGTTTCCTAATCTAAGGCTATCTCTGGTAATGGGATCGAATGAAAATCCGAGGCGTCAGGTCAATAAACGTCACGTTTCAGCGAGCACACATGTCCGCGTGTACACGTGAGTCCAGATAAGCACGCTTACCTAAGTTCCACTCGAATAAACCACCCCACGGCTAATGCAGCAAAGACCTTTGCAGATGACATCCGCTCGGGCAATTGCAATACACCAATGACAGAACACTTGAACTCGCTTCGCAGTCATTCAAAAGCAACTATAATCACCTCACACAACACACAGTCGACACTCTCAGGCTTGGCTGGACGCAGTCAGGACCAGCCCTGGCTTCGATAGTGGTCACTGCCACCTGGGACAGCAATAGGAGTTCTGTACACAATAAACCACTCCTTCTACTGACTCTTGTCTTTTAACTTCCAACCTGGGATTCGACCTGATGATTGTAGTGGTCTAGGCACTGTTTTGACCCGCCTTTGTACTTCTAATCAGCACAAACCGGTACCCCCAAAGAGCTCGTAAGAGAGACAGTTAGAAGACCAGAGTGTCCTCGAAGAAGAACACGGTACAGCCAATCATGATCAGGAGAAAATTGATAGTCACGCCGCGCTCTCGTGACAGCTGCGTAAGAGGAGTTCGCGGGCCTGAGAATGGCGTGCCACTTGTGCAGGCTATCAATCTGTTAGGCGTATGCTAACAGAGTAGTCGTGGGAATGGGCACATTCCCAGCACCTCCCCTTCAAGTGTTTCAGTACCGCTGATGGCGTGGACTGACCTGTAAGCGCTGCGGACTTTGGCGAGCATGGTTAGTCTGGCGTGTTGTGGGCGGTTTCAAGTCCACCGGTGCGGGGAGTAGGAGCTGGTTCCAAAAGCGGTACATCTGAAGAGGCTGTAGGAGTCAGTTCGGGAGCTGACTGGTCCGCTGGAATAGCGAAGGTGTCCATCAGGATATCGAGGGGCAGTGAAACGCCTGCTTTGGGTCCGCTGGGGTTGCTGTGCTGCCGCCGTCGGATCTGATTGTGGTGACGAACCCAGGTGTCATCACCGACGGAGATGTCGAACAGCATGCTGCCTTTGTGCGCTGTTATCGTCCCCTCAATCCAGCCTGGGAACCCTGCTCGGTAGTCGCGAAAAAAAAACCGGTGTTCCGACGGAGATCTTGCCACGAGAGACAGGTGGAAGTGGCCGTGGGGACGGCAGATTAGTAGGCAGTAGCGCATGGAACTTCGTTCGAAGTTTCCGGCTCATTAAGGATTCGGCGGGGGAGACACCAGCAGGAGACGCCGCGTTAGGGGAGGTCCTGTAGGAGAACAGGAAGGCCTGGAGTATCTCGTCCGTAGTCCCCTCCCCACGAGCTATCAACAGGGCTCGTTTGAAGATGTCGACAAAGCGTTCAGCCTGACCGTTGGATTGGGGATGGTAGGACGGGGAGCGCAGGTGATGGATGTTGTGTTGGCGGCAGAAATCCTCAAAGGCAGATGAGGCAAATTGCGAGCCATTATCCAACACCAGGACATCCGGTAGACCGTGTTGGCTGAAGATGCGCTGTAGGGAGGCGATAATAGCAGAGATGGTTGCCGGCTGCATCGGTGCAATCTCGGGCCACTCTGAGTACGCGTCGACCACAATTAGGTAAGTGACACCGTCGAGTGGGCCAGCGAGGTCGAGGTGCACACGAGACCAAGGCCCAACCGGAGTTTGCTATGGATCTGGCGGTTGAGGAGCAGGCAGCCTAAGGAATGCAGTTGTCGGGGCCTGCAGGTATAGCCGGAGTCTGCACTTGATTACAAACAAGGCGGAGCGGCGACAGAGGTTGGAACGGCGCTTGGCGTTGGAATTGGTGGGGCGGACTTGTTTGCGCAAGGTGAGGATCGGCAGAACCCTTCACGGTGCCCCACCTGGTTACACTTCTGGCAGCGATGTTGCCGAAATGTGCAGTCCCGAAGGAAATGCCATGCGCCACAGTGCCGACAAGGAGAGGGCGGGCATTTCGTCTTAGGGGCTGGCTTGGGCCGCGAAACCGAAGGTGGCATAGCTGTTGCGACCGCATTCACGGAGCCAGCAGTAGAAGCGCCTTGGACCATGGCTGAATCGTGATTGAGGTTGATAAGTGTTTGACACTCGGCAACCAGTTTATGGAGGGTCACTGAGCTGCTCTGTTGCACGCGGGACAGAAGACGCGTCTGGATTTCGGCATCCTTGGGGGACTGTAGGCCACAGATGAAGATAGGGCATTTTAACTGGTCTTCGGTTAGAGAGCCGAGTTTAAAACGCCCACACTCGCGATTCACAATACCGGCATACGTGATGAAATCATCAGATTCCTGTTTGCACAGCTGGAAACACTGAAATCGGGTGTTGAACAGTGAAGCCTGCTGACCAAAAACCTGCGACAACGTCTTCAGCGTGTCCGCGAAGGAAATGTCTCTTGGATTCTGGGGCAAAATGAAGTTCGTGTAGCGTTCGTGCTCGGCAGGACCCAGTTTGCGAACGAGGATTCGTACTTGCCCTGCGTCTTCTTGGGCAGCCAGATCGACAGAGAATAATGTTATAATGTTCTTCCTTGGCGATTCAATAGGGCATAATTCGACGGTGACACGCGTCAGATGTCATGGTTACAACACTATCGACGCTGAACTTGTCGTTATAACAGTAACCGCCAAGGTCTGATAAGGTAAAAGACTATTTGCATTGTTAAGCCCTCTTGACAATAGAAGAGGAGACTTCAGAAGAGCAGTGGGGACAGTTCGATCGTCGCTCTAGACGATGTCCACCACGAGCTACAACAATCTGAAAGCAGACACAGTGACTATAGATGAATTATAGTGAAAGTACAGTCGCCGGATATACACTTGCACATCTGTGTCACGATAAAAGTCGGGAAAATACGGCAGGTGACTGGTGCAAAATACACTCCAACACGCGCCACAAAAACATCGCCCAGCTAGGTAGGCTCCCACGTGTGCGGGAGCGCCAAAAAGCCACATTAGGAAGGAGCCATTGCAGCCTGACTCTCAGCCCGCCCGCCAGTCAGCCACTCCACTCCACACAACAAGACACAGACACTGGGCTGACTGCGTGGTCCGAGTTATCCCGTCAGTTGGCAACCCTCCAAGCCGCGGCTTTTAGCACACCGTGGTAGAAGCTTCAATCGCATCAGGTTGTTTTGAAGTGTGGCAAGAAATACGCTGAGGCTCGACCTCACTCTCTCCCCCACCGCCAACAACAGACCACCGCCTAGCTGATCTGCCGCCTGAAGTATAATTGAGAAGTGAAGATTGGCAAACATATGTTTTCAGCAAATCATCGTCAGGCCAGAACATTTGCAAGGTAATGAAAACTATACAGATGGACAAGGTTAAATAGTGTAGTCTAATTGCAATTCATCGTTTACGCGTCGCCCGCATGGCGAGGTCGGCGTGTAGAGGTTTGTGCTTCCGGGGAGGAGGGGTAGGGGGGGGGTAATTGGTTTAGGTTGTGGGGTTGATCAGAGGGCAGATGCATGGGGGGATAGTTGCTGCTATTTGCGCACAGTGAACGACTGTCACTGGGGCGTGGGGGCAAAGTGCGATCGTCACCTGGCGTCGGGGTCGGCTACGGAAGTGAAAGGGCTTCTGTCAGTTTCTTCTGGTTTCTTCCGGTGCTGTGTTGTCAGAAGAAACTGACAGAAGCCCTTTCACTTCCGTGGCCGACTCCGACGCCAAATGACGATCGCACATTGCCCCCACGCCCCAGTGACAGTCGTTCACTGTGCGCAAATAGCAGCAACTATCCCCCCATGCATCTGCCCTCTGATCAACCCCACAACCTAAACCAATTACCCCCCCCCTACCCCTCCTCCCCGGAAGCACAAACCTCTACACGCCGACCTCGCCATGCGGGCGACGCGTAAACGATGAATTGTAATTAGACTACACTATTTAACCCTGTCAATCTGTATAGTTTTAATTACCTTGCAAATGTTCTGGCCTGACGATGAGTTGCTGAAAACATACGTTTGCCAATCTTCACTTCCCAACTTAAGAATGGGAATATTTGCAGAATGAAGTATAATTGACACTTATACAGTATGGCGAGTGCTGCAAGCTGCAGTCCGCAATTTGGAGAAGACCGGTAAGCAATCGCAAACCGACATTGAGTAGGGTTGCAATACTATTTATCATGCAATCCAATTTCAATTATTTTCAGTCACGCTAGGATGCCGACTCTGTGATAGGCTTCGTTCTGACCGCTTCGAAAAAGTTGGTTCTGTAAAAAATGGTTACTCAAATTGTATGCATTCTTTTCATTGATTTTGACTGCCTTTAAAAATTCAAATTTATTTTATGGAGAGCATGCACGAAAAAATCCTCTCTTGTACTTAATTGATAGGAAATTATGTCTTCTTAAAATGTTTTAAAGGAAGGATTTCGCTCGTTTTTTGAAAAGTTTCCAAATTGCCGAATAATTTTGAAACCTACAGACTGCTAGAACTGAATTCAAGTTTAACTAATTGAATGCTGTGTTCATCCTGTTTAAGGAAAAGTACGTTCTTGCATACGGTTTGAGGAAGTGGCTGCATAACTCTCATAGAATTTCGTAATAGACTTGGATCATGCTGTATATATTAGGGGCAGCACTAACAAATTGACGCATACGATGTATTACGAATGAACACCGCACAGTCGTAAAAAAACTCAAAATTAGAATTTTTAAAACCGAAGGAAATCCTTCATTCAAGAATAAAACTTAAAGAAGGCTTTATTTCCTATAAAATAATTACAGAAGAGGATTTTTTCGTGCATACTGCCTATAAAATATTTTGAATTTATAAAGGGCATTCAAAAACACGATAAAAATGTATGATATTTAAGGAGCCATTTTTTACAGCATCAACTTTTTCACAGCGGTCAGAAAGAAGCTCATCAGAGAGTCAGCATCCTAGCGTGACTGAAAATAATTGAAGTTGGCTTGCATGGTAAACAGTATTGCAACCCTACGTAATGTTGTTTTGCGATTGCTTACCCGTCTTCTTCAAAATGCGGACTGTTGCTTGCAGCACTCGCCATACCGTATGTATTTATGTTCGCCTATCAACTTCGATGAAGTCCACCAAGTGCACCAATCAGGTTTGTACAGAATGTGACAGTCTCCAGGGGTAGCTTTAAAGTGATAGAGGACGTAGTTAGCGCCAACCGCACTCTCCATCTTCGCCCGGAGCCTCAAAGACTAAACGGAGCCCGGCGTAGGCTGCTTTCTCCAACGCAAGCCGAACATCGTCTAACTTAGTCTTCGCTGACAGTAGACTTTGCGCGGGTACTACTGTACTCTCTACCCTCTCTAACCCTTAGTAGGTGTGAAGAAAGGGCCAAGGAATCCGAGACTGACATGGTTACTACGGTTTCTACTAATACTGACTATCAATGCAGCCGAGTGTTAGTAGTACTGGTACTCTTTCTGACGCTAACATTTGTCAGAAGTGACGCTGATTTGAAATCAACGTCCTCTGTCCTCAGCAAAGAAAGGATAATCCGGGTTTATGTTTTTTTTTCGAGCAAATACATGTTCGAGGCCCTGCGAACATCAGGGCTTGCCATATTTTCCGCCCTCTCCAATCTATCCTCTCAGACTGTGTCCGTTTCAACTAGGAGTGGAACTACGAGGACTAAGATAATGTTGCTATAAGTACTTGCCTATGCTATGTAGATGCGCGCTCAGAGGCCCGACCAACAGCCATCATTCACGCATCCTCATTCGCTGCTCATCACATCTGCACCGCGTGGACCGCATGGACATCTGCTAAATTATCACACGCATCTCCTGCTCACACCTCGGCTGGCACACAGGCGCGTTGCCTGGACCTTTTTGGTCATTTGCGACATGCAGTGTAAGGTCACACCCATCGTTCCTACGTGTGATGTTTGCACCAACGCCGCTAGTGACGGGCTAACCATTGTGTGTGCATGCGCTCGGCACTCGAAGATGCTTGTGTCACGTCTGCGCTAAAGTTCATAAGTAATTGACTGACTAGCCACTGCCGGCTGTTCACTGGCGCCTGGGCGATATTGCGCGATCGATGCCCCCCCCCTCCCTAGAGAGTTCCCCCCCGTCAACCACTGGGTCCTTGACGAGAGCTTGATCCAGGACAGAGGGTCAGACCGCAGTGGTTTCTTCCTAACGTGGCCCTCAGATCCTCCTCCCACCCTCCTCTTGAGTGACGCCTCTTTTGCTGTAGTGGTGGTGGGGGAATATCCGCGTTCTAGGTGGAGATGCAGCATCAACGCAAAGTTTCGACTTTGGGCCGGGGAGGGAAGGCGTCGTCGACTGCCTAGAGGGCATTATCCAAATAGCTCTCCTTCAAAGTTTGCTTGTCCACTGGCCAAAAACTCACCCCGTGTCGGTAGCTGGATCTCCATGGCTCCTTATTTATTCCCCCCGCATCATAGAGAAACTGTCAATTCTATTCCCCCCTGACAATTTCAAATTTGACACCCGCGGCGCTCTACACGCTCCACAACAACACCACATTGCTAGGTAGGCTCCCACGTGGGAGCGCCATGAAGGCCACGTTAGGAAGGAGCCGTTAGAAGCTGACTTTCAGTCAGCGAAAATCCACAGTCCTTCCCAACCAACTGTGGAGTTCTCCAAGGGTCTATATTATCCTCTCATCTCTTCTCCCTCCACAGTGACGACCTACGATCGTCAAACGAATGCTTGTTTTTTAAATATGCTGATGATATGGTTATTAGCCATCCTCTCAAAAGTCAGTCACATCTGCAAATACTGAAGGATGGCCTGGACCATGTCTCAACATGGTCGTCAGCAAATGGCCTTCTACTTAGCGAGCGAAAGTCAGTCCAGTGTATTTTTCGACACACTGCGACCCTCTCCCAGTCCAGAAGTTATCGACATTCTGCCCACCGAAGTATCCTCTTTCCGACACCTTGGTGTTACACTATCATCCAACCTTACATTTTCTCTTCATATAGAAGGCCTTTTTATCAAAATCCGTAAACTTTATATTATATCCGCCGCTTGCGTTCATAGCACATACCGCAAGCCCTAATCTGGTGTTTTGAAGATGCCTGTATTCTCCCCCTTATTTTTTACCGTTCTCCGGTTATTTTTCCAGCCTTACTTAAAAAGACCTTGTTATTTTGAAACGTAGCCTCCGAATGCTCGCTTCAGCTGCCGGTATTTCCCATGTTTTTTAGCCAACACTATAATACAGCGCCACTTTAAAACGGTCAAGCCATTTGCTGATCGCATCCAATGTGAGGTCACTCACCGTTCCCACTCTGAACTAATGGCTGCGAAGTCTTCCCGTCCCATGCATCGAGGATTCGGTCATATGTCTTGCCGCACATCTGCATATCAGCGCTCTGTACTCCCATTCCTAGCACGCTACCTCACCTGTGAAGAAGTGGATATCGAGAAGTTGAAAGCTAACCCGTCTCCATAGAAGATGTGCATATCGTGTAAAACTTTAATTTTGAGTATTACGTGACCTTTTACCATGGACCTTATTGACCTTATCCTTTGCTCTACGTGAATGGAACCATTTTTGCTGAACACCCACGCACCCATCATTCACGCGTCCTTATTCGCCGCTCATCGAATCTGCACGGCGCGGACCACATGGACATCTTCTGCTCACATCCGCACCCCGGCTGGCACACAGGCGCGTTGCCTAGGCCTTTCTGGTCATTTGCGACGTGCAGAGTAAGGTCACACCCATCAGTCCTACGTGTGATGTTTGCGCCAACGTCGCCAGTGACGGGCGAACCATTGTGTGTGCATGTGCTCGGCACTCGACGATGCTTGTGCCACGTCTGGGCTCAAGCTCAGCAGTGACTGACTGACTAGCCACCGCCATCGGCTGTTCACTAGCGTCTGGAAGAGGTTGCGCGATCAATCCCCGCCGGAGCGTTCATAACCCGGCAAATCGGTACATTTCCTACAGCTGCTGGTCCAGATGGTGTTTCACAATCTCCCCTTAAAATCTTGCTTTTTTCAGTTAGTACCTGCCCTGACACATTTTATCAACTTGGAGTCCAAGGTTCTCAATGATTGACGTTCAGTGAGAATCACTCCAATCCCCCAAGAAACCCCTCCTTCTGGTTCCAAATCCTTTCATCCAATTGCCTGGACTTCTGCCCTACGAGTTGCCTTAGACGCGATCACGCCGCTCTCCTCCAGTCTTTCTGATCACCCACAGTTTGAATATGATACCAGGCCTAGACGTTGTTGTTCTTTTAGACCGTTCTGCGCTAATTGATTTAGGTAAGGGCTGCCGTGTGTACAGCTCTCTCGGCTGTGACTGTCTCTTGGCTTGGGAACTCTTTCACTTACCCCACTCAATGCGGCAAGCAAAAATCCGCCGTCCTTCCCAACAACTGCGAAGTTCTTCAAGAGCCTGCCTTATCCCCTCATCATTTTTCCTCCACACGGACGACCTACGATTGCCAAACGAATGTTTGTGTGTTAAATATGCTAATGTTATGCTTATTGGCAATACTCTCAAAAGCCAGATGCACCTCCAGATACTGACAAGTGGCCTAGACCACGTCTCAGCATGGTTGTTGGCAAACAGTCTTCTACTAAATAATCAGAAGTCAGTTCCTTGCGTTTTCCAATTGCGATTTTCTCCCAGTCCTGAATCCTTAGACATCATACCCTATGAAGTATCCTCTTTCTGGTTCCTCGGTGTTCCTCTGCCATCTTATCTCTCATTTACCCTTTATGTTGAAAATCTCTTCATTAAAATTCGTACACTTCTATATTATATCCGTCGGTTACGTTCATATCAAAGCTCTCAAGCCCTTATCTGGCCACTTATAGAGGCCTGCATTTTCTACCTCATTCTCTACTGTTCTCCGGTTATTTTCCGGCCTTGCTTATAAAAAGATCTGTTGATTTTTAAATTTATCATCTGAATGCTGTCTTCAGCAGCGGATGTTTCTTAAGCCTTTTAGCTGATATTATAATACAGCCACACCTTAAAGCAGTCAAACGACTTGCTGATCGCATCGTAGTGAGGTCGCTCACCCTCTTCACTCTGAATTAATGACTTTGATGCCTCCCCGTACTATGCACTGAAGATTCCGTCATGTGTCTTACCGTACATCGGGATATCAGCACTCTGTATTCTCATTCCTAGCACGCTACCTCACGTGTAAAGAAACAGAAATCCCAAACTTGAAATTAGACATGTGGATTTCGTGTAAACCTCTAGATTTTGACTGATCTATTTTCTTATCCCTTGGGCTCAGGGAATGGAACCATTTTTGCTGAAAACGTTGGATATTTACCTTCAGAATAAAGTGCAATTTTTCCTCACCCTCATACTCTATGATTCGGGACTTTAAAGGCGGCAAGCTGTCGAGATAACTCAGCCTCCCTTGGAAGGAGGGTCAAACTGCACGCGGTGGGCGCTAAACAATCAGTCGGCTTGATTCGGCAAAACCACTGGGAGAGTAAGGTTCACCCAGCGCTTTTTTCCACACGTCCTTGACGAACGGTTGACTCAGGACAGAGCGTCAGACTGCGGTCCTTTCTTCCTTATGTGGGTGTTAGAGTGGTCCACTCATCCTCAGATCTGTAGTGGCCCCGAGCAGCTACTTGAAACCCAAGATCAGCCGCTGATGCATGGCGTCTTTGGTCTGTTAGGTATCGCGCCCACGCCAGCCTTCGTGCATCTCAAGGTCGCGCCACGACCGCTAGTCTAGACATAAGCCGTGTGATTGGCTGCCATTACAAAGCATTCGCCGGCGTTCCGGCGATTCTCGACGCTCTCGTCACTCCGAAATTGATACCCTCGCAGCCGGACCGCAGTCATCCGAGAGTCAAAACTCTTTCCATCTATTTTCTTATACTTCTGTGCAGAATGCCCTATCCCTAACACTCTGACCTTCCAAAGACTTCTCTCTCATCTCCCAAGGAACCTGGGCCTGGAAGATAGCAGTTACCAGGGTTTAACTCACTTTACTCCCTGAGATAGATCCTGCGCCTCCTTTGTGACGCCTCTTTTACTGTAGTGGCATTGGTGGGAATATCGGCGTTCTAAAAGGACATGCGACATTAACGCAAACTTATGACTGTGGGCGGAAGGGGGAAGGCATCGTGGACTGCCTAGAGGGCATAATTCAACTGGTGTTCCTTAAAAGCTTGTTAATTCTCTGGCCGAAAACCAACCCCGTGTCGGCAGCTGGAGCTCCGTGGCCCCTTATCCACCCCTCCCCCCCTGAATCACAGAGAAGCTGTCAACTCTATCTCCCCTGACAGTCTCCAATTCGGCACCTGGGGTGCTTTCGTAGGAGCCTACCTCGCTGACTCACGCTGGCTTCGTTGCCAAAAGCCGGGCAAGTTCACTCTCTACGCGCGCCGGCTCAACGCCTACGCACTATGTCTGCCTTTGTTTGCCGCGCACTCGGCAATCATCGCGCGAGACAGGGACTCCCCCACTGGTGTCTGTCCTTGGCGTTCACCAATCACCATCAAGGCCGTCAGACAGGCAAAAGTCTTTGGCGACTGACGTTGGAGTTACTCGGCCTTCCGCCTCGGCTCGAGACGGACGCGACACTGCAGTGCTCTCTCACGGTGCTAATGGTCGAACTAAACGCCAGACCAAGTCAGCCACCTGTCTACTCTGCCTTCCCTTGACTTCCTCTGTACCTTATTTCCTATACTTTCTCTTCCACCCTCTACTCTCCTGCCCTTCCAAATAAACACTGCGACCTGCAGCTACTCCTACAACTCATTTGTGCTGCATTACAAAACCATCGGACCTGAAAGATTAACCGAGGTGTAAGGTCGTTCATTCAGTTCTTTGAAGTTTTATTGGGTCTTTTTCTGACAAAAAATATTCGGTTCAGTTCACTTTATTGGGGTAGGGGTACATAGACTGGCATGCACTTTATAAATTTCTCCTTGACCTCTCAGGTCTCCGGGTGGGCTAGGTGTAACTGACCACGGACGGTTAGCCGAAAGCATCCTTTCTGTATCATTTCTCGATTTCTGACCATTCTGCTCTATTTTGCTATATGCCAGGACACCGGATCGGATAGGGAAACTCGTTAGCCTGGAGTGACTAACAAAAGTTTAAGCAACCAATGAATAGTAATTTAGGGGGATTGGTTGCCCTAAACGTTTGTTAAGTCTACCTTTCCTTATATCATTGTATATTTGATGAATTAATCGAAAACGTTCGTTCGCCTAACTTGACTTCCTGAATGCTTGGATGGGTATCATCGCTGAACTTAAATAAGGTTTTATTCTCAGCTGTCCGCCCTTCCGAATTTGATGGACTTTCCTTCACGTACATCTACGCCTTCACATGCTCCAGTGGGGCAGGTTATATTGGTCGAACAACCAGGCGGCTATTCAAGCGCATGCGAGAACACCATCACATTTGGCTAAACCAAGACGAGGTCAAGTCAATATCTAGCGTGATTTTGCTTCCCTTGGTTGACAGTGGTAGAGATGTTAGTCAAGCCTTTCAAATCATGTATAAAATGCCGGTGAAGCTTTCCAAATTCCTGCGTCGGCGGATACTTGCGACGGCAGAGGCAGTCTCGCCAAACGACTTACTAAGGCGACCTTTGAAACATTTGTAACCCAGCGCAGGCCTGGCGTCACGGTTTGATGGCCACGGTGCCGTGTTAAGCACCTGCCGCTGAGTGACGGGCTTCCAGGTATGCTGCGCCAGCGAGACTGTAATCAGAGTTGTAGTGGAGGACCACCCCTAGCAAGGTTATTATGGTCATAGTAAAAGCACGAGGGTGTGGCTTTTCAGGTGACCTTGAAGCCGCCGGCCATTGAAGCGGCGTGCAAGTCGCATGAAAGGCCTGATTGGCAGACGAGCCGTAACTTCAGTGTACTGAAGGCTACGCATTCAGTCTCCATGACAGGGGGTGCCGCCCAGATCTTCGCTTCATGGCGAACGAAAGCGTTTATCGCGAAGTTTTTGCAGGACTAAGGACACATTTTATTGCTGCTACTATTAAAGCGCACACATTGGAGAGTTTTTGGAAGGTAAAATACGCATTCATTTAAAATCGAATTTTTACAGGGCACAAGGTCCTGCGAAATGGGTAACGGAAATTGAATCATCATTAATAAGAAAAAAGTAAAAAACGCCGAATAAAAATGCATCTGATTAGAAGGCTGTTTCGTGGAAGGCAGACATATCGTTGTCATACTCAATTGCTTGACGAATTTATTTTTTAGGTGAGGATAACTTATATAGCCTTCTAAACAGAACAAAGGAGAGGGAAACATCTACAATATAGGCTTTTACGGGGAACTGATTTTATTATATAGTTAGGGTTAATTGAAGGGTTAGTTTTAGTTTTGGCGTTTAGGTAAGTTAGCTTTATGCTTAGTCTTAAGGTAAGGACCAATGTGAACTGTATAATTAGAATTTAGGATTGCGATTATAAATACGCGTTAAATTTACGTAAGAGGTAGTTTTAGGGTTATAGAACGGGAATGTTCACTCTTCCCGGAAGTAGAAGAAGAGTGACCTTTACTGCTAAGACAGGCAGTCTGTGTTACAGCATCCTGTCCGGGGAACTATATAATTAATGCCTATCGATTTTCTGAGAAGAATCAAGGACCTTCTTTTAAGTATTATGAACTCCGATGCATACTGTGGCTAACAACTTACCACGTACAATGAACGTTGCCCTCCAACTTAAACCCAGCTACATGGTTTGCCATGTACATCTTAGAGGACTTGGTCTAACTATTATTGGTGTCCAGAATGGGAAGAATTTCTTGTTTAAGTTTTATCGGGACAAGGTTCCCCTTTTTGAAATTCATAAACCGGCGGGGTGGGGGGCAGGGGCTGGACTACGGGGTCCAGCATCGCGTGCCGATATGGCTACAGTGAACCCAGAGTGCACTGTGCCTACCGAGAAGCGAGCAACTTTGCATGCAAAATAAGTTAATTTCTACAAGGTATTCTTTATCGGTCTGGAGAATACCCACAAACCCATTGCAACGCGATTGCGGAATCGGAAGTTTGACCATCGATTCTGATTATGTCCGCCGTATGCGCCATACCAAAGTGAGCATAGGGGTGGTGAGTTGCGAGGGAATTAGCTTAAAGTGATTTAACCTCACTCTCTCCTTCTCCTCTCCCAACTGGAGCCAGCGACATGAATGAGTCAGGAGAACTGGAGACGGAAGAGGGCATTGCAGGGGTGAGGTGGGTCAAATCCTAGCTACTGCGATCTTCAGGCAGAGTTTCTTCGGAGAGGAGAAGTCATGCAAAAGCCAGAGTGGTGGGAACACTTTATTCTGTACAGAAGGAGTGGCAGAATAGGTAGTAGGAATTGGCTGTCAGACGACCGCACAGCCGCAAGCCAGTGGACGGCGTCTGAAGTGACTAGAGCGTAGAAGATAACCGGAAACCCAACGCAAGCTTTGTTCCTGCAGCCAGGCAGGCAAGGGTGCACTCTGGTTGGTTCGAGTTCTCAAGTGGCATATGTCCACTCAACCTCGGGGCTGGCGTAGGTGACCGGTAGGTGTGCACTCATTCGCAGTGGTGAGCCTTCGCGTGATGATCGTGAGCGTGCAGTTGTTGTAACGGAGGCCCAGGCCGAGATATTACCTTGCCAAATTGTCGTAACGGAGGCCCAGGCCAAAATATTCGCCATCTAGGTGCACCTCATGTGAGCCCCCAAAGAGAGAACATGACAGGAAGTGTGCAGAAATGGAAGTCTTTGAGTGTTCTATGTACAGCAAATTTAGGGAACCAAAGGTATGCCAACGATGTCCCTTGAGCCAATAAGATTCTCTCATGAGGTAGTGGCCATTCCCATTGGCTATTTGCTCAGTGAGTGAATGTAGCTAGGAATTCAAATTATCGATTGATTGTCTAGCTCGACGTGTTAGGACGCGCATAGGCCGATCGATAGCCTATTGTGGACGTGGCTATGGTTTGCAAACCACCGCTTGCGAAGGCTGTTGTAAGGCCGCCCTAATAGGAGTGAGTCACCACAAATGCACCGATCTAACCTCCTCTTCCTTCCCTGTAAAGTCATGTCTTTTCTAAGACTGGTGAGTCAACGGTTGATGATATGGAGCAGAGTAACCGGCATGGCGTAAATTATTCGACTTATCGCGCGTGCACAAGCGCACACTGTAGTGTTGGCCAGTGCTTGGAAATTTTCACAATGGGATTGATGCATGACTGCGAGTGGGACCAGGGGAAGTCCACACAGCGTCCGCGGGTTGGACGACGGTGTGTGTAGCGGGTCTGCTGCCCACCTCCCCTAAACACGTGGTCTCGTGGTGACAATCTTGGTCGTCCAGTCTCGCTCGACTTAGCACGATGGGCGATGTTCGCGTGTGACGCGCAACCTTACCACTCGCGCGAATGGGGCGCACATACGCACCCCAGACTGGTCAGGCCAATCAGCATCCTGAAGCTGACTCACACAATGCTCGCTCTGGGCCCCTTTAACTATTCCCGCACTTTGGATCCGGCTAGCCTCCTGGCTGGTCGTGCGCTCCTAAATCAAACCTCTTCCTGCTTATTCTGCATTCCTATTACTCTGGCCTGTACCAACTTCTTCACTCATAAGGAACCATGGTCTGAAGATCGCAGGTGCTAGCGTTTAACTCACTTAACCCCCTGCGATACGTGCATGAACTTGCGTGGTAGTTTAGCGACTGTTTCTGCGTCTGTGCACATGACCAAATAGGACCATGTGGAGGTGGATGCAGACTAGGCGAATAAAGAGTGTTTTGCTTAACGGTATTTTTCTCCCTAAATAGTCCGCACTCTACATGCGCTGGACTGACATTGTGGCGGCATGTGGACAGGCCGGGCATAATTTGAGATGCGCACCCATAACAAATGTCGCACATCGGGGGGGGCTGGTTCGCGTAAGTGCAGACCCATGTCGCGCCAGCCATCTGTGCCTAGCTCCACACGAAGCGTACTTGTGAACGTTTGTCGTGACTAGCTCCAGTCGAACGCACACTTGCGAACGCTTGCTGCTTCCGGCCTCTGGAACAGCCAATCACAGATCGACTTACAGAGGACCTCATGTGACGACTGCAATGCAGGCATCAATTCAGACGCCATCCGTGGGGTTGCGGTTGTGCGGTCGTCTGACAGTCAATTTCCTTGGGCCTATTCTCTACTTCCTTCTTTACAGAATAAATTCTTTCTACCACCTCGGCCCCTATGACTTCCCTCCTCCTAAGAAACCGGGCCTGAAAATCGAAGTTGCTAGGGTTTAACTTACCTAACCCCTGCAACACCCTCTTCTGTCTCCAGTTTTCCTGATTTAGTCATGTCACAGGCTCAAATTGGGAGAGGAGGATGAGAGAGAGAGAGGTAGATGCTTTGAAAGTATACTGTTACTACAAATTAATTGACGCTCAGATCACCGCCCTTGTGCCAACTTTCGTATGGTGTATTTTGTGGACATCATGAGAATCGATGGTCTAACTGCCAGTTTCGTTATAGCGTTACAATGGATTTGCAGGTAGTCAACCAGGCCGATACTGAATACATTGTACGCATTGATTTAAATACCTTGTTTTGCATGGTAGCCTGCCTGATGATGCACGGATAGGCTGTTGGCTTCTCGGTCAAGCTTTGTGAAGAATCACACATGCTCCTACGAGGAAGTTGAAGTGTGGTTGACGGGACAAGATTCTATTTTTTGGCACATTTAAAACACCTTGGCTCTACTAAAAACACGACCTATATCCACAATGTCTGAAGGATGACTTGACAATTTTCAGGGGCTGCAGCTTTGCGCTGCGTTCTGGCTAACAAAATCGGAAGAAAATGGCTTGAAGCAGTCTGAATATGGCTTGTTAGTCCACACCCCCAAAGATAAGTTTCAATACTTCAGCAACGTAGAACAGCCGCTTCCGTCTTATTCAGTGATGCTGGTAATTGCCCTGTGTGTCTGAGGTTTCTGACTGGGCCGAGCTGAGACAGAGCGATACTGCTTCCGGTGGGACAGTGCCGGTGAAGTTCTGTTGGCATGGATGGCTTTGTGTCGTTGACTTGACTTACATTCTAAATCATACAGTGACGGTTTCTGTTTGCTTCCTGGTTTTTTGCTAATGTGGCTGTGTGCGCATCAAGGGAGTTGGCTCCTGTGGTTGCGCGCGCAGATGGGTTCGCCGGCCCTGCGCCCACCCCGAATCAGCTAACTGGCTGGTTCGGACGGTGGCCTAATGTTGGGGGTGGGGAGAAAGTGGGGTCAACGGTTCTGTAGTAACATTAAACAGCTTTTTATTTTACTCAGTTAAATATGTCTTGTAATTAATTTGGCACACGTTTGAATAAGATGCAAAATAAGCACGTGTGCTCTTAGTTGCCAACGTCTTTGTTCTTGTTTACTACTTTGTAGCTGTTGGAATACTTCTGCCTTAGATTCCCGGATAGATTACTGCGTATCCTCCAGTTCAATGCACTTTCCTCACTGTAAACACTCAGACGTGCTTAAAACTGTCACGGTGCGCTGTAAGCTGTGACTTGAAAGGCTGCTAACTGATTGGATAACTAAGACACCGCAGTCAGCTCAGCGTGTCTTGTTGTGTGCAGTGGCTGATTGGAGGGGTGAGATTCAGACCGCAATGGCTACTTCTGAATGTGGACTTTATGATGCTCTCAGACAGCTGGGGTCCGAGTCAGCTGTGGTGTCACGCTTAGGGGCGACTTCGGATGCGGCAGCCACCTTTTGCCCTTGTAGTGACTAGCTCCACACGAAGTGCACTTGGGAACGCTTGTCTTGAAGTGCTGTTTGTGAACGCTCGCTGTTTCCGGCCTCTCGAACAGCCAATTACACGCCGACTCACACAGGATCTCATGTGACGACTGCCGAGCAGACAGCACTTTAGACGCCGTTCGCTGGCTTGGGGTTGTGCGGTCGTTTGGAAGTGAATTCCCTCTGACCCTTTGTCTACTTCCTTCTGTACAGAATAAACTCTTCCTACAATTCTGACCTTCCCATGACTTCGCTCCTTTCTTAAGGGACTGGGCCTGAAGATCGCAGTTGCTAGGATTTAACTCAATTAACCTCTGTGATACCCTCTCCCACGTTCTGCCTTTTTGACGCTGTCTTGCCACTGGACCCAGATGGGGGGGGGGGGAGGTTGAACAGAGAATGACATAAATGCATCGGAAGACTACTCTCACTATAATTTAGCAAAACTCGCCGTTTCTTCATCACCCCGCTGTGGAGCATATTATGACCTTTATCGAAACCGGCGTTAGAAGTGTCATCACGCAAAGGCGATTCGACCGCACTATGCCAAGTTTGATACATTTCGTCTCCTGGGCTCTGGAATTTATAAATCAATCTAAAGTAAGCAATGGGGTTTTTCGCGGAATAACCTGGCTGTTGACAACACTGCTTGTTTAAATAGAATGTGTTTGTTGCCATAGCGAGAAAGCAAACGTCCATACACTTCGGTACAGTGCATTCATAGTTTCAGTGTTTACTTTGTTTTTTTGCATAATCCTAGTCCGTGGGACCCGAACCACCCTGAGCCACTCCGTTCTACTGTTTTTTCTTGTTTATTTTTGTAGCTCACGGGGCGTGAACCCACACGATTTTATACCTACGGTCTTCTTGACCCTGTCTTCACACCGGGCCTAGCTGGCGCAGTGAAAGCTAGAGTGAGGTAGATGCTTCAAAAGTCTACTCTCAAAATACTTCAGCGAATGTCAGCGTTCCTGCACCGTCCCGCCGTGGAAACAAGCGGTCGAGCTGTCGAAATATGGTCACGCGCTAGAGTCACGAAATTTCTAATTTACTGACAGATGTAAGGACCAGAATAATTAACTTCTACCTTTTTTACTCATGCAACTAAAATCGAACATGCGAGTCTAAGGAAGTAACTGAGAAGAAGAAGATTATATCAAGGGAACTCAAAGGCAATCTATCTAAACATCGCTCAATAAACGGATACCGATCGTATGTCTAATGAAGAATCTGCAATGGAGGTCGAAAATTCAGGCGAATAAAAATGCTGACCAAAATCTTCTTTTCTACTTTTGATCAACTCTTTTTGTTGGATCTAACCAATCTCAATGCAATGGCTATTGTTGGATATTTCGAAAAAGGCCTCCTATTTAAAGATATTCTTATTGGGTTATACTGGTGCAATTGAAAAATAAACTTGCGCATACCGTTAACACTTAGTATATTTTAGTAGGGGCCTGCCTAGTATACTTTTTATTTGACGTCGTAAGTACGCGAACTACTCTACTAGTTGTTTTTTTGTTGTCGTACGGTTTGGAACTCGAAACACCACGGTAAATACGCGAATTTGATAAAGGAAGATGTCTGGAGTCAAAAGTATGTCGAATTTACTGACATAATAACTTTTCCAAAATCCTGATAGGGCTTCAAACAGACTCCGACTACTTTCATAACTAGCAGGATGACTGCGTAAAGTCGTATATGACCCGTAAATTGGTGCTGGCAAGTCCAGATGATAATTTGGAGATTAGGTCAGGTCAGGTTTATCAAGGGAAATGTAGGCAAATGCCTTTGAACTCCCCATTGGTATAGAGCAGCTATGAAATGCATTGGTACAGCAGAACATTTCTAATAAATGGAACTGAGTAGAGAGGACAGACAGTAAAAACTCCTTAGACATGGTTCGAAAATTCTAAAAGTTTGAATGCTACGTGAGGGATCTTAAGGAGAAAAACTGTCGCTCGTGACGGGTGGAGGAGTATATGCGAGATAGGATGGCATATACTCCCTCCACCATCTGCCTCAGAGCTTGCTAATGTTCCCTCGTTACGTAAGTGCACTCCAGCCCTTTGCATCGACATCATAAAAAGCGCTTAAATTACTAATTGCTCACATTCCGCGCCCGTGATCAATGAAAATTACTTTCAGAAGATAAAATGGTGAACATACGTTTGTTTTCGATGATTCCCATCGGGCCTTCACATTGATATGGTTTAGGGAAGGGTCACCTAAAGGGTGTAAATAGTTCCATTCTAGCGCACCTGGTAGACTCAGACCATCGGGTGGATGCCGAAGAGGCCTTCCGAGTTATCTAAAAGGTACCTTTAGGCTACTCAACATTTATTGGACAAAGTCTCTTGGCTACGGCAGAAGCGGCCGCCATCAGGCTACGCCGACCGATCCTGTGCGCTCAAAAGAACTTCGTCGCGGCGCCGCAGTTGCCATGGTCGAAAGCTGCTAATCCAACAGCCAGCAGCTTAACAGCTCAGCCGACTGCCAGTTCCCCCTAACACTAATCAGACTTTGACCCCCCATTCCCCCTATCCTGACAACAGTTCTATTTTTCTACCAACCCGCATTCTTAATTTACTTGGTTACCATATAAATGTAAAGGCCTGATGAGAATTATCGAAAACAAACGTATGCTCGCCATTTCATCTTCTGAAATTTTCAATGGGAATTTTCGCAAATTTAAGAAAATTACTTTGCCTATCTTGTTTTATCTTGGGTTTGCAGCCACGAAGAACTGCGTCTGCATGCTATTAATGCCATTGTGTGCCGTTTTAATAAGCTTTGTTTCTCTCTCCTATTTTAGCCCTGCCCACGGACGCCAACCGGCAACGGAGTTTGGGTAGTGTCTATCAGTCGATGACTGAATGGTTACCCCGTCTCAGGAGGGTGTTGGCCCAGGTTTCGTGCAGGTATGCTCTCACCCTTCTGAGATCCAACGTCTGTATGCATATGCAATGCCGGTCCTCAGCCAACCACGGTCCCTGCGGCCTGGAAGGCGCAGGCACTTTCTCTCACTTCTGATTCCCTGTTGGTGACTGCGCTCGCGCTCCCACTGGGTTTCAGGCCCCACTGCGGGTGCCGAAAAGCTAGGCGATCACTATGCGGTGGAGGAGAGAGTGAGGTCGACCTCGGCGCGTTTCTCTCCTCACTATAATAAGTCAGAATGATCTGAATTTATCACGGTGCGCTAAAAGCCGTGGCTTGGAGGGTTTGCCAACTGACGGGAAAACTCGGGTCCCCACGTAGCTGCTCCTTCTGTACGCGAGTGTTTGTGCGTGCGTATGGGAGGAGAGGGAGGACTGAGAGTCAGGCTGCAATGGCTCCTTCTTAATGTGGACTTTGTGGTGACCCCGCGCAGTCGGGAGCATACCTAGCGAGATGGCTGTGTCAAGTGTGCGCGTGTTGGGTGAATATCGCGCCAGCCATCTACACCCTCCCTCATCCCCGGTCTTACTGACTCTGTCTTTACACCGGAAACGGTGGGAGTGGTGAGCGAGTGGGAAGATTCCCCGCGAGTCTACTTTAAATCGGGTTTTCATTCGCGGTAGTTCGCTGCGTTGCTTCAGCTTGCTGTAGTCTTCGTACAGCTTGCCCAGCTTGCCTCACTGTCTGTTTCGGCTTGCTTCAGCATTTGCTGCGGCTTGTTGGAGCACGCGACTGCCCAGTGTCAAAATCGACAGGGGTTTAGAGGGTCGTGCCTGGCTGACTAGCTCGCGTCGAAGGGCACTTTCCCAAACGCTCACCGATGTGCTTTCTCGACGTCTCGATCAGCCAATCATAGTTCTCGCATCTATGAGGCGACGAATGAGGAGCTTGCACGCGTGCCCGACGCAAGTTGCCTCTCTGCACAAAATCTCCAGGCCGACCTAGCCAATGAAAGATTTCCATCTCTCTGTCTTCTGGCCTGACTACTCTAAGACCTGACTTGGGCCCGGTCAACCTACTGATCGGATGTATCGCTCCCAAGTCAATCTATTCTCCTCTTCCGTTGTGTACACAATAAACTCTTCCATCTACTCTGGCCTTTAAAGACTTCTCTCTTCTCCACTAAGTAACCATGGTCTGAAGATCGCAGTTGCATGGTTAGACTCATCTAACCCCCTGCGATAGGGGAACCGCCAATATGCTGCCCGCTTAGAGTGTCATCTGGAAACCCACAACTGACATGCATAATGCAATTGGAGTAACTCACTTCAGTTGACGCAACTGTGAAAAACTTCGCAGCCTCGCTGGAAGTCGAACCCACAGAGCAGGGAAGGCTTCTGCGCAGCCAACGAGGCTCACCGTGCGCCGTGAATTTAATTACGCTCGGATCGATTTTACCTACCTAATTTTATCGCTCATATGGCCTCCACCATTACGGAGCGGAAAGCTGACGGTCCAGGCAGGATTTCATAAGCAATCCTCTAGAATCCACCAGAATGCCTACTAGGCTTACTTAGTTATTAGGGAGGTTTGGCAGATTTGGCTAATTCAGTCGACCCAGTTGTAAAAAAATTTTCGGACTTGGCACAGCACTGGCTACGCAGAAGCCTACCCAGCTGTGTGGACTGGACTCCCTTTTTAGGCCGTGAATTTTTCAGAATCGTGTCAACTGAATTTAGCAAATCTGCCAACCCTCCCATTTTGAGTGACATTGGCAGTCCCTAAACAGGGTGAGATGACCGGCTACCTGCCCCAGTCCTTTTTCGCACCCAATTAACCTTAGCACTGCAGTTATGCGCATAATTATTCGAGGCTGCGCACATGCACATGTAAAAATCCAGGGAAGCATCGTGTATGGTTAGTCCAGGCCCTGGCATCAGCCTATCGTCTCTTATTTGCTCTTCCGACAGACCGACTGAGAGTTGACTTACAGTGTGCTGACTGTGTCCACAAAAGTGTTGCCATGCGGCAGCAACTGGCTTTCTATTTACTGTGGCGAAGGGGACGATTCTAACTAGTCACGCGCGTCCTCTCATTTTATGACGTCATTAAATTCTGCTAATCTAGTAATTTTTGCCTTGTTCAAATTTATTCTGGGCAAACAACGCTTCAATAATCCCTATTCACTAATGACGGCAAGTTTCGGCGTCATGGATAAATTTCCTTGGAAAATTCGTCCAATTGGACTTCTTTCAAGCCGACGCTAACGTTCTGACCACGTGCACTCATGACATTCATCGCAGTGCAAATAAACAAAGACGGATAAAAATCGGTTCATAATGTGCGGAGTAGGCCAAGCGACCTGCATGTATGACAATTTGCATGCAAACGGAGGAAGAAACAAATGGCAGGTAAATTTGAAAAATCCTCCACAATGAGATGACCAGTTGCATGTCTGCGTCTTTTTTTCGCACCCAATTAGTCCTAGCACTAGAGTAAGGTGCAAAATTATTTGAGGCTGCGCAAATGCACCTATCAAAATCCAGGGAAGAGTCGTGTCTGGTTGGTCCAGGCCTTGGCATCAGCCTATCCTCTCTTCTTTGCTCTTCCGACAGACCGACCGAGAGTTGACTTACAGTGTGCTGACTGTGCCCACAAAACGGTTGCAATGTGGCGGCTGGTTTTCTATTTACTGTGGCGAAGGGGACGATTCTAACTAGTCACGCGCGTCCTCTAATCGGCCTTCTTCGTCAGTGCTGCACGCGTCAACAGGCATGCATGCGGACCTTGGATGCTGCCACCACCACAAAGCCGGCATATGCCACTAATGACTCAACTTCGGCGTCCATGATCAATGAGACCCCCTTTGCCTGTTTGCTTTATTCTTAGGTGTGAAACCACGAACAACTACTTGTGCATGCTATTCATGCCAATGTGTACCGTTCTAATAAGCTGCCCGCTTGATGTGTCATTTGGAAACCCATAAATGTATAGATTAAAGAGAAGATGCTGTTTCGATCACCGAAAGCATAGTTTTATTAGTCTGAACTTTCGAACTCCTACAGCAGTCCATCTTCAGAGATAGGAAACAGCAATAAATGGGCGGCTAGTTATGGCATGTGCACAATACAAAAGGTTTGAACGTGTAGAAAAAGTTATAATTGTCTGGCACCAGTAGATGCTGTCCTGCGCAGGTATCTCCAGATCCACGGCACTGATGGTTAATTGGTCCTCTCCCACTCCTACCCTATGACGTTTACGTGACTTTTTATCCTGTAAACGTTGCTTGTTTTCGTTAACGATTTTATTTCTGCAAATATTCCCACCCAACACGCCGATCTCGCCTACTTGCGCAGACTGACAAAGTCCGCAGTGGCCAATCGGCGCCCACACCGGACAATTAGTGATTTTCTATACGTTCAAACCTTTTGTTTTGTAGACACGCCATAACTAGCTAATCATCCTTTTGCTGTTTCCTATCCCTGAAGATGGATTCCTGTAGGAGATTGAAAGCTCAGACTTATAAAACTATGACTCCAGTAATCGACGCAGCTTCTTCTTCTCCATCTGTACAGCTAGCTGGGATGTGACTCTTTCCCCAAACCCATAAATGTCACCTATATTGTAAGTGGAGTGACATAGGCAGTCGCTAAACAGGGTGAGAGCGATAAACACATTATTTTGGAAATATAATTCCAAAATTTACATCATGAAGTTGGTTTGGCAGATTTGCTTCATTTGAGTTGACCCAAGTGTGAGAAACTCTAAGCGTTTGGCGGGATTTGAACCCACGCATCAGAGAAAACCTTTGCCGGAGGCTAATGCTCTACCGCTAAGCTACAAACGCCCGCTTCACGCCATGAGTTTAATCACACTTGCATCGATATTACCCGCTCAAGTTTTCGCTCATATGGAATCCACCAATACGCGAGGAAGTTGACTGCCCAAGCAGGATTTCCTAAGCAATCATCTAGAATCCACCAGAATGACTGCTAGGCTGACTTAATTATTAAGTTGGTTTGACAGATTTGCTTAATTTGAGTTGACCCAAGTGTGAAAAACTCTAAGCGTTTGGCGGGATTTGAACCCACGCATCAGAGAAAGCCTTTGCCGGAGGCTAATGCTCTACCGCTAAGCTACAAACGCCCTCTTCACGCCATGACGTCCTCCAGTCAAAAGAAATAAACTTAGGCGTATAAACTGTCAACACCGGAAACCAAAAGTAATCCATAATCAATAATGACGATACTTTTGGACATCGTGGATAAATGTCCTTGGAAAATTCGTCAAATATAGGCTAAATTGGACTGTTTTGGAAACGGCGCTGGCGTCGTGAGTTCGTGAACTCATGACCTCGATGTAGTTCAAATAAACAGCGAGGGATAAGAATCGGTTCATAACGTGCGAAGTAGGCCAGCCGATATATATATATATATATGAACAAAAATTTGCATTCACATAGAAGAAGAAAAATGGCGGCTCAATTTGAAAAAATCCTCCACAATGAAATGACCAGTTGCATGTCCGCGTCTTTTTTTTCGCACCCAATTAGCCCTAGCACTAGAGTAAGGTGCAAAATTATTTGAGGCTGCGCAAATGCACCTATCAAAATCCAGGGAAGAGTCGTGTCTGGTTGGTCCAGGCCTTGGCATCAGCCTATCATCTCTTGTTTGCTCTTCCGACCAACCGACCGAGAGTTGACTTACAGTGCGCTGTCTCTGTCCACAAAACTGTTGCAATGTGGCTGCTGGTTTTCTATTTACTGTGGCGAAGGGGACGATTCTAACTAATCACGCGCGTCCTCTAATCGGCCTTCTTCGTCAGTGCTGCACGCGTCAACAGGCATGCATGCCGACCTTGGATGCTGCCACCACCACAAAGCCGGCATATGCCACTAATGACTCAACTTCGGCGTCCATGATCAATGAGACCCCCTTTGCCTGTTTGCTTTATTCTTAGGTGTGAAACCACGAACAACTACTTGTGCATGCTATTCATGCCAATGTGTGCCTTTCTAATAAGCTGCCCACTTGATGTGTCATCTATAAACCCATAAATGTCGCGTATCTTGAAACTGACAGTCGTGAAACAGGTTGTGGAAGAGATACACTTTACTTTTAAAATATAATTCCAAAATTTTCAGCAAACGACCTCCTCCAATCAAAATAAATAAACTTAGGCGCATAACCTCACAACACCGGAAACCAAAAGTAATCCGCTAGATTAGCAGAATCTAATGACGTCATAAAATGTCGTGACCTCTTATTGAACTGCAGATGGTTGTTGCCTAGTAATAAGAGGATGAACTTCAATTAAAAGAAGAAAACCAGAACTCTGTAAGTAGCTGGACACTGTGATCAAACTCGTATTGCCGTGGTTATAATCGATAAACTTATTCACGCTAATTCGCCACCCTTAGGGCTGACTGCTACCCTGTCCCCTGCCTCTGTCCCAAACCCCCCCCCCCCCCCATTTTAACCACGTGCTACATGCTTTCATGAACATGCACTAATATGAACTGTCATAATGTGACTATTAGCTCCCCCGCTCTACCTCTCACCATGCGCCCGCATCTATGAATAATTTTTTATGCTCCTTTTACTTATCGAGTTTCACCCATCGAGGCTGACACTCAATTGGACAGTTAATTATCTTACTAATAGGCGACGACCGTCTGCAGCTGAATGAGAGGTCTCGAAATTTTATGACGTCATTAAATTCTGCTAATCTAGTGATCTTTGGCTTGTTAAAATTTATTCCGGGAAAACAACGCTTCAATAATCCCTAATCACTAATGACGGCAAGTTTCGACATCATGGATAAATTTCCTTGGAAAATTCGTCCAATACAGGCCAAATTGGACTTCTTTCAAGCCGACGCTCATCGCAGTGCAAATAAACAAAGACGGATAAAAAGACGGTTCATAATGTGCGGAGTAGGCCAAGCGACCTGCATGTATGACAATTTGCATGCAAACGGAGGAAGAAACAACTGGCAGGTAAATTTGCAAAATCCTCCACAATGAGATGACCAGTTGCATGCTGCGTCTTTTTTTCGCACCCAATTAGTCCTAGCACTAGAGTAAGGTGCAAAATTATTTGAGGCTGCGCAAATGCACCTATCAAAATCCAGGGAAGAGTCGTATCTGGTTGGTCCAGGCTTTGGCATCAGCCTATCATCTCTTATTTGCTGTTCCGACCAACCGACCGAGTTAAATTACAGTGTGCTGACTGTGTCCACAAAATTGTTGCAATGTGGCTGCTGGTTTTCTATTTACTGTGGCGAAGGGGACAATTCAAACTAGTCACGCGCGTCCTCTAATCGGCCTTCTTCGTCAGTGCTGCACGCGTCAACAGGCATGTATGCCGACCTTAGATGCTGCCACCACCACAAAGCCGGTAAATGCCATTTAAAAAAACAGTCGAATCTGGCATGTTTCGATGAGGTGGTCCAGTGCGCAAACATCTTGCCGTACGAACGTATGCCAGGGTCCTTCGCTAAGTGTCATATGCTGTTGTGCATTCTGCCACGCAGGCCTGATGTCTACGGACTGTGAAGGCTTTATGTGGAAGTCAGTACACAGTCAGTTTGAGCAAGTATGCACCTGTGAATACCCATTCAGTAATCAGTGTCGGTCGTCATTGTAAGGTTACCTAGGGGCTTTCCACACCCAGCTAGGGTGACTGAATATGGTTGAGGAGAAGGCGGTTCGGTCGCCGGCATCATGTCCTTATTCACCTGAGCTTTCAAGGTCATACAAGAGTTCATCCTTGGAGATAAAAGCGGCAACAAAATGCGGTGGGATCCTTCATTAGGTCCCAGAAATTGTTGAAATAGTCTAATTCTCCCGCAGCGAAATAGCACACCATAAATAAATGCAGAAATTTGCTTACATTTCTTACTTGTTTATAGGTTATTGGGTGTGGGAAATTAAGAAATTTTTTACTTCATTTTACTTTATAGTTTATTGGGTATCTTGATATTCCTGAAAATGTTTTGTTGTTAGTAGGTCGTCTCCTTCAACTTACTTGAGCTCAAACTTATCGTTCTGGCGTTGGATTAACATAGATCGTGGCGCAAAGCACCGCGCACAATCTAAATTTACATGCGCAGCAACTTTATGTTAGTTAATTTTATTAGGTTTACTTAACTTATTTATATTTAAGTTCATTTTAAGGCTTTTTTCGGTTCATCATTATGCTCACTATTTTATTTGGTTTTTGGATTATTTTTAGTTAATTGAGTTTAGCTCACTTCAAAATTAAACGCTTTAGTTAGTTGATTTTAGCTATAGTTAGTTATTTCCTAATGTTTGCCTAATTGTACGATTTAATTATGGCACGCTTTTTTGTCCACAAACATTAGATTATTGAAATAATTATTCCTGTTTTTTTTCCTACGCTATAAACTTTATTTTTTCATTCACATTTCATTTTCTTTGTTTTATTGCCCGGCTGGATGCCCTTTATTACGCCGGATCCTGTATTACAGAAGGATGGTGCTTTCGCGTACTGGTTGTGAGAGACAAAGTAGGATTCTACCCAAAATGCAAGCATCTGTTAACAGGTGCCGGAGAGTGCGAGCTAGTCACGAATCAGTTACGCCAGTCTGGAGATGACAGCGCAGGACCCTCTATGCCAGATACCGGAAAGAAAGAGGTATCGATTGACTCGATTCTCACCGAAAGCACAGGCTTTAGACAATTCGCTGTTTTTTCTTGCTTCTAGGGTGGGCGATTGCCTTCGTGGCGTCGGGGTTAGACTCGTGATCCGCTTGGTAGGTGCGGGCGGCCACTGTTCTAAGTGTATATACATCTGGAATGCAAAAATTAACCTTGACTCATGAGAATACGTAGGTGTTTCGTTTCATTCCGTAGCTCTGGTACTATGATGAACCTTCAGTATTGGAGGCTTACTATTTATAGGGGCAGGTTAATCTGAATTCACAGTTTATATCTCTGAGAGGACCGGCGTTCCAAGAGAAGATCCATCTCA
The DNA here is from genome assembly GCA_036362985.1 of Ligula intestinalis. Lineage (NCBI taxonomy): Eukaryota > Metazoa > Platyhelminthes > Cestoda > Diphyllobothriidea > Diphyllobothriidae > Ligula > Ligula intestinalis. The sequence continues at coordinate 94,206,093 of JAYGXS010000002.1, forward strand.
TTTTTCGGTAAACGCTTTTTTTATTTTAAAAGTTTTAACATGAATATCGAACGGAATGTATGTTTACCCTTCTTAACCTTGACCACACGCGATACTCTTACCTCAAAGAATCGGGCCTTTGTGGCAAAGGCTTAACCTACTAACTTCGATTATACTCAAAGGAATAGGATATGTAGAATCACTGTCGACAAACTTGGAAATGTGGAGTTTTATTTCGAAAACTTTCCTTTACCCAAAACCCAATAAAAATGGATTTTTCGAATAATTTTTGTGATATTTAGCAGGAACTTTCGGCATTTTGCACTAACCCCAACCCGGATCCTTACCCTAACGCCTAACCCTAACCTCTACCGTAACCCTTACCCTAACCCTAACCTCTGACCATAACCCTAATCCTAACCGTGCTCAAATCGAGCTCGGATCGAGCTGGAATCTCTGTCGACAAACCTGGAAATGTGGAGTTTTGTTCCGCCACTACCAAGGAGATTCCTGCCAAAAACTTTTCCTATTCCCGAGTATTTTATACCCGATCTTTCACTCCAACTGTGTTTAGGCTTTCAAGTTTGTAAGCTTTAATTTTCGTTCAGGTAAAAGAATATATTTTTCGATGTCATTAGACAGAATCCATATTGGGCTCATATGCATTCGCAATGAACGTGGCTTATGCTGCCTATTTCGTGAGGAGCATTAATGAACAGATGGATACGCTGATATTTGAATGATTTTAAAGAATCTGATAATATTAACTTTTTGAAAACCGAAAGATGCTCTTCCTCCGGAGCGGATGCATGCTCATCAGACAGTCAATTTCCCCTACCTATTCGCCAATAGCTTTGTTCAGAATATACTGTGCCTTCCAGCTTGCGTCTCGCTATTTTTCTTTCCACGCGGAATCGGATCTGATGATCAATTAACTTAACCTACTGCGATAGAATCACGGCCCTGAAGAGACAGTTGGCGGTAGCTGCTTGCAGGACCGTCTGTATACTCTTCACCTGTGTAAAATTTGCTTTAAAATTATCTGTCCTCTCGAACCCCTGATTTGGGAACTTTTTTAATGTTACCGACCATTTGCAAAGTGCGCCAGCAGCCCAATTCAACAGTTTGCCAGATATCAGAGGCACTATTTTCTGATGCCTACGGGATTCTCGCTAAATTCTACTACATAGTGTCACTTTAACAGGAATTTTAATTCATGTATTTGGAGACGTGGCTTCAACTGCCAAGCTTATCGAACTTCTTAGCATGTACAGGCGCAAATGAGTCCGGCTGACCTGGAACAATTTTTGAGAAGTGGAAAATTCCTCTGCAGGCATTCCACCAAACATCCCACCAGGTCATCTGCCAATCGCTGATGATCTTTTCGAAACAAGGCAGAAGAAGACTTTGCTGCGGATGCACAAGCTTATTTCAGATAAATCGGATCGGTCTGGAAGATTGGATAGAATCCTAGTTTAGGTCCCAGAAAGTTGAAGCAAGCAAATATGGCAGAATTTATTCGATCAAATAAATTTCGTGACGGCTCGTCAGCTTCGGCCCGTCTTTGCATGAATGAATAACAAGTGGGTTGTAGCACAATTTGAATATCAACAAAATCAATAAAAGCAAGGTCAATTTTACGCGTAAGTGAACATTCATATTGTCAACGTAACTCGGGCGAACGCAAAGGCAATTGGCGACCAGGGCAGCTGAACATTTATCCTCTTGGCTTTTTAAACAGGAAAACAAAGTACCTCGGTCCTCTATTACAAAACATCTATTGGACAGTGGTCACTTTGTCGATCCGAAAAAATCTTTCCGAGTTCTTGTTCGAGCACGAACAAACCGGACATTACGCTACATGGAAGCAGCCTACATACGGCGGGAGAAACCCGACCTATGTAAGCAATTAGAACATGCGGCTAACCTACAGCTGCCTCGGGGTCCATAGGCCTACATTTAGTCACCTTTTGTTTGTTTTTGTGTTGTTTTCTCCCCCTAAATTTCCGCCCCTCCCGAGTTACGTTGACAATATGAATGTTCACTTACGCGTAAATTTGACCTTGCTTTTATTGATTTTGTTGATATTCAAATTGTGCTATAACCCACTTGTTATTCATTCATGCAAAGACGGGCCGCAGCTGACGAGCAATCACGAAATTTATTTGATCGAATAAATTCTGCCATATTTGCTTGCTTAAAATTTCTTCCTGGGAAAAGATGTCCCAGACATTGTTTAAATCATCTACTTTTCTCGCAACAAAATAGCACGCCATAAATAAAAACAGAACTGTACTTACATTTCTTATTCACTCATAGTTTATTGGGTTTCACAAATGTAAATATCATTTGACCGCTGCCTCGAGATCTTATACCAATTGTCAGAGGCTCTTCAATAAACTTGAAGAACTCAAAACAATAGTATCTGAGCAGAAACCGCATATAATTGCATTAAAAGAGACTTGGCTGACCGAAGCAATAGGGATCAGCGAAGTCAGCATTGAAGACTATCAACTGTTCCGCTGCGACAGATCTCAACGTAGGGGTGGAGGAGTGGCACTTTATGTAGCCAATGAAATTTCCTGTTGTCAGAGGGAAATCGCAGACATAGCCCTACGACGATCTGAGATAATTTCGTACAAAATTCAGCTTAGGCAACATCCGGCACTCAATATATGCGATGTTTATCGGCCTCCCGGCTCCAGCGAAAGTGACGACGTACAACTGCTAAGTTCACTGACAATTATCTGTAAACAGGAAAACCTATTACTCCTGGATGATCTCAACGCTCCTGGCATCGATTGGATGAGGCCTGGAATAAAGGCCGCAGCAGCACCTTTCAATTATCAACTACTTCAGTTTTCTTTGGACGAATATCTCATTCAACACATAGACTTCACAACCCGACTGCGAGAAGGCCAGCGATCAAACTGTCTAGATCTCGTTTTTAGCAAAGAAGAGGGGATCATAAAGGAAATAAACTCACAATCGCCACTTGGATTAAGCGACCACGTTGCTTTTACCTGCGTGTGTTACCTACTGTCTCCAAAAACGCAAATAAAGCGACGCAGAAATATTTAGAAAGCCGATTTTGAAGAAATTAGACGTACCGCTTCTGCAGAAAACTGGTTACCCAATACGAACGTTACAAATGAATTATGGCAGCATATCCAAGGGACTGTAGAGCGCTTAATTAAAGTCAATCGCCCAGTGGAGAAGAGAAGTCTTTAAAGGCCAGAGTAGATGGAAGAGTTTATGATGTACACAACGGAAGAGGAGAATAGATTGACTTGGGAGAGATACGTCCGATCAGTAGGTTAACCGGGCCCAAGTCAGGTCTTAGAGTAGTCGGGCCAGAAGACAGAGAGGGAGATCTTTGATTGGCTAGGGCGGCCTGGAGATTTTGGGCAGAGGCAACTTGCGTCAGGCACGCGTGCAAGCTCCTCATTCGTCGCCTCATAGATGCAAGAACTCTGATTGGCTGATCGAAACGTCGAGAAAGCACATCGGTGAGCGTTTGAGAAAGTGCACTTCGACGCGAGCTAGTCAGCCAGGCACGACCCGCTACAGAGTTACTGTCAGAGTTTTTCAGATCGGCGTTTACGATGGAATCTCCCGATGACAATCCGGGAGTAGAAGTGGGCGAAGATACAGCCGTTATTGAAACTGTTACCTTTTCTGTCGCAGACGTAAGGCATGTCTTTAGTCACATCAAACGAGACAAGTCTCCTGGACCGGATGGGATCCCTGGACTGATAATTAAAGAATTGTCGACCGAGCTATCGGTGCCTCTTTCATCTCTATTCGAGCTTTCCATGAGAACATGGAACTTGCCTTTGCAATGGAAGACGGCCAACATCGTACCGTTATATAAGACAGGTAGCAAGATATCTGCAAACAGCTTTCGGCCCATAAGCTTGACTTGCGTTTCCTGCAAAATGATTGAGGTCCTTGTCAAGCAGGCCGTACTAAGATTTTGCGATGAAAGTGACATCATACGAAATTTCCAACATGGCTTTCGGCGAGGGCGCTCTTGCCTTTCAAATTTACTGACTTCAATTGAGGCCTGGACAAGTGCTTTAGAAGAGGGCTTCGAAGTGGACGTAGTGTACATCGATTTCGGCAAAGCCTTTGACAGCGTGCCCCATCAACGCCTTTTACATAAACTAAGCGTTCTTGGCATCAAGGGGAAAATTTTTGACTGAATCAGGTCATTGATAGTCGGTCAAAAACAACGCGTTTGCATCGGGGAGGATAAATCGGACTGGGTTGACGTAGTTAGTGGGGTTCCTTAAGGCTCCGTTCTCGGTCCTCTACTCTTCATTCTCTATGTAAAGGACAGCCTTCAAGAACTGGGCTGCGGTAAAATCATGTTCGCCGATGACGTTAAGCTCTGGCAGGTCATTAAGCGCCAAAGCGACCGAGATGCTCTGCAAAATAATCTTTGCAAACTGCAGACGTGGTCCGAGAGATGGCTGCTGGATTTCAATGTGCAAAAGTGTGCCGTCCTGCACCTGCGTCCAACAAACTACCTTATCCCCCAGAGCAGCAGGACATATCACCTGAAAAACATCAAAATTTCCGTTGCATCTACGCAAAAAGACCTCGGAATTTGGATACAGAGTGAGCTGAAGCCCTCGTTACACTCTGTCAAAGCTGCAAATAAAGCCACGGGAGTGCTGCACCCTATCAAAAGGGCGTTTCTAGCCTTCGATGAAGATCTCGTTGGCAGAGTGTACGGCACATTTGTTCGACCACACCTAGAGTATGGCATACAGTCGTGGCGGCCATGGCTAGCAAAGGACACAGCATGTCTGGAGAAAGTGCAGTGTCGGGCAACAAAGCTAGTAAGAGGTCTAAAGAACCACACATAGATAGACTGGCATGCCTAAATTTATTCCCTCTGCATTGCAGGCAACAAAGAGGGGATCTTATCCTAGTTTACAAGATAATAAACGGTCTTGAGAAAGGATTACGTTTTGAAGACATGTTTCAGTGGCACCTCTCGCCTCATCTCCGTGGGCACACAATGAAGCTGCGCACGAAGATGTCCAAGCTAAACCTCCGCCCTGAATTCTTCACGCATCGTGTCATTCAACAGTGGAACAACCTTCCACAGTCAGTCGTGGAGGCCACTTCCCTTCAGATGTACAAACAACGCTTGGATAATTACATGCGTCCCGTCCCTTCCCTCCCAGTCTGAATTCTAAAAACCAGACATATATTGTAAAAAACAATGCTTCTCACTGGTTGCCAATACTATGACAGTAGTGATAAATTTTTTGGGTGGTGTACACGATGAATAGGGTTTTCAAAGGCGTTACCTATTATCCTCACTAAATAAACTGAATTGAAACATATACTTTATCGTTTAATGGGTTTCTTGATATTCCTGAACAAATTGGTGCTAAGGGAGTCGTCTATTTCAATTACCTGAAGCTAAACTTATCGTTCTGGAGTAAGATTAGCATAACACACCGCTCGAAGTGACGCGTACAATCTTAGTGCGAAACAACTTTACGTTAGTTTATTTCATTTGGTTTACTTTACTTATTTATATTTAGGTTCAGTTTTGGGTTTAGTTTTCAGTTCATTATTCTGTTCACTGTTATTATTTTTAGAGTATTTGTGGTTAATTGTGTTTACCTTACTCTAGTTTACGTTTTTATTCAGTTAAGTTTAGTTTTAATCAGTTATTTTTGAAATTTATTTGTTTCCCAATATTTGCATAATTGCACATTTTAATTATGGCGCGCCCTTTTGTTGACAGACATAAGATTATTTCAATATTTATTCCTGTGTTTTCTACTTTTATAAACATTATTATTTTATTTTTATTTTCTTTCCTTATTATTGACCAGACTGTATACCCTTTATTAACCCTGTCCTGTATTACAGAAGGGTGGAACTTTCGCGTGCCGATGTGAGACCCAAACTAGGATTCTACTGAGGACTGATTATGTACCAGCTGGTACGAACTAGGCGATAACTCAAAAGGTCTATAGTACTGGTAATTGCCTTGCCAACATAGCCAGTTCCCTTGCTTCGGGCAAGTGCCTGCAGATTGCACAACAGACGGCAATGAAGCTGGGGCCGGCATCTTCATCACTTACCAAGCGTTCACAGGCTATTCTCTTTAGCAAATATTCACTCCAACAACATTTTTTTTCTCACAAACTGGAGATAAATAAAACCCTTGTCTTGACTGACGCAGAATCCTACGGCAAGAAATAGTAGTCATATTCAAAAAAGTTGTCATTGAACAACCCAAGCGAATCCTACGCACTTGAACTGCGGAGTATAGTCACAAGAACTGTATCCACGAGGAGTCGGGTCGACAACACATGTCGGCAACAGTGACTTATGTACGCCTACGCATTAATCCCTACTCCCTGTATGTTTTCCTATGAAAATGGTGGTTATAAGGTTTTGTGGGTGGGGAATTAGGACACGCAGTGCAATATACTTGAATAAATGCTAAATGCATTTTTATTTTTCTGCATTTAGAAGCGGCTGTGCCAGTGGCCGCTGCCACCTAGGACTGGGAACCACAGCAGACGCGTCTTCGACCGCGTTCCCACCGGCCCTCAGGGCGGCCAAGGTCTGCTACACCAAACCTCCCTATGGTGAATCCATCATTTCTCCTCTCAATCTGTTTTTTTTTATGACAGAGCAGCCCCTCCCGACCAAGCTGCTCCGACTCCTCCTCCTTGCCGCCGGGATTGAGGCCCACCCGGCGGGGTTCCGGATCCACCAAGGGCTACTTGCCCCTGACAACCATAACAGCTTGTAGTACAGACAGATAGTATTGCCGGCAAACACAAGGGTGCCTGGAATAGGCATTTCTGGCTTATTAGCCGTCGTCAGCCAGTCAAACCCAGACCAACGTGACATCCCACCAGAGCCTCGAATTCGCGACCTCCTTGATCAGAGTCAAACGCCCTAACCATTGAGCCACGAGCTCGTTGGCTTGCCAGTTTATGTCGGGGATGTAAAAAACTCCTTGATGAATGTTTAACTTTTAATAATTAAGGCGTTTGACTCTAATCAAAAAGGCCGCGAGTTTGAGACTCGGGTGAGACAGACGGCTAACAAACCAGAAATGACCATTTCAGTATCCCTTGTCTTTGCCGGGAACAGTAAATCCAAAAAATGCACGTAGTTACGGTGAGATCGGGAAGTCACGGGTCTGTTGACTTTCCACTTTAGACTGTGGTATATTTTCACTTTCACTTATTGGTTTAAAAGTACTGAACTGTTGAAAGGGCAACCTTCAGCTTCCCGTTCACTCACCATTCACCCTTTTTTAATAAAAATACTTCTATACTGTATGAAAATGCGCCTGTATATCAGCACTAACACTTTCAGTCACTCTCCACCCACGCCCATCATAATTCTACAAAGATTATTGACTTAAGGTTGCAATTTGGAAAGAATGGTATATGTGCCCGCACCTTGGCTTCTATCCCATGAAGCCGCTGGTTAGGCTGTTAGGAGGAGCTGACAGGCAACTAGCATGCAAGAGCGAGCCGCGCTCAAGGCAGGCTAGCGATCGGCCTACACGCGAGTGAACGCAAGTTTGCAGTCAGTCAATCGATAATTTAAAATTTAAGCTGCAGCCTGTCGCTGAGTCACAAGCCAATCGTGCCACCAGCCAAACCAGGATATAAGCTGATTGGTTCGATGGAGATCGTTTTGAATGTTTTTTGTCCTAAATATGTTGTAGTAGTTACACTCAAGGACTTCCGTTTTTGCTCTCTTCTTGTCGCGTTCTTCCTTCGGGGACTCACACCGGGCGTAATTGGGCAGTGACACCCCGGCCTTGGCTACCGTTACAACATCCTCTTCACTTTTATTCCTTTCACATTACGCATACCCCATGTATTACCATCAAGGTTGACTTTTAACTTAGGCTTATCGTTAAATCAGAGCTAGGTTAAGGGGGTTTAAATTTAGGCTGTAGACACAGGTTTTGGGCTAGGGGTTAAGCTGTAGTGGCCCTGCAGCACCCTTTATCCTCCCAGGCCACGCATTGAGGTCACGTGACTGCAAGTCCCGACCTGTTTCTGAGACAGCCAATCACAAGTGCCTTAAACTGCGTCAACGCTCGAACCCTCACGTCTGTTTGCAAGTGCGCACACACTAACCCCTAGCTCCCCAATCCGGTCCGCCCAGTAATCTACCTAAGGGTGTACCGCGCTGGCACGCTTCGGATGCCGCCACTCTCGGGAGCGGTTGTATACTCGTTCGACAGTCGACCTCCTCCTAGGGCCTGCCATACTAACGTTAACGTCCCGGCCCGGCCATGAAAATGATCAACTTCAATGACCTTCAATTGCGGCCATCACAAGAGACACAGATAACTTTATCCCTCACAATTTCTTCTTCAGTGTAATTTATTATCAGGGAATAGAATAATTTCACCGGAAGGTCTAGCCGATGCCTTTCATTTTTCTAGCCATATTTGGCTGCAAACTTCCGTTAATTATAATCGCGAGCTTGCGTTCTTACGCTTTATTGGTGCATTTTAATAAGCCACTGGCTCTTTTCTCTGTTTCATTTTGCAATTACTTGCATTTGCGTGCCAGGGCCAGTCTGGTTATCAGCCAATCACAGCTACCCAAACGGGCCAATCATCTTCAAGGCTGACTTTCCGAGGGCGCTCCGATGACTCTCAATTCATGTTTGGCTGACATTCTCACGGTGCTGGACCTGTGCCCTTTTCTGGCCCCCAACGTCTGTCGACCTCTTTTTCAATCTTTTTGTACACAATAAATTTCGTCCTAACTGGCGTCCCAACTCACCTCCATCTATTCAGGACTGCGTCTATAGGTCGTAATAGCTAGGGTCTTCTTATAGCTTTTGAAATCGCGAAAATCTCCTATCATTAAGTTCAAGTGTCCTTCCACCCTCATCAGTCATACACATTAAGAGAAGAAATTTAAGGCCCCTTTTTGGACTGGATGCTTCGAAGGAGGCGTTGATTTTCAGTGAGTCTGATGTCCATGAAAAGCAGAAACTGACTTTCTTCTAGGAGGTCACAGTTACTGAATTTTGTAGTTCATGAAGACAAATGAATTCGGCCGTTCCATCATCAGTTTCCAGTGCTTGCTGGCTACGTAAGCAGTGTTGCGACAAAAACGATAAGTGCAGAGCTTCTTATTCTGCTCATGGATCTCCACGTCCACATAGACGGACATCATGTCACTGGGGGGAAGGTCGAAGTCAAACTTTTCTTCCCAAACCGGATTACGTGTACCCTGGCGCAGCGTTGTGAAACGTGCCTTGCTAACTTTCTCCTTGCTGCCCCCGGAGGGAACACCGAAGTGATTTGCCAAATCGCTGACATTTGATTGGGACTTCTTGTAGATCCGCTTTTTCTTCTGAAGCACAGCCCAGATAGTCAGGGTTTCACCCTTTTCGTTAGTAAGATTGATACCTTTGGATATCTGAAATATAAAAGTGCGCAGCATAAAAGAATTAATGATAGTCAAGGGCATAGGAGGACCAAACAGGGCAGGTCTCAAAAGAGATGTAGAAAGTTTTGCTTGTTAGTGTGCATCTTTGGAGCTGCGTAGACGTTGCCAAAATACGTAGTGCGCGCAGTTTGTCTAATTTTCTTCTAATGCGATGAAAAAACGGCCTGTTTTTTTCACCAAAATGTAATCATGTGCAGAGTCATGTACTGCTCCCGAACCACTCAACACTGAAATTAAATCGCTTAAAGTACCATCGGACGGAAACTTTTATCTAAGGAGCTTTGCTGTTTTGTATCTTCAGAGGAGGAACTTGAGTTAGCTTCGCACTGTGCATTCTGGCATTTGATTACTAGCTATTTCGCGCTCTAGCTCTCCTGATTTTGGAAGTTTACGTGAAATCGGTATTTTTCCTCAAAGGTGATTGGACAATTTGCAAGGTCGACCTTTCAATTGTGATCAGCTATTGAGTAGCCTGAAAACCAACCGTTAGGAATTGTTATTGGTCGCTGACTTCCAGCGCCATAAGAAGCGGCAGTTGAGGTGTATTGTGGGTGTTGGCCTCCCATTCAAAACCGCATGCCAATTTCATCCGAAAAATTTAAATATGGTACTTTAAGTTCTAGGTTAATTAACATAATTCCTCTTCTTCTGAACTGCTTCCTGGAACTCGCATATTCTGCAAAAGAAATCTCAATTTGCAAGGCGGGAAAGGTCATTGTGACTTAACTTTGCAACAAGTACTTGTTCTATGGAGAGAAAGGGTACTTTTTGAAGAGAGGTAAGGAGCAAACCCAGGGAAGAACAAGAGGAAGGGCTGGTCACCAGTTCGGAGACCCGCTCTTAAGGTTGCTAAACAAGATTGTGGTGGACTTTACCGCCACTGCTACCAGACGAAACTGACGCGCAACTGAGGCGCATCCAAACGCACGCGCGATATCTTCCCCATGGTGGCTTGGACTCAATCGGTCTAGACGAAGCTCTAGGCTGATGCTACCGCCAGACGCACTGAAACACCTATTAAATGCGTCCATACCGGTTCGCCCACGCTAGTCTAGACATCAACCATGCCATTGGCCGCCGTAACAAAGCATGCACCGAAACTGCGGCGATGCCTGATACCCTCATCACTCCGGAACCGATCCGAATTGGGAACGGACGCACTAGTCCGCGAGTCAACACTCTTTCCATCTATTTTCCTATCTTTCTGCAGAATACATTATTCCTAACAATCCGGCTTTCCCACCGTCTTCTCTCTCTCTTTCCTCACCCAAAGGAAAAATGGGCCTGGAAGATTGTAGCTGTTAGCGTTAACCTTCGTAGGTTTAACACCTATAAGAGTGCTCCTACACAGAAAGGCAGTCAGTGTACCTGCTAGTTGAGACTGGGGTGAAACACTTCGCTGTGCATTTATAGGACAAGATTGGTTTCGAATGAACCAATTGTAACTTGGGGATTAACTGTTGTGGCCGTCTGAGTATGGTGCAGTGGTCGTGTAATGTCATGACAACTCCTTACTAAGCAGGTTATATGAGTTTTAGGATTCCTCACCTTCCCTTCAATATGGGAATACTATTAGGAATGCCGGCAAAGGCAGTTTATGTAGTGCACCACATTACCCCTACTCCCCGTCTTTTGTCCTACGGAAACGGTGGTTATAGGTTTTTTTGTGGATGGAGAAATAGGATAGGCAGAGAAGTAAATTTTTAGAGGTAATTTAAAAGTAAAAAAATGAAATTGGTTTCCCGCGACCACTGGGAGTAAGTTGTTTCGCATGTTAACTGAAGGTTTGCGTGGCGCTTCGCGCCGCGGACTATACTAACATAACTCCAGAACGTTAAGTGAGACCTCACGTAAGTTGAAGTAGACGACTTGCTAACCATCATTTCTACTTTTCAGGAATCTCAAGAAACCTACAAGTTAATAATCGGGTTTTTCCGCAATACGTTAAAAAACAATACAGATCTGCAAAATCTGCAGCTATAAATTAACTAAATTCCTAAATACAATAAAATAAAGACGTATACAGCAGTTATTAAATTATATTCCACTGCCTATCCTAATTCCCCACCTGTATAACTCTATAACTACCATTTTCCTATGACAAACTGCTGGGACTGGGGTTTAATGAGGTGCACTACATAAACTGCTGTTGCCGGATTGCCTTCAGGACAGTTCCAAAACACAGACTGTGAGCGGGTTGCCACGCCCGTTTAACATCTACATTTTTGTTTTTAACTGCTAAATTTCAGAAAAATATGGAGCTCTATAACAAGACCGCAAGAACGCGGCAATTTGTCACTTTTTGGGAGAAATTTTTAAAAGAGATAGGAAGTGTGTTCCGAGTTTAGCGGTGGGAACACTCTACTTCGACGTCAGAAGGCAGCACCAAATGGCGCTGTTTCGTGCTAATCGACTTCTATCTCCCAAATCACTGAAAGTGTATTAAAATAAATCGGTTGACAATTCTTTCCTTTTCAATTTACCATCACACAGTCAAAATTGGAAAGTCCCCTCTAAGGGATATACAGTACAACAACCAAATTGTACTGTTGCAGATGGTCCTTGCCTATTAATAAGAGTATTAACTGTCGCGTTGTTGTACGTAAGCTCAACAACGACTACTCTAGTTCAGCTGACTAAAGACATTCTGCTTATGCACGCTATTTCAAACTGTGTTTACGAGTTGCGGATGCAAATAAATCGGGCGCACGCAAAGGCAGTTGGCAATGCGGTCAGATGAGCATATGCCGAAGTGGCTGCTCAGGGTGGAACATAAAGTACCCAAGAGTTCAATCACGAAGCGCTTGGTGGACACTGGCCATACAGTCGACAAAAAATTCTGCATTTAAGGTCGTACTTTTGGCGACAACCGGACGTTTCCTACGCTTTGTGGAGGCCGCTGCAATACGGATAAGAAAACCAGAACTCTGTAATCAGCTGGACCATGTCATCAACCTCGAATTGCCGTGGTAACGGTGGACAAGCTCATTCCCACTTACGTCTCCTTGCCACCCTTAGGACTGACTGCTACCCCTCCCCTTTTAACTACATCCTACAGGCTTTCATGGACATGCACTAGCATGAACTGCATCGGCCATCTGCAGCTGAATAAAAGGTCACGAAATTTTGTGACATCATTTAAATCTCCTAATCTCGTGATCTTTGCCTGGTTCAGATTTCTTCCGGGAAAACACTGTTTCAAATTGCACTGCCTTACTCAACACTACTGGGTACCGAAATCCAATAAGACCAAGGAATAAGTATCAATTTAGTAAAAATTGTTCACGGGCTGATTTAAGGAAGGGAACTTATTCCCATGCTTTAACACTAACTCTAAGAAAGAAGGAGATGAGTAGGTTTCGCACCCGGGTGGTGAGCGTTCATTAATTGATGACACCTATCTAAACCGGCAACCCAACGAGTCTGTGGCACAGTGTCGGACTTCTACTCAACAGGTCGCAGGTTCAAGCCTTGGGTTTTGCACAACCTGGGGTTGCATATGACTGGCTGATGAGGGTTTCTGATTCAGAAACGGCTTTTTCAGGCTACCTTGTCTTTATCGGCAACATTCGTTTGCCTACAAAACTAACCACTCGGCGGATTCTGGTGGGGCTGGAGGGTGAGTCGCAAAGGCTGACCGAGGCTGACGTGTGAGTCCCTTGGTGAGCCCTCATCAAACAGTACTAACCCTAACCTCCATGGTGCCTAGTCCAGTGTCTGTTAGAACGACCCAGTGCGCGAGTCGTCACTCGGGCCGTCCGAAGGGCAAGAGGACAGGGGAGCCCACATGCTAGCAGAGGCAGGCAGAATGGGACAAGAACGCGACCTTCAAAAGGGCCGACACGCGAGGACGCAATGACAGCCGCCGGCTGGATTCTGAGGTCACGCATGACAAGGGGCCATGAAAGGACGCGTGCAAATGCGCGCGTCACTGAAGGTGCGACGTGTTATCCTGAGGACACCCCATGATGACTGCCTGCAGACGGGCCACTAGGGAATAAAGCCCGTTCCGCTGGAGGCGGCGTTCTGCTACTGGTGATACAGGACTCTGCTGCCGAGACGAGACTGACGACAGAAGACACGCTGCTGTCGGACACATAGAGGACAGAGTAAATCTACGAGCAGAACCAGTTATAGTAAACTATTATCTGCTATAATGTCTGCCTTCCTTTCCTAGCATGCAACTTGGGGATATAATTAGTGTCGACGCAGGCACACTCAGGGTTACAACAGTATCTGAACCGAAAATGCCCGGAAAGGGGCGCGGAACTCGATGAGAGTTCGGTCCACGCTTAGGTGAATTCAGGTGAAAATGCTTTCTCCTTAATGTATCGTCCGTGTGTTAAGGCCTTCTTTAATAATATCCCTTGCACTCCGAAATTTTAGCTCCGTTGGGTTTAAGAGGTGATAAAACTCGTATGCATGCATTTTTGCCCAGTAAAATGCCTCTTCAATTTAGCATACCTCTATGGTTAACCTCATCTTCTGTGGTGAGTACATCAATCCCATTTCCATCTCACCGTAAAGAAAGCGCTCTCCCGGTATCCGATTGATATACTGCCAACCCTCGATCCGTCGGATGACATAGGGTCTGTCTGCTTCGGGCACTGCGCCCTCGGAGTCATCAGACTCCGGAGATGGAGCCCGGGGTTGTACCTGAAGTAGGGAAAAGTGTTTTGATCGGGGAAAAACATGATCTGACAATACAGGCAAACATAAGAGTCCAAGGAAGATAGTGACAAAAAAGATTCGATTGCTGAGACAACACTTTTAGTCGCTCGACGTTTCGACCTCCATCACAATCACGGTCTAACCTGTACGTCAAAAACGTGGCGGAGGCCGTCGGTCGCCTTCTCGCACCACTTTGAGTTGAAGTCACACACAGGCCAGAGGCAACCACCGGGCGGCAGATAATGAAACTAAAAGACCGACTGCCACGGCAAGAAACATCTGGAGTCATCTACAGCATCTAGTGCAGTTGCGGTCAAAGTAACTGGAAGACTTCTCAAGATGCGAATTGCCAAATACGCGGCAAAAGTTCGGCGAAATAATGCCAATTCTCAAATTGGGGCTCATTCGACGAGACCCAGCCACACGTTCAAATTTTACGAGGTCGAAATTCTCGCAAGAGGTGACAATCGGGTGAGCCGAGAACTACTTGAGTCATAGTTCACGGGTCCCCAATCCATCAACAAGTGCAACGATTTGCCCAATCCATATTCGGTGCTGAGATTCAATTTGGCCAAAGCAAGCCGTCACTTGAGGAATGGGCAGGCCACCACCTCATCGTATGCCAACACTGGCGAGCCAGACGGCCGAGCAATCATCACGCTCGAGCCTACCGCCCGTGATGAAAGTTCAACAGGTCGGAGCCCGCATTCCAGTCAAGAAGAGGGCTATTGTCGTTACACGTGTGCAGTACTGACTGCGTCCTAAAAATACAGCAAATTCCTGTAATAGGTTACCCGTTTCTGCTACTGCTTCCTGCTCATGTGTCTGATGAAGAATCTGCAACGGATGTCGAAACGCCAGGGGATTAAAAGTGTTGTTCTAACGATTGACTCCTCTTCTCAATATGAACTGAGTTTTACCAGTTTTTTTCTAAAACCCTCTTTCTACCATACAGAGAGGTTTATAACTAGTAATGAACTGAAGGCTTCAATATAAGTTGGTTTTGGCTGTTGAAAAATAACACCGATAGCCAAATGAAGATGGCCCGGTTATATTTAACGAAACCCGGCAATCCGATAAGGAATCAAAATTATGTTTCAACTGAAACAGTCCTATCCGATAATTTGGGCCTAGGTTGGTTCATTGATGCCCGACATAACTATCAGGCTATGTTTTAATATCAGGGCACTATCAGAAACCACAGTTCCTATTCTGGGGTGCAATTAGTGAGCTGTTCCTTCTGCAATCGGTGAGAAACCCTCACCAGTAGCTGTGAACATAACTGAACCATTCTAAAAATAGTCATCACATCGCGAAAACTTTACTCTGGATTCCTTATGGCAATTTTAGGTTTCGTGCGCAAAGTTAAACTTAAAAGTTGCCTATTAAAAAGTGTCAGACCTCCTCTGGTTCATCGCAATCCGGAGTTGGGGTCTGAGGTTGTGTCTGAAGTAGAGAAAATGCTGTTTATTGTGCAACCTCATGAACTGAATTTTATCTGTATCTTTCTAAACCTCCGTTTCTACCATACAGAGTGGTTTATAACTAGTACTGAACTGAAGACTTCAATTTAAATTGTTTTGGGTTGGTGAGCAATAAAACGGAGAGCCAAATGAAGATTACCAGGTTATATTTAAAGAAACCCAGTAACCCGATCAATAATCAAAATTCTCAAAAACAGCGAGCATTCGAACATGTTTTATACGGCAAATGCCTGTGCATACGCTACCGGTATCCGCGACGGATCTCAAAAGGTCAGGCGAAAAGAATTAATGTCCCAGTAGTCAAATTGACTTCTTCTTCTCAATTAAAATTATGTTTCAACCAAACAGTCCTTTTTAAGTTGGTTTGGCAGATTTGCTTGATTTGAGTTGACCCAAGTGTGAAAAACTCTAGGCAAAGGCTTTCTCTGATGCGTGGGTTCAAATCCCGCCAAACGCCTAGAGTTTTTCACACTTGGGTCAATCAAAAAATGAAACGACGATTTTGACCTTGTTTGGTTCATTAACGCCCGGCAAAACTATCATACTATGTTTTGTTATCAGTGCACTACCAGAAATTACAGTGTCTATTCTGGGGTCCGATTAACGAGCTTTTCGTCTTAAAATCGGCGAGATGCCTCATCAGTAGATGTGAACATAACTGAACCATTCTAAAAATAGTCATCACATCGCGGACACTTTACTCTGGATTCCTTTTGGCAATTTTAGGTTTCATGCGCAAAGGTAAATTTGAAAGTTTCCTAGTGAAAAAGAGTCAGACCTCCCCTAGTTCATCCGACTCCGGAATTGGGGCCTGAGGTTTTACCTGAAGTGGAGGAAAGTGTGCTGATTAGGTAACCACATGAACTGAATTTTATCCATTTCTTTCTAAACTTCCGTTTCTACCATATAGAGAGGTTTATAGCTAGTAATGAATTGAAGACTTCTGCATAAGATGTTTTAGTGAACGAACAATAAAATCGAGAGCAAATGAAAATTACACGGTTACATATAATGGAACTTGGTAATCCTAAACCCGATGAGGAATCAAAGTTTTGGTTCAAACGAGACAGTCCTATCCGATGATTTTGGTGTTTTTTGCTTCGTTTATTTCCGAAAGAACTATCAGAATACATAATACTCGAGTGATGAGCAGCTTCATCTTCGAACATTTCAGGTAACGAGTGAGCTACTCCTAGAAAATTTGCTCCGATTGACGGACCTTAACTAAGTTAATTAGCTGTCAGCGCCTACATGTGCCCTTGACCACCGTTGAGTCCTACTCAACGAGCAAAACGAACGTATCAGATGACGAACTCGGATTAAACTCTTTAACCGAGGGTCCACTGTATATTGCCAGGGCATTACTAGAAGTAACAGTGCCAATTCTGGGTTCCGGTCAACGAGCTGTTCATCGGCGAGATTTTAACATCACTGAACCGTTCTGGACGTAGTCATCACATCACGAGAACTTTGCTCCGGATTCTTGTACCCATTTTATGGTTTGTTTGGTTCAGGCAACATTGAAATTTTAACAAACCTCCGCCGGTTCCTTTTTCACCAGCTCCTTGATCTTTGCAAACTGCATTTTCAGTGACGCCGTAGAACTTTGTTGCTCCCGCACTGATACACTGTCCATCAGCTCCGGATCCATCAACTCCTCCCGGACAGCTTCGCTGTTGCAGAGCGATGACTGAAAGCAACAGGAAAATTTCATCGAGTGAGCATAAAACTGCGTCCGAGAAAATGTAAAAAATCTCCCTTCTGGCAACCAATGATTGAAATGAATGTCAAGGCAGATGGAAATTGGGAATAAAAAATTTGTTTCAAGTACTCTTTGGTAAAACTGTACTAGCAACTTTTCACTTATTCTGAATGTTCGTTCGTCGAGTGTGAGTAGGATGCCTCAAAAGGCAGGCATGATTTTTCACAATTGAGTCAATCGAATTATTGAAATTTGCCAAACCCCTAGCAAACAAGGTTAGCCTATAAGTCCATCCAGTGGATTCTAGATGATTACTTAGGAAATTTTGCCTGGCAGTCAGCTAACTGCGTCCGTATTGGTGCATTCCATGCATGAGTAAAGCTGGGCAAGCAAATTGATCTAAGTGTGTGTAGCGACTTCGTATTCGAAACCGACTTACTGGTACACGCTGACGTGATCATTCCAGTGCATCCTTTTCTCCTTCCAACCTGCCAACTCACTGGTATAGATTGTCAAGATGCCCTTTCATCATACCAACTTGCCGAATTACTGGCATAGGTTGCCAACATTACACAGGTGAGAAAAATTGTTTTCGTTATACCTGCAGCTGATGTAGTAGCCCTTTTGTCATAAATTTATGCATCCACAACTTTGCTATATTATTATTGATACACCATTTCTAAACTGATTCTATTTGGTTCACATTTTTCTGACTGTCACCAATTTGTACACTCTGCTTAACATTCACGAATTTTCCTCCCATTAACATTTTTGAACTCCATTCTCCTGGGCTGGGGAGTATTGTAGCGACCTCGTATTCGAAACCATGCTTAGCTTGCATGCCTTTGGGACATGTCCCGCATGTCTGGCTCTCGTGTACACGAGCAATTGCGCAACAGACGGTGCCAAAGCTCCGGTTAAGGTCACGGATGTCTGTCTCTCCTAACTGACCAATCACTTCCCAAGGCCAGTTCACAAGGGACCTTAGCGTGGTGACTGCTTACGCTCAGACACTCCAAGAGCCGGCGACCTCATGACTGGTTGCATACATCCGGATCCGGCGGCTACACCCGCTGGAATGCGACTTTGGACTCCGGCCCACTCGTGGCTGGACTTCACTCATCTAGGAGTCACTTACTTATTACTCACATTCTGCTCCTTCTGCAGTTAATTAAATTATCCATAATACTTTGGCCTTCCACGCCTTATATTATCCAATAGTTTATACCCATTGAGATACGTTCATCTTCTATTATCCAGCCGGAATACTTCTTATCCTACATTGTTGACCCCGACGCTTCTCTGTCCTACAAAGTCGACTCCGACGTTCTTCATATCCTGCATATGCTCGAATTCACTGCGCAAAATTAACCTCGTAGCTTAATGCTAGAGCGTTGGCTGCGCGAGAGCCTTCCGGAGGCCGCTAATTTTTCGCAATTGGGTCAATCGAAGTAATAATATTAATTTTATTGTTGTCTTCTTTTATCCAAAATTGTTCGTTCTAGCTTATAGCTGTTTTCATTTTATAACGATCACACGTCATTCAGTAATGTATGCTAGATCGATACTAGAAAAAAAATTTCAGAAGTCTTTCCGTTTGGCTTCAATCTCTTTGCGTAAAACCATATGAAAGTGTGCTGGAACGTTGCTGGTGCTCGTGCTTAGACTGGTGGGCAGAAAACATAACATCATTCGTGATGTTTTAGGTGACTAAAATCATAACATGGTATACTATACCGAGGTGACTTAATACGACCAGTGCGGTTTCCTGTAGTTCATGCAGCAAATTTTCTTAGCATAGACAACCGTGCATATATGGAAGGTAGTCATTTTCGTATAGCAGTACGCCAGCACATGGCTTGTGCTAACTTGTTTGCAAAACGTTTCGGTTGACAACTCACGTGACTGAACTTTACGATTTTCCCTAAGGGATTCGAGCAATACACTTAATTCAGGGAAGGACGTCCCAGGTAATACAGGTGAGAGTTTACAGACATGCTAACGTCTAAAGGATATCTATAAACTAGGTTGGACTTCTGAAATCCATACTTCCATTTGATAAGAGCCCAGAGCACCACCTAAACTCTTTTGCACCGTAAAGGAATAAAGAAAGCCGCGAAAACGCATTCCCGCAGGTTAAACCTACTTTTACTACCTAAACCTCGGTAAAAGTTGTTACTTGCCAAGTTCTATGGCCTTTTTCCAGGTGATAACCTTTACCTCTTCCTACCAGCTTGCCATTCTCTGAACGAAAGGCTGGTCTAGTCTGATGTGAGGTTGGACCTAAGTTTGCAATTATTGTTCTATCTGATACCAGTCCATTAGAAAGTGGATCCCGAAATGACTACTTAAAGCAGTTGAGATGGGCTTGGCTCAAAACGTTGCAGCTCTCTTAATTATCCAAAAATGGCCACCAAATTCCCTTTGTCACAACCGGCAGACCGCTGTTAATCTGCGTTAATTCATACCAGATCATTCGCTATTATTCTGGCTTTATCCTTCATTGTTTTAGTGAAGGGTTGGTGTTAAAAGATTCAGACAGGCTTCTCCTACTCCATCAACAGGCATGTGGATATACCACCCTGTTATTTTGCCCTCCGTTCACGTGACCAAGAAGCACGGCTCATTTCGTACATAGGCACGCACGCTGTCACGCCAAGGACGCATGACACGGCGCCAAGGTCACGTGTGATACCGCCAAGGACACGCGCAGAGACGATAGGTTAGATGGCGCAAGCGTAGACCAATCACGAATGTTCCGACCCCAATTTACTCGTAGCTGAACTACAAAAACATGACAATGCTTGCTGTTCTCTCATTTTCTCTGACATCGTTCTCTTGTGGTAACCGAAAGCTCAGACTAATACAATTGCTGCCCCAGTGATCGTGCGATTGTCTTTTCTACAACAAGAACCTGGGCACGCGCATTTGCTTTCATTCGTAGAGGCTGTTGTGACTAGCTCGAGTCAAAGTGGATTTTTCTGAAGGCTCACAGATGCTAGTCTCGACAACTAAATCAGCCAATCACACTTTCCGCATAGATGCCTTTTTGGGATGGCGACGAATAGCAAGCTTGCACGCGTTTCTGATGCAATCGTTCTACCTGGCAAAAGCCTCAAGGCCAACCCAGCCAATGAGCGCTCTCACTCTGCCTACTGGCCTGACAGCCGTCAAACCAGCACTTTGACTCGACTGGCTCTCCTGGCCGGTTGTGTGCCTGCTAAGTCAAATCGCTATCCATCTATTCTTCGTTCCTCTGTGTACACAATATGCTGCTCCTACTACTCTGGCCTTCCGGAGACTTCTTCTCTACTAGGTAACCATGGTCTGAAGATCGCAGTTGCTAGGGTTTAACTCACTCAACCCACTGCGATAAGGCTACTCAGAGTGTTTCGAGTCAGATAAAAATAGGGCGCAAATAGTTTCGAATGCACGTTACCAGGTCTTCCATTTCATCCTGTGTTACGCCTTGTGCGCCAAGTGCCATTTGGCCGGTAGTGATCCACTCCTCTAAATATTCCTCAGTAATCAACCGCTTTTCTGTCGGAGGTTCAATCAGCGGCGCTGTAACACAGAAGACGAAGTATTGGGAAAGGGAATAAAAGAAACAAATAACACAAAAATCTTGTAAAAGTTTTCAATAATATTTTCAACGCACTCAAAAATTTGATGAAAAATTCTGGCAAAAATGAGAGAGACTGAAGCTAGGCAGCTAGTATTGTCTGCAAAGACAAGGAAGACCGGAATGGCCATTTTGGGCTCAGAAGCCAAGTGGTGTCCCAGCCGAACCTCGAATTCGCTACCTTTTTGATCAGATTCAAACTTCTTAACCCTTCAGCCACGAGTTCGTTGCCTAGCCGGTTTAGATCAGAGGATAATGACAGTCCTTAATGCGACGCGCAACCTTTGCACTCGTGCGACTGGAGCGCACAGACGCACTCCAGACTGGTCGGGCAAATCATTACCCCGAGGTTGAGTCACGCAAAGCCCGCTCTGGGCTTTTTGACAATTCCTGTAGTGATGGACACACCGAAGGTGGACGCAGGCAGGTTTGTTGGCCACTTTGACGACCCCGCGTTCTCACACGGCCCTCACGGTCAAACGCCATTCTAGACCGAGTGGCAACTTCCTGCTAACTATTCTAGAATCCTCCTGTACAGAATATACTGCTCCTACCACTCTGGTCTCCCACCTCTTCTTCTTCTCCTAAGGATCCGAGCCTGGAAGATGGTGGCTTTTAGGGGTAACCTTATTACTCCTTGCTAACTCTGCTAGCCCCACGCGCAGTTCACCTCGTCGTGAAGCTCTTGGTAAACATCATCCTTCACGATGGCCAGACTGTCCAGCACATACATCCGAAAGCACATGTGTGCAGCGCTGGACGTGACCGAGGACATTTTTTCTTCCTGTGTCTGCATAATCCATGATCGCTCAAAAACACCTCCCTCATTCTGGTCATTTGCCACACTGTGGAGCACAACACGTGGAACACATATCATAAAAAAACTGACAATGCAGAGCTCGCCTGATTATCGTACGCAAGAGACGCATTTCCTGTGGCTTATGGAGTCGGGCTTGGGTAAGCCTTTAGACAGAGACAAGGCGAACCGGGGAATCAGGTCCAACTCAGCTGCTATCGTCAGTTGATCATGTTGGTGAGATTCAAACTGCAAGTTTTTTCCGGTAGGAGTTTCCTTGGTAGCGCACATATGTTCTTATTTATATTTAAATGCCTATTCCAACGCTTCCCGTAAGACAGAAACTTGCGGCTTTTTACACGCGATATCACTATCCCCAACCAAGTGTTCACTGAACACAGCCGACCTAAGTTATATTCCTGGTCTCTCCGTTAGAAATTTCGAAGAAGAAGTGGCTGACCTTTAGGCCTCAGGCATGTGGGTGACTAAGTTCAAGTCACTGAATGAAGATTTGGAAAGAATCGCACGGCAGAAAGTGGAGTTGGCGAGCAAGCAAATGTGGCCAGAAATGAAAAAAACTTCAACCCGAAGACCAGCTGATTAGCAAAACTTGGAACGCGCTTCTTGTCACATACCACACACTGCAACGTGTGAGTATTGCTGTATTGACCTTGTTTGGATCAACGTATGCATGTGAGCAGTCATTCTCACATCTTAAATACATCAAGTCCACCCTATGCTTCAACGCTTGAATGAAGCTTAACCTCACCAAATACCAATTAGATTACAAACCATCAGTGAATTCATGCAGCACTAGAAGTCACATCAAAAATGAGCATTATGAGAATATTATTTAAAAAAATACATCCAGAGTCTTATTATACTCACATTTAATTGAATTTAATCGTAAAATATATTATATGTCTCTCACTGAGATATACTGTAGTCACCGGTTAGTAAGCCCACCTCGGGCCCAGAACAGGTTGGGCTTAATAAGCGGCTGGGCCTATTAGCCGTGGGCTTAATAACCGGCGACTACTGTATTTCCAAATATTTGCTTTCTTGGCTCTCTGAGTCACAAAGGTTCCCGACCTCTGGTCTAGGGCATCTATCGGGTGGCCCGTTTAAGCTGCGCTATCGGGCGGGTGACGTCGTGCGGGATAAAAGATGGCAACTTCTATCTGCTTTGTCTTTGTTGATCTCCCTCCGTCCCGAATTAGCATTCGATTTGGCTTCCGCTGCCTCAAAACTGGCGTAAACTAAGTCATTTGTTTGCTAAGCGCTATTCGGGTTATTAGCAGCTCTCACAGTCCACCACTTTCAGAAAATTGGCAATTTATACTTAAATTCTGAAGAAGTGGATCCGACAAGCCAAAGGGAGCCCGGAATGGCCATTTCTGGCCTAGTAGCCGTCATCAGCCAGTCAGCGGAACTTAATTGTTCCTCGACTAGATCGGTGAAACACCTGTATTCATTCACTCAGAACTCTTTTATGAATTTTCACCCCCCATCGATTGAGGTTATCGAACTGGATTTTTGAAAGTTCGTAGCTTCCGCTTTTGCTGGTTATAGCCATTCACCTACAGAGCCCAGAGGGCGATAATTTGGACGTTTCTGCTGCAATAAATCTACTGATGGAGTGGCCTTTTGGAAAAGCTGCCAATCTCACGTTTACTTAACGACAGTTTTGCACGACGCAAATTTCAATGGCATCCAGCGTTTTTACGCTCTGCTTCAAAGCACACTCGCAAGACCCGCACATAACTGGTCTGCTGACTGGAATTGCCGATGTTATTTGAAACCGTCCAGTCTGCTTCTCACTGGTTCCTGCAGTTTGAACTTTGACACTATCATCCGCACATCTGCTCAAGGCGCTAGCATCCTACGGCCAACACAGGCCTTAGGGGTGGGATCTGCAGCTGTCAATGCTTTAAGTGTGATTGGTATAACGCGGAGCTCTTGGACGCGTGTCTTGCGCATAGGCCAGTCCGCTTAACCAATAGGAGCGCTCCATTGACAGTCTCAATCATGGTTGGATAAGATAGCTATCCAATGAGCAAATCGAATTATAGAAAACAGATGGCAGGTTCGCCCCCGAAGGAGGCAGCTTATGTCGTCGAGGTAATTGAATCCGCTGCTGTGCAGACGCGAATCAGCCCATGTGTAATTAACGCCCATCAGCTTGAATAACTTCCGTAACCAAAGACGTATCTATCCCACTAATCGAACAGGAGCGACTCATGCCGAGTACGATACACATTGTTGGGCTTTTATCTAAAATTGGCCTAGTTTATATGTGTATATGATGTACTGTATTATATGCAGTCCCCTGGTCGTGCTAAGTATGATTACTAGAATTAGCACTCTTAGCAGTGGCATATTACTTCTAGCAGCAGCATCGTAGCCCAAACTTAGTAAAAATGGGACAAAACTTTAGGTAGACAGAGGTGGGAAGGTGGAAACCAAGGCAAGCCTCGAGCATGTATTTACTCGGAATAGCTTAAGGCTATATTCCCCCTCCTTTTTGAGATTGAGGGGCTATGAGCTCAGCGCTGACCTTAATCGGCGTCAGCGGTAGTATCCGCATAAAGTCTGCCGTCATTTAAAACTAAGTTTAACGGTGCTCTGGCCTGCATTCGAGAAAGCGGCCTACGCCCAAGCCCGTTCGGTCATATTGACTTTGTCTCGTCACCGGTTCAAATGGTTAACGTTTTAGAGGGAGGTAGACAGTTGTGCTTCTAAATCTCGTCTCTGCCTCAAGTCACCATCCCTGCTCTTGGATATATGGTGGACATAGTCGAACTATCAATTAACGCCCATATGCTTGGACATCAGCACATTATGGGGTTCATCTGCGGTGTGTGATCGACTAATACAGAGGGCATGGTATAAACATGAAGTCCCCTCCCTTTCAGGTTGGTTAATCAGACTTGAGGCAACGTTACGATCACTTTCACAGAGTCACAGAATTTGAAAGGCTAAAATATATGTGTTTTGAAAAGAAGTAGGCATAGTCGCTGGAAAATAAACTTTATGCGCCTGACGTTAGGCATTTACTCTCGTACCTATCTTCAGAGAGAGACAGACCACTCCCAAACCACGGGAGATATCCTCGAGTTTGGACTGTTTCATTCTAAACGAAGTCAACGTTCAACAATCGATCGACGGTCATCACCGGTAGTGTCTTTACTGGTAATACTACCTGCCTTGACTACCAACTGCTACGGCGGTCACGGTTTCTGTCGAGACCCCAGGCAGAGCGGGACAGATGAGTTTCGTTAGCGGTCGGGTGAACGTTCATCAAAGGGGTTCAATATCTCTCGACCTAACCCGGTAAGACAACGAGCTCGTAGCTCAATGGTTAGGGCGTTTGAATCTGATCGAAGAGGTTGCAAGGTCGAGGCTTGGGTTAGACGCCGCTTAGCCCTGGGTATGACCGACTGACGACTGCTAATAAGCCAAAAATATTCATTCCGGTCTTTTACGTGCACAACCAAGCATTCTCGAGCGCACGAAATCCCGCCACACGCAGAGCCTTCTGACAATGGCGAGCTCGTGTGGGGTCCGCAGACACGTTCTAAGGACTGTGAAACCACAACAAACAGCATCGATTCGGGGCACCCTCCTGCCCTTGTTCATTCCACTGACCAGCAGCCTCGCACCGGCTCCTTTAAGTTGGGAGCAAGTATTCTGAGAGGCACGCGGCTCAAACACATGTTGGCCATCTCACTGTTTATGGATAAATCGATGGATTTTACGACTTCATTTACCCACTACAACGCCACGCTTTAAAGGCCAGCAGAGCAATATCGTCAAGATCAGTCACCCGGTGCCCAAACCAGTTAAGCATCTACCTCGCTGTCTCTCTCTCTCTCTCTCTCTCTCTCTCATGCATCTAAGAACAGCTTTTAGAGACAAACTTTAATCAGCCGAATGGAGTTGTATCGCAGCCGATAAACAAATCAGGGAGACCCTAGCCGCTACGACGTGGGCGTAATGATTGTAGAGTTTTGGGTATAATCCCTGCGTAGACCTCTACAGGTATTTATGCATGTATGCATGTAGAGTTGAAGGGTTGCAGGCAAGGAATGCCCCTGAGGACCTTATTAATTGAAAGTAAACATGCCATTTTTACAGTCAATGTGAAGTTGTAGTTAGTAACCATAACATATATTCGAGTGATTTGTCGCGAAACAATGCGGAGCGGTATGAAAGCAGACTAGAGCCAGGAAAATGGTTAGAAGGCTGGCACTAAGAAATCATGTTGTGATAGTCACTTTTTGTCAAATAGAAGGCCATTGAGTCTTCTTTTATAATCACCAATGGTGTTGGTGGAGGCCGTCTCTCTTGGCTTCGAGCTACAAGGTTTTATCACTCGGTGACTTAGGCCTCAGTTAGTTACGAAGTGAGCTACGATAAGTATTAGGAGGGAGTTGGCAGATTTGAATAATTCAATTGAGTCAATTGTGAAACATTAGCAGCCTCAGTGGCTCTCGAACCTACGTCAACCTGGAAAGGCTTTAATATAACCAACGCTCTAGCCAACTGAAGTACGAGGCTCCCACCGCAGCCGTGAGTTTAATCACACATGGATCGATTAACCCGCCCAGCCTCCTGCAAGAACGATATCCACCAATACTGATACAGTAAGCTAACTACGCAAACTGAAGTTAGAGGCATTTGCACGTGACCGACTAGGACCATGTGTGGGGCGAAGGTAGAATGACATTCTGGGCAGGGACGTACTGAGTTCGAGGAGGGGGGCTGCGTTACTTCAATGGCGAGTGAAGTTTGTTAATCTGCAATCTCCCCCTAGAGCGTTTTTTGTTCCCGTAAATGAACAGAATTTACGACCCTAAATCTCCGCCATACTGACCCTTCTAAAGCTGAACCTCGTCGGTACATGGGTTTGGCAATCAACTGTAGATCGATGTAAAGCGCTGCAAACATTTTTTGAGAAAAATATTTTGATTCGGGCAGGAATTCGCACTACATGCGCCATTACGGTGAAAGGGCGACCAGGAACCGTTCCTGAAAGAAACAGCAGCACTGAGGTTATATTAAAAGTACGGTTCGCAAAAATTGTCAACGCTATGTGCTGCAGTACGTTTTTAAGAATAGATATTAAACTAGGGCAGACATTCGCCCAGTTGTGTCCTGCATCAGTTTACCCCAACGTTAACGTATATGTTCCCAGGACGGTATGGTAATCCGCGATTAGCACTATTGCGCTGGCTAGATTTGTCTTCGCCTGCACATCTTACAGTAGCGCGTAAATCTTTGTCACATGCTCATTCTCCTTTAACATGCATTATCCCCTTGTCTGCGTCGCGGATGGCCGCACCATCCCTTTTCATGCTCTTACACTAACGAAAGCAAAAGTCAATCAGGGTGCAAGTTTTATCCGATTGGCTGCAGGCAACATGGGCAAAGCCCCTAGTTTCTGTAACGCCACTCACACAGACACACACAACAAACATAACTTGCATGAGAAAACTGCGAGAAACTGTTTGCTGCTGAGCCCTTTGTTGGCCCCTTTCTCAGTGAAAACACTGTTTGGCCTGGGAAACGTGCACATTTTGCGGTGTGGGTGTCTCATCTCCACCATACTGACCCCTCTAAAGCTGAATCTCGTCGGTACATGGGTTAGGCAATCAACCGTAGATCGATGTAAAGCGCAGCAAACATTTTTTTAGAAAAATATTTTAATTCGGGCAGGAATACGCACTACATGTGCTATTACGGTAAAAGGGCGACCAGGAACCGTTCCTGAAAGAAGCAGCAGCACTAAGGTTATAGTACAAGTATGGTTAGTTGTCCCAAATGTCAAATATTCGGTGGCCTCGGTGGAATCTAAAGCCATGCCACCAATGGGTAGACCCTAGTACAGCCATTGCTCCAGCGAACTGACCAGACGCTGTCAAATTGGATGCGGTGAATTTAATCATACTTATTTTGGTTTGCTAAGCTAACTACCCAAGCTCAATTTAGCGAAATTTGCACGTGACCGACTAGGACCAAGCGTTGGGCGAAGGTACAATGGCATTGTGGGCAGGATAGTTCGCGACATGCTGAGTTTGATGAGGGCTGCGTTACCTTAATGACGATGGGACTTTTTTAATCTGAGGTAATTTCTTGTCTGCTCGTCAAAGAAGTGGATGCCTTACCACGGATGCCCCCGCACTCCTAATGCGCGGCTGGATATTTCCGTGATCCATCTTTTAACAGAATTTTTTCATTATTAATGCATCTTCCAAGGTACAGAACTATTTTCTACGTCTTGTTTTGAACAACAAGGTGCTAGTGTGCGATAGATGCGCCTTAACAGTACATAGCAGCACCTTTGAAAGGGCAAACAGCGAACCATGCCTGAAGGAAGCTGCAACAGTGAGGCTATATTTCTGAAGCCTCGACGCATTGGAGGGAAGGACTTCGTAGTCATTAGGCCAAATTGGAGAGGATGGATAATAACGACAGGAAATCGATCATCGAGTTGCTCGACCAGTTTAAGGGCATACATCCCAGCTGGCATTAATTTAGTTTACAGTAGATCGGTTTTTATCTCCGAAGATGGTCTGCTGTAAGAGTTTGAAAGCTAAGGAAAATAAATCCATTGAACCGGTGCTCGATAAGTATTCTTCCTTATCCATGCAGATACCTGGAATGGGATCGTTTTCTTTCATTCAGTAATTTTTGTTTCGTAGTTCTTAATAGTCTAGGAATAGTTCTGGATATTTGACCTATAGACCGTTTTTTGTTCCTCAAACCTATTAAATGAACAAAACTGGCAACCCCAAATCTCCACCATACTGAGCCCTCTAAAGCTGAAACTCGTCGGTACATGGGTTAGGCAATCAACTGTAGATCGATGTAAAGCGCTGCAAACATTTTTTAAAAGAAATATATTTTAATTCAGGCAGGAATTCGCACTACATGCGTCACCACGCCTAAAGAGAGACCAGGAACCGTTCCTGCAGCACCGCAGCGCTGACTCAAATTGTCTTGGCCTGCACACCTTACAGTAGCGCGTCACACGCCCCCATGATCGTGACTTCGAATTGTCCTCTT
The DNA here is from genome assembly GCA_036362985.1 of Ligula intestinalis. Classification (NCBI taxonomy): domain Eukaryota; kingdom Metazoa; phylum Platyhelminthes; class Cestoda; order Diphyllobothriidea; family Diphyllobothriidae; genus Ligula; species Ligula intestinalis. The sequence goes on from JAYGXS010000002.1 coordinate 94,234,894, forward strand.
CTCTTCTTAGGAGCAAGTTTGCAGATTTGAATAATTCGATTGTGGACACTTCGTGGCCTCGATGGGACTCGAGCCCACGTCAACCTGGAAAGGCTTTAGTACAACCAACGTTCTAGCCAAGTGAACTAAGAGGCTCCCACCGCAGCCGTGAGTTTAATCACACTTGAGTCGATTTACCCGCCCAGCCTACAGTTAACTGACTGCCGCAGGCGGGATTTCCACAGCAGTAAATTCAGATTCCACTAGCTCACAACCAGGCGTGGGTTCGAATCCCATCGAGGCGGCATTTCTGCTATTAATTTCTGCTCAGGTCTCTGATGAGGAATCCGCGACGGACGTCGAAACGTAAGGCAAATAAAAAGGTTGCTCCAGCGATCTTCCCATTTACTTTCTGGGACTCGCATGCTCGCGACTTAATAAGCAACTTATTTGGACACGATGCGCTCCGATCGGCCCGATGGCAGGAAACTTTTACTCTTGGTCAGACGTAAACCTATTCGCAGATCCTGTTTTGCAAAACTGCCCTGCTACTAAACGTTTTGCCGAAATGTGCTGCATACAAACCCCCCAGCAATCGGGTCAACTGAATTACGTTAAGCCGAGTGGTGATGCGAACGAGGTTAGGGGTTGCTTCCGTTTTCGCGTGCTGAACACGCGCTAGTCCGTAAACCCCCAACAAACACCACATCACTTGTGCGTGACAAATAGTGTTGCCTGAACCCGGTGAAAAGTAGCTACGCGTTGTCATGGCCCAGCGTGACGGAGTTTCATGCAAAGTATCTAAGCTGCCGAGTCTCACATACGCACTGTCCAGCTCCACCCAGCCCCGGTATGCACTGGTATGCACTTTTAGTGACTCCAGTGAGTACGCAGAGCGAACATGCAACGGTAGGTACCTCGGCACATAATATTTAAATAACTAAGGCCGGTGGGTCGTTGTTGCACACGGGGTGTACTCGAACATACAGGTGGTGTGCCAAAAGAATATGCGAGGGAGGAGGGGCTGTGAGCGTTCGAAGGCACGCATAAGCTTGAAACAGCGGTCGCTTTACTATGCACTGATATTTTGGTTTAACTTGGGATAAGAATGTTTCACATTCAATGTTGACTCGCGTTAAATGGCCTCAGATCGGATGTTGCCTAAGAGGTAACTTACGAATAGAAACAAATATGCATGCCCCAGTTTCTTATTGTAAAGAAGAATAAGACGCGGTAACTGGGAGTGCCATTGTATTAGTCTAAGTGGAGAGTGGGAGAGGAGGTAGCGTCCGTGATTGGTCAATGCTCATGCTGTCTCATCGTATCGCTTCTGCGCGCATCCATGGCGTTATGGCGTGTGGCCTTGGCACAGTGTCTTGCGTCCCACCCCACCCCATTTACTCTTAGCTAGGTTACAAAAACATGCCAATTCTTGCTGTTTTTTTAACGTTCACTGACGATGGCCTCTTGTTTTTTCTGTAACTTATGTGTCATCTAGAAGGGGGCGAAGATTGGTGAAAATCAGTACGAGGCCAACGGAACCTCCCTTATGAGACCCGATTGGTAAATCTTGACTTGTTTCCTCTGGATTACAGGCAGCTACGTGAGGACCTAATCCAGGCATTTCGCATGTTGCGTGGTCAAGATTGCTGCCTCCAAACAAATGACTTCTTTGAGCGGGCCACCACCTCTAGGCTGCGAGGACACCCCCTCAAATTACGTGTGACTGGGGCAAGACTTGACCCAAGAAAATTCTTTTTCTCTAAGAGGGTAATCCAGGCATGGAATGCCCTTTCTGCGGATATTGTCATGTCCCCTTCCGTGGATGTCTTTAAGGCAAACCTAGACCGATATAATGAGTATCGTCACGATTAAGTACTCCAAATCCAATCACTGAAGTATTCCGATTCTAAAAATTGAAGCGCTCTACATCCAAACCCTGGAATGCTAGAAATGCTATAAATATATAATAATAGTAATTTGTAAGTATTATTATTATTAGTACTTGACCAAATGAGTTTCTGACATTATCTAGCTATGACGTCTCTACTCACTATGCGCTCTGCGCCGATCGTGTCTGAGGACGCATCTACCGCACCTATGGTCCTAGGCTATGCGGCCCTGTCACACCCTTTCTCGTATCAACCGACTGCCGACGACGTGGTGGGTTCCTCGGCTCTTGGCACAGCAAAGGCGTATCATGGTCGCATCTCCGATCTGTGGGACGTTCTCGTGACTCCGAGGTCTCCTCCTCGTATGGTCCTTCGGGTGTAGATATTAATCGTCATGGACGCCATGGCTACCGTCAACATTCACAGAAGCATCATGCCCCTATCATTCACATACTTCCCCCACGAGCGACAGTTTTTCTCCTAAAAAACCAAAAATGACATTCCATTTTGAATTATGAGCCAGCCTTAGGAGTTTTTCACTGTCTGCTATTCTTCCTCAGTTACACTGCTGGCTCGTGTAGACTGCGTGTGAGTTTATTACTTGAAACAAGCGAGTAGTCGTTTGAAATTGTGTCAACGACTTCTTTAGAATGTTCGGCTTTGCCGATGCATTTCTTAAATCCTATGTACCAAGAGGGAGTTCAAAGACGTTTGTCTATATTTCCTTTAATAAATTTGACTTTACTTTGACTAGAAGGGGCGAAGATTGGCGAAAAGATACTTAGTGGCTTTTCGGTTAAAGAGAAAAATTATATTAATCTGTAGTGCACCTAATAAACACGATCAAAGATACTCTTGTGACAATACTAGATCTATGGTTTGCTCGCAAAACCCTACAAGCACTCCGCGTTGATTCCTTGAAAAAGCACTGGGGGGTGATTTTCATACAATGCACAACGTTCCCGAGATTTTTTCAAGGATCTTAAACCACCAAGTTAAATTTGGTAAATGCTTAACATACTGATCGCTTAACATATTGGAGAAAAGAAAATTCGATCGCTGCAACATCACTTTTACTCGCCTGACGTTTCGACCTCCGCCGCGGATTCTTCATCAGAGACATGAGGAGAAAGTTTCAGGGCAAATAACTTAAACGCGGGTGAGGTTGTGAAAGTTCACGGACATCAGGTACACCGGTCAAGATCAAGAAGGCATGACACGAATTAGATTAGAACTCTCCCAGCTCCTGATAGGACCAACCTCTCGCGAACGCATGCACAGGCGCACGAGCGTCTGCTGACCCTACTTTGGTCTGGCCAATCACATTCAAGGCTGACTCACACGGAATGGGGCCTGAAGATGGTAGTGGCAAAAGTCTTTCCCATTGATATAAGCCACTGCGATACCCCGCACGTACTACGCGTGGTCCTGCGCTAAATTCCAGCGTGGGCCCATTCTCGTGTATTAATGTAGTTGTTCTACAGCCCACCTCCTTCAAACGCTTGACGCCACCGACGTGATCTAGCAGGGGTTGATCTTGGTCGTCCGGTTGCGGTCAACCCAGTCGCGCTCGGTCCCTGTCCGCGTGCGAAGCGCAACCTTCGCCCCCAGACGGCTGGGGCGCATTCACGCACTTGAGAAGGGTCTGGCCTATCAACATCCCGAAGCGCTCATGGCCAATTAGTTTCCTGAAGCACTCTGCGGTCCTCAGTCAATTCCTGCACCGATCGACACTTGGGAATCCACATTGAGTGGGACGCGCGCTCATGAGCCCTCAGCAACTTCTTTCTAACTCTTCTGTTCACAATATATTGTTCCCACTGCTCTGCCCCCCCCCCCAAGACTTCTCTCATTTCCTAAGAAGTTGGGCCAAGAAGATCGTAGCAGTTAGGGTTAACCGTCTCAGCCTTAACTCTTATATTACTTTTAACGCTACGCTTACGCGAAAATTAATCCCAACCCGATCTATGATCCGAACCCAAATCTTAAATATAAACGCGAACTCTCAGGAATTTATCACAAGGCTACCTTTTTTACGGAGGATTCTTGATCTCGTGTCTTACCGTTCAAGGAGACCGAAATGGCAATTCCTGTCTTACTGGCCATCTGAGTTTGAGTTGACCCGATTGTGAAAAAACTTGAGGCGTTTAGCGGGCTTTGAACCCGCGCATCAGAGAAGGCCTTTGTCGGAGGCCAATGCTCTAACTGCTAAGCTACAAACGCCCTGCCTCATGCCATGAATTTACTCACACTTGGGTCGATATTACACGCCCAACTTTACTGCTCATATGGAATCCGCAAATACGGAACAGCAAGCTGGCTGCCCACGCAGGATTTTCTAAGCAATCATCTAGAATCCACCAGAATGACTACTAGGCTGACTTAATTATTTGGAGGTTTGGCAGATTTGCTAGGTGATAGATGATTTGGTAGATTTTCTAGATGATTGCTTAGGAAATCCTGCTTGGGCAGTCAGCTTGCTGTTCCATTTTTGCGGATTCTATATGGGTGGTAAAATTGGGCGGGTAATATCGACCCAA
>JAYGXS010000002.1:94244304-94365013 GCA_036362985.1 Ligula intestinalis
TTCTTCCTCAAACAGTAGGCGAAAACGTACTTTTCCTTAAACAGGATGTACCCAGTGCGCAGTGTTTAAACCGTGAATTCGAGTGTAGCAGTCACTAGGTCAGAAAATTATTCGGCTATTGAGCAACGTTTTTATAACCGAAAGCTTCCCCTTCTTTGAGTACAAAATTGACAGAAGGCGTAATTTTCTATCAAAAAAGTACAAAAAATAATTTTCTTGTGCACGTTTTCCATAAAATATATTTGAATTCATAAAGGCAGTCCAAATCAATGATAAAAAGGCATACTATTTAAGTAGTCGGTTTTTAAAAGATACTTTTTGCTGGAAGTCAAAACGAAGCTCGTTAAAAATCCCGCATCCTATTATGACGGAATATACTTCAGGGTAGACCAGACGATAATCAGTATCTAACCTCAGTAAATATGGATTAGCGAAAGAGTATCAATTTTTCGCCTATGTCGAAATTTTGCGTGATCCGTGGCGTCTACTGTACGTCTGCTTTCGATCTATTCTTTGCAGGCCTGTATGGTAAAAATAAACTGTGCTGGTTGGTGGAAAGATGTAGAATTGTTGTTGCCAGGGCCAGTGGGGTTGGAGGGAATTGAGTGCCCAGGCTGTCCGACGGCCAAGACAGGTGGTAAGATGCACCCGGTTGAATTTGTAACTTGGCCGTCTCTGGAGCGGGTAGCCGTTTCCGAGGCCGGTGATAAGCCTTCTGCAGTGGTGTTAGCGACTTCTGAACATGCTAACTGCGGCGCTGTTATTTTGAGCGCACAGTCCTGGTCTGCGTAGCCTGATGGCAGCTGCTTCTGCTGTAGCCGACAGACAGAACAGACAGGCCTGAAGATAACATCTCGAAAGCAAACCTATACTCACCAATTTATCTTTTGAGACTGAAGTATGTTTTTTTACAAAAGCAAATAAACCTTAGTTACTACTTAAACTGATTGAGCAGAGCTAGATATCGCATGGGCTGCCGAAAAGCAGTATACAGTAAGGAAGTCTGGTCGGCAGGAGTTTCCTTGGTAGTGGCGGAATAAAGCTCCACATTTCCAGCTTTGTCGTCAGCCATTCGAGCCCGATTCGGGTTAAGGGTTAGAATTAGGGTTATGGTTAGGGTTAGAGGTTGGGGTTAGGGTGAGTGCTAGAGTGAGGGTTAGGGAAAGTATTAGGTTAAAGTGTAAGGGTTAGGGTGAGGGTTGGGGTAGGGGTTAGGGTTAGGGTTAGGGTTAGGGTTAGGGTTAGGGTAATGGTATGGGGTTAGGATTAAGGTTATGGTTATGGTAAGGTTTAGGGTAAGGGTTAGTGTTAGGGAAAGGGGTAGGGTGAGGGTAAGTGTTAGGGTAAAGGTTAGAATAATCTTTAGGATAAGGGGGTTAGTGTTAGGGTTGGGGTAAGTGTTAGGTTTAGGTTTAGGGTTAGTTTAAGGAGTAAGGGTTATGGTTAGGTTAGGGATAGGGTAAGTTTTATGATTAGTTTGACGGTGGGATTGTGATATCGTATGTAATATGCCCGAAGTTTATGCTGAATATTACAAGAAGTCTTCAAAATTCCATTATTACTGGGTTTTGAGCAAAGGATAGTTTTCGGAATAAACCTCCACATTTCCACGTTTTTCGACGACAATTCGATTCGAGCTCAATTTGACCTCGATTTGTTTTTCACGCTTTTTTTCAAGTTACGCGCCCAACGCCGTCGACATATAGCCATTAGGCATTAAATTATTTCAACAAAAATTGTACGAAATTTTTCGCTTATTTTCACAAAATCCTTTTTTAGTAAATCAGTTTTACCAACTCATAAAACACCCATTCTCATGGTTAGTGTATGACAAAAACCTATGACTTGCTGTATCCGAGACCGCTACCAAGGAAACTTCTGCCGTCTGGTCGTTAAGAAAATAAGCTGAGGATACCTTGTATAACCGCCTCGATTAATATGTAACGAGTGTATGTGCGTGAATATGTAGTTAGTAGCTCCATACAAAATGCACTTCAGAATGCGTGTCGTCACTGGCTCCATTCGAACGAACACTTGTGAACACTAACTGCTCTCGGCCTCTGAAATAGCAGAACCTGGAACACAGGACCTCAATTGACGACTGCCGAACAGACAACAACTCAGATGCCGTCCACTAGCTTGCGGTTGTGCGGTCATTTGACAGTCAGTTTTCTACTACCTATTCTCCCATTCATTCTATACATAATAAAAACTTCCGACCAATCTGGCTTCCCATTACTTCTCTCTTTTGCTAAGGAACCATGGGCTGAAGATCGCACTTGCTAGGGTTTTACTTTCTTAACCCCTTGCGATAAATGCACGTCTTCTGACCAAAAAAGGAAAACGGCAGCGCAACCCTGCTTTTCTAACAGAACTTCAACGAACTACCAATTTACTAATATCCAAGCATCCTGATGAAACAGATTCAGACATAAGTTGAAGTCTGTATTTCTCCGATATCCCAAATTTGCTCAAGTTAATTGAACAACTCCAGAAACTGACGACTCCGGAACGCATGAGTAGACCAATTTTTATGAGGAATTGATCCCGCTTTTTTCTGTATGTATTAAGGGTTGTTAGTTTGCATTTCAGGCCATCAGGGATGTCAAAAGCTCACAATAATCCTGTTTCCGGTCTTAAAGTACAACGTACACTTAGTCAACTGTATACTTTGAGCAGTTTTAGTGTCCAAAGTTCCGCCACAGTCTAACCACTAAATGGGAAACCTCCCCACCTGATCAGACCCTCCAAAATTTTGGCCGAATAAAGTTCCCCCATATTTCTAGCTGACAAAATTCTGACTTGCATAAACGATTTCGTATTTTGGACAGGCGGTTAGCTGTCACATAGGACAATACGGTTCAGAACATGAAGTTTGTTCGCGGTCGGCTCACATTTTTATGTTAACAAATACTAAGGTTTTATTGTGAAATGTTTCAGTTGAACTTAAGAGAACTGATAATGAGCGCCTTAGAGAACTAGAGTAGTAGGAGGGCTTCACTCCACTCAGGAAATAACTATATCTCAGTTCCATTTGGAGTATATGCGATGAGCGTGGTTAAAAAAAGATCGCCGAGGAGTATTTTATGCCTTCGATTTAACCTGTTGATTAAGTAGATGCAAAGAAACCGAGACAAAGTCTGTTTAACGGATCGGATCTGCGTCAGGTTAGCGACATGTGTTGGACAGAAATCTGACGCCATATCAGTTACTGCACCCGCTTCGAACTCTAGCCCGATTTGCGTCTAATTGTCACATGTTAAGAGAGGCTCAATTAAGTAGTCTCAACCCTACAAACAGACTGCCAACTAACAGAGGTGAACATGTGACTTCAAAGAAGCAGTTCAGAAGAAGGAGTCGTGACCACTGAAACAAGAGTGTCATTAGACCGAAAGACCCACTGCCACAGCAGGAAACGGATGGAGTCGTTTACCGGATCTGCTGCAGTTGCGTACAAAGCAACTACATTGGAGAAATCGGGAGATTATTCCAGATGCGGATGGCTGAACATGCAGCGGCGGTGAAGAAGAATGACGCCAACTCCCAGGTTACAGCTCACTCGACAACACCCGGCCATATTTTCAAGTTTGACTAGGCCGAAATCCTCGCAAGAGGGGACAACCGCGTGAGCCGCGAGCTGTTCGAGTCATGGTTCTCAGGCTCCCAGCCCATCAACAAGCTCAAGGTTTTAGTTTTTCCCTTCTGTGTACTGAGGCATTGCCTGAGCAAAAGAATCGGTCGCGTGGGAAAGGTCGGGCCTAACAACAATTATGACGAGAGCGGGCATAATTGTCGCGCAATTATCAAACCCGCATCCGACACGGACAATGAAATCGCGGCAATTAATGAGTCAAACATGAAGTATTAAGCCACCAAGCGGAGACTACAGTAGTTGATAATTACAGTACCTACGCAGATGACCGCTACGAACTATAAACACAGTGCAATCTGCGCATGTTTCACCCCTATATGCACATGACTCACACTATTGTACCATTACCTATGATTAGGGATTGCCGACGGAATCCGAGACATCAGGCAACTAAACTCTTGTTCCAGTAGTCGCATCTCCTTCTTCTTAGACTGGCAACCGAGGGCTTAGCTCGTGTCTAGTGAATAGGCCGAGGTTGAGGCAGGGGTAGGGGCGGGCGTATTCACGTGGGGCTTAAACAGGCGCGACCATTTGTACGCACGTGTGTGTGTGTCCAAGTGGAAGTAGGTCACGTGTCTACAGGTCGGTGAGTCTGAAAGCGCTGGCGGCGGCGGCGAATGACCTTGACCGCTACACATACTCGCTCTTTGATTTCCCCAAGTTTAACCCCTGCAGCAAAGAAGATGGCGAAGGGAAAAAGAGATGAGGAGTATCGTAAATTTCATGAAGAATGGGCCGTGTGCATCTACGTATGCATGTGAGCAGTCATTCGCACATCTTAAATACGTCAAGTCCACCCTACGATCACGTCTAACGGATGAAAGCCTCAACGCTTGCATTACGCCTAACCTCATCAACTACCAGAGAGACTACAAAGCTCGCTAAAAAACAGACGCTCTACTTAAGTATGACAGTCCACAGACTTGACGTCAGCTTGGTCAAGGTCACGCTGGCAGACAAGACTATCTTACGCGCATAGGCCAGCCGGCTTTTTTACATATAAGGCCTCGTGTTTATGTCCCTCAGAGGGAGCAAACAGTCCATTTGCGAACACTTGCTTTGTGGACTAAAAACTCAGTCCTAACATCTGACTACTTTCTTTCATCAGACGGATCGCACATCTTTGAACGCTAAATTCTTTCTGATTTGCCCAAAGTTAACCCTCTGCATCCTGAGCTAGCCGAAACTGAGTGGCTTTTCAGGTTTTACCATCCCGTAGATATGACCGAATATCTGAACCAGCTCAACTTCAAAATGCAAAGCAACGGAAATACTGTGTTATCCCTTCAACAAGCCGTTTTTGCTTTTGAAAACAATCTGGATCTCTTTATTATAGATCTTGAAACAAATCGTTTACTACATTTTGAAAAAAATGAGACAATATGAAGGTGTATGCACAGTAAGTGAGCACACTCAAGGTTTGGTCTCCACCACTTAGCTGGCTTCAGATCCAGTCTCTTACAGTCGTTCAAAGAAAGCTTTGGAGAACTTGGGGAGGACACTTGTCTTTTTAAGTTCATCATCCATCCAACCGAGGGTTCACTGAACACAGCCGACCTAAGCTATATTCCTGGTCTCCCCGTTAGAAATTTCGAAGAAGAAGTGGCTGACCTTAAGGCCTCAGACATGTGGGTGACTAAGTTCAAGTCACTCAATGAAGATTTGAAAAGTATCGCACGGCAGAAAGTGGACTTGGCGAGCAAGCAAATGTGGACAGAAATGAAAAAAACTTCAACCCGACGACCAGCTGATTAGCAAAACTTGGAACGCGCTTCTTGTCACATACCACACACTGCAGCGTGTGAGTATTGCTGTATTGAACTTATTTGGATCTACGTATGCATGTGAGCAGTCATTCTCACATCTTAAATGCAGCAAGTCTACCCTATGCTCAAGTATAACAGATGAAGGCCTCAACGCTTGCATGAAGCTTAACCTCACCAACCAGACTACAAAGCCATCAGCGAATGCATGCAGCACCAGAAGTGTCATTGACAATGATTATTATAAGAGCATTATTCAAAAGAATAAATCCAGAGGCTTATTATACTCACCGTTAATTGAATTTAGTCTTGAAATATATTATATGGCTCTCACGTAAATATCTTTCCAGATATTTGCTTTCTTGGCTCTGTGAGTCAAAAAGGTTGCCGACCCCTGCCATAGTACAACAATAGGCCTAACAAGGGGACCGTTGACGACGGTTTTTTGAGCCAGGTTAAAAAAACTCACAAAGACGAGTGCCCACGTCCGACTAATTAGCCATCATCAGCCACTCACAGTAAATCCGTAGTGATGCACCGCTCGAGGCCTGTTGATTAAAAGTCGAACGTTCATCCGCCTATAACACCAGCCGTTGTGTGGCGGATGACGGAGATCGAGAATGAACTTCAAGACAGGACGAGAGGAGAAAGTCACGTGACCAATCGGTGAGTGTCCATCCAACTAGGCTTTTCAAGGTCATTTACACGTCATTTTGCTCCTACCTGTCATCACGCATGACTTGAGATGCTGACTCTGTTTATATTCCCAGCAGCAGCGTTTGAGCATCTACGGCCGGCTTGTAGCTGAGTTATCATACAATCGGCTTGCTTGTTAGTTTTGAAAAACGTTTTAAGGCAGCGATAGCAGGAATAGTTCATAAACAGGACGCACAGTGTCTTAGAGCAGAGCTTTTTGAAGCCCCAGGAAGTGTTATCCGCGGCGTAAATACTGCGCTGCACTTTTAAACCATGTGCACGAAGGCCCTGATAAAGTCACGTGAAGAGTGCGCGCAAAAATACCGCATTTTCCGAGTGGACTGTACTTTTTAGAATTTGTTTGTGATCGGAATGCTTGTGTCTATAGCTGATCTAGGCTATCTTCGCTCGTGAGAACCTCGAATCTGTCGTGTAGTCCGGTGTAATCTGCCTGTATCTACTGATCTGTGAATCCGTACATAGACCGCAAGCTCGCAAGAAAACCCGGGTGCCTTGCACAATCACCACGTGAAAATGATAAATTTGGTAATCTCGTGTTCCTATCTGTTATGCATATTGTTTATAACATAGATACTGACATAATTATAGTAATTACTAAGCTTCCCTGTCTATTGGATTCCGGAGGTAGCTCCCTATTAGGCAGGAGATGTCCTGTAAATTCTAAGCTAGAGCTAGGTACTGTAGACAGTATAAGTTAGCCTGAAAAACGGCAAATGGCTTTACGTTGCGACCTAAAGGCCTTGTAGAACTTGAGCTTTTATTAAATAAAAGTTTATTTATCCCTTCAGTTTCCTATTTGCCAGATATGGTTTGTGACTGCATACTAGCCTCCGAGTTCTTACGTGCACGTAGTATTATAGTACACTGTGCACTGGTCTAAGTAAGTACGATTACCAGAATAAGTACCCCTAGCATTGGCATATAAGTTCTATCAGCAGCATCCCAGTCCTCGCAGTCCAAACTTAGGAGAAACTGACACGGTTCTTGATGAATAGAGGAAAAAGGGCGAAAAGAAGGGCAAGCACTCATGTGCTCCGAGCTTCAAACATGCATTTGCTCGGAATAGCATAAATCCAGGTCCCCACTCTTAGTTGAGATCGAGAGAGCATGAACCCAGCGCTGACTTTAATCAGCGTCATTTCTGACCAATCATTAGCGTCAGTAATAGTTCCAGTACCACTTTCACGTAGCTATAGTGCTAGTAAGCAGTAGTATACATAGAATAAGCAGTGGTAGAAAATTCAGACTCGGTCTCTTTTAATTTTCTGGATACCTGCTGAAGGTGATTGAGGATAGGTAATACCGGCGCAAAGGGCTACTGTCGCTCAGGTCTAATTTAGGCGATGCTATTTGGCCTGCCTTGAAGAAAGGGGCTTACGCCTGATTCCCGCTAGGTCATCTCGACTCTGGTTTGTCACCGGTTCAAGCGAGGTGAGGGTTTAGAGTGTGGTAGATGATTGCGCATCTACGTTCACTACACTTGACTACAGTCACCATCCCTGCTCCTGGGCATACGCTGGACCTCATTGAAATTGATGGTCGAACTATCATGGGTAGCAGTACGCAGTGAGCACCAATCTAATCTCTTACGATCAGTTCTTCCAGCCTCCGTTGCCTTCAATCAACACAGAACGCCACTCTCCGCTCAATCACGGGCTGCTACAAAATGGCACCTATCGACCAACTTCATGCGGGGCCTCCATCCTGCCAATCACCCCTCACAAGGCACTCTTAGGCCAGCAGTTTTGGTGGACCTGTGCGCAGCCTGGTTATCCTAATCACCAACGTTGCCACACTCCGGAACCCGACCGCAGCGTTCGGCCATCTAGCAGAGCTCTGCAAACGGAAGCTGTCAACTCATGTTTGTCAGATCTACCCGTTGATGGCTCTGCCACCAAGAAAGGCTTCCAGCGTCTTTACCAGAGAGCGATTATCGAAGCGAAACTAAGCTGTCATCCCATGGTCCTTTTGGGCGGCTATCTACATCCGATTGTGACCTGTGAACAACAACGTCCGAGGGTTACTCGCTGGACCTTGGCTGAACTACGCGGTCACTATTCCATGCTCCTTCGCCAGAACCAACACCGGCTCAACCTTTTCATATCCGACAGTAGTTCCGATTGCGGCATCTATCCACACGATTGTCAGCAGCTTTTCGTCTGCAGTTCCCGGCCAAGCACCCAACTCACCCCACAGACCTCTAGTTCAAACCGGTTGACGTCGCGACTTTTTTCCGCCTTCCAACTAAAATCTATTGGGATTACGGTGGGGAATCTTTATCCAACAAGGGCTACGACACACGCCCACGACGTGCTAGGGGTAATGCGATCACATTTTTTGAGCTGCCGAACAATGCAGCCTCCGTACAGCCTCCGGGAAAGCCAATCACAGAAGCCTATAAACTGCTAGCATCCAATCAAACGTACAGCGGCTGGCTCTCGAATGACCCCTATTAATTCATCCACATCATCCTGGTCGATTGATCCAGAACTTGCAGAACAGCGCGTCAGCTCCTTTGACTGATACTACACTTCTGTACAGACTACAATACGGCTCAAAATTCGTACAACATGCCGAAATATGCGGAAGATTGATACTCACTCACTAATCGGCATTGAGTAATGTTGCAATACTCATCATCTTGTAGCCTATTCTAAAATCATTTTGATCACGACAGGATGCTGGTCTTTTAACGAGATTTTTTAAGTCCGCTTACAGAAGTATGTACTGCTTAAAGGGCTACTTAGGTAGTAAACATTTTACCAATAATTTTGTCTGCCTTTATAAATTCAAATATATTTTATGAAAAAAAATGCACGAAAAATATTTCGTGTAGTCATTTGGTAGGAAATGACGCCTTCCTTTAGCTTTCAGTTTTAAAAAAGTTTCTAAATTGCCATATATTTTTAAAGCTACTGCTTGCTACACTTTAAATTCAAGGTTACTTAACTGCGCGCTCTGTAAATTCTGTTTAAGGCTAAACACATTTTTGCCTAAGTTTTAAGGAAAACGTCACATAGTGCTCATAAAATGCTGTAATAAATTTGGATCATTCTGTATACATTATGGGCAGCACTAATAAATTGACGGATACGATGAATTATGAATGAACACCTCACAATCGTAAAAAAGCTCATAATTAGAAACTTTTTTAAACCAGAAGTTGCCTTTTCTTCAAGTATAAAGTTTAAAGAAGCCTTAAATTGCTACCAAACGAGTACAGGAAAGAATTGCTTCGTATATATTTTCCATAAAATTTATTTGAATTTATAAAGACAATCAAAATCAATGATAAAAATGCATACTCTATCAGACGCCATTTTTTTACAATCTTTATTGTTTTAGCGGTCAGAAAGAAGTTCTTTAACAAGCCCGCATCCTATCGTAACTGAAATGACTTCACAATAGCTTACATGATAATCGGTATTGAAACTTTACTTAATGCCACTTAGCGAGCGAGTATCAATCTTTCACCTATGTCGGCATGTTGCACGAATTCTGAGCCGTATTGTACACGAAGTCTACTGGAATTGTAGTGGGCACTGAAACCCGTCATCGCCTAGTCATCACGCCAATTCTGCAGTCACCAGTCCGTCTGCTGCTCAAGCCCAGAGCGATCTACTGGCACACACGGCTCAATCTCGCGCAGTGCAACCAATCAGCGTCCTGCAGCGCTCTGCGGCCCTCGGAAAATTCCTGCACTGACGGGGACTTCGTATTCCATCCCTTGAGGGACGGACGCTAAGTGGCCAAGCTCTCCCATGGTTGAACATCAGCCAGAAAGAGTGGCCACCTTCCCCCTAACTCTTCAGTAAATAATATATTGTTCCTGCTCCTTTGGCCTTCCCATCGTTTTCTCTCATCTTCTAAGGAACCGGGCCTGAAATATCGTAGCAGTTAGGGTTAACCGTCTTAGCCGAAACTCCTATAGAGTCTTTCTCCTCCACTTCGGACACAGAATTGGGTTTGATGGCTTTAGTGCTCTGAGTGCCTAGACTCGACACAAAGCTCCCACTTGTACGGCAGTGATTACGGCAAGGAAAGGTAAAATCAACAAGGTCAAGTTATGCTCTAGCACCCTACAGAATTTTGAAATTCAGTCTACCCAAGTCGTCATTGCGTCCGCGGTCACGTAGAATGCCGGGTGGATGTTTGGCGGCAATGGCAGCCAACTGTTCCCTGAACCGCGTCTCCGCCTCCATCTCATCCACTTTGGCCTTCAGCGCCGCGTAAGTCTCCTTCCGTTTCAGCTCCTCCATGCGTGCTTCCAACAACTTCGGCGGAATGAGCACTCCTACGGGGACATCTTGGTAATCAGCTTCCTGTCCTATTTCTGTCTTTTGTTCTAAAATAAGTGGCGGGAGGAGGAGACACATCAGGCATGAAACAAAAGGTGCAGAAAAAGTGTCAAAAACGGTACGCAACACACACTTGCGCAGGTCTGTTAACAGCACATACAGAACGCGCCAGAATTCGTGCAACATGCTGACATATGCTAAGGATTGATACTCTTTCGCTAATCGGTATTGATTTAAAGCCCTTTAAGGGGCGATTACGTATTAAATGCCATCAAGCGACGCTTGTTTAAAGCTACTAATAGAACCTACTATGCTGCCGAGCTCATATTGTGCTCTCCAACTCAAGCCTTACCAAGCCCTGGTGCGAAGGATGCCTCGCCATTGCACGCCACTTCCAAACGTGTTTATGAATTAACATGCACTTGCGGATGCAAGTACATAGGGCGAACGCAAAGGCAATTGACGGCCAGAGCCAATGAGCACTTTGAACCAGACAAATATCACTAGGTTAGCAGAGTTAAATGACGTCATAAAATTTGGTGACCGCTCATTCAGGTGCAGATGGTCGTTGTCTATTAATAAACACAACAACGACTATTGCAGTTCAGCCTATGCACGCCACTTTAAACTGTGCTTACGAGTTCACATGTAGTTGCGGATGCAAATACATCGGCCGCAAGCAAAGGCAATGCTGTCAGCTGAACACATACCGAAGTAACCAATGTATTACCGGCTAACGTTAGGACAGCGAGATTAGCATATGTCTGGCTCATTAGCCGTCGTCAGTCGCAGTTACCCGACTCGAGTATAGCCACAAAAAATACCGCTACACTCGAGTTTCAAACCCGCGACCAGTGAGCTAGAGACGAACGTTCTATCCACTGAGCCACCGGGTCGACGTCTTGCCGGTTGTCGATCGATATGTAGATTAGTACATAAGTGTACTCCGAGCTGGTCCGGGATTCACCAACCCTGGCTTGTTTAGTCTGGCGAGGCGTTGACACTTCGTCCTTGAGAAGAAGTTGAAGTGTTAACGCCTCACCAGACGAAACAAGCCAGGGTTGGTGAATCCTGGCCCAGATTGGAGTTCACCTATGTACTAACATACCGAAGTGGCTGCTCAGGGCGGGCTATAAAGTACTTAAAAATTCAGTTACGAAGCCCAAACGACCAAACGACTACATTTAAGGTCGTACTTCGGGCGAAGACTGGACGTCTCCTACTCTTTGCGGAGGCCGCTGAAATACGGAGAAGAAAACCATGTAAGCAGCTGGACCATGTGATCAACCTCGCATTGCCGTGGTAACGATCGATAAACTAATTCCTGCTTACGCCTCTTCGTCACCCTTAGGACTGACTGCTACCCTGTCCCCTGACTCTGCCCCTGCCCTAACCCTCCCCCATTTTAACCACGTGCTACATGCTTTCATGAACATGCACTTATATGAACTGCCATGCTGTGACAATTACCTCCCTCCTCCTCTAATCCTCACCATGCGCCCATATCTATGACCGATTGTTTCTACTCCCTTTACCTATCAAGTTTCAGCCTTTGAGCCTGACACTTAATTGGACAGTTTCTTCTCTTATTAATAGGCAACGACCTTCTGCAACTGAATGAGAGGTCACGAAATTTTGTGACGTCATTAAATTCTGTTCATCTAGTGATATTTGTTTGGTTCAAAATTGTGATCTAGTAAGCTACCTACACAATCAGGAGTTCCTGAGCGATTAATCAATCTAGAATCCACCAGAGGACTACGAGGCGCACTTAATTATTACGGGGGTGGGAGGTGGGCGCAGTTGACTAATTCAGCTGACTCAGTTTCGTTATGCTCACCGAAGCCTTCAGACAGAGGCAGAAAACGGTCGTGTAGAAATGGTAGAGAACACAGAAGCGTTCGCATTTGCGCCACGGATTTTGGAACTTAACTTATGAATTTGCGTATGGCAAAAACGTTGGAGTGTGCAGGAAGTACAAGTTTTACTTCAAGGCCGTTGTTCAGTCAAGCTTCGTCGTTCACATTAAATCGAAACCACAACTGTGGCATTCCGTCGAAAAAGGGTCTATTCAGTTGAGAAGCTATGTTGAAATACTGAGGCTACAAGCCAAGGAGTGCACACAATTGGATTGCGTTATTTTGAATCAGGGCTTGAAGGAATATCGGCTTCTATTCCGAAATTTTCGTATGGTTTGCGTTGGATGATTCAGTCATGATCCCTTGGAACGAGGCATTTTAGTCTGTTCTGATCTGTGGCTAGGCCCTATCCGCCAATAACCACGTATACTAGTCGCAACACAGTCATTTGGATTGCCGGTCAGAATGATCTAAATGGTCCCTAAACAGGAAATTAAAATAGGAGCTGTCCGTCACCGTCCTCCGGCATATCAGTACTCTATATCCCCCATTCATAGCTCACTACCTCAGGTGCGAAGCAACGGAAATTCCGAAGTTGAAAGCCAACCTGTCTCCGTAGCAGATGTGGATATTGTGTAAACCTTTAAACTTTTAGTATTCTATAACCTTTTACCTTAACTTATCCCTTGCTTTCCGTGAATGGAGCCATTTTTGCTAACGTTGTGAATATGTACCTTCAAAATAAAGCATATTTCTGTGTGTGTGCCTTTGCGTCAACTTCCAGGGAAAATAGGGTCACATTTATGGTCTAGGTTAGGGATACGTTAACAGGTAAGTTTAAGATCAGGGTGATGAGTTAGGGTGATATGTAGTGTTTCTAAAGCCCCCCTTCTCCTAACGCGAGACGCCACAGACGATGTCTCGTAGTGGCAACCTTGGTCATCCAGTTGTGCTCTATCTAACGCAATGGCCCACGTCCACATGGCACGCGCAACCTTTGCCCTCGTAGGACTGGGGTGCACACACGCCCTCCAGACTGCTCGGGCCAATCATCGTCCTGAGGCTGACTCACACAAAGCCCACTCTGGGCCCCTTGTGACAATTCCCGCCCTGACGACGACACCGAAATCTGCCTCGACAGGGAGCAGGCGCAGGTGACGACCCCACGCTCTCAAACGGCCGAAGGCCATGCCGAACCGAATGGCAAATTCCTCCTATCTATTCTCCAATCATTCTGTACAAAATATACAGTTCCTTCTAATTTGGCCTTCCCATGACTTTTCTGTTTTCCTAAAGAACAGAGCCTGGAAGAATGTAGTGCCAAGGGTTCTAGCTGTTAACCTTAACTCCTCGATAGATGCTTAGGACAAGAGTAAATATATAATGAGGATTTAGGGTCTAATTAGGATCAGTGCCTCGGTTTAGGTTTACGCTGGGGCGTATGTTAGGGGTAGGGCAGGGAAATAGTTACCATTAGTGGAATTATGTGTAGGGCCACCTCTAGAACTTGGACCGGGTGTCCCTCTTCCCTTGTCCTGTTTAGAGGGCTAGCTAAGTAATACTTACCAGATTGCCTACTGAAAATCGAGGTCAAACAAATCTATCTACCATCCGTAACACAAACTAACGTGGTTTTACTGAAATAGCACGGAAGTTTCTGCCTCAAACAGTGATAGCGGGATAGGAAGTAGTCTATCCAGGAATAAAAGATAGAACCATCTCAACTTTTACAAATAAATAAATAGGAACAAAGACGTTGGCAACTAAAAGCACCACGCTTATTCATTCTCTTATTCAAAGTTGTTTCAAGTTTAGTACAAAGCATATTTACCTGAGTAAAACAAAAAACAGTTTAATGTCACAACAGTCGCAAGTAAACAAACCAGGTACAACGGCGCGCAACCAAACTTGTTATGGAGCGCGGCTCGCAGCCTTATGAAACACGACTGTCAAATCTCAACCTCTTCCTATTTCGCTACAGGCAGCTTCGGGGGGACCTGATACTAGCATTCCGCGCATTACTTCTTCAAGACTGCTGTCTTATATCAGGAGATTTTTTCGAATTAGCAACGACCATGAATCTGAAGGGTCATCCTCTCAAATTAAAGGTGACAGGGGCCAGGCTGGACGCTCGGAAACACTTCTTCTCAAAGAGGGTGGTCGGAGCGTGGAATGCGCTTCCTCAGGATGTCGATATATCGGAATCGCTAGAGGGTTTTAAGCGAAAACTGGATCGATATAGCAGTGCACGATTGATCGGAACTGACAATTTACAATTCTGATACTACTTTCAATTTTTCTGTAGTATTAGTTTTTATATCCATTCACGTTTGTTATTTATAACGCCCTCCCACGCATAGCCTCATGCGAAGGTCTCCACGGTGATTACCCCGCTAGCGATCTTATCAGCCAGTCCTGACGGCCTAAACATTGACCCTTGGTTCGACCCAAAGCGGACTGTCGACGATCTGGACGGATGCCTCTGTTTTTCCAGTTCCGTTGGCGGACTCTGCAATCAGCAAGGAAGAATCAGGACGAGGCTTCCACACGGTGATGATCCTCGGAAACTTTGCAATGCCTTCCGTTGGAACCCCCTTTTTTCTCCTAAATCCAACGTATTACACCCACAAGAGCGACAGTTTTTCTCCTAAAAATCCCTGAGGAGTTTTTTCACTGTCTGCTCCTATTTTTCCATCCCATGACACAGGACAACTGGCCTCGCCAACAGTCTAAGCAACAAATTTTTTGCTACCACTGCACATATGTTTTTAGTGTCGCGCCCATTTTACGATAACATTTTTGCATCTCTCTCTTTTGAGATTTTCATCAGCATTTCGACTACATTCTGACAAAAAGTGTACATGTTCCTAATTTATTGCACCTTGACGCATTGAAGCCATAATCAGGCCGCAGCTGCCGGCCTGTCCTTTATCGTCTACATGCGTGGTGATGATTTATCTCGTACAAACAGGTCTTCAGTAGGTAAAAATAGTATGCCGAGGCTGGGTGGGAGTCTGTTAATAATTTCGAAATGTTGGCTGTTTGTCGTACGCGGTTTTGGGCCGACCTCTTCGTTGCCTCCGTTTACTCAACAACATTCAGCAAGACAGTTTTTCTCATAAAAATCTCTTAGGAGTTTTCTCACTGTCTGCCCCTATTTTTCCACCCCATGACTCAGGACAACTGGCCTCGCCAACAATCTGAGATACAATTTTTCTGCTACCAAGATACATATGTACAAATAGGGCACTCAAAGGAATTTTTCCTACACATCCCTCAATATACTGATACTGATACAACTCTCATGAGTAAATCTCAGCGCATACAAAATCCCCGAAGCATTGAATTTCCAGTGAGCACTCTTCGCTTTATTTTGTTCACACCTGACAGTGAACTTGATATTCCTTTGTAACCACCCCCACCCCTGCTAGTCTTTTCGCATTGCAAACTGACATAGAGGGCAGGGGTTGACACACTAAGCATATCCGGATTCACGACACTGTCCAAAGTCACCAACCCATCTTCCACAACACAAAACAGCACCCTCGCTATTGCGACGAGGTCTACCAAGGCCACTATCATCATCATCATCATCATCATCATCATCATCATAATCATCATCATCATCATCATCATCATCATCATCAACCCCACCATCATCATCCTCATGAAAAAAAGCAACAGCAGCAGCTACACTGAAGGCATTATTCCTACTTGTCATCGTTGCAAGAACGCGTTTAGCTCTTGTTACGGTCTCCCAGAGCATATTTGGGAGCACCTCGGTGAGAGTTTAGTTCGGCACCAAAGACATTTACGCTGACCAACAATTGATGCACACTGTCAACTCGCAGGCTTTCCACCAATCAAGCAACGGCTCGGTTGGCCACCCGTAAGTCCATCCCGGGCGAAGATCTCACCCATCCGCTTCCGTCCCGCCCGGACATTCAGACGCCATCTTGGCAAATGCCGTTGTATGTGCATGCATGCACGGCCTATCCTACATCAATCCCCTCTAAAAGCAGCCACAAAAACGCTTATACAATCCATCCTTCCAAACATCAGCTATCAGCCCAAGTTATCGCACACCACTCGTGCGCCAATCCTGCCATGCAATTTGTCAGGGATGGCTAGTATTCTGTTTACAAGCATGTGACCATTGCAATTCGGCGTCTTATTGAAGTTTTGTCATACGTGCTGAGCGATCAGCGCACGCTAGATGGCGAGTTTTTTTTCGGCCACAGCGCCTACTTCCGATATCGGTTACCATTTAATCTGCTTAACTGGAACGCAGCAGATGTGGCGGGAGTGGGGAGATCACATATATGCGGTCAAAGTTTCTGCACAACGAGCAAGTTCAGGCACCCGTGTTAATCTAGTGGTGCAGTAGTAAAGCCCTTTACCAGGAATATCCGTACAGCTGCATGCAAAAGGGAAGGCGCCAGCGCGGTCCACACTCTAGTTCAGTGTGATATTATGACCCAAAGCCGAGAACTTGTAAGATCTATATTTGCATAGGCTGTTAAAACAAAGATTCTTTGGGAAGGCCTTATAGACCCCCTCCGACCGAAGACAGGACGGAGTAATAGGATCGTTCCGTCCAATAATACCTGCGTCCTCGCGTTACATCTTAAGAAGGTTGTCCCTAACCCCAACATTAATCAAAAACTCACCCATGACCTTATTATTAACCCCAACTCAATCTTCAATCCCAACCTTAACCGCAACCCTTCCCTTGACCTAGTCTTACGTTTAAGGGAATACACCACAGAGTAGCCTGCATTGCGGGAGTTCCTAATGACTTGTCCTGTGGGGAGCCATAAAAACTAGCCTTATGAATGGTCATTCCTAGCTCTTGGCCTAAATAATGAATAAATCAGTTGTATATTTAAGGCCCAAGGGGCCCTTTCATTACCCGTTAATTGACTAGTCATGCTGCCTTCCATATTCGGCAAATTCGAAGGCCTTTCCGCAGAAGGAAGAACCCACCAGCTACTCTTCATGGGAGTTTAACGCTGACTTCCTTCCTACTTTTTAAATTTCCGGCGCGAATTTTCCCCCACGACCTCTCTAGGGCGAACAGCATTCTTTATCGTCATTTTGTGATGCTATTTTGGGATTATTCCTAACAGGCGGCACGAGCGAACTGTCAGGTCACGTTATCGGCCCCCTGCCCACAGATAAGGAACAAAAATCAAATGTCCCACAAGCCGGCGGATAAAAGCCATGCGCGCGCTCCTGTGAGGTCACCCGATGCAGGAGAACTAAAGCGCGCGTGAGATGGCCAACCAAGCCCCTAGGCTAATGAGGGCACAATCTGATTGGTCGCTTCTATAATATTCCATTTCATGTAGTCCCCGTCAAGGGACGCAATAAATGACTTTCTTTTCTTCACGAACTTGTTCTTTGTTCTCCCTGCTGAACTGACACAAAGAGACTGGCGGCACAAAAATAGCTTTGGGAAGTCATTACAACAAATTTTTGAAGGAAAGGAAGTCGTTTATTGCGTCCCTTGACGGGGACTATATGAAATGGAATATAATAGAAGCGACCAATGAAAGGTTAAAAGGTTTCCTGTGTAACTGATAGGCGTACACCGATCAGTTAGAGGACACACTCTTCCGTCTAGGATGCTTCTGGAGCTCACACTCGAGCCTATGCTGCAAGATGGCTAATGATATAGTCAAGGGAACATAACGGACGAAGAAAGGGGAGACTAGGATTGTCATTTCTGACTTATTAGCCGTCGTCAGCTAGTTATACCTTACTGAAGTGTTCCCCAGAAATTGGTGCTTAGCTCGAGTTTCGAAACCGCGACCTTGTTAGTTAGAAGTCCAGCGCTCTAACCACTGCGCCACGGGCTCGCCGTCCTGTCGGTTTTCGATCGAGAATATCCAGTGGCAGATAGAGGTATACCGATCAGTTACGGGACAAAAGTGTTCGTCCATGGTGCCTTGGAGCTCACACTGGAGCCTACGCTATCTTACTTCACTCTAAATTTTTATTTTTATGAATCCGCACCCTAAAACGTCGGACCGAATTTATTCAATATTTTATGCTACAAATATCCGCTTAATTATCCAAAGCAATATTCCGTAAGTAGCAAGTGAAAATCTCGGCGGCCTAGAGTCACTACACCTGCTGAAAGCAACTGTTTATGGTGAAAATTATCACGAAAATTTAACCGACGTTTTGATTGTAGGTGGAGGATTAAGTAAATGTGCGTTGGATTCGTTAGCTGGCTTTCTAGTTAAGCATACTTTTGCGTACTTTTTATCTTCAGATATTCCTACTACTGCAAATGCTGAGCTATGACAGTTTGTTCAGATTCGCGCATCTTGTCTGCACACTGGCTTCGGTCATTTTCGATTGGATGAGAACAGCACAGATGAGTTCACGGCTGGCGCAGAATTAATCGATGCATTCCGGTCTCTGCGCTTCAGCTACGCGGCATTAGCAAGATGAGGTCAAACTTGTGGTGCGACGCACTCGGTAATTGCGACGTGATGGAATTTAATTGGAGGCCTTTGATAGGCGTCGTATGTGCGGTGCACTTCTCATTTACGCCCCCCCCCTCAACGAGCCTCGTATCAATTTCCTCAAATAAGTTATTCATACAGTTGTGACGTGACGTTCACGCGTGTCTGAATCCATACGTCTTAGCGGTAAATTCTTACGACGGAAAAATAGCACGATATCCTCCGGGCCTTACATGCCAGCTCAACTTTAAATCCGTTTCACAACTGCACGGTGTACTATTTACATTGTTTTAGGCGCAAGACTCTTGAAATTTCTACTTCAAATTTATTTTAAATTATTTTGCAATGCAGAAAACCCGGCGGAACAGCAAGCCTAAGTCGGCAAACCCTCGCCGGTAGCAATAAATTTGGTCCCTTGCCCATAGTTCTGTGTTTTCTAGTTTCTGGGAGACGCAGCAAGTGAACTGGTAAGACGACGCCTGAGGACAGCAGTCACGAGTGCCTTCTCGGCGGCAAACTTACGTGTAATCTTCACTAACCCTCCCCGTCTACGAATGGGCGGTAAAGACAGACTACCGTTTCAGGCCACATCGATGTGCATCTATTCGTTCACCTGTTCCTGTGGAGCGGGCTATATTGGCCGAACAACGCGATGGCTAGAGGAGAGAATACCCGAGCACATACCAGCCTGATTCAGCAAAGGAGAAAAATGATCGATTTCAAGCTCAATCCTCGCCCAAGTAATTGATACGAACCAACAAGTGGACGCAAGAGAGGCCTTTTGGTCAGATAACACACGCCGATACACTACTCCAAATGCCAGCGACAACGATTGCTAGCCACAGCCGAGGCAGTGGCAATCCCTTTAGCAAAGCCGACTCTCTGCTGTCAAAAGGCGCTGGTACAAGCTATCCGTCTCTTTTGGACGACTGCACGCGGAAATCCCACGCTTCTTTAAGCCACGCCGTCGGAAAACACACCAAACGAAGCTGCAGAGAATAGTCAAGCGTACACTACGCGGCTGACGTTCAGCCTCAACCCACTGACCGTGCGAACATCCCCCTTACTCCTCTGCGCATCTTAACCAACATCCTAAATGCGCTGGCACCCGCATTCGGGAGACGAGGGAAAACCCAGATGCTTAATTGCACCCACCAATCGCCCGGCCCCAACCCGACGATCATATAAACACCGCAATTAACTGACTGTTTTAATTCTCCATGTCACTGTATCGACCTGATGATGAATGACTGAAAACAATTGTCTGCCAATATGACTTTCCAGTTCTACTTTAGCTTTTTGTTTGTTATTTATTTTACTACTCAACTTTTATTCTTAGTTTGGTTTGAATACAAATTATCAACGTTAGATAACTTTACTGAAATGACTACTGTATACCAAACTAAACCAAGCTAAAGAAAACTGACAAAAATAAAAACTAAACTAAGACTAAACTTGTTAGGAGAGCCCAACACTCGCGCCATTCTCGAGGCAGGATAACAAAGGGAGAACACGCGAGACCGCCGCCGGCCAGCTTCTGAGGTCACGCATGACAAGGACCACGAAAAGACGCACGGGCGTGTGCGCGTCACCGAGGGCACGACCGGTCATCTGAGGATACGATGGCTGCAGGCATGATGGCTGACTGTAGAGGCCACTCATGGAGAGCCAATGGGGTACAATAACTACTGGCCCTTAAATATGCTGCCACCGCTGAAGGCGGCACTCTGTTGCCAAGACACGCTACCGACGACGCGAGAATCTGTTGCCGAGACGTGCTACCGACGACCCGACATTCTGCTGCTGCTGGGGACACAGGACAAGCTGCCAAAACGAGACCGGCGACAGAGGACACGTTGCTCACGGACTCACAGCAGACAAAGTTGATGTACAAGCAGAACAACTAACAGTAAAGTACTATCTGTTAGCCTATTTTGCCTTCTATTCCTAACACGTAACTGGGGGACATTACCAATGTTGACACAAGGTTATAACAGTGTCGACGCAGGGACAATGTTATAACAAAACTTAAACTAATAGACTAAAAACTAAACTAATACCACCGTCCACTAAGATAGCATTTTGGGACAAGCAGTATGGCAAGTGGGCGTGTAGGAAGCTGCTGCCCAACGTACCTGCGCTGACTCACGCTGCCTCCCACGCTCGCTGTTGACTCACCGCGCGTACGCTCGAAGCTAATCGATACTTCTGCGTCATTTAATTGACGGCAGCCGACAAAGCACTCACCGCGCAGTCAAAAGTACACTAGGACACAACTTCGCGGATGCACCTGGCGTGCAGTCGCAACTGGTAACTGACTCATAACACAGCCTTTGTATGGTCTATTTTCCGGCAGTAAATCTCTATCTACCAACACCAGCTTCCCTGACTTGTGATTTGGGGGAACCTTCTCTTATTGACACAATAACCTGCGACAGGCGAACAACTCTATTGTTACTGTTTCGCCCCGACGCAGAGCTGAACAGCTGGCATTTGAAATTCCGCTTTTGCCTGATATTCGAGCTAGCAAGGCGCCGATGCTAGTCCTAGATGGTTTATTATTCCATAATTGTCGACTAGCAAAGATGAGCCAAGCATAGTCTGGTGGATCACAAGGCAAAACCTTCAAACGTATGTGTGACGCATAAAAATACGCATAGGCGTCCTTGAAGCGGTAGGAGTTTCCCGGGTAGTGCACGAATTTTCTTCTTTATATTTACATGCCTACTCAATGAATTTCTTTTAGAGTTAGGGTTGGGGTAAGGGTTAGGGTTAGCGTGAGGGTGAAGGTAAGGGTAAGGGTTAGGGTTAGGTTTAGGGTTAGGGCTAGAGTAAGGGTTAGGGTGGGGTAGTGATATCGCATCTGAAAAGCCCCAAGTTTCTGTCTTACGAGAAGCGTGGGAGTAGGCGTGTAAATATAAATAAGAACATTCGTTCGCTACCAAGATTGCTTCTGCCTTTGAGGCAATCAAACGGAAACTGAAACAGGGCAACTATCAGGAGGCTATCAGAATTTCTGTTCTATTTACCTTGCAGGATCCTGCCACGGACTCTGCCTTCGCCCTGCCAGAGCTTACACCCGTGATTATTCATCTACCCCGCGTATTATCGACACGCTGGCGCCTACACTTATAGGCAATCGATAATTCCGCCTCGTCTAATTGGCGACGACCCGGCAGGCAAGGCGCAACTCACTCGGCCTTTCGTCCAGGTGCGCGGCGGACGCGAGCCGCTGCTCTCCCACATGGCTCTCACGGTTGAACTCGACGCCAGGCCGAGTCAACCCTTCTGTTATCTCTTCTCCTATTTACTCTGTACAGAATAGAATCTCCTTCTCCCTTGGCTTCTAAGACTTCTATTTTCTTCTAAGGAACCGGGCCTGGATGATCGCAGCCGTTAAGGTTAAAAATTCTTAGCCTTAACTCTTTCGCGATAATGGTGACCCCGACGTCTCACCTTTCTAGGTCAATGCCTAATTAGACAGTTTATTTTATCTTATTAATAGGCAGTGACCGTTTGCAGTTGAATAAAAGGTCGCGAACTTGTATGAAGTCAATAAATTCTGCTAGTCTCGTGATATTTGCCTTGCTTAAGCGGAAATTATTCCCTTTTTATAGCGGCATGCACCATGCGAGAACACGACACGTTGGCGGTACTTAAGTTCCTCCCAAGAAAGAAAGTCCTCTGATTGGTGAAGTCAAAATTCCCAACTCGTCTGCACTATCACAAAAAGAGAAGTGCTTAGAAACGGGTTCAAATCCTGCCGAATGCCTCGAGTTTTTCAAAATTGAGTCAAATAAAAAAAAACAGAAACGGATCTGCATAGGCTTCCCCCCGGTACCACGGGCATGTTGGTAATATAGAGGAATAGTACATATACAGTTTATGTATTTTCCTGAGCTAATCATGCAGAATGACGGTTACCTGGGCTGTACGCTGTCTATCGAAAGCTACACCCATTGCCTACAAAAGATGATTCTCCTTTGGAACGGACAGACGAAACCCTAGACGCCACGTTGGGTAATTGGGCTTCCTCGACACTAGATTTAGTCACCGGATATTGACAGGCATTAGCCAGGCAGTCTCCACTGTCATCCCTATCTGGAGCCGAGTTTCTGCGTGCATATGTACGTGCTCGTTAGACCTATTACGTTAGCAGTTGCCTCTGGACTATGCGAACTAAAATCGCTAGTACCACCAGCATCACTAATATTTCACTAATCCTGCTGCAATGTCTTGTTATACTGTCGTCCTTTAGTATCTTTCTTGTAATGTACCTATTAAGACAGATTATGTTCTGTAAATTGTAAGCAGAGCTAGGTACTATAGACAGTCAAAGAAAATGCCGCTTTCTTACGACCTAAATGCATGGTAGATCTTCAGCTATTATTACATACACATTTCGTTAACGCTTCAGTTTACTATAATTCTGATATAGGGCATGGCTGCATACTGGCTTTAGCATGCATTAGTACTATAATTACCACTCCTGCCATTGGCATAATACTCCTAACGACAGTATTCTTGCCCTCCTAGGCTACAATTTTGGAAAAACTACCAAAGTTTGGATAAATAGAGCTAGGGGGTAAAAACACGGCAAACATTGATGTGATCCGAGCTTTAAACGACTACTTTACTCAGAATTGTATAAATTCAGGTCCCAACTCCTAGTTGAGGCCAAGGGAACACGAGCCTAGCGTCACGACCAAGTATTAGCGTCAATAAAAGTACCAGCATTGCTGTCACTCAGCTAGGAGGCAGCAGTTTAAAACAGAAGTAGCAGTACTAGCCGTAAATTCTAAAATATCAGAATTCCGGGATATAATTGCTGAAGTGGTCCTTCAACGGATTAAACACTTGGTTTTCACCAAGTATCAACCGAACTTTTGGGCTCGTTTTGTTGATGAAAATTTCATCATTTTCAAAACACCCGACATTGAGCATCTCAAGGAGTTACTAAACTCGGTTGATCCTTATATCCAATTCACGATGGAAGTGGAAAGAAATAACCAACTTCCTTTCCTCAATGTCCTGGTGCGCCGTTGTTCAACTGGACTACTGCCAACCACAGTATTCAGAAGAGGCACCAGCACGAAACAAATACTCCACTTCAACAGCAATCACCCTCTGTCTCACAAATGTAGCTGCGTTCGCACACTTTTCCAAGGAGTTGAAACACATTGCAGCACAGAAGCTGACAAAAGAGTGGAACAACAATACCTACGTGGCCTATTTCGAGCTAATGGGTACC
Organism: Ligula intestinalis; assembly: GCA_036362985.1. NCBI lineage: Eukaryota > Metazoa > Platyhelminthes > Cestoda > Diphyllobothriidea > Diphyllobothriidae > Ligula > Ligula intestinalis. Next base: position 94,268,321 of record JAYGXS010000002.1, read on the forward strand.
CGAATTCTTTTACCAACCAAAGCAGGCGCCGAGTGAACAGATGACAGGCAGCAAATCCGCAACTCGAAGTCTAGAGGGCCATTCCCTACATAAAGGGAATCTCTGAAGCAGTCTTCCGACTGTTACAACCCGCTGAAGTACGCATAGCCCATCGACCTTAGGCGACAATACGCCGCCGAGTGATGCAACCTAAAGACAGACTGTCCACTACTGAAACCTCTGCAGTTGTCTACAAAATACGTTGTTGCGATGGACACTGTAATTACGTGGGAGAAACAGGACGCAAATTGCAGACCCGCCTACAAGCATTGAAAGCGGCGGTCCGGGGAGTAGAGCCTAACTCGCAGCTTGCCACACATATCGGAGAGACTGGCCACGACTTCGATATTCAAGGAACAGCCATCGTAGGCCAAAGAGCCTCAAAAGCTGAAAAATTGACGCTTGAGTCATGTTAGTCAGACGCCAATTCTGTCAACAGGCATCTGGACCTCCCTGCGGCCTACAAGGTCCTGCGCCATAACGTAAGTAAAGGACAGGGCACGGTCGAACCGAAGTCAGGATTTGCAGACGAAGATGGCTCTGTGACGAAACCACCGGGAGAGGGATCAGGATTGCCAGCATCCTCTACCGTGGGGACAGAACAGAGCACCAATTGCCATCACGCCAAGCCAAAATTCACACGCAAGGCCAGACAGCGAACGGAGGAAAATCGATCGGCCCAAGGCCAACACTTCCAGTCGCAACTTTAAACTGCCGATCGATCACAGTCAGTATTCGCTTTAACAAAGGACAACAGGCTCAGCTGTCCAACACTTCGACAAATCTCGAAATTTATTCCGATGAGCGGAAGATGAATTATAACAGTACTAGCCTTGGTCTCCTTGAGTCTGGCCTGAGAGCTACTGATGGTAAGTGAGGGTAAACAGTGCGCTAGTATCAGCGCAAAATACTACTGCCACTTAAGACTAAGAAGTTGGTGTTCTTGCCTGCATTAGAGAAAGCGGCCTACGCCCGATTGCTGCTCGACCTTTTCGACATTGTCTTGTCACTGGTTCAATCGGGAAGAGGGTTTGTAGCGTGGTAGATTGGCAACGCGTTTACTTTCACTATACCTGATAACAGTCACGATAGTTTCTTTTGGGTATATGTTGGATATTATCGATTTCGGTGGCCAAACTATCACCTCACCTGTCGATCAGTCGTAACACTCACAGGGGGCATCCAGCCACAGCAACAAATTGGCAAAAACACGTGTCAGGTAGTTATTGAGGAGAAGAAGAAGCGATCGCTAGGACACGAATTTTGTTCGGCTGAATTTTCGAAATCCCTCGCGGATCCTTTATCAGAGACCTTGGCATAAGCAGTAGCACAGGGATGCGCAGTGTTTATAGGATACAGTCGCTTTCATAATATAGGTAACGACTACACACTAACACTGACATTCTTGTGAGCAATAGAGGCAATCCTATGCTTTCCCAAGAAACGTTTGTCAGAGCACTATGAGGCAAGACATAACAATGACAATGAGCACCACTTGGATTTCTTCTAGTTGCAAGTATCACCAAGTAACTCCGACGAAACCAGAAAACCGGTTACTGTCTGCTGAATGTGTGTTAAACGATATTTCGTAAATTGAACCTCTTAGCAACATTTCTGCTTGACTCGTATGAAGTTGAAAATAGGCATCCCAAGAAAGATAATTTGGTAGAAGAGATTCTACGAGAGACACGAAAAAGAATTATTGTAAATTTTCGAAACTGGTACAGCAGGCCATCTTCGGATGCGAGGGAATTGTGTGAAGAGCAGTCCGCATTTTCGAACGTGTCAAAACTCGATAATGCTGCGTCATCCGTGGTCAATAGCACGTTTTGATGGTTGGCCCATTTTTCAGGCTTTTTTAAGATCGGTTTACATTGAATCCAACTCAACGTGCCTGCTGATGTACGAGTCGTCGAAGTTGATGGCTTCTAAAAACTCGCGGCCTTTCTTGCATGGGCAAGAGTTAACGATGCAAGTTTCGTCCCATGCCTGGAAAAAGGGCCAACAACCTAAACATGCTATTGACCACGGATGACGCAGCATTATTAATTTTTTGACACGTTTAAAAATGCGTACTGCTTTTCACACAATTCCCTCGCCTCCGAAGACGACCTAGTGTACTAGTATCCAAAATTTACAATAAGGTTTGTTCCTGTTTCCCGAAGAATCTCTTTTATCAAATTTCTGCCTGAGTTGCTCATCGAAAATGTTGTAATAACCTAAAATTACTTTGCGCACGCTGCTTGTACACCCTAAGGATAGGGTTAGCTATTTCAGCGGCAAAGAAATTGTCTTTAAACTACCCTGCACCAGTTATGATGCAGGCTATGTTGGCCAAACCGGGAAATCTATATCCACTCGTATACGTGAACATCAGGTAGCGTTGAGGAGACGAGATTGCCCATATCAGCTTGTCATGCACACTACGTCGGAGAAACTCAAATCGTTGGCACCTGCCTAACTAGGAAGAGCCGTGAAATCTCGAAGGCAATGCACTCAAAAGCAACATACATTGACAGGCATATCGATTTAGCTGTCAACTACAGATTCCCCAAAGTCATTTGGAAGCATAAGCAGCCACTATCAACCGGATAATTAAATCCAGGTGAGACTCATTGGCTTGCAATCTGGCCAAACGCAGAATCTTGTGTAAGGAAACGTTTTAAGTTTATTGTATTCGCAATTCCTTCATTTGTCTGACGACGACGAAGTGGGGGAGAAATCTCGAAAATTTACACAATAGATGTTATTTGTTCCCAGAGGAATTTACTTGTTAGTTAGTGGGATGGATAAAGACAAGAGAGACTGGAGTGGCCACTTCTGGCTTGTTAGCCACCATTAGCCAGTCATACCCAATCTCAAGAGCCGGAACCCCCGAGATCCGAACCTGGAACCTCTGGTCATTGAGTGTAAAACGGGCTCGTTATTATGTCCGTTGTGATCGAGAATATGATTGAAATGGGATTTTTATCTGATCTATCTGATTAGGGAATATACTTGTCCCGTTGTGACTTTAGGCTCGTTCTTGAATTGTCACAGAAAGTTGCTTAGCCATTCAATCTCTCAAATGGCATTCAAACCCCTAGACTTTATTAACCATGCCTAAGGAGTTTTTTCACTGTCGGCCCTCCCTTACCCAGTTCCAATAACTGGCAACGCCACTGTTCTGAAATGTTCTGCTGAACAAATGCATTGAATAACTGTTCTGTACCAATAGGGAGTTCAAAGGTATTTACCTACATTTCCCTCAATAAAACCTGATCGGACCTGACTTCAGACATATGATGGATTGGGGCAATGGTAGAGTGTTAACCTCAATGAACAAAGGTCGTATGTTCGAAACTCGGGGGTTCCGAAACTTGAAGTAGGGCATGACTGGTTGATGATAGCTAACAAGTCGGAAACGGTCATTCCGGTCTCCACAGTCTTTGTCGGTTCAACTCCATCACATGCCTGAAGTCACTAAGCGACTGTCGTCGATCACTCAAGAACAATTCTTATGCCACAACGGATGAAGCACCCAGCTCCATCATACATATATATCAGTAAAGGAGGTATGACAGAGTTTGGGAGTCATGCCCCCTTACTGCTATTATGACTTGGCCGGAATCGGCCTGGCAGGCGGTCACCCGTTGGGGACCTCTGACCACCACATGAACTTTGTTTAGTTCGGAAGCCTATTAGATCGGTGTTCGCACATATATATATATATATATATATATATATATATATAGTTACCCTGCAATGGCTGAATATTTATAAATCTAACTCTGGACAATTTTGATCCTCTCATATGGTTTTGCTCTGCTTAGCATGTTCTAAATCCTCCCGGCTCAGTCATTTACTCACTAGTATGTTAGAATTGACAACTTTAGGAGGGAAAAATCAACTGACACGTCGATTTACACATTTAAAAGTCAGTTAAATGTAAGTATCAGTTTTTTGTTACTCACCGTCCTTTCCATCCAGCGAACTAGCGGTTTTTGTTGGACCTTGAAGAAACTTTTTAAACATATCTAAGGGCTCAAGCAGACTGGAGGACTGCATGATGGCATTTAACAGTGTGTACACACACAGACTCGGATCTTCAAGCCGCACTCTGAAAGGAGACTGTAATTGGTTCATGAGGCAGCTGGGGCTTGCGTGATCGTGAGCTGCTGGTGCTGCATGCGGGCGTGCCTGCGTGCGTCTCACGTGACACGTGAAAGAGAAAGAGCGCATACGTCACTGCGACAATGAGGTGACTTTACCTGTGTCAGTTTGTTCGTGCGCCCTTGAGCCGGAAGTCTTTTCGTCAGGACGCTTGCATGCGCCTAGCCAGACGAATGGCAACACAATACTGCTTAATTATGCGGGCACATTCAAACAGCTGTTCCACCATAACAGTTGTCCCCATTTGAGCAAATGATGCACCTTTATTTAGCCAGACTTCAACATCCTTATAAGGGTTATTGATAAGGCATCACCGGGGCACAGTCAAAAACCTTGGAAAACAGGAAGAAAACTAAAACAAAACCCTTCTTTTGCAGATGATATTGGCTTTGTTTTAGTCTTATGTTTGGTCAAAAGTGTGCAAAATAGAGAGTTTGTTCTAAGTAAAAAATGATCTGAGTACAGGTGCATTTATTCCTTCACCTGCTCCTGTGCGGCGGGATATAGCAGCCGAACAACGAGACGTCTGGAGAAGAGGGTATACGAACCCATACCAGTCTGGTTAGGTAGAGGTGAAAATCGATCGATCTAAAGTTTAATCCTCGCACACTTAATCGATACGAATTACCAAACTGACGTGGGAGGGGCCTTTCGGGTCATATACCAGGCACCAACACACTAATCTAAAGGCCTGCGTAAACGGGTGCTAGCCACATCTGAGGTTGTGGCAATTCGTTGAGAAAAACCCGCTATCTGCTGTCAAAAGATGCTGGTACATGCAGTCTCCCTCCCGTGGCCGACCGCATACAAGGATCCCGCACCGTCAAAAGCCACTACGTCAGAAGTCACGACGTCGGAAGCTACGCAGCCCGAAACTATACTACCCACAGCCGCAGAGAACAGGCCGTGCGACCACGCTGCTCACAGTCACAGGGAGCCCGCCGGGCTTCTGACCTCGTTCGTGGGAAAGCCTCTCCCTCGTTCTACACGCGTGACTACCCAACGTCTTCGGCATGCTGATTCAGGCTCGCAGGAGACGAGGGAACCACAAGATGACTAATTACCCCCTCCCCCCACCTCATGAACTATATTAGCACTCTATCGAACTTCCTGCTTTAGTCGCCTATTTTCCATGTCACTGTAACGGCTAGAAGTGAATGTTCGAAAACAGCTGTTTGCCAACACTACTTTTCAAATGTAAAATAATATCAAACATGGAAAATCATATCGATGCAGTGTAGGCGTTAAGGTTGTGAAGTAAGAATATTGAGGGTTTAGAAAATGTCTATCATTTATGGATTTTCTGACTGATCCTTCAAAAGAGTTATAGTTTGCCGCGGTCGGTTCGAAGAGTAAGCACATCCAATCAGGGTGTAGAACGCATCCGTCGGAGGTGGGGTTCGATCCATAGATTAACCACTCTCTGTCTAGCCGTTCTGGTGATCTTCTATGATTCGAGCCGTTCAGGTACTTTGTTTGCATACGTAGCCGCGTGCCTTCAGGTCAATAGCTTGGCAGTTTGAAGTCGTTGAGTTTCGTGGTTTCCATATACGGTTTCGCAGATTTTGCACAACTCACAGAATTCGTAAGTGCACAAAGGACCCCTCCTAAGAGGCTGTGGGAGAATTAAAGTACGCAGAGCCTCAAAAAAAACACCACAAATCTAACCTTATCTCGCTGTTAAGGCCCCGTTGTGAGTGCTGTGGTCTCTAAAGCGAGCATTGATGTGCAAAAATCACAGAAACCCAAAAGAGATACTGAAACCTTTTTGATCAAATCCGTTACCGAAAAGAACGTTTGAACGGGAATCGACATGTTCAATCTGATGCATACAAAGGAATCGTTAGATTTGTTTTTTTAACAAAGTATATGAAAGGGTTGATAAGCGTTCAGAAAAAAAGGGTGTTGCCTTTATACTTAATTTAGCAAGTTAACTGGCGGTATCTATTTGTGACGTAGGTGATGTTTAAAAAATAGCAATTGCTAATTACAATTATGTGCTAAAAGTTTTGGTTAGGTTGGGCTTAAGGCTGGTGTACAATGGCCGCAATTTCAACGCTCACCCTGAGAATAACTCTAACTGTAACTGGTTTAAAAGGATTCCGAACCCCTTGATGCGTTGCGAATCGTCAGTCCAGCTACATTTCGTGACTCACGATGTAAACAATGTTATTTCTACTTAAACAAAGTAAGTAGGCAAAATTGAACAGAGGAAGGGATGCTTTATTGGTACATTCGTTGGTGGACGCCAATGACCAGTTTTCGAGGGTAGAAAATGACAATCAGCGACTGATCTTGAGGGTAGTTCGGTGTTCCCATAGGTTACATTTATAAGGTGGCCGACTTCTTTTTGATAGACTAAGGCAGTTCAGCAAATGCATAGCGCTCACTCGAAATTTAAAGAATATAACATTTTACTAGTTTTCTTTCTGCCAATTTTAATGTTTCCATCCATATAATCCCGCTTTGCACTAAATATTCATCTTTTGTAAGTAAACAGTCATTTTAGGCAAGATTATGCGAGATTTTCACATCACCACCACTTAAACTGCCGATTCATTAGGGTGGTCCTGAGGTTGTTCGACCGGGACCTTTCCTTGACAAATAGGGTCGGATTCAGACGAACCGGCCTGACGTTTTGACTGAAGTAACCCCTCTTTGATCTCAGAAATTAGGGGGTAAACTAGAAGCAGGTCCTATGGAATGAAACTAAATCGGCTGGGCTCAAAAGTTTACATGAATAGTTGATGTAACTGCGGCGGGATAAGGCACCTGTGAAAGGTCCTCCAGCGGCCTGTTATAGCGAACTCGAACTATAGGCAATAAACATCATCGAAACATAAAAACTGACCACCAAAACTCAACGATTGACTGAAAACGCATCTGCATTGGATGTATCAATACTAGTATATTTTAGGGAGGTGTAGGTGGGTTGCCTTTGAGTTCCCTATTTGTAGATGTATGTTGTGGTACCAGAAAAAATAGTAACGTAGTTTGTTGGCCGGACATGAGCCATGAGATGGAACATAGGTTTAAAAAAGAGAGAACGTTAAAAGCCTATTACGGTGACGCGGAGGGATGTGGAAGCTCGTGCTTAGAGTCAATGCGCTGACTCATCGGGCAATCGCCTGTCAGGCTGCGCGTGACAATCTACCTCTCACGCTCCTGATGAATCCGCCGCAGGCGCGTTATTCTCATCCCTACCGATGGAGGCCAATCAGTATGCACCTTTCCTGATTGGCTATAGGCAACAAAAAGTGCAAACCCATAGCTCCATTAATCCCGCGTGCGCACAACAACTGGCGCGAGAAGACTGCTAACAACTATTTCCGGTTGAGTCCCTTGTAAGTTCATTCTTAGAGTGTTCCCCGGTCTTCTCTTTATTTATGCCTACATTGATGACGTTTTGGTTGCCAGTTTCATTAAAGCCGACCACATGGAGCATCTCGCAACGGTATTTGACCACCTTCAAAAATGTGGCGTTGTCCTCAACGTGGAGTTCCTTCCACTGAGTTTCTCAGACACCTGGTTTATGTAAGGACAGTAGCCTGACCAAAGGCTAGCAACCTTGTCGGCTCTCCTAAGGCGTCGTGCCTCCCGCTGACCGCCATAGTGATTCCTTTGTTCAATAGAGTTTGCTGGGCTGGCCCAGAGCAATGACCTGAAAGGCTGCAACGGACACGCACGCACTTGTCAACTGGTCGCAATTATCCCAAAACAGTGTTTGGATTATTCCTAACGAGCGGCCCGTATGAACTCTCAGGTCAGGCAATCGGTCAGCCCCCACACAAAGGGGCACGCAGCCGTGCGCGGGCAGCTAATGCGGCCAATCAGGCCACAAAAGAATGCGCAGAAAATCTTTTATAAACCACTGTCCCTAGCAGAGAGGGAGAGTTGCATCACACACCGGACAGTGAGGACACGCTAGTCCGCTCCCAATGCTGGTGCTTGCACTGAGGCGGGACAAAGAGAACGCTAGAGATCAACTAGCGGATACAGCTACCCGAGGCAGCAACTTCGGGTTTTGTACACAATAAAACCTCCTCCAGGTGGATTCCAAAGTTACGCCCTTCTTATTGTGTTCTTTCTTAGGAATTTCAACAGGGCGTCATTCGACGGTGACACACTAAAAAACTTGGTCGAGGAGGTGAAACCAGACATCATGGCTTTAACTGAAACCTGGCTTTCGAAAGATATCTCTGATTCTGAATTAGCACTTAGAGGATATCAGCTTTTCAGGAAAGACAGAAAAACTAGGGGAGGAGGGCTTATAGTCTATGTCACTTGCAAGCTGACAGCCACGGCTGAAGTACCGGTCCCAGCACGAGATCTGGAAATGCTAAATATTACTATATCTGCTAAGTACGCCAGGCCACTGACGCTTTCGGTGACATACCGCCCGCCAAACCATTCTCATGACCAAGACACTATCCTCATAGCAGAATTGTATAGGGTTAGTGAGAAAAAAGACATCCTAATCGTTGGGGACTTTAACGCTCCTGGTGTTGACTGGCAGACATGGACTGCACAGGGTCTTCAAGACAACTTCAATCACAAATTACTACAATGGGCCACAGCCAAACTGCTCTGCCAAACCGTCGCGTTTGGAACGCGGGCTAGGGAAGGACAACAGTCGAACTGTCTCGACCTTATCTTTACACGAGAGGAGGAAACTGTGATTGAACTGCAGGATCGACCACCATTAGGGTCAAGCGACCATATTATGCTGTATTTCGAGTATTCGCTGTTCTCCAAACCCTACTCCTCCGACACATGGGAAAGTAACATTTGGAAGGGCGACTACCCACTTATGAGAAGAGAAATGTCCGAGGTATCATAGGAAACAGATCTCCAAGGTGGGGCAAATGAACAGTGGATGACCTTTAGCTCGACGTTGAAAAGGACTCTCTGTCTCAACTGTCCCTTCAGAAGAAAGACAAGTACGAATCACCCGAAGTGGATGAAGTCAAACTTGCAGGCCGCTTTAAAAAAAGAAACCACTTCTGGAGACGCTACAGATTAACCGGCTCTGGTAAACACTTACGGGAGTATAAGCAACAACGTAACATTTGTAAAAGAGAAGCTACTAAATTGCGCAAGAAATACGAGTTGAACATATTACACAAGTCGCTGGAACACCCCAAGATCTTGTACGGTTACATACGAAGCACGAAGAGATCTCAGGAACTGATCCCTGCCCTTAGATCAGCCGATGGACAACTGGTGACCGAAGACCAGATGAAAGCCTCCCTCCTCTCCGATTTCTTTGAATCCGTCTACACCCGAGAACCTACAACTTTTGCTGACGGTCCGTCCGCTCATCGACCGATAACTGCACCCTTACCCTCCTCCTCATTGCCCAAAATAGAGGACCTAGAGTTTTCATACAACACTGTCAGGGCCGAATTACTCCAACCTAAGCCTGCCAAATCACTTGGGCCGGACAAAATTCCTGCACTAGCACTAAGAGAATTAGCCAACGAACTATGTAAACCCCTGGCTGCCATCTTCCAGCAATCTTTTGACGAAGGCGAACTCCCAGAAGAATGGAAGTGGGCAAACATCACCCCGATCTATAAGGGAGGTTCGCGACTTGATTGCGCAAATTACCGTCCTTTCAGTCTAACTTGCGGCGCGTGCAAAGTAATGGAGCGCATTATTAAGAAGCATTTAATGTATTTCCTCGAAAGCAACAAAATACTATGTGATGGACAGCACGGCTTTCGCCTAGGACGCTCTTGCCTCACGAGTGCTCTTTACTCACAGGAGAAGTGGACAAAGGCCGCTGATAAAGGCTATCCAATTGATGGTATATTCTTCGACTTCAAAAAGGCCTTCGATAGTGTACCACAGAGGCTTCTTCTGCAAAAGATTTGGGACGTGGGAATCCGAGGAAAAATGTATAAATGGATCAGTAGTTTCTTGTCCCTCAGAGAACAGAGTGTCGTTGTCGGAAACTCAACCTCAGAATGGACAATGATCGAGAGTGGTGTACCACAAGGCTCAGTTTTGGGTCCGCTGCTATTCCTGATTTACGTAAACGACTGTCTCAATGAGCTTGATTGCGCAGCTGTCATGTTTGCGGATGACATAAAAATATGGGCTGAAATTAGGTGCGCCGACGACGCAAAGAAACTACAGTTGAACATCGATAAACTGGTTATCTGGTCGTCCACGTGGCTTCTTAACTTTAATGTATCCAAGTGTCTTGTTCTACACATAAGCCCGGGGCGAAAAGTGCCACTGAAACACAGTTATTTTATCAATGGTACCGCATTAAACGAGGTTGAGACACACAAAGATCTGGGTATGTGGACAACCTCGAACTTGATGCAAACAGAGCACTGTAAAACGTCCGTCCAGAAAGCAACTAGTACCCTGCACTGGATCAGACGAGCGTTCAAAATCTTTCCACCTGAACTCTTCGGGAAAATATTTGGCACCTTTGTGAGACCACATCTTGAATACGGAATGCCAGTTTGGACACCGTGGTTGAAGAAAGATGTGGAGCTTCTTGAACAAGTGCAACGCAGGGCGACAAAGATGGTCGACGGTCTCAGGGACTTACCATATCAGGAGAGATTGATAAAACTTGACCTTTTTCCTTTGTCTTAGAGGAACGTTCAGTGCAGCCTGCTCTGGACATTCCGGATAATCCGGGGCAACATTTCCTCCCTAAAATTGGAGGATTTCTTCCAATTAGCCACCACTACTCACCTGCGTGGCCTTCCTTACAAGGTCACAAACGAACGCACCCGATTAGACCTCCGAAAATATTTCTTCAGTCAACGCGTGGTCCGGCCTTGGAACTTGCTACCAAGCGAGACGGTTTCCGCTGACAAAATTGCGGAATTTAAAAGAAGACTTGATGTGATTTTATTTGACAAAAGGCGACTTTTACAACACGATTTCCTACTGCCAGCACTGTGAACAATTTTTCTGGCTTTAGACCGTTATCATTCTTTTCCGTGAAAATTCACTCGAAATTCTGTTATGATATCATATGTGCTCCCCCGGACTGCACATTAACTGTAAGAATAACCTGTTTGCGTTACATTAATAGGGTCCTCAAGGGCATTTCTTGCCTGTTACCCTTCAAAAAAATATACGATATACAACACTGGTGACGCAGAACTCGTCGTTATAACAGTTTAGACCAATGGCATCCATCCTCTCCGTTCGAAGGTTGGTGGCATCCGTTAAGTCCCATCTCTTTCTTCCAAGCGTCAACTCCAGCGATTATTGTGTGCAGTGAATTTCTACAACCGGTTCCTATCTAACTGTGCCGACACCCTTCTGCCACACACAAACCTCTTCTCTGGTCCCAAAGGTTCGTTTGTGCTATCCACAGACGTCCTAGCTGGTTTCCAAAAAACAAAGGCTGCCCCAGCCGATGCTACCCTCTTGACACAATCAGCTCCTGATTCTCCCATCGGCCTCATGCTTGGCGCCTCCAATGTCATAGTCGGCGCATTCTCCAGCAGCACCCTGCAGGTCACACTCAACCCCTAGCGTTTTTCTGTAAAAAGTTAAAACCTACCGAATCCCACTACAGCATAGTTGGATGGAGCTGCTTGCTGTCTACCTCACCGTTGAATAACCTAGAATCTTTTTTGAGGGCAGGGACTTCACTGTATTCTCTGAGCACAAGCCCTTTTCATTCGTCTTGATATTAAATTTCGATACGTTCAATCGACGGGAGATTCGCCAACTGGACTTGATCTCTCAGTTCATCTCAGATATCCGTCACAGTGAGAGTTACACAGTAAGTTGATTGACGCACATGTGAGGCCATCCATTGTTCATCTGCAATTCACTCCCGAGATCGACATCGCTACAATGGCTGGGGCACAACACCCCGTTAGATCGCCCTGTGACGAGAATGTTTGCAGGCTCCAACTCCAGGTCCTCCAGCTGACTATTGGTAATGGCATCATTCTCTGTGACATATCCACCGCCTTCCTCACACCTTTCTGCCGCTATCCCAGCAACGTAACTTTTTCTTCGTGTACAGTGAATCTCAATCTAGGAGTCGCGCTGCTGAGAAGCTGGTTTCCAACCACTTAAATTGGCCTGGAATGCACCTTCACGGGTAAGCTTGGACATTGGCTTGCGTTGGTGGCCAACGAAATTAGGCCAAACGGAACTACAAATCTGTCATCTGTACCTACCCCAGCCCCGACGTAAGGTTTTATCACGTCCAATTCGACTTAGTAGGCACCCTATCACTGTCCAATGGTAGTTTTTGGCTTCTCGTCTCAGTGGATCGATTTCCTCGGTGGTTGGAAGCTATACCAATGACCGATGTGGCTGTTTTAAAAGTGGTCAAGGCTTTCCTCACTCGTTGGGTTGCCATATCTGGCGCCCCCTTCCCATCACGACTGACCGCGGTGCCCATTTTGAATCGAACCTTTTTCAGTTTCTTCTCCCATTTTTGACAGTACTAGTATTCACACTATAGCCTATCACCCAGCTGCCAACGGGAGGGTTAAGCGTTGTCACCGCCAGTTGAAAACCTCCGTAGGCGCCGCGGCCGATCTCGAGAACTGGACGGATCATCATCCTCTGATCCTGTTGGGCATGTTTTCTTCCCTCAAGTTGGAGCTTGCTTGTTCATCCGCTGTCTGACTTCCCGGTGAGACGATCTCGCCAGTCCCTCCAATTGCATTTGAGGGTCATACCAATCCCCTGTCCCATCTCCAGCAATTTAAACGGATGCACTATCTCCAGTTCCAGCCAGGCTGTACACCCCTAAGTTTTTCCATGAAAAAAGGCGTGACCTGTTCTTATGTCTATCTCCATTGTGACCGAATACGTCGACCACTTGAAATTCTCTACCAGGGCCCTACCGGGTTGTCTGTCGATGTACGAAGACCTGTCGCTTCCATCGCGGAAAAGACTACGAGGTCCTGAGCGTGGACGGCCTCAAGGTTTTTGTCCCGGAAATTCCGCCGGGCGAGCCCTGTGGTCCTTGTTTCCCTGCAAAGTGGCCCTCTATCTCTCAATACTGCCTGCTACCTCTTCCATAATTTCCATTGTCATTAGTCAGTAAGTCTCATTCAATATATTTGGAGTAAATGACAGAAGCCCTAAAAACATATAAATGCATAAGAAGTAGAGAAGATGCAAAAAGTATCAAAGGTAGCTTCCATATGTTAGAATGAATAAAAATATTTATGAAATATGAATCGTTAAGAAGATGAAGCGCCTAGGAAATAGTAAGGTCAATATGCTCACTGCCTTCCCACTAAGAGAGGTTCAATTGCATTAACTTAAGTGTAAATACACGGTCTATTGAAATCAAGAGACTCGTATGCTTGTAGTCAAATGTGGCATCTGTTAACTTAGCGTTTGAACGTTTACGTTGCCCTTTAGTATGTGACAATCCAGGCATCTCTTGAACACACTCACCGAGGGTGAATACACTACAGTCGTTGGCAAAGAGTTCCACTGTCGAACAACTCTTTGTACGAAGAAGGAAGCGCGTTGATTTTCACGGCATATTTCCTTCTTCATTTCGCTATCCAAACCTGGAGAATCTGGACCCAAAGGACCTCAATACCCTTAAAATCGTTCAAAGGCTTGCACCGAAACCAGGATAGGGTTTTTTACCGTATGAAGCAGGTTTGTCTAGTATTGATCCATTTCCTTTGAGTTACAGGCAGCTACAAGGTGACCTGATACAAAAATAAAGTAACAGTTGTGGCTAGCAATGCTACCTCTTATCTGGCGAGTTAGCAACAACTACGAACATGAGAAGTCATCCATTCAATAAATTTGTGACCAGGGTTAGGCTGGGCATGCCAGTTAAACGCCTCAAGTAAATTCAGTAAGCTTAGGGAAAAAGTTCCCGAAAAACGCTTTTTGGCCTCAAAAATAAAAAAAATTGATGCAAAATTAGTTCTTACTATTCCGATTGCTGAACTGGGATGCAGTCACATTTCCCTCTCAAGCAGCCATGAACAGTCTTCAAGGCTGGACTATTGTGGACTCGGCTGACACCTACGAAAAAGGCGTATATGTATGGAGTTGATCAAAATTATAAAAGTTATTTTCCAGAACTGTCATCACAGTATCCCGGCGAGCGAATAAAGTGGCTGCCTTCTCAAAATGCACCAACAGTTTAACCAAGTCCAATAAGCTATACAGAAATTTTGGCGCGCAAGTATATGTTTCTTGAGCACCCAAATGAGCTTGGTAGATAAGGTTTACCGTCGTAGTGTGGCCTTCGATTTTTTTAAGAAAGGATGGGGTCATCCTGAGCTTCTGCTACAGTAACTTTGTTTTGTAAAATTATCTATAGATTAATAAAAAATTTGGAAAATGTGCAGACGGACCGAGAATATTTGAATAAACATTCCACATATAGGCCAATCATGATCGAAAAAGTTCATTTTTTGATGCCTGTTATACCATCTTAGAAAATCGAATACAAGAAGGTGATCGAAATGGAGGGTTCCTTTGTATCACCATTTGAAGACCTCGTTCCAGATGCATTATGTCCAAATAATCGGATTGCTCGGTATGCATGCACAAATATTTAATTATAGTTAGTTTTCAACTTGTTATACCAAAGCAATGGCAATCAAAATACAAGCCGATCTGTCTTCACTTTGCTGGTACGGGTGATCACGTAGGTCTTTAGATTTTTGTTGACGCTATTACAGGGTTACTATAGGCGTCGAGTATTTTTGGCAAATCAATTATTGGAGGCTGGCATTGGTTCAGTTATAATAATGAACCCGTTCTACGGTTTACGGAAGCCGCCTGACCAGCGGTATGTGGTTTATGACGTGCTTTATTTATTCCTATATATTATACATTGAGTTTTTTTTACTGTTTGCTATCGCCCGTAAATAGTCCTGCCTCACTATCCCGAAAGGCCTTGTCAACCTTTTTGTGGCGTTTACATATCCAACATATGAAAAGTTCGTTATTTGTGGTCGTATTCAGTGGTTACTCGCGAGTATTTCCAAAAAGCCTACCTGTGTGCATACTGTGTCTGTGGTCATTGAGATATGTGTGCATTGAAACTTGGTCAGCTGCCTGTATAACTTCTCCGGTGCAGATATGCTACGAAATGTTGTTACAAATATGGGGTTTGCTTGTCCTTGAAACTGGCCTCTTTTAACGGTATGGTTTTTGACGGTAAGACATGTTAATTTCATCTGCCCCTAAGCGCTTGTGATATTCTATTCTATTTCAAATAATGAGTATGTGAATTAAGAACGATATCCTATGCATATTAGTGATATTAGTGACTGTTTGTAACGAACACGTGCTTCCAGCACCACAATAGACACTTGCTGACCTGGTACTCCAACAACGGCTGAGGCCAGTCAGATTGACTATATTTTAGTCAGCTCAAGATTCCGCAGCTGGGTTCATGATAGTCGGTCGCTGCGTGGTGCTGAGACTGGTAATGCCCATGGCTCACACCACGTTCTTGTTCGCACACGCTTGAAAGCTCACCTCTCATCTGCCCCCAAAGTGCCTCGCGCTAGACGTCTGGATGTCGCCAAATTCCGGCAACCCAACACCGCTGAGGCCCTAAGCAGAGAAATTAAATCCTGCTTCACGACCCGCGCCGACAACGAAAGGGGTAACCAATGGTCCTTACTGAAAACGTCAGTCTACGGAGTAGCCGAGACGATTCTTGGATGCACCAAGCGGCGCCACAGTGATTGGATTAGCGGACGAACCCTGCAGTTGTCTGCGGAGACAGCCCGAGCTAGGGGCCGTAATGACGATTCCTTTCGCCATTTAAAAAAGGTGACGGCAAAATCAGCCAGAGAGTATCGAAAGAAATAGTGGGCTGAAATTGCAACTTCCATGGAGCAGGCGTCATACGTTGGTGATACTCGAAAGCTCTTCCAACTTATTCGCCAGGCTAGTGGTATACTGTCTCCACTGAGTGACTTAGTTCGTGATGCGAATGGCTGCTTTATTGCTGATAACGCGACCAAGATCGAACGCTGGCGTGAGCATTTTGAGCACTTCAACTTCGATACGGAGCCCACCGCCCCCTGCTCCCATCTACGGTAGAGCCTCCTCCATCTTTCACTTATCCGGTGTCATGCGACCTGCCTTCTGGAGCGGAACTCGCCGATGCCATAAAAAGGCTGCGCAACAATAAGGCACCTAGACAGGATGGCATCCCCGCTGAAATCTACAAGTCTTGTGCCGACACTGGCGCCTTGGCTCCATGAGATGATTGGACAAGCATGGAGAGACGAGACCGTTCCTGATGACTGGGGCTGAGGCATCATTGTACCTGTCCACAAGAAGGGAGACAGGTCAAGGTGTGAGAACTACCGTGGCATAAGTCTCATTGACATTGCTGCGAAGATTTTCGCTATCGTTCTCCTCAGGCGGTTCCAGTCTTTGCGCGACTCCAGAACGCGACCCAACCAGGCCGGATTTCGTGCTGGGCGTGGATGTGTGGATCAGATATTTACTCTGAGACCGATCCTTGAATTCTGCCATAGCTACCAGCAACCAACGGCTATTTGCTTTGTTGACATAGCCGCTGCTTTCGGCTCCGTCCATCGTGACTCTCTATGGCAGATAATGGCATTTGATTGTGTACCACCAAAACGAATCGCCATGATCAAGGCATACTACCGCTCCACCACTGCGCGGGTTTTAGTCCACAACACCCACTCAGAACTCTTCGCTATTCGGTCAAGCGTTCGGCAAGGCTGTGTCCTGTCGCCCATCCTCTATAACTACGGCATTGTCTGGGCTTTCGGGAAGACCCTACAAGAAGGTGACGGTATTGAGCTCGCACCCGGACGCCGGTTGACTGACATTGACTATGCCGATGATATCAAGCTTTGGCGATCTCCAGTCTATGGTGTCACGGGTGTACGAAGTCGCGAAAACGGTCGGCTTGTCCATAAACGCTGGGAAGACCAACATGTTTTCATGCTGCATCCCTACCGAAGAGAAAGCATCGCTCGAGATTAGTGGCTGTCAACTAGAAGAAGTCGACGGTTTCAAAAACCTCGGAGCGAGGTTGCTGCCGAATGAACAGAGTAAGGAGGACATTGTCTCCCGAATTGATGCAGCGCGACGAGTGTTCTCCAGCCTTCGGAAGTGCTTATGGACCCGACGCGATATCTCTATCTCAACAAAGATCCGCGTGTACCGTGCATCTGTGCGGTCCCTTCTTCTATACGGATGTGAATGTTGGGCTATGCGCGTGGAAGATGCAAGGAAACTGGAAGTCTTCGACCACTACTGTCTGAGGAGCATCCTTCGAGTGAAGTACACCGACTTCGTCTCCAATGAGACAGTCCGCACTCGCTGTGACAAAATCACAAGGATATCCTAGGCCATTCAGGAAAGACGGGTGAGATGGTTTGGACACGTTCTTTGTCTCCAACCTCAAGAGCTCAGTGCTAGTGCTCTCGACATGAAACCGTAGCCTAATTGGAAACGTCGCAGAGGGGGTTAACTCAAAACCTGGCTCGACTCGGTCCGTCAGGACATGGAAGGGGTTGTTGGACCTTCGGTATTTGGTCTCCGGCGGTGGCGAAGAGGATGGGTTGAATTGTCCAGGTCTGCGGCCATGAATCGTCGCGCTCGGAGAAGCACCATTCGGGACATAATTGAGGCCGGCTAGATCAGTCATGATCGTAGCCGTAACAAGTGCAAGTAAAATACCGCCTGACTCTAGAAAAAGGAACGACGCCACATGGGTGCAGAGCGAAGCCAGTCTTGAGACGGCGTGTGTATCCGTGGGAGAGAGGATAAACGCTGCGTTTATACGACTTCGGAGCCATTTCACGTGTCGTCCGATAGGTGTGAACATTGCGGCTGCGGCTATCTTGCACCGTTGCGCTGCGCCGGGCCGGGGGGGGGGGGGGGGGTGATGCCACGTGGGGTGCGGAACAGGGGAAGGAGACAGCTTTTTGAAGAGGGGAACAGCCGTATATAGGTCAGATGGCATTTTACTGGAGATGGAAATAGAGACTTTCAGAATTGTTCAGTCCAGGATAATTCCCATTTTCCTGCTTTGCTATAAGCGGAACTGTATTTGAAAATACAATAGTGAGCTTTCCACACTCTGGTTGAGGCATAGTATCAGCCGAACCTGGCGGCCTAAACGCTCACCCTTGTTTCTACCCACAGCGGACTGTCGACGATCTGGGCTAATATCTCTGTTTTTCGAAACTGTTGACAGACTCTGCAATCAACAAGGAAGTATCAGGCCGCATCTTCCGCACTGGTGATGATTTCGGTGACCTCTGCAATGCCTTTTCGCCCCCCTCCCCCCTATTCGACCCTCTCCCCAAGAGCGGACGTTTTTTTCTCGTAAACCCCATACCCCATCAGATCCTCCCCCCTCGCAAGAGCGACAGTTTTTCTCCTTAAAAGTCCCAAGGAGGTTTTTTAACTGCTCAAAAAGTCTATGTTCCACCTCATGGATCAGGACAATTGGCCCCGCCAATAAACTGAAATGTCATTTTTTGCTACCACGACACATGTACAAATAGGGAACTCAAAGGCGATCTACCTATATATCCCTTGAATAAACTGATACTTATGTGCAAGACTATTGCCGTTCTACCATCCGTCTTTTCTAAGTTGTGCCCTGCCCATCGATGTGCGGTTCTTTATGGGAACATGGACAAGTTATGAGGTTGTCATGGAAACATTTTGCTATCTTTGCGAATCTGTAGTAAACGTTTAGTATTCTCATAAAACCTGATCTTGTTTTATGTATCCAATTTTTATGTAGAACATGACACTATTTCTAGTGCTTTACTTCTGCCGCTTTCTCGTTGTGCCTTTTCAGTGGTTCCAGTCTCGAATACCTGTCAGACCTATTCGTAATGGGTGGGTCGCTGATTTTGGAATGCCATAACCTCCTACGATGGTGCTCTCGTCTGGGTTTTGGCCCCTTTGCCCTGCATGGAATATCAATGGGAGGCTATGTACGTACTCATTACCTTCATGCATACTTGCATTGCATTTTTTGTTTCAGTGCTTACGGTGTACTGTCTTCCCCTGGGAGTCTAATATCTACTGATAAAATTCCTTTCTATTCACGGAAGAAGTTTGCTTTTTTCGAGGGCAAACTTTTCCCTTTTATTAGCGACCAAGTTCTTAATGATGCCTAGGCACCACCCGAGTACTTTTCCGACAACGAAAAAAAGCATAAACAGGTCATGCTTGTGATTATACGCGGCTTTAGGATCCCTGGGATTTTTTTAACTTGGTACGACTGCAATCATTCTTGGTGTAGTCGACCTTAATAGTGCACCATAAGATGCTTGACATTGGAATGATTCACAGCCGATAATCGAGCTCGGGGTCTCCTACCCGAAATTCGGGAATACGTTTTTGATTAGGAAAGATTACTTAATTGGGGTTGTAATGACGATCATCTTGCAACATGACAATCTGAATATATCAGAATGCCGGATTTCAAATGCACAGGTCTTTCGGCCAATCGATAAAAAGTAAACACTTACATAATGTACGTTTTTTTACTATTGCTATTCGATGTCTTTACAAATTCAAATATATTTTACAAAAAATTGCGAAAATTCCTGTGACAAATTTCAAAAAAAAAATTGGCGAGCATGCGCTTGCTTTCGATAAATTATCTTCAGGCCTGCACATTTATATGGTCATGAAGTACATGAACTATGCTGGCTGGGGGAAAGATGAAGTGTTGCTGTTGTCAGGGGCACTGAGAGAGGGGGAGAGAATTGAGGTAAAAATGTCAGTATCTAGATTGACCGGCAGCCACGATAGGTGATAAGATGCCCGCGGTTGATTTGGGGAATTGTCCGTCTTTGGGAAATCCGTTTCCGAGGCCGTGTGCAGTTGTGTTAACAACCTTCGTCCATGGTAACTGCGACGCTGTCACAACGTTATTTTGAGCGCACAGTCCCCGTCTGTGTAACCGGATAGTAGCTGCTTCTGCAGCAGCCAACAGACGCTGTCCAAGTAATTTTGAATAGCTGGAGGGCACCTTGTAGATCACTCGGAAAACCCCTCTGGCATCCACGCGATGGTTACAGTCTACCACATGCACTAAAATAGAACTGTTTATGCCTTTCACTTGGTCCTTCCTCAGCCATGCCTGAAGACGTTCTTGCAATCTTTTGGAAAGACACCAGTTCGTGCAACCAATATATTCTGCCCCACAGGAGCAGGTTAATGCGTAGGTGCACATAGAAGTGGTCTGGACTGGCAGTTTTTCCTTTATCTCCCCGCATAAGATGGGCGTGGTTGAGAACAGTTTATGGGCGTTGCCTGCTGCAAAGGTTTTCGATACAGCTTGGCTCCGGCGCCTTCTAAGGAGTTCGCTTGGCGCGATCCCTTCAAATTGAATCCTGATGAAAATTCGTTTCTTTTCTGCCGTCAGAACCGATAGATTTGGCGGTCTTTCACCCCCCCCCACTGCCCTTGATAACAAAAAAACTACATTTTTCCACCAACCAGCACAGTTGGTTTATTTCATTACCATATGAATGTACGGGTCGGAGGAGAATTTATGGAAACCAAACGTTTGCTCGCCAATTTATCTTTTGAGTAGGAGACGGTAGCTACTGGAAAAGCGCGTTTTCAAATTTTATACCCAATGGAAGATTATATTTAGGTTTAGAAAAACATTTCTAATTCCTGAATAAACCTGAGCCCAATCAGTCTTTGCATTCGAGTTTGGGGTGTCCAGTCTACCAGCTGCATGGTTTTCGTGTAAGGAATACCATACCTTCCTCCATGCTGTTGAGATATCATGTAGTGTTCATAGGATTTCTCTATGGATTTGGACTATGCCGCATACTTCATGAAGGGCCTTAATACACTGAAAAATGCGTTACTTCTGCAAAAATTTCCATTTTCTACGGTTGAAAAGTCGTATTGGCAAACAATTGTTTTCAGTCATTCATCTTCAGGCCAGTATGATGACGTGGAGAATAAAACCGTAAGTTGTGCAGTGTGGCAGAAAAGAAAGATTTATTCATAAGGCTGCGTCTTCTAGGAGATGCAGCAAGCGAACTGGTACGGCGACGTCTAAGGACAGCAATCACGAGTGCCTTCCCGGCGGCAAACTTACGCGTATTCTTCGCCAACTCTCCCCTTCTATAGATGGAAGATAAAGAGCGACTGCCGTTGCAGGCCACATCCATGTGCATTTTTTCCTGCTCATGTGAAGCGGGATATAGTGACCGAACAACGCGACGTCTGGATAAGAGGGTACACGAACGCATACCAGCCTGGCTCAGCAACCAAGAAAATCAATAGATTTCCAGCTCAATCATCGCCCACGTAATCGGTAAGAACCAGCGAGCTGACGCGAGCGAGGCCTTTCAAGGCATATGCCAGGCACCGACACAATACTCTAAAAGCCTACGCAAATCGGTGCTAGCCAAAGCCGAAGCAGTGACGGTCCGTTTAGCAAAGCCACTCTCGGCTGTCAAGCGACGCTGGTATCAGCAGTTTGCCTACCTTGGCCGAATACCCGAGTGAATTGAATGCCGCTCGAGTCTATGCCATCCGAAACCGCGCACACCGACCGCGAAAACACCCCTCCCCTTTTCGCTGCTCGCCGGACCCAACGCCGCCAACCATCGGACCGACTGGCCTGGTCCGATGGTTGGCGGCTTGAATCAATGGCCGCCATGGTCGTGTCCTTTTCCGCGGCACTCTCTCCAAGCCCCGTAAGCAGACCTGCAGTGTTCCTCAAGGCTCTGTGCTCAGCCCGACGCTGTTCAACATTTACATGCGGGAACTCCCACTCCCTCCGGCACCCGCCAACGTGGTATCATATGCGGATTATGTCACCTTCTTCTGCCAGCACCATAACATTGATCAGGCTGCACAGGTCCTCTCGCAATTCATGCCTAATATTGTGGACTACCTCACTCAGCGCGGAATGTCGATCTCGGCAGCCAAGTCGTCCGTCACTGTTTTCACGCTGGATCCGAAGGATTTCAATCGTCACCCGGCTATCGTCATCAAAGGTGAGGCTTGACCACTGGTCTGTAAGCCAAAGCTCCTCGGCGTCCGTTTAGATCCGCTCTTCACGTTCGCGGACCGTGCGAGGGAGATTGCAAGCAAAGTGAGCCGGTGCACCAAGGTCCTCAAGGCTCTCGCGGGCACATCCTGGGGCTGCTCGAAAGAGTTGCTGGCGACCACATTCAAGGCGCCAAGCCGCATCTCACCTATGCGGCACCAATCTGGTCTCCCATAATCAGCTCCTCCAGCCTCCGTCACCTTCAGTCAGCACAGAATGGTGCCCTCCGCAGAATCACGAGCTGCTATACAATGTTGCCCATCGATCACCTTCACGTGGAGGCATCTGTCCTGCCGGTCGCCGCACACAATAAACTCCTCGGCCAGCAGTTCTGTTGGACCTGTTCACAACCTGGGCCATCCCAACCATCACCGTTGCAACGCTCCCGAGCCCTGCCACAACGTCTGGCCGTCTATTCGAGCACTCCACAAGGAAGCTGTTGCCTCGTCTCTCGGATCTACCCGTTGATGGCTCCGCCATCAGAATAGACTACCAGCGTCTTCACCAGAGAGCGTTGTGGACGCAAGATCCAGCTACCATCCCCCCGTCCTTCTGGGTCGCTATCCACCTCCGATTGCCACCTCGGAACGTCATCTCCCACGGGTGACTCGCTGTACCCTGGCGCAGCTACGCAGCGGCTACTGCATGCTCCTTCGCCAGTACCAACACCGGCTGGACCCGTCTATACCCGACTGTGGCGTCTCGCCGCATGACTGCCGCCATTTGTTCGTCTGCAGTTCCAGGCCAGGCACCCAACTCACCCCCGAGGACTTGTGGCTCAAGCCGGCCGAGGTCGCAACTTTTTTCCGTCTTCTAACTGCACCCAGTTTGGACTCCGGTGGGAACCCCTGATCCAACATGGGCTACTAACCAACCAACCAACCCTCAACAGGAACCACAGCAGACGCGCCTCCGACCGCGTTCGCACCCGCCCTCACGGCGGCCAAGGTCTGCTACACCGAAACCCCCAACGGTGGATCTATCTCCATTCTTCCATGTTTTTGATAACGGAGCAGCCTTTCCCGACCAAGCTGCTCCTCCTCGCCGCCGGGATTGAGGCCCACCTGGCAGGGCTCCGGATCCAACAAGGGCTACTAGCCAGCCAGCTCTCAACAGGCTGGCGCCAGCATGCGTGAGACGAGGCGGCACCTAGATGACTAATTAGCCCCACCCTACCCTCAGGATCATATAAATACTGCACAAAACCGACATTTTTATTCTCCATTTCGTTGTGCTGGCATGAAGAAGCGTTACTGTTTGAATGGATATTGTGCGGTCTTAAAAAGATCATCATCGTAAACTTTCCTAAACCCCAAATATAGCCTTTCTATGGGTATAAACTCGGGAGAAGACGTGACTTACCATCAAGTGAGAGTACCTGAAGAATATCTCTGCTTTCTAGAAAGCCGGCATGAATAAGTATGCACTTCTAATCTTAATAGAACAAAAAGCGCATACTTATTCAGCAGTCGTTTTTTAAATATTGAGTAATGCTTATGTGAGTGGCTGAAAAAATGTGTATTCAAAGGCCCGTATCCTGGCATATCCAGCAGTTCATGTTATGGTTCCTCATGATGATTGTCATTGCAACCCCACTTGAATAATCTTTCCGGTAGTAGCTCGACTTTCCAATTTTTCGTTAAATTCCGCCAATATAAGGTCGAATTTTCCCTTTTCCGTTAAACACCGCCAACATATGGTCAAATTCACCTCAAGAGACATCAGTTGGCTGAGCAACAGGAGTTTATGTTGATGGAGTTGATTCCATTTAGCTCATTAAAACAGCTATATGTGGCTTTAATTTAATATTACTTGCTTAATTTTGACATAATTACATACTGATTTACACTCATTAACCAAGAATCAAATGTATTACCACCAATTCCTTAAGACATTTGGGTGGTGGAATATATATTTAGGCGGCCCTACAAAACAGTCTTGCCATTTTTCCCAATTGGAAGCGCATTTCGAAATTTTAGTGCAAATTTAACGAGTTCCGTTGTTGACTGTATGATGACGGACTTGAATCGAACGCTCCGATTCTATGCAACTATCGCTATATC
The DNA here is from genome assembly GCA_036362985.1 of Ligula intestinalis. Taxonomy (NCBI): domain Eukaryota; kingdom Metazoa; phylum Platyhelminthes; class Cestoda; order Diphyllobothriidea; family Diphyllobothriidae; genus Ligula; species Ligula intestinalis. The sequence goes on from JAYGXS010000002.1 coordinate 94,292,612, forward strand.
AATATTTGAATGCCTTACGTCCTTGGAATAGCATACGGATCCTTCTCTAGGAGTTATATAGAACCTTGTTATTTGCGTTATCCCCCTCTCCCCCCAAGAAACATGACTTTATATGAGGGTAGGAATATCAGCAAAGGTAAGGGTGACTGGTAATGGGAGAAGCATGTCTCGTAAGATGACATCTCACCATCTCAAATTTTCAAAAGTCAATTCCGGGATAAGCATCAGCTATCATGTCGTGCTCACCGCAGTGGGTTCATTTGTTCGCCGCTGTGATGCAACCTGATGACAGACTTCCTCATACTGAAACTGCACATATCTACAAAATACGTTGCAATGAAGGAGACTGCAATTACGTTGGATAAACAGGGTGCAAATTGCAGACCCGCCTACAAGAACACAAAGTAGCGGCCCGGAGACTAGACCCAAACTTGCAGCTTGCAATACATCGGAAAGACTGGCGACAATTTCGATACTCAAAGTGTGATTATCGTAGGCCAAGGAAACTCAAAAGCAAAAAAACTGACGCTTGAGGCATGGAACTCGGACGCCAACTCCGTCAACAGGTATCTGGGTCTTCCCGCGGCCTACAAAGCCCTACGCCATTAAGTGAATAAAGGACAGATTAAAGTCAAACTCAGTATTTGCAGACGAAGCCGGCCCTGCGAAGAAACCGCCGGAAGAGGGATCAGGATTACCAGCATCCTCTACTGCGGGGAAGAAACACAATATGAACTGCCGTCAAGCTAAGCTAAAATCCACACGGAGGACCAAGCAGCGAACGGGAGAGAAAATGATCAGCCCATGGCCAACACGTACAGCCACAACTTTAAATGATTGATCGATCAAGTCAGTTTACGCTTTGCCAAAGGACAGCTAGTCCAGCTGTCCGATACGTCAGCGAACAAATAAACCCATTCCGGTGACGACAACATGACATCTGACCTCCAACCATATTATCTATCGCAACCGACAAGACACCGGGCTCCTGGCGCAATGGCAAAACATTTCATTTAACACTTATTGACCAAGTTATCCGGATTCGAATCGCCGGTTATCCGCTCCTAGGGTTGTTCTAGGACTGGCGGACGATGCCTAATAAGCCAGAAATGACCACCTCGGTCTCATTTACCTTCGTTGGTTTTCCCTAATGCATTATCACTGGTCAATATGAAACTGCTAACGAGGGCTCTTACACTGCAGTCGTCGACTAGACCCTCGGCAACGCCCGTTCAGTTTGCACTTCAGTACCTAATGTCAAAAAACCGTCGCTCTCAGCCTCCTCCTCACCAGGTCAGGCGGCCGTGTCACGTAAAGTCGCCGTTTATCGAATATACACACACCGATTTTTTCAGAACAGTAGCACAGCTGACTGTCAGACAGAAAGTCGACCTTTATTGCAGCCGGCTATACCAATCATGCTAGACCTCGCGTCAAGATCACGAGGTCACAAAGTCTGACTCAGACATTGCGCAAGTGACAGGTGACGGTTTATCTCCGGGTAGTGGCATAAGAAAGAAACAAATATTCGACAATCCCGAGCATTCCATCGCGTCTAAAGAAGCCGTCGGACAGTATCCTGACCTGCCCAACGCTCATTTTTAGAGCGAATTCACAGCGACCCTGTTGGCAAAGGGTAGATTGTGTTTCCTCGGCAAAGGTTTCTATGTCATCAGATCGGTTAAGATCTGGAGTTGATAACTTCTGCTCGCAACTAAATGCTCTTACAGTGTGAACCGCATCGAGTCGAATGTATAGTGAACGTCGATTTACGGGGGATCATCGGGATTACCACCGAAGTGCAAAAGATGCTGATTGCAGAGTCCGCCGATAAGGTTGCGAAAACAACTATCCGCCCAGATCGTTCACAGTCCGCGGTTGGTACTTATGAGATTTTGTAAGACTGTGAAAGTTCCCCTCATAAGGCATCATATCTGTTCATTTATTATTACTGATTACAAAGTACATGATCCATGTCCATCGCAAAATTTGATCAGCATAATATGAATTCTGCTTACTAGCACAAAGAAGTAGGTGCTTTTCGTCAGAGCCGGTGGTATGTAAAACCTGAATACGAAAGTAAGGGCAGGTTGGATTAAAAATGACTTGGCAACGGAATTTTTTTAAAATTTAAAACCGCAAGTACAGTTTCTGTATGTATAAGGTCTAAAAAGATGTGATTTACTACAACATGAGTACAAAAACATTATTTGTGTTTGCCTTTTCTGTGGCAGTATGAACAAAGCTGTCTTATAAGGTCGCCGTAATATCTGTTCCCCCCGCCCAACTGCCTAACGTGGTTGAACATTTAATTCTCGGTTAGCGAGTTTCAATGAATATTGAATTGTGTGGGAAGTAGTCAAGCAATATAAAATTAATAAAAAAAACTTATGGTTCTTTGGAGGTGCTAACTAGACTCAACTACTGTTGCGCAGGCTACCAATGCCTATTGAGATAAAATGCAACCTTATATTGGCGGAGTTTACCGAAAAGGAGAAAATTCGACCTTAAATTGGCGGGATTTAACAAAAAAAAGAAAGTCGGGTTGCTGAAAATGTAAAAGTAGGTTATTGTTAAAAGTTAAAGGCAAATAGGACCTCTAAAGCCAGTCCTAGCAAAGTAATAGTGCATAAAAAATGAACGAGAAAAAATCATGCTACTTAAATAGCCTTTCTTTACACAGTGTTGTTTTTGCAGATTTGGAAAATGAATATTACAAAACCTTTTTATGTAATCTTTTGGAATCTAGCGAAAACCATATCAGAATTTTGGTTAGCGTGTCATGCCTTAGGTCGCAGTTCTACTGTATGCGACGGCTTCCTTCCATCCGCCAAGCTCTCTTTCCCAACCTCTCAAAACGAAGGTCTAGTACAGCTCTGTTGGCAACCCACGGGTCTGTTTTTTTCGTAGCTGCCGCTGTATCGTTGTTCAGGTTTCTGCAGCAACAGACGCCAGCGACACCGCTGCCAGCGAGAGAAGGAGAGTTGCTCTTGTCGGCGTGGTAATCTTTTACTCAGTACCGTGACGGATAGAAGACCTGCGTTCATTCACATCTTAGAAAAAATGCTAAAGAAGGATGTAGCTTATCTGCGATCTTCCTTAAGCTAGAAACAGCAATATTTGAAGCTAATTCCACTCAAGCGCCCAAAGAAAATACATGGTGAGTCTTCCCTTATATAAGGAATGTGTTTGAACTCGTTGAAAGACATTTGCGGAAGCACCGAACAAAAGTGGCGCACAAGCCGATGGCTACTTTACGCACCCAGAAAGTACACCTTAAACTACCTCAATAAGAAAGACGTCATCTACAAAATCCCATGCGGAGGTTGTGATGCTGTATATTGTGGCCAAATAGGAAGATCCTTCTCCACACGCATCCACGAGCACCAATTGACCGTGAGGAGACGTGACCATTTGTCCTAAGTGGCTATGCATTGCCTCGACACAGGACACACCTTTGCATGGAATAAAAAACGCATCGCTGAAGTTTGCCCCTCCAAAGCCATGCACTCCGACGATTCATGCGTCAACCGGCACGTATAGTTGGATGATATTTATAAGCACGTCAAAGAACGAGGGAAAAGACAGAGGCCGCACGACAGAGACCAACTGAGGCTACGCCTACCAATCACGTCTCACCTCATATAAATATTGATTTTTTCGGCAGTTTTGAAATTTTAGTTGTTAATTGCACTTTTGCTGTTAGTTCGAAGACGAGTAGGGGCGCCTAACTCGAAAATGCACTCATTAAAGTTACTTTTTATTTCAAAGAACCTCTTCTTCAAATTAAAATTACTTGGGATGCGTGTATTCCAGTTTATACAAATAGACATATGCATACTTAGCCTATACTATCTACAGTAGTTGTTCTAACTCATGAAATTCAAGGCTTTTTACAGGAAACTCTTCGCTTCACGCAAACGCAGCCGAAGCTGCGGCCTCCAAAGCCTTACCGCAATAAAGTAGTGGTTCTTTTTCAAAATGGGGCATTTTGCGTTTATCAAATAATGTTACTTTTAAAGCATTTTTTTACCAGGTACGAATTTAAAGCAAGCGTACAGAGCAGGCTTTATTTGTACAAACAAATTTCGGGACAGCCTGTCTTTGCATGAACTAGGTAACAAATGGATAACACAAAATTTTGAATTTACACTGAATCCATATATAACAGCATGGTCATTTTTCAATGCGGCGAATAGTCAATAATAGTGTCGCCTTTAAACTTGAAATCCAGGAAGGAAAAATGAGGACGAGAATTAACAAAAATCAAAGGTTGATTAATTATAGGCATGTGATTACCAGGGCAGTCGGAAATTTGCCACATGATCTAAATGCTTACATCGGTAGGGTTTCTTTCGCCGTGAATAGGCTGCTTCCATGTAGCGCATGATTAGATTTGTTCCTACTTAAAAAAGGACTTGGAAAGAGGTTTTGAGGTCTACAGAGTGACCAGTTTGTCTAGCAGATGTTATGTCCTGAAATTTGTATGTATGTATAAATCCTGCTGTGTACGCTCGCTTTATAATATAACGTTGAGAAGAAGACGACTCGATCGCTGGGACAATACTATTATTCGCCTGACGTTTCGACATCTGTCGCGGATTCATTATCAGAGACATTAGCAGAAACCGGTAGCATAAACAGACTGTTTAGAACTAGCAGTTTTTTAGTAAAATGGAAAATTCCAAAAAAGTGTGAATCGGGCGTACTAGATAAACTTCATTTTTAAATGTAAAGGAAGCCTGCTGATGCAAAAAAGAATGAATAACTGCATGAATAGAAGTACGCTATAAAATAATCTTTTTGTAAAATTTTCGGATACATATGCTTCTATATTACCTACAATTTAATGCATAGCTGTTACCGAACAGCCCAAAGTTTCAGTTTATATTCCAACATGGTTTTACGAGAAGGGCAAGTTTTTTTCTTCCGTTTATGTTAGATTAAGGCAACCATATTTTTGCTTGATTTTGCCGATTGGGTGGTATTTCGTAAGCTGACGTGCGGACAGCCTGTTTATTGACTAATAAATTTAAATGAAATTATCAAGTGCAACTGTCAACGTACCATTTTTTGTACACTAAGAGAAACTTCATTCCACGTAATTTCTTTTTTATCATTTTGGTGTTTCGATTACGACGAGGTTCAGATCGTTCTTGAAATGGTGATCAACACAGAATGATTTTCGCTGGCTTTAGTCGATTGACTATATTCTACGTGCTTACCAAAACCTTCAAATTAAGATATTTATTAAGCGCATTTACCTAAATAAGGACTTTTCAAACATGCTCTCTTACGCATCTGCCTATTTTGTCATGGTTTTGGGATCACCCAAACATGTCAAAATGAACGTCCCTAACAAAAGTCGCCAATGAATATGCATAAAAAGCGTTACATAAAAAGTAACCCAGCCTCTCAAAACGAGATTCTAGTACGGTTCTGTCGGCAACCCAAAAGTCTGTTGTTTTCTGTAGCTGCTGTATCGTTGTTCAGGTTTCCACAGCAACGCCGCTGCCAGAGAGCGAGAGAGATGAACTGTTGCGTTGGCATCTGCACTCGAAAGTGTACCTGGCTACGCATTCAGAGTTGCCCTTGGCGGCTTGGTAGTCGCTTTGTAACGTCGTGACAGGTAAAAGACCTGCGTTCATTGATTTCTGAGCAAAAATACTCAAACATGTAGGTTATCTGCCATCTTCCTTAGGGATCAACTGCGTATAAGACGATGCACAGTTTTACGTATCCCTTGATTGGCTACTTCTTCGAGAAGGGTTTTCCTGTGTTTCCATTTTGTTTTTAGCATTCTTTTTTATTGTAAATAGCTGTTGTTTTTACTGAATTTCCGTGAATATTGTGCAGGTTGTTGTTGTTGAGATTTGAATCTTTACAGTTTGTAGTTTGCAGATAATATTGCCGGCAAACATAAAGGAGACTGGAATGGCCATTTCTGGCTTGTTAGCCGTCGTCAACCAGTCATACGCTGAGCCAAATAGTGTCCCACCTGATCCTCGAACAGGCTCGTGGCTCAGTCGTTAGGACATTTGACTCTGGTCAAAAAGACCGCGGGTTCGGGGCTCGAGTGGGACGCCACTTGGGTCTAGGCATGACTGGCTGACGACGGCTAATTAGTCAGAAATGGTCATACCAGTCTCCCCGGTCTTTGCCGGCCATACTATCAGCCTACTACCAGCTGTTACGGCTGTCAGGGCCTCTGTGGCGGCCTTAGGTAGAGCGGGACAGATGAGGTCCTTTAGCAGTCAGTTGAAAGTTCATCAACAAGTTTATACAGAAGAAGAAGCGATCACTGGAACAAGAGGTTTATTGTCCTGACGTTTCGGATTCCCTCGGGAATCCTCAATCATAGGTAATAGTAGAACAGTCTAAGACATGCGCAGATAAGGGTTTATAGTTGGTTGTTATTCTTTTATTTAGCGGTTTCGGTAACGCTTTCTTGCGCAGCCGCTTTTGCCTTTAAACGTATAAAAAAACATCAACATTCATTTTTTAGTAACCTGCCTTTCTGTGCATGTGGCAAAAAGGAGAAAATCGATGGGAAGTCAGGCTACTGGAAATGCGAATATAGTTTTCTTACCATTAGCAGTTTCAGTATTGCTTCCTAATTATAGACAGAAAACCATAAACAATGAAATAGTAGGATAAACATTCGGTGGATGTTAAAATTTTGTAATTGGTATATCGGTTGCATTTCGTGCACTTTGATGTTTACGTGTTTTTCCATTCAGTTAAAAGATAATACATAGTAGGAAGAGCTATAATATAAATAGTCTGTTCGGTGGATCCTAGATGATTCTTAAGAAATCCTGCCTGGCAGCCAACTTACTGCGTCCGTATTGGTGGATTCCACACCCCTAGTAAAGCTGGAGTAGCAACTCGACCCGAGTGTGATTAAATTCATGGCGCACGGTGAGCCTCGTAGCTCAAATGGTAGAGCGTTGGCTGCGCAAATGCCTTCCCTGCTATGTGTGTTCGATTCCCGCCAAGGCCGCGAATTTTTCATATCGGGTCAATCGAATAAATAAAAAATATGATGATATAACAATTAAAAGTAACCTAGACAAATTAATCCGTCAGTGCACAGAATGGCTACGCAAGGTTTCACATCGTCTTATCCATGGTTTATCCCTCTTTCTTACGGTAGAAACAGAAAAATGCATGCTTAGCCTATGTGTAACCCTATGCATTTTTCCCTTCTGATAAAGATGGCAACAATATGTGCAACAACTGTGGCCGCCCCGGTTTCGCTGATACCCTGTCTTTCATGGACTTCCGCTTCTGTTGTCTTTGTTGAGGTGAGTTAATATGTGAAGTAGTTTGCATTCCGAGATGATATGATATGATGAGAAAAAAGATCTTCGGAAAATCGGGTTGTACTCGTAAAATTTCGAGCAGCTAGGACTTGCCCGTCGTCAGAAAAGTGAGGGCTAGGATTGTCGCACTAGAGGGTTTAGTGCAGAAGTTTCATCGAACAGGGGTGGGGTTAGGATGACGCGAATCTTGCTGCGATAGGTGCTGCAAATGCGAGTGTGTGTAGAACAACTAAGTTACGTCATTTGCCACATACCGTGCGCTAGCTGTCCTTGTGTTTATGTTGGCCACACAGCCCGACCTCTCTATACTCACATCAACGAACATAAGTTAGCCGTTTGCCGACGGAACCCTTTATCGCTCGTATTTATCGTGCTTCCTTGGATGCCATCACCGAGGTGATCGCCATGGCTAACACGAGACAAGCGAGAGAAGTCCTCGAAGCTTTGCACTCGAGCCCGACCAGCATCAACAGGCAGGTAGATCTAGATTCACATTACGCCGGTTTGCGCGCATGTTCTACTAACTTGAGCCCAGCGTGAAACAACAACAGTCTATTCGTGCTCAGCTAATTAGAACTTCACTAATTCTGTATCCCCCGGACACGTGGCCTACAATCTAAGCGTCCACACCCCCTTACACTTGCAGCACCTATCACAGCAGGATTCGCGTCATCCTAATCACCCCCCCGCAACCCACCTCTGTTCGATGTAACCTCTGCCCCCAAACTGTCTAGTGCGATAACCCAGCCTCTCTTTTCATTGAGTCTGACGCTGCGCAAGTGTTACCTGCTCGAAAGTGCAACTCAATTTTCCTAAGCTTTTTCCTTTCATATACATATATAGTCGAAACTCTGGAAAATATACTAGCACTATATCTTGATGCATACCTTTAAGTGAGCCCCTTCAGGACAGTTAAATCAGCTATTTGATGAGAATTTCTATCTGCTATGCGTTGCCTTCCCCTAACGCTGCAGAGGATTTTCCCTCGGCCATTATTTTTTATGAAGTTATTTCTTAGCTCTGATGAAGTACAATTTTTTATTTGATCGAAAAATTTCTTCGGGAAACGGGAACAAAGTTTATTTGTAAATTTTCGACATTAGCACGCTAGGTCTTCTTCGGACGCGAGGAAATAGTGTGAAGAGCAGTTTAAATTTTTAAACGTGTCAAAAAATCGATAATGCTATGTCAGCTGTGGTCAGTGTGTGTGTCGTAGCCCATAGTTGGATCAGGAATCCCCGCCGGAATCCAAACTGGGAGTAGTTGGGAGACGGAGAAAAGCCGCGACCTCGACCGGCTTGAGCCACAGGTCCGTGGGAGTGAGGAGGGTGCCTGGCCGAGAACTGCAGGCGAACAGATGACGGCAGTCATGCGGCGAGACGCCGCAGTCGGGACAGCAGTCGGGTATGGATGGGTCGAGCCGGTGCTGGTACTGCCGAAGGAGCATACAGTAGCCACTGCGTAGCTGCGCCAGAGTACAGCGAGTAACCCTCGGGAGATGTCGTTCCGAGGCCGCGATCGGAGGCGGATAGCCACCCAAAAGGACCGGGGGACGGTAACCTCGTTTCTCCTCGACAACGACTCTCTGGTGGAGACGCTGGAAGCCTGTCTTGGTGGCAGAGCTATCAACAGGTAGATCCGCGAGAGACGAGGCAACAGCTTCCTTGTGGAGTGCTCGAATAGACGGCCGGACGTTGCGGCAGGGCTCGGGAGCGGTGCAACGGTGATAATTGGGATGGCCGGGTTGCGAACAACTCCACCAGAACTGCTGGCTAAGGAGAGTGTTGTGATTGGCGACCGGTAGAACAGAAGCCTCCGCATGAAGATGATCTATAGGCGACATTTTATAGCAACCCGTGATCGTGCGGAGGGCAGCGTTTTGGGCTGACTGGAGGCGGCGGAGGCTGGAAGAGCTCATCGTAGGAGACCAGATTGATGCCGCATAAGTGAGGTGCGGCTTGGCCAGCGCCTTGAAAGCAGTCGACAGAGTCTCTTTCGCACAGCCCCAGGATGTGCCTGCTAGAGCCTTGAGGACCTTGGTGCAGCGGCTTACTTTGCTTGCGGTCTCCCTGGCATGGTCTGCGAACGTGAAGAGCGGATCAAAACGCACACCAAGGAGTTTGGGCTTGCGGACGAGCGGTAAGGACGCCCCATTGACGGTGATGACCGGGTGACGATTTAACTCCTTCGGATCAAGCGTAAAGACAGTTACGGACGACTTGGCTGCCGAGATCGTCATTCCGCGCTGGGTGAGGAAGTTTTCGACAACAGGCATGAACTCCGTGAGGAGCTGTGCAGCCTGATCGATGTCATGGTGCCGGCAGAAGAACGTAATATCGTCCGCATAGGATATCACTTGCACAGGTGCCCGGGGGAGTGGGAGCTCTCGCATGTAGATATTAAAGAGCGTCGGGCTGAGCACAGAGCCTTGAGGGACGCTACAGGACTGCTTACGGGGCTTGGAGAGAGCGCCCCGGAAGAGGACACGATCGTGACGGCCACGGATGTAAGCCGCCAACCATCGGACCAGGCCAGTCGGGACGTTCAACGAGACCAAGTCCTGCAGGAGCTGATCGTGGCGGACGCAGTCAAAGGCTCGTGACAGGTCAATTGAGACTGCCACGGTCCGCGAAGCGGGCTTCTGTTGATTGAAGCCCTCGAGGATAGCGTCGCTGAGCTCGAAAAGCGCCGTTGTAGTTCCACGACCCGATCGGAAACCATGTTGGTGGCAAGATAGTTCCGCCACAGACGTCAGAATTGGGTGGATGAGCCGTTCCAGGATCTTCGCCAATGGACTGAGGAGGGCGATTGGACGATAAGAGGTCGCTAGGCAGGGGTCCTTACCCGCTTTGACCAGAGGGATGATGATCGACTGGCGCCAGCAATCAGGGATGATTGAAGTTCCCAGTGAAAGGTTGAAGAGGGCGGCAAGGTAGGCAGCCACCTTCGGGCCGATGTGGCGCACATGGATAGGCGCCAGACCATCTGGTCCTAAGGCTTTCGAAGCTCTCATTTTCTTGACGGCGGTGAGGATGGCATCAGCCGAAAAGGAAATATCTGGGGGCGGGGCTTTATGGAGGAGGCGAAGAAGGGGGCGTTGGCTTTTGGGACTGGGCGCCGAGCGGGGTGAGAACAGCTTGTTCATCTTCGCGGCGATCTTACCGTTGTTGGAAATGAACTTACCGTCCCCAAAGCTAATAGACTGGTTTGATGTATCAGCCCGGGGTTTGGTCAGGTTGCGTAAAAGCTTCCAAGTGGCAGCTGAGTTGCCGCTGAAATTACAATCTGAAACTAGTTCATGCCAGCGTTGGCGTTTGCCATAGTTGATAGTCTTAGTGATTAAGCCATTCAGTTCGCCAACGCGCGGGTCACTGGCATCACAAGCTCGTATTTCGTCTCTCTCTCGTTCCAGGCGGGAGGCTTCGGGCGGATAGTTAGGACGAAGAAAGGGAATGCGGCCGTTAGGGATGTGGTGACTTGCTGCTGCCAGGAGTAGTCGACGAAGGGCTCGCTCCGCCATGTGGACACAGGTGGGAGGCGGTAAGCCATCGATCTCGGCTTCGCATTCGGTCGTGAACGCTGCCCAATTGGCTTTCTTGAAATTAATGAAGTGCCGGTTGGGGGCCTTGATACGCTCGGCGGCGGTGGCCAATTCGAGCACAATGGGGAGGTGGTCGCTACCCAGGCTGATTTCCGTCTTCCACATGGTGGAGGCTACCAGACTGAGACTGGCGAGGGAAACATCGGGCGAGCTGGAGGCGCCGTTGGTCGGGAGCCGCGTTTGGCTGTTCTCGTTGAGAACGGCAAAGGGGGCGTGTTCTATTTCATCAGCCAGAGCTTCTCCACGGGAGTCGGCTGCCAAGTTAGAGCACCATAGGTCATGGTGAGCGTTGAAGTCACCTAGCACCAGACTGTCTCCAGAAGGTAAGTAGGGAGCGATAGAGGCGGTGAAACCGGGAGAACAACTGGAAGTTGGAGGAATGTACACGTTCACGACGGTTAGCGGCGCCGGGCCAATGTCAAGGGAAATCGCCAGTACTTCCGTGGGATCGGCTCCAAGCAGGGGAAGCTGGTGATGGGCAATGGATTTGTCCACCAGGAAGGCCAAACCTCCGCCTTTGTTGCGGCCGCGGTCGCGACGGACAATCGTGTAATCGGCACAGGAAGGGACCTTAGTGGAGTTAGATCACTTTGTCTCTTGGATAGCCGCCACAGCTATGCTGTGCGAGCGCATGAAGGCCAGGAGCTGGTCAAGCTTCCCAAGGAGGCCGTTGGCGTTGAATTGTAAGATCTTAAGACCAGGTGGTGAGGCAAGGTCGGAGACCAGAAAATTTGGGTTCAGGACTGGACAGGCTGGAGGCATGGAGATCGGTGGGGGCACGGGACAGCTGGGACACGCGAAGGCGGGCGACCAATCGGCAGCCGTGGCGAGGCCACTGCAGCGGAGATGGCACCAGCCATTGCAGGAGCCGCAACGTACAGACCAGTCGCGGCGGCCCAGACGGACTCGGCAGGACGAGCAGTACCAGAGAGGTCCAGGGTTGGCCTCGATTCCGGCGGCGAGGAGGAGGAGTCGGAGCAGCGTGGCCGGGAGGGGCTGTTCCGTCATCAAAAACACGGATTGGGCGGAGGGGAGAGTTGATCCAACGTAGGGAGATGGGTGTAGCAGACCTTGGCCGCCGGGAGGGCGGGTGGGAACGCGGTTCGTAGACGCGTCTGCTGTGGTCAGTAGCATGCTTTGGTGGCTGGCCCTTTTTCCAGGCCTTTTTAAGGTTGGTGTACATTAAAATCCAACTCAACGCGCCTGTTGATGCAGAAGTCGTCGGATTTGATAGCTTCTAAAAACTCGCGACCCTTCTTGCATGGGCAAGAGCCGACAATGCAAGTTTTGTCCCATACAAATTGGTGTCCAGTTTCTAATGTGTGCATGGCGACCTCGGACGGCGGATATTGTCCCTTTACCGCTCGCTGATATTCACGTAAGCGTGTGGAGGCCGATCGTCCTGTTTTTCCGCAATAAACTGCATTGCAGCAGCTACAAGGGAGAACGTAAACGACCTCTTTTCTGTCTAAATAGCCAACCCTATCCTTAGGGTGTACAAGCTGATTTCGTAGAGTATTTGCTGGTTTGTGCGCCACTTGGATTTGATACTTCTTCAGGTGTCTTTCAACGAGTTCCGACACGTTTTTTATGAATGGAAGTGTTTGCCAAGTTAGTGGATCGGGCACTTGATCGGAACATTCTAGTTCCTTTTCTTTTTGTTTAAACTTTTGTCGTTTCATGCATCGACGCACGAACTCTCTGGGGTAACCGTTTTAGAAGCTATCAACTCCGATGAATCCTGCATCAACAGGCACGTTGAATTGGATTCAATGTTCACCAACCTTTAAAAGGCCTGGAAAAAGGACCAACCACAAAAGCATGCTAATGACCACGGCTGACACAGCATTATCGATTTTTTGACACGTCCAAAGACAACATAGCGTGCTAGTGTCGAAAATTTACAAATAAAGTTTGTTCCCGTTTTCCGAAGAATTTCTTCTATCAAATTATATTTCTCGGGATGCCTATTTTCAAATTCACAGATTTTAATGTTTATTAATTTCCTAGAACAGTAGTAGCCCAGTCTTCCCACCCGTTAAGCCTAGCAATCACTAGCACAATTCCTAAACTTCAGGGAATTTCGCCCAATTTCTGCTAGAGCTACAAACTCTCTGGCTAGCAACGCACTACACAGTAATCCAACCGAAATGAAAGGTCTTCTTCTAAAATGTTTGCCGGAAAATCCCCTGTTCTGAGCCCGTAACGTCGCGTCCTGACTGCTGTCCCAGTCATATTGAAGCCGCATCGCGAGTAAAAATGTTTTCAGTCTGTTATGACGTGAGCCTTGTACTTCTGCTTAGCACGAACTCTGAGCTGACCCGACTGTTGTCCCCAAGGCCCAGTACGCAAGTTTTGGTATTGGGGGGGGGGGGGTAAGGGAAGTGCAGCTCTATGCTGTAGTCCGTCTGGAGATGGGTCCATCCGAAAATGAGTCCATCCGGAGATGGGTACAGTCGGTTCCACCAACGAGAAGGTTCTGTCATTTTGCAATCGCTATTCATCAACATCTATATGGCCGAATCCCCCTATCTGAAGTCGAAATAGTGTCTGACGCTGATGATATCACCTTGATGTCCTCGCACCCAAATTTCCGCATAGCTGCCGATGCCTTAAATGACTACATTCCTTGTCTAGTCTGGCACCTAGGTTATGAGTATTTGAGGCTATCCGCGTCTAAGTCCTCAGTAACTATGTTTACTCCGGACCCCAACGAATACAAGTCTCATCCTCCAATTAAGGTGGAAGGCAATGATATTGCTTTATGTCAGTATCCTTAACTCCCGGACCTCACTCTCGAACCGACGCTGGCTCTACACCGTCATGCTGACCTCCAAGCCAAGAAAGAAAAGCCAAGCTCAACACCCTAAAAGTTTTGGCAGGTTCTTCTTAGGGCCAAGACACTGAGAATCGAGTCACGATCTACCGGGCAACAAGCAAGGCAACGAATGAGCTAGCATCAGCTATCTTTGCGCCACTGTTTAGCGATACCAGCTGGGCGAAAGTCCAACGCGTTGAGAACGCAGCTCTCCGCATCGCCACGGGCTGTATTAATATGACCAATGTAGATCACCTCTATTAGGAAACTCAAGTCCTGCCCCTGAAATTTCACTCTATCATGCAGGCAAAAATCTACATTAAGCAGTCCCATAACCCAGAACATCCGGGTTATCGTCTCTTAACATGCCCTCCACCTGCTAGACACATGAAGCAATCTACCATAGACACGTACCATTCACATGCTTCGGTGTATCCTTCTAATCGACCCATACCGGACCTAGTTCAGTGTATTTACACCGAAGCTGTCGAGCAAGCCATTAGCAGCTACAAACCTAACAGAGTCCTCAACGCTCCTCCGCCGGTCTCCGACATCATGGCTGGAGAACGTTGGGCCAACCTGTCCAGAAACGCCAGAACCAGACTATCCCAGCTGCGTTCCGGCTTCTCCACGCTGCCGAATTCGTTCAAATGCCGTCTCACCTCTGGCTTCGACAACGTCACGGACATTTGTCCTGACTGCCTCCTACCTTCCCACAACGTGCAACCTCTTCGACTGCCCGGCAACCCTACGGACTTCACGCCTGAGAACCTATGGCTTCGCCCAGACAAAGTCGACGAATTCCTTCATCTTTCTTAAACATTTTATGCCTTCATCTTTATTCCTTAATCTTTCTTTAAAAAATTATACCTTCATCTTTATTCGTTCATTTTTCTTAAACTTTTTATAACATGTATTTTGGTAAACTAGGTTAAGGGAGTAAGTTAGTACAACAAATACAACAACAAGACCTAGTGTGCGAAAGCAAGGCAAGCCAATCGGCCAAAAAGTAGAAGTCTATTCCCTCAGATCAAGTCAAGCAAGTTACTCTCACAAAAAGGAAGCGTGGTATTTATCCAGTCAGCTTGATGCGGGAGCGTTGGCGAGAATGGGCCAATCAACTTTTACGAAAAACCGAAAGGTACGATGCGCGCCCTCATTGTTGTGGCGTGAAAACTGCGCTTCGGCCCCTTTCTATGATCTGACTCATCGTGGGAATAGACGTATTCCCAACACAATCCCTGTTGTAATTTTCTACCTTCCAATTTTAGAGCAAAGAATAAGCATAGTTTGAATACGTTTTTGCTATTTAGCATGAGACGAAACGGTTAGAAGAGCTACGAGGGTCACCACAGTTCCCAGGGACGCTGCCTTGATTTATAAAGTAATGACTTTACCAGGGCAGCGGACTTTCGGCGTGCCATATTTAACCTGTTTTACCGTCAGCCACTGTCCGATAGCAGGAGAAAGCCAAGACGATTGGATTTTGAAGTGGGCGCAATGGCTAACAAGGAGAAAAAATTCGCCTAAGCTTGACAAACACTATCTGGTGCCTATTCATTTACCAGACTTCATAACAGACGGTCGTTTCATGTCTTGTCTCAAAGGAGAGTTTTATAGCAGTCATTATTAGAAAGGACCTAAGCCTCATTTCAATACGCGACCGAGTTATTCTGCCGGTTACTGATCCTCCAAACCGAGACTTGTAGCGCATTGAGAGATTTTAAAAGTACCTTGATCGACCTTGACCGTTTATCATAGCTCACTACTAACTCTTGACACCTCGGACTTTCGATTAAGGCACTCAGAACTCGTGATATGTTAAGAAAATTTAGCCTCGGGGTGGTTACTTTTGACCACTAATAGGTAATGTCTTTTTGTGAAAAGACGTTTAAGATGAAAAATGCAAGTATTTGTTCGCAAGAAAACTGATTCCTAGTCACGATTTATCTACAAAGAAAGCTATTCTTAACAAATTTTGTGATTGTTTGTTTCAAGAGAGAGAGGTACGCTTTATTTTGAAAATATAATTCCAAACTTTTCAGCACAAGATTTCTTCATTCAAAAGGAATAAAACTAGGCGCACAAATTCACAACACCGTGTAATCAAAGCAATACATAATCGCCAATGGCTGCAATTTTCGACATGGTACGTACATTTCCTTAGAAAAGTCGTCATATATAGGCTGAATTGGACCTCTTTCGAAACGGCGCTATCGTTGTGACCTCATGCACTCATAACCTCGTTGTAGTTAAAATAGAAAAAGAGGAATAACATCGGTTTTTAATGGGGAAGTAAGCCAACCAACGTATACGTATATGAATTAATGTAGCTGTTTCACCGATCTAGTCAAGGAACAGTTAAGTTCGGCTTTGCCAAGGAGCTCGCAACGCAAATCCTCAAGACTTTCACATAGGGACTAAGTTGATATGATGAACTGTATCCGAAAAAGCAAAGGGAGACCGGAATGGCCATTTCTGGCTTATTAGCTGTCATCAGCCAGTCATACCCAATCTCGAGGGTTGTCACCTCCGAGATTTGAACCCGGGACCTTTGGTGATTGTGTTCAAGACACTACCTCTAGTCTACGGGTTTCCTGCTTTGTCGGTTGTGATCGGGAATATGATGAATTAATGTAGGTGTTTCACCGATCTAGTCAAGGAACAGTTAAGTTCGGCTTTGTCGAGGAGCTTGCAACGCAAACCCTCAAGACCGTCACATAGGGACTAAAATGATATGATGAAGTGTATCCGACAAAGCAAAGGGAGACCGGAATGGCCATTTTTGTCTTATTAGCCGTCATCGGCCAGCCATACCCAATCTCGTGTGAAGGTTATCTTGTCGTTTTATGGCTAAGCTTGCTCGTGCATGCGCGATTTAAGCTGTTTGTCCGTCATTCCACAGTAATTAGCCGGACAGTTTAGACAGTTCACTCGATAAGCGATTCCCGACATCTCCGCAGGAGGTAGCCGCCCTTTGGGCTGCATTGTTAAGCGCCGGATTGTGGCCTCTGGCCTGTGACCGAGCTCCACTTTAAGGGGTGTCAGTATCCGTTCCGTGGCCTCCAATTTTACTTGCTACCTTTGCCCAGAAATGTGAAGAAGCGAGTAAAGATGTAAGTTAACGATTATGCTAGCAAGCCTGTCGAGGCGGGCGAAGAGGTTTTGTTGCCATTAGATAAGAATGGTGTGATCCTGTCACCTCATTCAGAATTGGGCCTTCAAGCAGCCTGGTCGCTGAAAAGCCCCTGTCTACAGCACACTCGGAAAGCATTCGACAGCCGTTTAAAATGCTCGCGCTTCATTTACTTACAAATGATGGGCTACTTATATAACTTCAGTAACAGTGTAATATTTACAGTCGTTTTGCGTAGGTCAAAGTATAAAAAAATCAGAAGCTACTTCACGGCTTTAAATTTATCTGTTTTTATAATATGATCGGAATTTATGTTGATTAGTTCGGGAATTTCGCTTAAATATCCAGATGTTCTTTTAAAAAAGAAACATGCCGTTTGAGCAATAGTACAACGTTTACTGTGAAATTGCTGCATTCAGTCACAACCTATTTTCGTTCTTAGGGAGTCCTTTCAAACTCCGTGGACTGGTCCACCCTGACAAGGCAGTACCTGGAGGACTCTGCATACTCTCGTATCATCCGTCCTCGCATTCAACCCTCCATAAAACCCATTTACCAGTACAAAGTGGAGAAGAAAAAAGAGCAAAGTAAGACTCAGATGCTGCCTTTGGTCTCGCCCGCTTCTCCATCTTCCACTTTTTACATTTTTCTCTTTATTTCTCATCATTATCTTACATTTCTCATACGTATCAACAACGGTATTAACGTCCGTGGGTTTGACGCATCCATTGATTGGCCCCTTTTTTGTAAGTTGTACATTTACTGTCGTTACTGGGGGGACAGACAAGAGGCATTGCTCATTTACAGACAGCTTGCTAATGACTGAAAAATGGCGATGGATCAATGAGTTCTTTCCAGAATTTTCGCCAACTTCGGAAACACCACCTGTCTGAAGCTGTTATCCTCACCCTGACGCCTATCCCAATAACCTGATGCACAGATCTTTACAAATTGTCCCGTTTTCAAGCAGGAAACTCTCATTCTGCTCAGGGACGAAAGTAAAAAATGCCGGCGCTGGGTGTTGTAAATGTAGGCCAAAGCTGAGATGTCACCAACTTATTACGCCTTCTGTGTGCCCCCAAAGGAAGGACAAGACAAGAAGAACGCAAAAGCAGTAGTCCTTTGGTGTTGTTAGCACGACGTATTCAAAGTAACAAACGCGTATACAGCTATGTCCATCGGGCCAATCAGATACTGTCCTGGCGCTGATAGCAACAAGATTGGCTTGTGACTCAACGGCTGGCCGCAGCTTAAATTTTAAATTATTAATCGATCGATTGTCGGTTTGCGTTCGCCAAATCGATAGCCTGGCGTGAAAGCGGCTTACTGCCTACCTGCCTGCTTGCTCCCAACACTGGACACTTGAATAAAACTGCCTTTTGTTAAGGTGCCTAGACCCATTTTAAATGCCGCAAACTACGTTAGCTAGTCTGCTAACCGGCTTGACTATTCTAGTGGCCGTGTTTGCTGGTGAATGGTTGCTTAGACTACAAGGGTGCAATCAGCAGCAATTCGGACAATTTGGCGCACAATACTGACTGGATCTGAAAGCTACTGTTGGCTGTTTGTGTCCCCCTAATTGGAAGCATTTTTTTTTCAGGTATAAATTTGAAGCAAGCAAAAACGGCAAAATTTATTTGTACAAATAAATTTCGAGAGCGCTTGTCAACTGCTCCCTCTCTTTGCATGAATAACGAAATGAGTGGAGAACACATCCTTTTGAATTTTCACTGGATCGATCATAGCACGGTCATCGTAGCGTGTCGAATGGTCAATAAAATGTTAACTTTAAACTTTTGAACAAAAGTCATGAGGGGAATTAACAGGAATAGGAGCGTGGTATGCATCTACCAGGGCAATTGAAGATCAACCACATAGTTTAATTGTTTACATAGGTTCGGTTTCTCCCGCCGTATGTAGGCTGCTTCCACATAACGTAAGGTCCGGTTTGTTCGTGCTCGAACAAAAACTCGGAAAGATGTCAACGATGTGACCACTGTCTAGCAAGTGTTTTGTATTGGATGATAGTGGCACTTTGTTTTCTTGTAAAAGCCAAGCAGGCAAATATTCAGCAGCTCTGGTCGCCAGTTGCCTTTGCGTACGGCCAATGTACTTGCATCCGCAAGTGCACGTGAATTCATAGACGCAGTTGGCGGTTGCATTCAAAGGCAAGGCTTCCCTTGACCGGTTTACTGGAGGGCTGTTAGTCGGAGTGAGGAACACAAGTTCGGCTTCATAGTACGTTCTCTGTATGGGAGAACGTAGTCGTCCTTTAACTGTATTTGAGATATTGTCTCCTTTAAAGGGTAAAGATCTTAGAAACGAGCTTTTTCGGAACTAACTGGTCCGTAGATTTCGGCCGTAAAGGACTGCTGGTGATGTGTTCTCAAATTCTTTGCTTATTCATGCAAAGGGAGGTAGCAGTTGATAAGCTCTCCCCCCACTTTACTCTCAAGGGGGTAGGTGATACGAAGTCTGTAGCGTGCTTTTAATCGTGGATGGCGTATGTGCGTGTTTGCACACCGCTATTTTCGTTGCTGTCGGGACATTATGCGCGTATCAACCACGTCTATTACCTCATTGCAGCGTTCTACTATAACCACAACAAACACTTAGAATGTTCCGTCTGTTGGAAGAAGAAGACAATCAGATGTTTGGAGCAATTCATTAGGTACACAAGGCAAGTTGCTGTGGATTGACTGTTTGCTGGTGTGTGAACTCAGCAAGCAGGCCAAACAGTTGGCAATCTTTTAGGTCATGACACTAAACGCATTTTGCTAGAGAGATTTCCAAGGGGCCTCCTTTACAAGTCCGTCAGCCTAAAATTTCATTTGGTACAATACTACTTGTTACGTTAAAGTAACACTTATTCAGGAGTAATGAAAGACCGGTGAAATCCTCCGAATAGTTCATCCCGACGATATGGGAGAAGAAGTAAGCGTCGAGTCAACCAATCATAAATGCTACCCCCTCCCCCACTCCTCATTACCTCGTAGCTGGACTACAAAGCATGCCAATGCTTTCTGTTTTCTCATTTTCTCTGAGGATGACATTCTATATGAAACCGAAAGCTCAGGCTAATACAAGTGCTGTCCTAGTTATAGCGCCTTTGTATTCTTTACAAAAGGATTTCATAATCAATGTATTACCGGCAAGCGTTAGGACTACGAGATACGCGTATTTCTGGCTCATTAGCCGTCGTCAGTGGTAGTTACCCGACTCCAGTATAGCCACAGAAGCTACTGCTACACTCGAGTTTCGAGCTTGCGACCAGTGAGCTAGAGACGAACGTCCTATCCACTGAGCCACCGGGTCGACGTCTGGCCGGTTGTCGATCGGGATGTAGATTAGTACATAGTACATTAGTGGGATTTCATAATGCTCCCACAGTCAACACGAGGATTGGCTGAAGGTGAGCACGCATTATTCATTCTGAACTGGAGTATTCCATGCGCCTAAGTCGTTCCTAGAGTTTGTTGCCTCGGCTCGTTGTTAATATTTAGCCTGCTAAAAAATATCAATGCCCTTGTGCTTATGTGTCAAGTACATGTTGGCATGATGACCAATTCTCTGGCGGTGGGGAGAGAGAATCAGGTCGATCCTCAGCGCATTTATCTCCACTAAAAACAATCTGATGCGCTTGAAGCTATCGCGGTGTGCTAAAAGCCATGGCTTGAAGGGTTGCCGACTGACTGGCACCGGGTTCAGGGTGATCAGCAAGGCCTTGACCCCAGGTAGAGGCTCGCCATTGCACTCCGGCGTGATGAAGCCTGCGATGGACTCTAATCGAGTTCGCTCGGGTGCATAGTTTTTGCCATGTCTCGGTCTTGTTTACGATTACCTATGACTAAGGATTTTCGACGGAATCAGTAACGTCAGGACAATAAAACTCTTTTTCCAGTGATCGTTTCTTCTTCTGAACTGACGGGATAATTGGGACACTGTGGTCAGCCCAGTGTGTGTCTTGTTGAGTGGAGTGGCTGACAGTCAGGTTCAATGTGGCCTTTATGGCGCTCCGGTGCATGTGGGAGCGTACGCAGCAAGGTGGTGTTGTTGTGGCATGTGTTGGAGTGTGTTTCGCGCACACCGCCTGTACCCCCTCCCCCCATATCCAGTCTTCTCGACTTTTGTCTTTACATCGGGTTCAGGTGCAGAAATGGTCAAAAAGTAGGGTATATTCGGCGTGTGTACTTTCATTATAATTCAACTACAGTCACCGCGTCTGCCTTCAGCTTACTGTAGATCGTGGTGGACATTGTCGAGAGCGACGGTTGACCTGCCACCGCTTGTCTACTGCAGTAAGCCCTTGGCTAAACTAACCTACTTGATTCTGTAACACCAGCAGGGCAGATGAATTGCTTATTTTGTCTCTTAGGTTCGTAGTTTGTGACCATTTTTCAACGAAGCCTTACCTTCACGCGTGGAACCTATCGTAGTCCGTATTTTTTTCACTAGAAATTGTCTATGAGCATTAAGCACAACTTAAGACAACCCATTCACTGCCTTGTTTAATGAAAACTACAACGCCAGTTTACTGACACTTTTGTCTTGGGAGAGGCAACTGATGGAAAGGATGCCTATAGGTAAAGGTGAGCCCGTCTTATAAATGAGGTCTTTGACTTCCACTTTTAGGAGTCCTAGTAGTCGAAGATTTTCTCATTAATCAAATTCTCACTGAAAACAAAAATACAAGTTTGACTTCTTTGCTTGTTTGTAGTCGGAAAACAGGCTGCTCTTTCCTTGGATTCCTCTATGACCATGCAACAGCAGGCCTACCAAACCGCAATGTCCACGACAGAGGCACCACCGGTTGATCGGTTACCTAGCCGCAACCCCATGCTGCCATCTCAGACGTCTAACTCTAATTCTCCTTTCCTTAATATCAGCAAGTAAGTTTAAATGTCCATGCTCTTTTTACTTGACTTTTGATACTTTGGCAACTATAAGATATGAAATTAGTACAACATACTTACTTATTTAATTTAGGTAGGCATGTTTTATCAGTGTTGTTTTTCTTGGCAGTAAACCACTCTCGTTTGCAGAGGAAAATTGCCTGCTCGTGCGCTAATTACGGGTATTTACCTGCTGACATTTAATCACTCGTACTGGATGTTGGCGTGATGACTGCTCGACCATTTTGCTCACTGGCACTAACCTTGCAATCTGTTTTCGCCCGTCCGCTTCCCAATTGTCGAATTGGTTTGGCCAAACTGGACCTCAGCACCGGATACAGGTTTAATACCCTCGAAGCCCGTAGGATATGACTCAAGCAACTCGCAGTCCATTACAATTTCGGTCTCACAAATTTTAGTTTGTGGCCAGGATCAACTATACTCTTCTTCTCAATTACTTCTTGGGACTCGCATATTCGCTTTTATTGCAGCCTTGGCCGAACTTCGACCTGCCTGACGAAATAATGCTAGTTTAGAAGTCAAGTTGGAAAACATATGTTTTCAGCAAATCTTAGTCAGACTAAACAAATTGCAGGGGTAATCAAAACGGTACAGTTGAGCCAGGTTTATAAGGTTAGTCTGATTACAATTAATTGTTTACACGTCGCCCGCATGATGAGGTCGGCGCATAGAGGTTCTTGTGTTGGGGGAGAGGGGGGGCAATCGGGTTAGATTGTGAGCCTTTATCAGAGGTCAGATGCATGGAGTGATAATTACTGCTATTTGCACAAAACGAGTAACTGTCACTGGAGGGTGGGGATGAAATGCGATCGTCATCTCTCGTTGGGGTCGGCCACGGAATTGCAAGGGCTTGTGTCAGCGTCTTCTGACAACACAACACTGGATTTGCTATCCGTATAGCCACCGCTTCGGCTGTTGCAAGCACCCGTTGGCGCAGGTCCTTGGAAAAATAAGCTTCGAGTGAAAGGCTTGGATGATTTGTGTCAACAAGATGTGCGAGAATATAACTCGAGATCGATCTGGTTTCACCCTTACTTAACCAGGCCGGTATGTGCTTAGGTACCCTCTTTTCCAGGCGCTTCGTTGTTCGGCCAATGTGTCCTCCTCCACAGGAACAAGTGAAAGAATAAATGCACATGAATGTGGTCTTCAACGAGAGTCGGTCTTTACCTCCCAATCGTAGGAGGGGTGAGTTCGTGAAGAACACCCTTAAACGCTTGCGATTGCGGTCCTCAGGCGTCGTCTGACCAACCTGGCTTGTTGCTAGTTTTTTCGTGTAATTTAGACCGATTGGCCGCTGATAGGACGGCGCAAAAAAAGAAGGCAATGAGCCATGGTAACTACTGCTTACGTCATTTCTAATGGAATAACTTGTTTTTCCATTTGCATGACACTTCCTTCCACCCCGCCTTTGCAGTCTCCCCTACGTAAACAACCTGTCCAAACTGTTGTCCTACGTGAAAGCGCACAACATGTTGCAATTCTGCGTGGACAACTACGTGCTAGACGGCGCCATGTCAGTCCTGCGTTCAGTGCCCTCCGTGCTGCCCATGCCAACCCACTTCCCACTCAGCTCCGAACCCGTGGACCCCGAGGTGCGAGAGTTTCTCCGCGAACTGCTCGACTTCTTCACGCACCTGGGCAACTTCCCCAGAGTCTCCGATAACCGCCTCATCACCTCGGTCACGGCGGGTCGAGACGCCTACGTGCCACAGGACGGTGTTGTGCCCTTTGACGTTGTCTTCCCTCGCGCCCAGATTCGCACCCTGCCCCAGTGTGGTCATGTCAGCGCCTATGTCCGCAACATGATTTGGAGTCGTGATTTCCAGTAGGTGCTCTTCTTTTTTTGAGAGAGGGGGTTCATTTCGGATCTGGTGTGTGCCTGAAAGAGTTGCTGCTACTGACGGGATAACTTGGATACCGCAGTCAGTCCAGTGTGCGTCCTGTTTTGCGTAGTGGCTGACTGCGGGCTGATAGTCAGACTCGATGTCTTCGTCTTAATGTGGTTTTTATGGCATTCCCAGACGGGAGCCTACCTAGCTCGGCGTGCTGTTGGTACGCGTGTCGAGTGTTGGTCGCGCCAGCCGCCTGCGCCCTCCCTCATCTTTGGTCTTTTTGGCTCGGTCTTGACACCGGGTTCAGGTGTAGGAGTGGTGAGAGTTGGGGTAGATTCTCCGCGAGTCTACTTTCACTATAATCCAGCGCAAGTCACCACGTTGCTTCAGTTTGCTGAGGCTCATAGTGGACATCGTCGAGAGCGACCGTCGAACTCTCACTCCAATGCCATCCTGATCCTTTTGGCCTTTTGCTTATGCAGTCTGGGTACTCTTCCGGGCTACGTGGACTGGTTTCTTTGTGGGCAACCTCCAGCCCAAAAAAATATGCAATTTAGCTCCCACAGTAAGCACTTCGATGGATAACTGCCTGGTTTAGCTTTTCGGATGAGGGACTGTAGGATTTAATTTAATTGCGATGAGGTGTGACCAGCAGCTCAGAGTTACTGCCCATGCAGTTTGTTTACTAGTGGTCCAACTGGACTGGACTGGACAACCTACAAACTTAATCGACATCTGCTGTCTCTTCTTGGAAGGTAATCTTAATAAGTTTGAACAGGTGCTATAGCCTTTCCGAAAAAAAAGAATTATGATCTCGTACTTTGTCCAGACGATCCATTCGTGCAGCATACCCGACATCCCCGAAAAGGGTTAGGAAACCTGCTCTCTTTCCTCGGGTATTTCACGATTTGGCAAAACTATCTTGTAGGGCCGCTTAAATATCTATTTCCCCAACGTCAATGTCGTGCGGAATTGATGTTTAATCATTAGTTTCCAGGTTAGTGGGTGTAAATTAATATTTAATTGGCGAACATACGTTTGTTTTCGATAAACTCTCGTCAGGCCTTTACATTTATATGGTATGAATAAACTATGGTGGTTGGTGGACTGATGAAGTGTTGTCGTTGTCACTGTGGGGAGGAGGGAGTGGGGGGGGAGGTTGGGGGAGTTGAGATTAGAGTGTCAATCTCTAGACGGCCCGGCGTCCAAGACCGCTGATAAGGTGTGCGTGGTTGGATTTGGGGCTTGTTTCATCTCTGCGGGGGCCCGTTTCCGAGGCCTTGGTCTGCCGTGGCCGGTCGTGTTACCTGGGTTTCGCCCATGGCAACTGCGGCGCCGCGAAAAATTCTTTTGGGCGCATAGCACAGGTCGGCGTAGCCTGATGGTGGCCGCCTCTGCCGTCGCCAACAGACGCTGTCCGAGGAATTTTAAATAGCTTGAAGGCACCTTTTAAATCACTCGGAAGGCCTCTTTGGCATCCACGCGATGGTCTGAGTCTACCAGGTGCGCTAGAATTGAACTGTTTGCACCTTTAAGTTGGCCCTTCCCTAACCATGCTGGTATGTGCTCTCTTACTGTTTTGGACAAGCGCCGGCTTGTTTGACCAATATATCCTGCCGCACAGGAACAGGTTGTCTGGGCTGGCATTTTATCCTTGATCTCGCCGTATGGGATGGGAGTAGTTGAGAACAATACACCAACCACCATAGTCTACTTATTCCATTAGCATATGAATGTAAAGGCCTGATGAGAATTTATCGAAAACAAACGTATGTTCGCCAAGTTATCTCCTGACATTTTTAGTGGGAATTTTCGCAAATTTAGAATATTTAATTGTGTTGAAAGTGATCAAATAATATTAAATTTAATCAACTTATTTTAATGAGCCAAATATACTCAACTTCATCGACATAAACGCCTGTTGTTCAGGTAAGTGATGCCTATTGTTGGAACTTCGACCTCATATTCTGGCAGAATTTACCAAAAAAATGTGACGTAAGGCCGCTGAAAATGTAAACGTAGTTAATTATTATAAGTGAAAGGCAAATAGGACCTATAAAGACAGTACTTCCCGAAACATTCGTTTTAAAAAGACAGGAGGCACGTTTCATGAGTCTATTTCGCTTGGAATGACCTGGAACTGCCAACACCCACCCACCTTGTGTGAAATACTAGATAGGCTTAATTTCCCCGGCCTCAACCGTAACCCAAGCTTGCCGATAATGCCAATCGTAACTCTGATCCGCACTTGAGCACAGTGCCACCTTATTACGGGCGGTTCCTATTCCCACGTTCACCCTGGGAGGCATTTAAGTGATTGCTACCGTTCATTGCAAAAAGACCAGCTTCAAAAATCTTTGGATGTCTTAAACTATTAATATGATGCACGAAGAGCAGTTGACTGATCAAAACTAGGCAAGAAATGATTTTTATTGAAATTTAAAGCAACGTTTCCCAGATGCCAATTTAAAAATGGCAATAACAGCAAGATGATTTATTGGATCCATATCATTTCGAGAGAGCTCTTCAGTTGCTGCCTCTCATTGCATTGCATGAATTACATAAGAGAAAATACACACCGAATTCATACAGAAAAATCTATATTAACACAAGGTTATAAGAAGGGGCCAAGTGACTAATCAATGACGTAAGAAGTTTAAACGCTATGGTCAGCAAAAAACGTCAGAGGTGAAAATTTGGCAGGAGAAATGTGTAAACAGGGAGCCAATGTTACCAAGGCAGAGTTAAGTTTACTTCATGCTCCAACTGTTCACACAGGTCGGGTTTGAACCGCCGTATGTAGGCTGCCTCCAGGTAGCGTAAAGTACATAGGGCGAACGCAGCGGCAATTGGCCACCAGAGCTAAGGAACATTCACCTAGCTGGTTAATGAAACAAGAAAACAGAATTCCCCGGTCATCAATTACTGAAAATCTGTTGACCCCAAAACGTCCTTCCGAGTACTTATTCGAGCACGAACAACTCGCACTTTACGCTACCTGGAGGCGGCCTGCATACGGCGGGTCACACCCGACCTATGTAAACAGTTGGAGCATGTAGTGAACCTAACTCTGCCTTGGTAATATTGGCTCCCTGTTTATACATTTCGCCTCTCCATTTTTGGCCTTGGACGTTTTTTCACCAGTTTTTGCTGCCTACAGCGTTTAAATTTCCTACTTCATGGATTGCCCTTTGGCCATTTACAGTGACCTTGCCGTTTTGTATCGATTTTTTCTATATGAATTCAATTGTGTATTTTCTCTGACGTTACTTCACGTTATGCAATAAGAGGTAGCAACTGAAGAGCACTCTCGAAATTGATGCATCCATTAAATGTTGCTGTTTATACAATCTTCAAATTTTCACCAGGGAAAAGAAGCTTTAAATTTTTTATTGAAATGTATAGCCTCTGAGCCTCATTAGTTAGGTCAGTTCAGTGGTGATTTCTTCATCGTTACCTCTTCTAGGGAAGCCATCTGTGATACCCTGAATCGTCACATGGCCCTCCACTACGGCTGCTCCCAACCCGTCTTCGGCAAGTCTGTCAAGGCTGCCACCTCGACCGCTGCCTGAGGGACCCCCCGACGGCCCAGCCGCGGCCGGTGAACTCTGCGCCCTCATCTGCCCAAGCGACCGATACCCTTCTCCCCCGTGGGACTTGCTTTGTAGTTTTCGACTATATTTATAGGAATTAATTTCGGAAAAAAGACAAGTACGACATAATTTCTACTTTTGATTTCAAACCTTGACTCCCTCCTTTTCCCCTCCGTTTCTGTACAAATGCCAGTGCCAAAGAATCGCACCACCCACTGCAAGCTAGTCAGGCTTGAGCTCCGCATCGGCCTCCCGCGATTGCTGTACATATACCTCTCGCATATTTGTATTGCTAACCTTTTAAGCTTACCGGTAGATTAAACAAGTGCTTGGTTGCTTTTTATTGTGTGCTTTTGAGAAAAGGGCAAGAAACGTTGGATGGGGGACGGAGAAGAGATAAGATTGGACAGGCGTTTGTGTGTGGTTATTGACTACCGGAAATGACACCTTCTCCAGTATGTTTTGCCGATTCTCTTTTGTTAGAATGCTACTTTGGGTCCCAGATCAGCACGCGAAACCCTGGGAGCATGAGTCAACGCAGCAGTGCGGAGTGCAGACCGCCACATTACATTGTTTGCTGAAGAATTTAAAAGTGCAAATTTAGTTTAGCTTTTTTATACTGACGTCCCTGGATGTCAAGTTGGAATACTTTCGTGACAACCTGTGATCAGCACAACGAACGCTGACTCTTATTTTCTTTGACTGCCAAACCTTGCTCATTAAGCAACTAATGAAGGAAAAGACGTCTCTCAGTAGGTGAGGCTCTTCGTTGTGGTGTATGCCTCGGATATCCGCATTATTAGTTCTTTGTGTACTGGTGGTGCCCCTGCTATGTTAGGAAGTAGATCAGTAGTGTTGGCATTTTTGAAGCAACAGACTCCACACGTAAACGGTACCTACTGGTTAATTAATCGATGTACTCCACCCTCGGAAGCATTCCAGAATGATCCCCAAATCACAAGTCAGGGAAGATGGTGTTGACAGACAGAGCTTTACTGCCGGAAAATAAACGGTATAAGGACTGTGTTACGAGCCAGCTGCGTCTGCACGTCAGGTGTGTCCGTGAAGTTGGTTCTCCTGCTGCGAAGCCCTAAATGCCAATTATGTGGAACAGCGTGCATCGATTGGTTCGTAGTAATGTGCGCCTCAGGAGGCGGGTCACCGTGAGGAGCATAGGATGGGCAAGACATCACCGACCTCTCGCAGCGATTGAAAAACAAGGTGCGGGGGAGTGTTTTACGTAGGAGTACACACAAACTTGGCTAGCGAAGAGAGGATGAGTCAGCGGAGTGCAGGCTCCCACATTACATTGTTTGGTGAAGAAGTTAAAAGTGCAAATTTAGTTTAGATTTTGTATACTGAGGTGCCCTAGTTGTCAAGTTGGAAGGCCTTCGTGAGAGCCTGCGATCAGCACAACCAACGCTGGCTCATATTTTCATTGGCTGTCAAACTCTGCGTAATTGCGCTCGAAAATGTCTCATGCACGCTGATGTTCGATCCACTGAGAAAACCACACAGGTTGACATGCCCATGCTCTCGGCCCGCTGCTGCCGCTGCGTGAGTACTGATTCTAGCCTTGCAAGCGCTCAAAGGCAATCAGAGTGCAGCAACAAAGGTCATGCCTCAGGATCAATTAATCGGAACAACGGACACAACAAAATCTGGTCTGAAGAGACACTGAGCAATACCTGAACTTGCATAGTTCATTATCAGGTAATGGTTAGTGACAGACAGTCAACTGACGTCGTAATTTCTACTTGGCTTCAAACAACAGACTGTGGGAGCCTGCCTCACTGACTCGCTCCACAGCTTCGAACACACAATTTGGCGTACTGCCTCCGCGTACATAACTCCGCCTTTATACTGTCTATTTTCCAGCAGTAATCTTCGGTCCACCAACACCGTTTTGCTTGAATTATGATTTGGGGGAACCTTCTGTCTGTCCACATTACAACTTGCGACAAGACTGCAGAAGAAAAGCAGAGGCCCCGCTGTTTTCCTCAAGCGGAATCGTTCAGCAGGAGATAGACGCGATTATTGGATCAAGTTTTATTTGGCCGACATCTCAGATACACGTTTGAAAATATAATCAGGTACACCACCAGGAGCTGCCATATTTAAAGGGTGCAGTCGGTGCCCTATCGCATACATATGCTTATAAGCCCCTAGCGCTGAATCGACTGCACTTGCTCACCGCTCACTTGCCGACCAGCGCAACTGCGCGTGACTTATCCTGCCTTCACTCTGCCGTTTAACTATCGACTGCGTGCGCTTGCTCACGCTATCGATCAACCCGCTGCTTGATAAGCGTGTAAGCTTCGAGACAATCGATACTCTTTACAATTGCCTGTAAACTGGCATAATAAACATATTATTATTATTATTTGATTGGCTGCAAAGTACTCATCGCACAGGCCAAGCTACACAAAAAAAACCAACGTCACGGACACACCTGGCGTGCAAACACAACTGGCAGCTGGCTCGCCACACAGCCTTTGTACAGTTCCTCTTCTTGCAGTAAAGCTGCTTCTCCTAAACTTTGTCTTACCTGCCTCGTGATTTGGTGGACTCTCCTTTTGTCAACGCATCTACCTGCGAAAATCTCAGACTATCTTTAAGACGTCAGATTTAAGACAAGAAATGAGCCAGGTTTTGCTGTTACCTTAAACCCATTAGACATACTGTTTTCCGACTGTTAAGCCAGATAGCAGTTCTTTCAATTCTGAGAGTCAGCGACACACAAAGGGTTTTGTTGTGTGCTAATTAATAAACAAGAGTTAACTTAGGCGAACGAACATTTTCGATTAATTCATCATCAGGCAATACAATAACATAAGGTAGTGTAAAGTTACCAAAGTTTAAGCAACCAATCAGTAGTAATTAGGGGCGTAAGGGGGGATAGGTGTAAAGGGATCAAATAGGTCCTATTTCAGTCTTCATTTGGGGACCAGAGAGAGAAATCTCCTTTGGGTCCCAGATCAGCACCCGAAAACCTGATTCTTCTGTAGTACAGGACGGGGTGTAACAAAGACTATACAGCTTGGGAGGACGAGTCAACGCAGCAGTGCCGAGTGCAGGCTCCCCGAGTGCAGGCTCCCCATTACGTTGTTTGATGAAGAACTTGAAAGGGCAAAGGTAGCTTTACTTTGTTATACTGACATCCCCTGGCTGTCAAGTTGGAATACTATCGTGAGAACCTGCAATCAGCACAACCAATGCTGACTCATATTTTCTTCGATTGCCAAACCTTGTGTAACTACGCACGACAATCTCTCACTCACGCTCTTGTCGATCCACTGCGAAAATCACACAGGTTGACAGGCCCATGCTCTCGGCCCGTTGCTGCCGCCACGTGAGTACTGAATATAGCCTCGAGAGCGCTCAAAGCCAGTCAAAGTGCAGCTACAAAGATCATGTCTCGGAGTTAATTTATCGCAACAACGGACACAACAACATCTGGTCTGAAGAGATACTGAAGAACACCTGAACTTGTATAGTTCATTATCAGAGAGTGGTTAGTGACAGACAGTAAACTAACTTTGTAATTTCTACTTGGTGGAAGTTGACCTGATGATTGCTTGGCAATCTAGTTCCCCGGCGCTGAGGACGCTTTTCCCAAGTGGCAACTTACTTTTACCTAATTGGGCCAGATGCCAGATAAATCCTACCCGGAGAAATTGAGACCTTAAATGAGTACCTTTCCATCACAGGGAGTATATTTTAGGTTCCTCTTCATATTTTGATATCCATGACAAAAATCACATTTTACTGCCAATAGAAGCGAAGATTTGCATCCCCGGAAAAAAAGGTGAAATAAAGGTGATCTCGGGAACACAAAAGGGTGCACCTTTCTAACACTTACCGCTTCCTTGAAGGCCTATATCCGTTAGAGTAGATTCCTTCAGTGCTGTGTTTGTGTGTGGAGGAGGGGGGGGGGAATTTAGAGAAATATACAGTCATTAGATATACCAGCAGCTGCGTCCATTATCGCACCGGTCCAATTATCGGCTTGGCCAGTGAACTGAGGCCTGGGAATGAGAAACGAGAGGCAGCTTGAGACTTGAGCAGATTGTAAAGAAGAGGATGATGGGATCTCTGGAACGATAGTTTTTTTCTGAGCTTTCGGCTCCACATGAGAAGCCATCTTCGCACTATGACCAATCTGACGTGCTCAAGGCTATCACGGTTCGCTTAAAGCCCTGGCTTACAGAGTTAACAGCGGATGGCATAAGTAGGACCTCGCAGTCAGTCCAGTGTGTAGAGAGTGGCCGACTGGTGAACTATGAGTCAGGTTGCAATGTCTCCCGCTTAAAGTTGCTCTTAGGCCACTCCCACGCCGTCAGATCCGAGCCATGTATAGCCGTACGTCCAGTTGGCCGCGCCAGCCGCCTGCATCCTCCCTCGCACTCGACTTCTTTGACGCATTCATGACATCAGAGGAAGAGGAGAAAGTGTGGTAGGTCAGCCAAACGTCTACCATCAATTTAAATTAAATCACGCCTAAATCTGAGGGCACATGTTGGACCTCGTTGAAATCAACATTCGAATTTTCAGTTCTTTGAAGAGCGTTCTGACGCTCCCAGAATATTTCAATGCATATAGATCACACTACATTATGCGTGGGGAAAGTTTCTTAGCCTGATGGCCATAGTCTATACAACAAGTGGCAATGGCGTCTCATACTACTTTTATCAGTTGGAACCTTAGAACATAATGTCGTTAGTTAGCCTGCAAAGACAGTAGCCTTCGATGTACGGATTTGGGCTAACAAAAGTCCTATCCCTCAAAATACTACGTTTCAGAAACGGTTGTAGCGAAACTTTTGCGAAACAGAAAATAAGTTTCTCCTTTTCTTCATGTCAGTCCGCAGTAAGGTTCACAGTAGGCGGCTATATATTGTTTGAAGTGGCCTGGCAGTTGACTGGTAAATAAAAATAAATGCTTGCGAGGGTCACAATGTTTTTATTAAGTCGGTTACTGCTGTTTGCGTGAACGGACATTTACGCGCGGAGCTGGCATGGCAAGGGCGTAACTGCGTGCGGTTTACAACAGCACATGCCCTCCCTTGTCTGTCGCTGACTTTCTCCCCCGCCGATGGCTGCAACTCCCTTCTCCTACTCAACACCGCCACCTCCACGAGCCTTTCCTGTAGTTATTCAAAGCGCTGAATTCCCCATCGATTGTTTAGGAGGCATGTCAGGGTCACCTACTATCCAGACAGGTCACCCTGAGAGGAAGACTCGATCGCTGGGATAACACTTATATTCGCCTCACGTTTCGACATCCGCCGCGGATACTTCATCAGATACACAAGCAGGAAGCATTAACAGAAGCGGATAACACCTACACAGGAAGTTGCAGTATTGATAGGACAGAGTCATTACTGCACATATATGACAATTACCGAGAATTGTCCTCTCTTGCGTTGATGGCTTAACTACCGGCATGCAGGCCCTGATTTGCTGAACTTTCATCACGCGTGGTGAAACTGGACGTGATGATTGCTCGGCCATCTGGTTCCCCGGCGCTGAGGACGCTTTTCCCAAGTGGAAACTTACTTTTACCAAATTGAGCCTCAGCGCCGAATATGGATTGGGTAGGTCGTTGCATTTGTTTATAGACTGGGGGCCCGTTAACCATGACTCACGTAACTCGCGACTCGAGCGATTGTCACCTCTTGCATGAATTTTGGTCTCATCAAATTTAAATGTATAGCCGAGTATCGTCGAATGAGCCGCAGCTTAAGGATAGGCGTAACTTCTCCACGCTGCTGCCGCGTTTTCAGCAATTCGTCTATTCAGAAGTCTGCCAGGTTCTCCGACGTAGTTGCTTTGTCCGCAACTGCACGAGATACTATAGGGCAGTGGCAGTGGGTCTAAAGGTTTCAGTATCTGACACAGTATGTTACGGCCCGCCACCGAGGGGGCAATTACACTCGATAAGGGAGTCCTTAATTGTCATAGGTGGGCAGTAGCATAGTGACTGCATTCTATAAATATTGCTACTCCCTGGGCATGAAGTAGCGGCTTCTTCTGTTATATCTGTCTCTGATGAAGAATCTGTGACGGATTTCGAAACGTCAGGCGAATAAGCATCCTGTCTCTGGGATCATATTTTGTTCTGAATAACTTCCTGAGGCTTGCAGCTTCCTTCGTATTGGCTCTGTCTCCAACAAAAGCAGAGCTAAACAAAATGAAGTTTCGAATTTAGCAGCGTTTAATTATTATAATTTCATGCAATAGTGACCGTACTAAAAGTTGTACAGATAGTGGCTGCCTACTGTCATGCGCAAGGTACCAGTCCATAAACAAGTGTATCGACTGGCCCATCCATATTTGACGCTGAGACTCAGTTTGGCCACAGCAAGTCGCCACTTGGAGAACGCACAGGCCACCGCGTCGTCGACTTCTTTAAAAGCACACAAATTTCGTACTTTAGTATACTACTACTGGCCATAGTAAGCATGATTACTACAGGTCGCACGATAGGTTGCCACCTACTTGCTCTATCAAGTATGCTTACTAGAAATAACAATTCTAACAGTAGTACATAATCCTTGAAGTTTAAACAAATAGGGCAAGTAATGATGTGTTCCGAGCTTCAAACACCCTTTCTAATGAGAATAGCAAAAATCCTGTGTGAGATGCAGGGTACACGGGCCTAGACCTGACGCCAAACCGTGTCATTTCCGACCATATATGCATTAGTTATATTGCCAGCACTTCAATCACTCTGATACACTGCTAGAAGCAGCAGTATAAACAGTTGTTGTAGTAGTAGAAATACGAGACTCGGGCTCCTCGATTCTTTCTGGGCACCTTCTATGAGTGAATGAGGTTAAATAGTGCAGTATTACTAGCGCAAAAGGCTGCTGTCCCTTAAAACAAAGTTGGGTGGCGTTTGTGGCTGCATCTGGAGAAAGCGGCTTACGTCCAAGTCCTGCTCGGTCATCTCGACTTTGTCTTGTCACCGGTTCAAGCGGAAGAGGGTCCTATTGTTTCATTATCTGACACAGTAGGATACGACCCGCACGCCAGCCATCAAGCGGCCAGCTATCCTCGATACAGGAGTCCTTAATTGTCATAGGTGGGCAGTAGCATAGTGACTGCATTCTATAAATACTGTTACTTTCGGCGCATGAATTACCCGTTCCTGTTATAGTCCCCTTCGCTGATGAAGCATCCGCGACGAACTTCGAAACGTCAGGCAAATAAAATTACTGTCTCTGCGATCAAACCATCTGCTTAATGATTTCCTAGAACTTGTACATTCCTTTGTATTGGCTCTGTTGCCAACTGAAACCAATATGAACATTTAATGACGTTCCGAATGTAGCAGTCGCCGGTTGTGAAATAGTAATTGTTGACCAAAGATACATAAATCTGCAACACAGTCACAGATATTTCAAGCGCAAATCAGAAGTAAGCCGACGCATCTGTCAACGTTAAGACAACAGTAAGTATACAGAAAATACTTTCCTTTGGTACACAGTAAATAATTACATCTGCTACGTCCGTTTGAACGTATTAACTACTGACCGGCCTCTCAAAATACCCCGTTGTGGAAATAATTGATTCCTGTGAGGTCCCCAGAACCGACATCCAGCACAATTCTCATTGGTTTAAATAAAAAATATCAAAGTATGCAAAATCAACTAAATTCAGTTCTCCTGCTGACTATTCAGATGAAACATTACTCCATGAATATACCGGTAGCCTACTATCATCGAGCAGATTGGGCCGCCTCACATCTCAGGCACATTAAGCTAACCATCCCGGTGGACACTACTTTACGTTTTTGGATGGCATCCTACTTTGGGTGCCAGAAATTGTTTAAATAACCTTTTGTTTTTGCAATGAAGTAGCGCGCCATAAATAAACTCAGAAATAAACCTTTATTTCTAACATACTTCTAATGCGTTGCGTGGGACAAATTTAGACATTTTTAACTTGCAGTTAATTTATAGTGCATTGGGTTTTTGATATTCCTGGAAAACAATTGCCGGTTAGAAGATCGTCTATGTAAAATTATCTGAGGTCCAAGTTGCCGTTCTGGAGTATGATTAGTTTAATCCGCGGCACGATTCGCCACGCACACGTACAATTTATATGCACAATAACCCTATGTTATTCAATTTTATTTGTTTTATTTAACACGTTTATATTTCAGTTCAGTTTTCATTGAACTTTTCAGTTCATGATTATGTTCAGTATTTTGATTTTAGCTTTGATTACCTATTTTTTACTATATTTATTACCCGATACTTGCATAATTGCACATTTTAATTAAAGCGCTCTTTCTGGTTGACGAAAGAAGGACCTTTAAATAAATATTCCTCTTTCTCCTACTTGTATAAACCTAATGTTTGATTTATATTCCATTTCGTTTTTATTGCCCAACCTGTATACCCTTTATTTCACCCGGTTCTGTATTACAGAAAGATGGAACTATCGCGTGCTGATCTGGGACCCAAACTAGAATTCTACCCATTTTTGCAAAGATGTCCTCCATAGTCTCCTTCAAATCGACACTAACGATGAACAGGAATCTTCACCTTCCTTCCATAAGGCAAAAAATGCATTAAAGTACAGGCACATGTCACAAATGCACGTTAAAAAGGAATCACCAAATGTGACTGGGTTCTGCGCCGTCGCACAGACCGGTGCAGGTGACCCAAACTGGCTTCTTGACGAAATTCTGCCAAATGAACATGCGCAATTCATTTTGAAGATGAAGGTGCTTCATCAAACTGGAAATTGACAATGTAGGGACATCTTCATTAGGTACGGTCTACTGATGACGACCCCCTGCCTCTTGCACTCACCTGAATTGACATCGTGTGTGCGGGGTTACGCGAAAAGGCTGAAGTGCCTCCATCCCCCTTCACACGCGTGTCAAGGTACTCAAGAGAAGAAATGGTGAAGTTTCTCACATGGATACATAAGACGTACGGCAGCGATTTTGGCAGTGATTCTACCATCGACCTGATATGTTTGTGTGTGCACAGGGCCTTGCCATAAAATTCAAAGGTACAGAAAAAATCGATAAATGCATTAAGTGTGTGCTGAACACACTCATAGCATTGATCGATTTTTTATGCACGTTTAAATTTTATGGCAGCACCCTGTGCACAAACAAACTGTTTCTGCTACTGTTCTGTGAGTAAGTCTCTTAAGATGAGTCCACGATGGATTTCGAAGCATCAGGCGAATAAGCATATTGTCCCAGCGATCGACTCGTCTTATACTTCTTGACCTGATGTGTGTCACGTCACAAGGGGCGCACACGCTGCATACCTAGAGTAACCTCGGGATGTTTTACAATTTCCATCGAAAATTCTCATGGAAAATTTCAGATGATAAATTGGCGAACATACGTTTGCTTTGGATAAATTATTGTCAGACCTTTACATCTCTATTGTAATTAACTAAATAAACTATGCGGGTTGATAGAATAAATTGCGCGATTGTCAGGGGAGAGGTTGTGAGAGCCTGCTTTGCTCACTCATTCTGCTTTCGCTCTGCTAGGGAGTACACCCATGCCTAATCATCTACCGCGTGTTTTATCGGCTTTTCCAACCTTATCGACCCACTCGCCGCTTCATACGCGCGTACGCTCAGAGGTAATCGATACTTCCGTCTCATCTGATTGGCGGCAGCCGAATGATTACTCATCCCACAGCCAAAACTTGTCATATCCTCACTTTCGCGACTAAGCGGCTGGGTATTTTACGCGGCGCTTGCAGCGGCCACTGTAAACCTACTTGAGCTCAGTAAAGTTGGTCTAATTCATTATGTTTTCCCAAAATTGTGATTTGGGGGATCCTTCTGCTGTCGATCCATCTACTTGCGAACTGATTGGAGTGGGAAAATCGGGGTCCAGAATCTGATCAGCATGGGGGGGGACTGGTAGCCGAGACGGCTGATCAACTGTGAGCTGTTGGATTAGTGACTTTCGGCCATGGTAACTACGGCGCCGCATCGAATTCCTTTTGTGCGCTCAAGCTATTCGAAATTCTTCGCAGCACCGCTGTTATTATGGCCAAAAGTCGATCATCCAATAGCCCATAGCTTTAAAGCGCTCGAAGATTTTGATGTTGGCACACACCTAAAGGAGTATATCATCTATTCAGGTCTCCAGCTATAACGCCGAACGGGGTTCTTAATCACCATAAGCACACAAACGCGTATGGAGGTAGAAGAATAATTTGGTAGTTACAAATAAAGTATGTTAAGATAAGAGTTGGTAAGCAGTAAAGAAGGGGAGGGTACGATACGAAATAATTACCAAGGGGTGGTCACAGCATCTCAGTTAGATACCGGTGGGGAGTACAGCGTTGAGGGTGAGGATGACAAAGAAATGGTGACAAGGTAAGATACGTTAAAGAGGGGGGAGTAGTTTCAGCGAAGGGGATGGGGAGGAACACCGGCATCTTCATATACAGACATTAACACCATCTTCTTCCGGATTCGCGCTTTAATTTACCCTGCTTCCTTCAAACCCTCATGCTCCGGGATGGTTATAACCGGTCTCGGCTACAAGTCCTCCCTAACGCTGATCAGATTTTTGACCCCGATTCCCCCCACCACGCCTACCAATCCGGATACTTTATTGAGTCTATTACCATATAAATGTAGAGGCCTAACGAGAAGTAGCGAAAGCAAACGTATATTTGCCAATTTATCTTCTAAAATAACCATCTAAAATATCGCCTTCTTTGGACTTTTTAGGAGAAAAACCTGTTGTCTTTAAAATGATGCCTATTCAGTCAACCCTCCAATATAAACATCTGAAATACTATCCGCATTTAGGGACGCTTTGGATCTTAGGAGTAGACATTTATTTGTACCATTTTTTTAAAGGAAGAAAGTATATTTTCTTTATACATTGAGATACATTTTTATTCTGTTTGCATTTATGTATATGGGCAGCAGTAATAAGCTGACATTATTCGGAGTTAAGTGGAGTCATAGGTAGAAAATGCAGTAGGATCGGTATTTCATGCAAAATGCAAAAGTATGCGTAATATTGATAATCACTCGCAAAGCGACATTAAATAGGGTTGTCCTACTGACAAACCGTGCAGCCTACTCCCAGGTGATTTCAAGTACATCAGGATACCCGCTTTTTAACTGGTTTCCTTCCGACCGCTTTCATAAGGTATATTCTGCAGCAAATGTCTACTTATATAGCATGCATTAAACTCATTGATTTTCACCGCCCTTGTAGCGGTTCCACAGTCAAACGCTTGACGCCCCAGACGTGATCTGGCAGGGAAAATCTTGGTCGTCCAGTCGCGCTCGGCCCCTGTCCGAGTGCGAGGCGCAACCTTTGCCCTCGGGTGGCTAGGGCGCACACACGCACTCGAGAAAGGTCTGGCCTATCAGCGTCCCGAAGCGCTTGCGGCCAATCAGCTTCCTGAAGCGCTCTACAGTCCTCGGTCCATTCCTGCACTGACGGAGACTTGGGATTCCGTCCCTTGAGGGACGGATACTACGGCCCCACGCTCTCCCACGGTTGAAAACCAGCCAGGACGAGTGGCAAACTTTCCCCTCACTCTTCAGTAAATAATATATTGTTCCTGCTACTTTGGCTTTTCCATCGTTTTTTCCCATCTCCTAAATAACCGGGCCTGGAAGATCGTAGCAGTTAGGGTTAACCATCTCAGCCTTAACTCCTAAAGCCTCATAAATTAAAATATATTTTGTAGAAAAGATGAACAAAAATGTTCTTTCTTGCACTTGTTTAGTTGCAAATTACGTCTGCCTTAAATTTCACGCTTGAAGGACGGGGATATTTCGGTTTTGCAAATATTCTAATTATGAGATTTTTTACGCCTTTGAAATTTTCATTCATAATACACCGTATCCCTAAATTAACCAATGTTGTCTGCAATGTGTGCAGTAAAATCGAAATCTATTGCAAAATGTTATGAGAAGTATACAACATTTGCCTCATAGTGTAGAGCAATGTGTGGCTTTACTTAGACAGGATATACACAGCATGCAGTTGTTCCACCTTGAATTTAATTGGTACATTTGGTAGGTTTCACAGTAAATTGGCGAGTAGGAAACGCTCGAAATTCGAAAAAGCCTTTCTTTGCGCATACAATTTTAAGAGGGCACAATTGTATACCAAACGATTATAAAAACAATAATTTACGAATATTTTATATCAATATATATATTTGAATTTGTAAGGGCATTGAAAATCCATGAATTAAATGCATGCTGTATACCTGGGTATTCTTTACAACAAACAGCTTTTTAAGCGGTCAGAAAGAAGCTCGTTGAAACGCCGGCATCATGGTATGACTGAAAAAAGGGAAGATTCTGAAACATCATCAGCCTTAACACACTTTACTTTACATCAACATTCACTCAAAGCTTAGCCTATAAGGATATTTTCGAAAATTCTTATTGTAAAGATCAAAAGGTTAATTAGCGAGCATACGTTTGTTTTCGGTAGATGCTCTTTAGGACTGTAAATTTATAGGGTAAGGAAACAAATAAACTATGCTGTTTAGAGGAACGATGTAGGGCCAAGTAAGGAGCATAAAGAGTTCTATTTTAGCGCAGATGGTATACTCAAACCATCGTGTGGATGCCAGAAAAGCTTTCCGAGTGACCGGCAAGGTGCCCTCCGACTACTTAAAATAACGTGGACAGCGTCTTTTGACTACTGTAGAAGCAGCTGCCATCAAGCTACGCAGACCGGGACTTTGCGCTCAAAAGAACCTTGGAACAGCGCCGCAGTTACCCTGGGCAAAAGTTGCCAACACAAGCGTACACGGTTTATCACCAGCCTCGGAAATGTGATTCCCACAGACGGACGAGCCCCAATTCCACCGTCCGCACCCCTATCACCTACACCAGTGGTCAGCAACCTTTTTAAATCAGAGAGCCAAGGAAGCAAATATTTGAAAATATATTTAAGTGGGAGCCATATAGTATATTTCAAGAAGAAATTCACTTAAATTTGAGTAGACTAAGCATCTAATTTCATTCTTTTAACTAATGTTCTTATAACACTCATTGTTAATGTGACTTCTGGTGTTGCATGGATTTGCTGACAATTTAATAGTCTGGTCGGTAGTTTGTGAGCGTCGTGGCTTTCATCCGTTAGACGTGATCCTAGGATGGAGTTGATATATCTAAGATGTGAGAATGACTGCTCACATGCATACGTAGATGCAAACAGGGTCAATATAGCAATACTCATAAGCTGCAGTGTGTGGTATGTGACCAGAAGTGTGCTCCAAGTTTTTATTATCAGCTGGTAGTCGAGTTGAAGCTTTTTAATTTCGGTCCAAATGTGCCTGCTTGCCAACCCCACTTTAGGTCATGCGATTATTTCCAAATCGTCATTGAGTGACTTGCATTTATTCACCCACATGTCTGAGGCCTTCAGAACAGCTAATTTTTTTCGAAATCTCTAACGGAGAGACCAGGAAAATAACTTAGGTCGGCTGTGATCAGGGAACATTTGGTTGGATGAGGGATAAACTTAAAAAGATGAATGCGCTTGAAATTCTCCAAAGCGTGAATTTAATGCCTGTAGGAGACTGTATATGAAGCCGACTAGCTGGTGGAGATCAAAGTTTTGATTGCACTCACTTACTGTGCATTCATCTTTATATTGTCGCAGTTTTTTTAAAAATGTAGTTGACGACCTGGTTCAAGATCGCCGACAAAGACTTCAAATTTGTTTTCAACAGCAAATGCAGATTGTTGAAGGGGTAACACTGTATTTCAATTGCCTTGCAATTTAACGTTAAGTTGGTTCAGATGTTCGGTCACTCAGGTTTGACTAGCTCACGATGTCCAATGCCCTTCATTTCAAGGAAAGTCCCTTTTATAGGCAGAACCACAAGACCTTCATCGTACAGTGTATCACCAGCAGCGTACCTTGCAATCACACTGAACAGCGCCAAATGGCTTACGTCTGTTAACCCATCCACAGCCAGGCAAAAGAACGGCTGTGTATATGTGTCTTTCACTTGCGTTTCCTCCATGTTGGTTTTCAGCAGAATGGCACGCTCATGAACAGTTTTTGCTGGCAAAGTCATTTCTTGTATCCATTGGATCATCTTTTCTTTGTTCGGAAGGTCATCAAGAAGTTTATTGGCCACATCCAGCATGAACGTTTTAGCAAACGTGAACTCGGTGAATGGATTTCCATTCCTAACTATTGTTAAAGATCCAGCAAAGCTAGCGAAGTTATAATCACCTTGCTGGGTCCATACGCGGAGTAACTTCCGACTGGTTTGCATCCTGCTCATTAGATCTTGGCATACTTTATTTCGGCTATCTCCCGCAGGGCATTTTGATGCAAAGGTATCATGGCGTGTGTTGAAGTGGCGCTTCACAGTCGATGCAATCTTGTCATTGCAAATTAGACACACCGCATGACCTGCTCTCTACACAATGGCGAATTCTTTGGCCCATTCGTCCTGAAATGTACCATATTCTTCATCTATTTTTCTTTCTGCTATCCTCTTTGTTGCGGATGTTAACTTTGGGCAAATGAGAGAGAGTGTAGCGTTCAAAGATGTGCGATCCGCCTGAGGAAAGAAAGCAGTCAGATGTGAGAATCGATTTATTATTCCACATGGCAGGTTTTCGTGAACGGACCGTTTGCTGCGTCTGGGGCATATAAACACGGAGCACTATATGTGACAAAGCCGGCTGGCCTATGTGCGTAAGATAGCCTTGTCTGCCGGCGTGACCTTGACCAGACTGAGGTCAAGTCTGCGGGCTGTCGTGCTTTAGAAGAGCGTCTGTTATTGAGTGAGTTTGTGGTCGCTGTTGGGACGCAGGAGAAAACGGAAGCAATTGCTGTCAGCAAGCCGGAAAGGGACCAGCCTGGTCAAAATTAGAGGTACTGAAACTACAGAGATTGGTCGAGATTAAATTGATTCTAATACGTGTCTCGGCGGTGGCACGTCATTGGAGGTGGAGCGGACGGCCACAATGCCTGCCCCCACTCATTTGTTCCCCAATACCCACTGCCCCAAAGTCATGCGTTGTCACAAACAACTGTTCCAATACTCACTTAAAATGACCCCCCGTCCTCCGAGGCTTGATCTCGCAGCTGCTTCTGGCCAACCGCTAACAGCTGCGTGAGCGTCCTCCTTCCATCGTTTTTCTGGTGTCCCCCGACCGCCGCCCTGGCGACCACAATTCATTCACACCTGATCATATACGCGCGTCGAACTAAGAACGCCTACCTAAGGGCCATTTTAATGCCCCACACCTCTACTGATGCAGCAAAGATCTCTGCAAGCGACATCACCTCGGGCACTTGCAAGACACCAATAACAGAACACTTGAACCTGCTCCGCAATCGCATCGAATCAGCTGACACCACAGTCTCAAGCTCTTTCATGTCTTGCTCGACGCAATCAACACTAGCCCTGGCTTCGCGAGTGGCCTTTGCCACCTGGGACAGCAATTGGGAATCCTGTACATAATAAATTGCCCCTACTGGTAATTTCTGTCTTTTACCTTCCAACCAGCCTGATGATTGTGGTGATCCGAGTACAACCAACTACCTAGACTCCTAAAGAGTAGCCAAAATCACAAAATCTGAAGTTTCTGAGAGAGCGCTACGCAATCATCACAAGAGCCATATATGGCTCGCGAGCCATAATTTGCCGATCCCGGGCCTAGACACTGATATTTTGACCTCAATTCCCTCACCATTCACCGCCTCTGACATCAACAACAACACTGCATCTTTCCCCAAGCCAGCAAAATTAACTTACTACTACAAGCGAACATACGGGTCCCAAGAAGAAACTGCGAAGTGGAGGACGACTTGATCACAATGACAATATGCTCATTCGCCTGAGGATTTGAAATCCGTCGCAGATTCATCATAGAACAGCAGCAGATACAGTTAGTTTGTGCACAGGCCGAAAGCAACCATAAGGCGTCAGATCATGAAACCGAAAGACCCACTGCCACGGCAAGAAACATCTGAAGTCGTCTACCGGATCTTCTGCAGTTGCGGGCAAATCAACTACGTCGGAGAAACTGGCAGACTTCTCAAGACACGAACTGCCGAACACGCGGCAGCAGAGCGGCAGAATGATGCCAATTCTCAGGTTGCGCCTCATTTGACGAAACCCAGCCACACATTTAGATTTGAGGAGGCCAAAATTCTAGCAAGAGCTGACAATCGATTGAGCCAAGAATCACTTGAGTCGTGGTTCACAGGCTCCCAATCCATCAACAAGTGCAACGATTTGCCCAATCCATATTCGGTGCTGAGACTAAATTCGACCATAGTAAGTCGCCACTCGCGGAACAAACCGGCCACCACATCATCTAATGCCAACACCCCAGGGCCAGATGGT
Organism: Ligula intestinalis; assembly: GCA_036362985.1. Classification (NCBI taxonomy): domain Eukaryota; kingdom Metazoa; phylum Platyhelminthes; class Cestoda; order Diphyllobothriidea; family Diphyllobothriidae; genus Ligula; species Ligula intestinalis. The sequence goes on from JAYGXS010000002.1 coordinate 94,336,193, forward strand.
CACTGCTGACGCAACGAATCAGCGCACACGGTGGAACCCCCTGCACACACAAACCGTTTCTGCTACTGTTCTGCAAGTATGCCTCTGATGATGGATCCGCGATGGTTTGCGAACCGTCAGGCGAATAAGCATACTGTCCTAGCGATCGAGGCGTCTTCAACTTCTAAATAATCTACTTTAAATTAACATATAAATGTACAGGCCAGAAGAGTATTTATCGAAAACAAATGTATGCTCGCCAATTTATCTTTTGATACACAGTGATAGTTTATTCGGAGTAGCATGTAGCGGGCATCTTATAAACGTTAATGCGCTCGATTTTGCATGTTGATACCATCAGTTTCCGTGATAATCACTGTCAACTTAGTTTAAATAAAGCATGTTTGATATGATAGGCAACATATCAGACTCCGGAGGTTTTTCTGAAATAGTAAATAGTGCGTGATAGCGCAGAAGCACATCGGTAGTTTACTTGAGCACTTCTAAAACAGTGGCTTAGATATGTTGCACCTGAAACGTGGAGCCTGAGTACTATATTAGACAAATCATTTACACGCACGCGTGTGCAGAACTGTACACTGAACAGCGATTTTTGCACTCTGATTGGTTATTTTTTAGCGTTCCGAAGTCATTCCTTGCAGCATTCAGCAGCAGCATTCAATACACGAAAAAATACTAGTGTAGCTCGTCGTCTAGAAGGTGCAGGTGTTAATTCGGAGCTAGACTGGTACAACTAAAGCAAACTTATGGCTCATTACAACTTACCTCGCCTCAAAATTTTCTACTTGATGGTTTTAATAATAACCTGGGAATTACTCAGCGGTGCCTTCTTCACAAGAGACTGCGTGCTGCCGGTTCTACAATTCTTACACCTTCAGACGACACACAAAATTCGCCCGATTTTGCCGCCTAATAGAACTGAAGATGGCGCCTATGACCTGAATTTTCATTACATTCTCGACCGGTCACTCCCGGTTTCCCGATACGTCACAATTCGTCTAAATTTGATTAGCAAGGGAGGTGGAGGTGATCGCAATGTCAGCTTTGAAGAAATGGCTAACATAAACGATTCAGACTGGAAAAAGCCAATAAATCCGGACGTTTATAATTTTTATCCACAGGGGCTGTCACTGCCTGCAGTCCTTCATCAATACCGAGAGACCGGCAGGGTTCCCGAGGTAAGTGTAACTTCCCCTTTAAAAGATTGTCCAACATGAGGTATTTGCGGGTGAATGAATTCGCAAATGTAATTCGTTTTCATTGCATTCGAAGATACTGGCAAGCCGTAAACTGACCCTCTTTCTCGTAAGGATATCACGTAATACGCGTCCTTCCTTTATATGAGTAACTCATACAATTATAGCGAAAATGTGTGTCCCAGAGCATAAATGAAAAAAATGAAGCGATCACGGTAACAATAAGTTTAATAGTTCAGCTTTTTAACCTCCTGAGAAATTAATTTCTGTTCGCGGTATATATGAGTATATTAAAGCTCCATAGGCGTAGACCGAAATCGTATGTGTATATTTGGGTTGAAACCCGTCAACCCCTGTGAAATATACACATGCTGCCTTCAGACAGTCCTCAGTAGTGTAAATTGACGTTGTACCTTACCATACTAACAGCCTAGATACTTGCTAAAAGGCCCAGATACGTGTTTCGCCGGTATTCTGCCGCTGCTTGATACCGCGATCAGAAATTAATTTCTCCGGAGATTAAAAAGCTGAACTTTCAAAATCGGTTTGTTAACCAGAAAGCAGATAGGGAAAGCTGGGGTGACCCACTGATGAGCCGGACCCCTCGCAGCTGTGTCAAGCAGCGGCAGAATACCGGCGAAACACGTGTCTGGGCCTTTTAGCAAGTACCTAGGCTGTTAGTATGGTAAGGTACAAAGTCAATTTGCACTACTGAGGACTGTCTGAAGGCAGCATGTGTATATTTCACATGGGTTGATGGGTTTCAATACAACAAATATCCACTTCCTGTCGACAGACAGACTTTAGTAGTATAAATTGATGCTGTAACTTACCATACAAACAGTCTAGTTACCAGCTAAAAGGCCCAGACACGTGTTACGCCGGTATTCTGCGGCTGCTTCACACAGCTGCGAGGGGTCCAACTCATCAGTGGGTCCCCCAGCCTTCCCTTCGATATACCGGTTCTCAAAGTTCCGCTTTTTAATCTTATGTTAAATCAATTTTTGTTCGTTGTATATATCAATATATTTAAGGACTATAGGCGTAGACCGAAAGCTGGGGGACCACGGCTGACACGAACCGCTCCTGAGTAAAGAGAAAACGGTCCTTTATTAGTTCTTTACTTAAATATGGCTTCATCGTAGCTGTCTGCTAACGAAGGCCGCATTCTTGCATTCTTTGGGTAATTATGTACAGAGAGAACATTGAAAAATCTTCCCTTTGAATAGTCCAAACGACCACTAAATGGTACCTCTTTACTCTTCGATGAATAAAATTGTCAAATTGTTTGGTTGATGACTGTTTTTGCCCTAGAATTTTACGTCTGGGCATTGTCCCAAGTTAATAATTCTCGAGATTGTGGCCTTAATAATATCAAACGTATTAGCTGACGACTTACGCGGCAGCCTCTCGGCGTCAGACAGGAAATACTTTGACATCTGAACAGCACGGGACGACACAGAAAAATAAAGGTATATCACGGGTTCCCGTTGATGTATCAAGTTGACGGTCATAGATATTGGTAGGGTTAAACAAATTTTGTAACGTGAATTTATAATAGCATTTCATCGCGTAAAACTTCACACATTAGCAAATAATAATTTTTAGAAGTGAAATTATTCCTTGTTCCTGAAACTAAATGCTATTCCTTAAACTTGGCATCACTTCCATTTGGGCGAATTCGAACTGAATGTTTCCGTTCTGGAAGGGCTATGTTTTACGCTTTTCCTACTTATTTTAGAACTCTCCCATAGCATAATGCACATTAATAAAAAGTTTAGTTTTGTCGTACATTATAGCATAGGAAATGTTTTCGGTATGAACTTACTCACGATTTAGCCAAAACAGTGCCTTTTTAGCTCCATAACCTTGACAAGAGGACAGTTTTTCGAATTATAGCCATTCCAATTATTAAATCCACTCAGTTGATCAAAATAACTTGGACAATTTTATGCTTAACCACCATGCTAAATTTCACCATGAAAGTTGCCTGCAGGACTCACCATACTGTATATATATGTATTTATGATTGAAGCGAAAATGCGTGTCCTCGGACATTAATGAGAAGAAGAGGCGTCTCCGAAATAGTGGGTTTAATATCCCGACACCTATAAAGACTGTGGGGCGTGTACAAACACCAACCTCCGACGATGCAAGCCTGTACGCTTTCGAAACGTCAGGATATTATACTCACTATTCCCGAGATCGCCTCTTCTTTTTATATGTATTTATGAATATATGTGCCTCAACTATATAGTAGAGGAACAATTAGGGGAAGAAGTACCTCTTGGGGCTGCCTAGAGAGGAACCAGGCGCGCTGGGTCGGTTTATAAATGCTTTTGGATAACCATTCCGCATAAATTGGTCGCGGAGATATCGGGCCTCGCACACCTTTTCCTCCGGCCTACTGCAAGGAGTCTGAATCCGTTTAAAGCGCGTTTTTTTTACCCAGCTCCGTTTGTGAGCAGCTGGATGTGGCAACTGAGAAGTTGTTTTGTGTTCGCTGCCTTTCTGTAAACCATCGTCTTAATTTCCCTGTTAAGCGTTCTCTTGACGAGCACATCAAAGGCGGGCAGCTGCTGCACTTTTTCTTCTTCCCTCGTGAATTGCATGGCAGGAAATATTCAATTGAGCAAGTTATGGAAGTGTTGTAGCCCATTCTCCTTGATGAAAAAAAACGTGTCATCAACTTAAAGACGCCAAATACAAGCTAATGTGGGGTAAAGGCGGTGTTTTCTAGCTCTTGTATAACTAGTTCTGCCACTTGACCTGAGATCGGGGAGCCCATCCGAGTTACTCTGATCTGTTCTTTGGCAACTCCAGCAAAGGTCGGGTATGTCTTTTGACAGGATTCGAATAACCTCATGATATGTTCAATTTTGACTGGGCTTCGAGCCTCATCACATGCTTCTACAAGTTTCTTGCGCAAGACTTCGTGTGCCAGATTTGGTCGTGTGGATATGAATACTGCAGTCGAATCGAAGGAGACCATTATTTCGTCCGATTGAATTGTCCGACCTCGAAGGTCCTCGAGGAATCGAGAGGCTGATTGAACAGAGGTAGTCGAGTTCCCTTGGGGGAATTTCAGTTTCATATACATTCATTTTGGCAGATTATAGGTAGGGCTGCCTTTAAGGGCACCGATTGGCCGAAGTGGGGCATTCGGATTGTGGATTTTCGGCAGACCATAGAATCGAGCCAGAGCGGTATCCGTTACTTTCATTTAGCGCCACTCTTTCACCGCGATCACATCCTTGCGTCGATATATATATATATATATATATATATATATATATATGTATATAGTAGCAGATACGCGTACACTGATCTGTTAGAGGACACGCTCGTCCGTGCATGTAGCTATTAGAGCTCTCATTCGAGCCTCCACCATGAGACGGCTAGGATATAGGCAGAAGGACATTACCGAAAAAGACATTGGACACTAGAATGTCCACTTCTGACAGAAATTTCAGCGGAAACACTGCAGTTGGGTATTACTATCTGACGTAAGCGAATGAGCCAGAAATGGCCACCCTAAAGTCCCGTATCTTTGTTGGTAATGTGAGTATCAAATCACAAAGAAGATTCTACGCAAAAGCATGCCACTCTGCCGCTCGTGCTCTTTGGTACGCGAGTTGCGAAATAGTTGGCCCATCTACCACGCTTTATCGGCTTTGGCAACGTTCACGTGGAAACTGTCTTTGCAGTCAATAAACCAATCGTCATAAGTCACGCCGGAATGCCTATTTCAGGCTTGCTATCCGTCATCAACCACTCATATCGAGGGTTGGAAAACCCGAGATTCGAACACGGGACCAGTGAGTTAACCATTTTATAATTGTATTACTGGCTCGTTGCTTTGTCGGTTGTGATCAGGCATGTGATGAAAAGGCATTATACCTGCAGGAGATTTTCATTTGCACACAAAACCAAGATCCACAACCTCTTACTGTTCACTTCTGAAGTTGATAGCAAACGCTTACCCGGACACTTGGTGGTAGTGGCGCCTTAAAAATTACCCGAAGGGTTCTCTGGGGTCCGCAATAAAAAAGTTTATGCTATATCCGGAATAAAAGATGTGTGCCATTTACTCTCCTCACTTCACTTTTGCATATAATTTATTAAATAAATTGCAGTTGAACTGCCAATCTTTTCTTGTCCACCCTAAGCCTCTTCGGTCAACGTTAATTTTGATCCCCTAATATGCCACGACGATTATTTCAGCATTGCTCGCGAGAATTGCGAAATACAACGTCTGATTCCTAAAGGCTTCCCTTTTGCCTGCTTATTTTCAGATTCCAATAAACACACCCAACTTAAGGCTACGCAATGTCAGTTCTTCGGTTTGCCCATCACCTGAAGGCCATAACGGCACTAACTACGACCTCGTGGTAATTGTAAAATCAGCCGTTTATAACTTTGAGAGCAGACAAGACTTCCGCCAACTCTATGCCCACCTGAGGCGGAGGAGGGACAGCCTCCAATATCCCTATCGTGTCGGAATAGTGTTTTTTGTGGGTTTGCCCTCCAGCGCACGTGACAACGTTTTCCAACGTGACGGATTTAATATCACGCTGCCTGGTCGGGCCGGCAGCGCTCTCATCAACAGTACCAGCCGACGTGCAGAGATTCTGAGTCGGTTGGAGGCTGAGCTGCGCCAACATGATGATCTCGTCGTGGGCGACTTCGAGGACACCTACTTCAACCTCACGCTCAAGATGCATCTCACCTTCCTCTGGGCAGCCAGATTCTGTCGCGGACGACCCGGCTTCATGTTCCTCGACGATGACATGGCCTTCAATGAGAAGCGGCTTTACACAGTGCTGAACCATCTGCCAGCCGATTGGCGACAAAGAGTTGCTATTGCAAGTACTCGGTGGACTAGCCCTACGGTTCGCCCTGACGGGCCATCTTACTATCGAAAATGGGCGCTGTCGAAACGGGAAGTTCCATGGCCAGTGCACGCGCCCTACTGCAATGGCTACTTCTATATGCTTGGCTACGACCATGTAGCAGATCTGGCCTTGGCTATGTTTTTTACTAAACCCATTTGTGTTGATGATGCCTGGCTGGGTCTAGTGATGCACAAGTTGGGTCTCCACTTCCAGCTTCCGTCTTGGATAAATTACTCCTTGCGGCATCAAAACAATCCTTCTCGATACATCGTTGTGCCCGTCAGGTCATTGCTGCCTTCGTCTACATAACAACATCAGTCATGGAAAGTAGTTACGCAAAGGCATTTTATAGGTAGTTCTACCGGTCCAACCGCTTAAATAGTGTACAGTCATCAGCCATGACTGTGACGCAAACAACTTCATGATGGGAAGGCTAAAACCAGAAGTTTTAGCCGGCACGTGATTGGTTGTCATGGCTACACCTCTTACTCCCCAGCTTAGCCAAAATAAGAACTTCATGGTACACAGCCTTTGACTAGAGTTTTTAGCCGAAATATTATCGGTGCTGCTAAACTACGTTTTGTGGAAGCCAAACTTAGCAATTAACAATCCCAAGTTTTCCTTTCCTTAATATTTGTACAGTTTTGTACAGAGAATGACAATTTAAATATGTCACATGCATGCAATAATTTATCTTTTGTTATCTAGAATATCTTACTGCACCAATAAATAATCATCAAAAAGACACATTAAAATCATAAAGTCAGGTAAGCCTTTCCGACACTATCCCGTCTCTCAAGACGCACCTTTATCCTCAGAGGCCTTGGTGGGACTATGTTGTCGGAAATCTTTACCTTCCAGAAGGTGTATTAAGGCATGGAAGGTTAATCCTAACTGCTTAGATCTTCCAGACCCGGTTCCTTAGAAGAAGCAAGAATTAATTGGTAGGAAGAAAGTATTCTGTACAGAAGGGTTGGAGATTAGCAAGGAGGAAGTTTTGAAAGTCGGAGCGGACGTCCAGCCGCGCGGCAGCTATGTCCGAAATGATGTCTGGGGGAAGACACCGCATTGATGTCTGCCTTCAGACGGATTGAGGCCAAAGTACTAAATGAGGATAGCCTACCAACGCAGGAATCTCTGTGGACGTATTGACTTCAAGCCACTGTGGATTGAAGCTAGGACGGGCGAGGAAATATGGACACGTTCGTGCATGGTTCGAGGCATGCCAAAAACTGCCTTTGCGCGAGGTTCTATGCGCGGGGTGACCTCGACGGTGGCGTCGCGAGTTAAGGAGGCGTCGGGCTACAGACACTTCAGGGTTGTGGAACCAGGTGTGGGGATATAACAGGTATGGAGTCAGACATGACGGTGGGTAGCTCTGCCTAAAAGGTTTCAACGTATCGATCACACCTATAGGTTACGCAGGGGGCCCATCCCTTTGGTTATCAATTGATGATAGGATAAGCGGAACACAAGCAGCTTGCGGCTCACGCGGTTGTCCTTGTGCGCGATAATTTCATTATCATTCTTATAACCCGGACTTATATGCAAAAGAAGGCAAAGAGCTGGTTCTGGTAGCAAGGGCTTTTTTCCGTAAGTCACAAAGGCAGCGGATCCTTTAGCTTCTCCACTACAGCGTAATTATAAGGCCTTGGTCCTTCTGGAACAATCCTGGCCTATAGCTGATTCATACGCCGGGGCCCTGGGGTACGTTTCTAGAATATTTGCACTGCGCGTATGCTCGAGGCAATGGCGTGCGCGGCCGGTCTGCAGGCATGACTCAGTTGGTGTGCCCTTCTGACCGTAGGCTCTGAATATTTGGTCACTCGCGTCCCCGTAAAAATCGTCGTACTTTCATGGTGTTGTGCCCACCAAGGCGGTACACAAAGACATCAAGGAAAGCCACATGGTAAACCTCGCCATCGTCATCGTCATCCTCATTATTATTATTATTATCATCGTCATCATCATCATCACCGCTACTACCACTACCACTAGCACCATCATCATCCTCATAGTGCTGCTTGGTATGTGGACGTTGAAAGCAATGCACATCACGCACAACCACGTCTGCTAATCGGCTTACCGAGAGTTTGATTGTCGCACGTTATAGCATCGAACTCGGAAGGCTTCCCCAAATCAAGGCAGGAAAGACTGTGTTGGTGAACAGAAATTTACTGCCCAAAGTAGACAGTACAGAGGCAACTGCCTCAGTCCGTGTTGCAACTCTCTTTCCGAGATGTGACAGTTGCTTGTAAGGGATTGTCAAGCGCGTTCGCTCGTGGCATGATTGGGCGCGTTGGAATAAGGTCGTGTGGCGCAACTAAGTGGGCCTCGAGGAACGGCCACTAGTTTGGCACGCGTGTGTGTGTGCACTTCGGTGGTTTAAGATCATCGTATGGAGACGGTTACAGTGAAGACGCAATACCTTGAGGCAGTCCACATTTACCAAGGAATCATTGTGGCCGTCGGCTACAGACACGACGCCTCAGAACAGCCCGCAAGGTTATCCTGGCATTTGGTTAGACTAGGCTCCTAACAGAATGTGAAATTCTTCATCCAACTCTTTGGCACAACAGTTGAAGGCTCCTCAGTTTTGTCAGGTTGCCTACGAAGCCGTACTTGAATGAAGAATAAGCATTCGCCATGCTCTACTATCGTCGAAGAATGTGACCATCTTTACTATAAGTGACTGACGTTCCAGATCGGTTGCCGATACAAGCGAATATGAGTCGCAGGAAGAATAACTGAGAAGAATTAGATTCGATTTTTGGGACAACACTTTCATTCACCTGACGTTTCGACATCCATCGCAGATTCTTCATCCGAGACATAAGCAGAAAATATTAGCAGTTTTTTTGCTAAAATGTGCTTCTCAGATATTTAATGGAGAATAAGCGATGGTTTCTAAACGTCAGGCGAATAAAAGTGTTGACCCAGCGATCTTATCATCTTCTTTTCAGTGATTCAACTGTACATAGTCATCTGGTGGATTCTAGATGGATTGCTTCGGAATCCCGGAGACGAAGGAGAAGTAGATGCGATCACCGGGACGAGAAATTTAATTGCCCAACGATTCAGAATCTCTCTCGAACAAATAATCAGAGCCAGTAGCAGTGTCGCAAGTTATCGCATTGACCACAGAAGGCTTCCCCTAATCAAGGCAGGTAAGACGGTGTTGGTGAACAGAAATTTACTGCCAAAAAAGTAGACAGTACAGAGGCAACTGCCAGCTGCGTGTGCGCGCCAGACGTTTCCGCGACGTTGTGCGTTCGCTGCTGCCAAGCCTTGCCTGCCGGGCCGAGGAAGACTAATCGAACATCTGTCGCCAATTAGACGAGGTGGAATTATCGATTGCCTATGAGTGTAGGCACCAGCGGGTCGATAATACGCGGGATAGATAACTAATCACGGGTGTAAGCTCTGGCAGGATGAAAGCAGAGTCAGTGCGGCAAGTTCCCACATGATAACCTATTCCGACCATGTGCAGTATAGGCCCCATACCGGGTGGGAGGATCACTAGAATAAGCATGCTTAGTAGTGGCATATTACCTCTAGCAGCAGTGTCCTAGCTCAAGCTTAGTAAAATGTGATAAAGATTTTGGTGGACAGGGGTGAGAGGATGGATACCAAGGCAAGCCCTGATGTTTTTCTGGACATCAACCATGTATTTACGCGGAACAGCTTAAACACAGCTTCACCCTCCTTGCTGAGATCGAGGGTATACGTACCCCAGCCTTCACTTTAATCAGCATCAACTCTGACAAATACTTATGTTAGAAATAGTGTCCTTATTACTAACACTCAGCTACACTCCTAATAAGTATCAGTAAAAATAGCAGAAGGAGTACCAACCTCGAAGTCCTTGAGTCTGTTTTGACACATACTGATGCTTGCTGAGCCTTAAACATCAAGTTTACTCTGAATAGCATAAATCCAGCTCCGAACTCATAGTTTTGATGGAGGGAGCACGAGCCCAACGCAGACTCTAACCAGTGTCAGTTTCGAATAATTATTAGCGACAGTTATAGTACCAACACTACTATCAACTAGCTACACTCATAGTTAGCAGCTGTATAAATATTATTATTATTATTATTATAAGTAGAAGTAGTTTTAGTTTTAGTTGTAGCAATAAGGAACTTGGTCTCGTTGAGTCTTTCTGGGCAAATGTTCAGGGTGAGTGAAGGTAGGTCGCGCAGTAGTATCAGCACAAAAGTCTACTATAACTTAAGACTAAGTTAGGTGGTGTTTCTGGCCTGCATTGGAGAAAGTAGACTAGGCCTGATTCTTGCTCCGTCATCTCTACACTGTCTTGTCATCGGTTCAAGCCGGGAGAGGATTTAGATAGGGGTGGATGGCTGCTAGTTTACTTTCACTGTGCCTGAATACAGTCACCATCCCTGCTCTTGGGCATGTAGTTGACATAATCGAAATTGATGCTCAAACTATCACTTGACCCTCCGAATCCCAAATATCGCATGAAAAGTAATTTTAAAATTTCTGAGAAAAGACTAGCTTCTAGCCATCCACTGCTCACGCGACAGTTTTATGTTCCTAAAACACACATATTAAGGAGTTTTTTCACTGTCTGCTCTATTTTTTGTCGTTGTTCCACCCCACATTGTTTCGTTCCATTTGACATCGCAGTAAGCTGAGGTACGATCTTTTTAAAGATCACAACACGCCTGTGCACAGATAGGGTGTGGTGGTCCTTTCTGTCAGACGCCCACCTAACTCTTGACGTCACAGACATGGTCGCTCAGAGCAGAACCTTGCACGAATGTACATTAAGGCGGGCCTCCGATGAGACACAAACTGGCGCGCGAGACATGTACCGCCCACGCTGTGTATGCATTACGCCATCCAACTAATCACATTCAAGGCCGCGAGATTGAGTGAGGATTCGGCAGCCGCTCCCGATTACTGACGCTAGAACTCACTTGGCATTCTGCCCCCTCGCGGGGCGAAATAATCGCCACCGCTCTCACTCATGGCTCTCACGGTCGAAGGACCGCCAAACCGAGTCAACCTTCCTATGAACTCGTCTTCAATTCATTATGTAAACAATATATTGTTTCTACTCCCTGGCTTTCCAAGACTTCTCTCTTCTTCTAAGGAACCAAGCACGGAAGATCGCAGAAGTTAGGGTTAAATCGTCGTAGCCTTAACACCTTTGCGATAAGGGAGGGAGCACCCAAATTTCCCTCAAATGCACTGAAACATGCCTCCCCCTCCCTTCTCATAAAATAACCCAGTATCAGTATCATTGGCAGCCACTTGTATGATTTGAAGTCAGGAGGTTGGAGAGCAGAGTCATGATCTGACTGTATGCTAAAAGCTGTTGCCTACGCAAGAACCTGACATCAGTCACCATCCCTGCTCGTGAGTGCTGGGTGGATAGGATCGAAATCCCTGTTCAAACTAGCATAATAATTTTACACGCGTAAGCTCTTATTCCCATCTGTTATGTTTGCTGAACTAATAAGATTCCACTCAGCTTTGACATATTTATCTAAACATATTCCTAGAATATACTGCACGCTGGTCTGCATGCGTATTATTACTAGAATTAGTACTCTTAGCAGTGTCATATTTCCTCTAGCAGCAGTATCCCAGCCAAAAAGTAGTGCAATGTAAAACAGTTTTTGGTGGGGAAAGGTGAGAGGGCGGAAACCAAGGAAAGTCCTGATCTGCTTCGGTCCTCAAACATGTAGGTATTCGGAATAGCATCAACCCATATACACACTCCCTACTGGGATCGAGATAATATGAGTGGACCTTCTGTAAAGTCCAACGTACAGATCGATACTGTAGACGGCCTATGGGTAGTCTATAGACGGCAAACTTTACGACATAAAGGCAAGGTTAAACTTATGCCCTTATTCAATAACCCTTTATTTAATCCATAAACTAATAATTTGACCTCATACAGATTGGGAGCGCATACTGGGTGCCGCCTTCTTAGTAAACACACGCAGGCGTTATGATAGTATACTATTTACTGGCCTTACTAAGCATGATTTGTTGTAAATGTGGTTAAAGCTGTTTGGGTGAAGGGGTAACTTCCACACGTACGAGGTTGTTGTTACTATAGCCAAGGCCGAGATGTCCCCACATAATCACGCCTTGTGTGAGTCCCCAGGGAAGAACCCAACAAGAAAGCAGACAGTGCTAATAAAAAACGAGCATGCAAGTCTTCTTCTACTTCTAAAAGCAGAAAGTCTTTGTAAAACCTAGTACATTATACGTAAGCAAGCGAATGCTTACACACTGGACCAATGAGATTATGGTCTCCAGTAGGACGCGACTCTATTGGCTTTGTGACTCATGCAGCTGGTGCATTAGAGTCCTGCGCCGGCCGCGCTGTGCGGACTGGTTTTCTGGCGCGCGAAATTCTCATTTGGGCGGTGTGCACTCGCAATTAAGCCGGACTCCTACATGATTATTAGAATCAGGACTTTAGCATAGGCACGTACTTCTAGCAGCAGTATCGTGGTCCGAACATAGCAGAAACGGACAGAGGCTGATAAATAGAGTTGAGAGGGCGCAAACGAAGGAAGGCCCTGATGCGCTCAGGATCCCAAATATATACAAAATCGGAATAGTTTATCGCCAGATTCACATTCCTGGTTGAGATCAGGGTGTATGAACCCCAGCATTGGCTTAAATCAGCGTCACCTGTGGTAGCTTCTGTGTTAGTTACAGTACTAATAACGTGAGGGCCTGATTTGCCTTCACTGCAATCACACATTCACCTCACGCATCGGCCTAGTCGGTCACTTGCGAATCCATCGCACAGAGACTGGTGAACTAGTGCCTGGAGCACCAACACACAGACGAGACCGCCGCCTTCACTGCCCACACTGCCCTCGATCAGTCGCCCATCGCATGGGCCTACTAGGTCACATGCGCATTCACGACAGCGGCACTGACCGTGATGTCGGCACACCCAGCATCTCACACATCCCCACCACCAGCCTCAGCCCCACTCACTAGTCGCCTCGCGTCACGATTGCGTCGTCAAGTTTGTCTGAACCCCCAGGTAACTTCCCCCCAAGTAAGCCGAACTTTCCTCTTACTTCTGTTTTACTACCCTTATGTAAGATGTCTTCTGCACCACTGCTACTATTACTTCTGCTAATACTACCATTAAGCATACTTTCTTTTACTGGCCTCACCAGCATTAGAATCCTTTAACGTCACTAGAAACTCAATCTCAGCTCCTCGGCAATCAGGTTTACTCGTATGAATGTGAAGGTTCACGATCCAGGCACTTGCATGGATGAGGAAGAAGGCAGGTCGAGCACCAGATCAATTGATTTATTGTTCTGAGCTTTCGAACACTTACAGCTGTCCATCTTCAGAGATGAGAAAGCAACCAAAAAACGAGGATAATTATAGTGGCCAAAGGCCAATCAAATGCCAGAAATCGTCAGGTTATCAAGGGATTAGAAACAGCAAATGAAAAAAAGGGGGTGGGGGAGGAGGTCAATTAGCTGTCACTGGGATCGGAGGGGTCGGAGGGACAATTATGTTGGTGTAGGCGAATTAGCTGTCCGCGGGGCTGGGGGTCATGAACAGCAATTAGTATGCCGCCTTGTCACCCGGTAGAGGGCCCTGGTAACGCTGCCTCCTCTTCCAGCCGGTTCGTTGTGGTTTTCTGTTCGCTTGCCATTCTTACGTTTGATTTGGCTTCGTCCCGGCTGTTTATAACGTAGTGGCGCAATATTTTGTAGGCCGCTAGCAGGTCCAGATGCCTGTTGACTGAGTTGGCATCTGAGTACCATGCCTCGAGTGTCAGCCTTTCGGTTTTTGAGGTTTCTCGACCTACGATGGTCGCCCCTTGGAGATCAAAGTTATGGCCAGTTTCTGCGATGTATGCCGCCAGTTGTGAGTTTGGGTCCAGCTTCTGGGCCGCTCGTTTGTGCTCTTGAAGGCGGGTTTGTAGTTTGCGGTCTGTTTCCCCAACATAATTGCAGTCTCCCTCATTGCAAAGTATCTTGTAGAGAACTGCAGAGGTTTCTTTAAGAGGCAGTCGGTCTTTAGGTTGCATCACCTGGCGGCGTATTGTCGCTTGAGGTCGATGGGCTATGCCCACGCCAGCAGGTTGTAACAGTCGTGAGACTGTTTCCGAGACATCTTTTATGTAGGAAATGGCCCTCCAGACTTCAGGCTGCTTTTGTTGTAGTCGTCGTTTGTTCACTTGGCGTCTGCTTTGTTTTACAAACGAGTTTGGGTAGCCATTAGCTCGGAAGAGTTCCTGAAGATGTTTTTGTTCAGCTCTTCGGGCGGCTGGTGTGCTGCAGTGTGTTTGAACTCTTTGGAAAAGAGTACTGACGCAGCTGCATTTGTGGCACATGTGGTGGTTACTGTTGAAATTGAGTACCTGATTCGTGCTGGTGGCCTTTCTGAATACTATAGTTTGCAGAAGTCCAGTCGAACACCGGCGTACCAGGACATCGAGGAAGGGTAGTTCGTCATTTGTTTCCACCTCCATTGTGAACTGGATATTTGGATCAACCGAGTTCAATAGCTCTTTGAGGTGCTCGATGTCAGATGTTTTAACAATGGCGAAGGTGTCATCGACATAACGAGCCCAAAACTTCGGTTGATACTTGGTGAAGACCAAGTGTTCTATCCGTTGGAGTACCACTTCAGCAATCAGGCCTGACAATGGAGTGCCTTTAATCTGCTCATGCATTTCTCCGCCAAATGTGAAGTACATTTTGAGGTAATGTCGTAAAAGTTCAAGCAGATGTTCAGATTTGAGTGTTTTCTCGCTGTCATCGTAGCGTTCGGATAGAAGTTGTCCGAAAACATCAATTGCTAGTTGTTGTGGGATGGAAGTGAACAGGGAGACAACATCGAAGGATACCATGAATTCATCAGGTTCTACCTTCAGATGCTTTATTCGCTCAAGGAAGTGTTTGGCAGAAGCCATGGTTGTTGTTGAGCCTACCGCCAGGAACTTGAGGTGGGTGAACATCCACTTTGCCAATCCGTGCGTAGGGGTGCCGCGAAGGGAGACAATGGGTCTAAGCGGTGTGTTTTCCTTGTGTACTTTAGGCAGACCATAAAATCTGGCTAGGGCTGTGTCGGTTGGTCTTTACTCACTGTCTTCTCTAGGACCTGCAATGCATCCATTTGATCTTCAGCACTGCTTTAAACATTCCTGTTCTCAGCGGCAATTAATGGTGCGATCTTAGGCCTCATTCATATCATCGTATTCGCAACACGCCTATCACAGTCACCATTATCGTGGATAAATCTGTCTGCCATCATCCTCGTCCCAATTCACGCCTCTATTGTCGCTATCTTGCTAGTTTACGCCTAAACTGCTGGCGTGACTTTGGGTACGCGGAGGGCAGGGGGGATGATCGTCGTCTTGCCGATTACGCTTACTCTGTTAACGAGACTCCCAGGGGAAGACTGACTGCCCCTAGAGCTCAACGACGATCGATATCCATGCTGCGTTTACCGTGATATTGACTGGGTAGCAGGACCTGGACAAACGTGGTTTTAGTTCGGCAAAAATTCCCATTTCATTTACGATTGAAAAGTCGTATTGGCAAACAGCTGTTTTCGGTCATTCACTTCAGGTCGTTACAGTGACATGGAAAAATAGGCGACTAAAGCAGGCAGTTCGATAAAGTGCTAATATAGTTCTTGAGGTGGGGGGAGGGGGTAATTAGTCATCTCGTGATTCCCTCGTCTCCTAAGTGCCGGACTCAGCATGCCGAGGACGTTGGGTTGTCACGCGTGTGGAACGGGGGAGGGACGTTCCCACGATCTACGTCATACGCGCAGCGGGCTCTCTGTGACTGTGAGCAGCATGGTCGCATGGTGTGTTCTCTGCGGCAGTGGGTTGTATGGTTTCGGGCTGCGTAGCTTCTGACGTCATGAGTTCTGACGTAGTGGCTTCTGGCGGTGCGGGATCTTTGTATGCGGTCGGCCACGGAAGGGAGACGGCATGTACCAGTGTCTTTTGAGAGCAGAGAGCGGGTTTTGCTGAACGAATTGCCACTGCCTCAGCTGTGCCTAGCACCCGTTTACGCAGGCCTTTAGAGTAGAGCGTGGGTGCCTGGTATATGACCTGAAAGGCCTCTCTCGCGTCAACTTGGTGATTTGTATCGATCAGGTGTGCGAGGATTGAGCATGTGCATTTATTCCTTCACCTGCTCCTGTGGGGCGGGATATCTCGGCCGAACAACGAGACGTCTGGAGAAGGGGATATGCGAACACATACCAGCCTGGTTAGGTAAAGGGGAAAATCGATCGATCTCAAGTTCAATCCTCGCACACCAATTCGCTTAGAAAAACCCGCTCTATGTTGTCGTGGGTAACAGCAGTTTCTGCTGCAAGAGACACGGGGGAGTACGAGACTGCCTCGCACGCGCGAGCCAGCGGTTCACAGTAATCCAAAGACGGGCAGAGCCAGCCGGCAACAACCGGTTAGTCAGCGCTAGGGACTCGACCCAACAAGCTGGGATTGTCACGCTGTATCGTGAGATGTCACTACTAAATATGGGTTTTAGCCTTATCATCAACGGTGCTCCTTATCAATTCTAACCTGTACCAGCTCTAAGGCACCCTTAGCCTCGCAAAGTGTGATTTCCTTTCCTCTGCAGCACTGCTAGTCTTTCTGTTATAAGCACAACAAACACTACTAGCCAACACCATAGTCACTGCAGTCACGTCAGGCTCTCCACGACAATCCTCCAATGAAAGCCCTGCCCACGGACGCCAACCGGCAACGGAGTTTAGGTAGTGTCTATCAGTCGATGACTGAATGGTTACCCCGTCTCAGAAGAGTGTTGGCCCAGGCTTCGTGCAGGGCTGCTCTCACCCTTCAGAGATTTAATGGCCCGCATGCACATGTAACGCCAGTCCTCAGCCAACCACGGTCCCTGCGGCCTGGAAGGCGCTGGCGCTTTCTCTCACTTCTGATTCCCTGTTGGTGACTGCGCTCGCGCTCCCACTGGGTTTCAGGCCCCACTGCGGGTGCCCGAGTAGCTAGGCGGTCACTATGCGGTGGGGGAGAGAGTGAGGTCGACTCTCGGCGCCTTTTCTCCTCACTATAATAAATCTGAATGCGCTTGAATCTATCACGGTGCGCTAAAAGCCGTGGCTTGGAGGGTTTGCCAACTGACGGGAAAACTCGGGCCCCCTACGTTTCTGCTCTTCCTGTACGCGTCTCTTTGTGTGTGCGTATGGGAGTAGAGGGGGAACTGAGAGTCAGGCTGCAATGGCTCCATCTTAATGTGGCCTTTATGGCACTCCCGCGCAGTCGGGAGCGTACCTAGAGAGATGGCTGTGTCAAGTGTCCGCTGGCTGAGTGTTTATCGCGCCAGTCATCTACACCCTCCCTCATCCCCGGTCTTTTTAACTTTGTCTTTACACCGGAAACGGAGGTGGGAGTGGCGAGCGAGTGGACAGATTCCACCCCAAGTCTGCCTAAACTCCTGTTTTTTCTCACGTGTACCCTTCATGTTGCTTGCCCAGCTTGCCTCAGCGTTTGTTGCGGTGCATTGGAGCGCGTGGTGCCCATAGTCGAAACCGACGGGGGAACTGTCACTTATAACGTGCAGCTACATTGCAAGCTAGTAGTAGTATTAGTCGCAGTAGGCGTAGCGACCTAGAATGCGTATTTGGTGCCTAAAATATGAGTGATCACAGAGCTAGAAATGTGAACAAAACGTCCACTACGGATGATAAATACATGATGCGAAGAAAAGGAGTAGGTGTGTCCTTAGACTGAAGTGTTGGAGTTGGATGTAGTGACAGTTTGACTGTTGACATGAGGATTGCTCGACCATCTGACCCAGCACCGAGGACCGTGATGAGGTGCGTTATCTACAACGCCAGTATCGGTGAGTCAGGCATTGGAGCAATCATCAACCCAACGGTCAACACTGTAGACTGTAATGACTAACGATCCAGCTGCCGGTCACAAATCTAGCATCGCACCAGAGGGTAAAGCGGGTTGGGGATTATAATCATATGTGTGCGATAGCACACACAAACACAGCACTGAAGGAATCTACTCTAACGGATATAGGCCTTCAAGGAAGCGGTAAGTGTTAGAAAGGTGCACCCTTTTGTGTTCCCGAGATCACCTTTATTTCACCTTTTTTTCCGGGGATGCAAATCTTCGCTTCTATTGGCAGTAAAATGTGATTTTTGTCATGGATATCAAAATATGAAGAGGAACCTAAAATATACTCCCTGTGATGGAAAGGTACTCATTTAAGATCTCAATTTCTCCGGGTAGGATTTATCTGGCATCTGGCCCAATTAGGTAAAAGTAAGTTGCCACTTGGGAAAAGCGTCCTCAGCGCCGGGGAACTAGATTGCCAAGCAATCATCAGGTCAACTTCCACCAAGTAGAAATTACAAAGTTAGTTTACTGTCTGTCACTAACCACTCTCTGATAATGAACTATTCAAGTTCAGGTGTTCTTCAGTATCTCTTCAGACCAGATGTTGTTGTGTCCGTTGTTGCGATAAATTAACTCCGAGACATGATCTTTGTAGCTGCACTTTGACTGGCTTTGAGCGCTCTCGAGGCTATATTCAGTACTCACGTGGCGGCAGCAACGGGCCGAGAGCACGGGCCTGTCAACCTGTGTGATTTTCGCAGTGGATCGACAAGAGCGTGAGTGAGAGATTGTCGTGCGTAGGTACACAAGGTTTGGCAATTGAAGAAAATGAGTCAGCATTGGTTGTGCTGATTGCAGGTTCTCACGATAGTATTCCAACTTGACAGCCAGGGAATGTCAGTATAACAAAGTAAAGCTACCTTTGCCCTTTCAAGTTCTTCATCAAACAACGTAATGGGGAGCCTGCACTCGGCACTGCTGCGTTGAATCGTCCTCCCAAGCTGTATAGTCTTTGTTACACCCCGTCCTGTACTACAGAAGAATCAGGTTTTCGCGTGCTGATCTGGGACCCAAAGCAGATTTCTCTCTCTGGTCCCCAAATGAAGACTGAAATATGACCTATTTGATCCCTTTACACCTCTCCCCCCTTACGCCCCTAATTACTACTGATTGGATGCTTAAACTTTGGTAACTTTACACTACCTTATATTATTGCATTGCCTGATGATGAATTAATCGAAAATGTTCGTTCGCCTAAGTTAACTCTTGTTTATTAATTAGCACACAACAAAACCCTTTGTGTGTCGCTGACTCTCAGAATTTAAAGAACTGCTATCTGGCCTAAGAGTCGGAAAACAGTATGTCTAATGGGTTTAAGGTAACAGCAAAACCTGGCTTATTTCTTGTCTTAAATCTGGTGCCTTAAATATAGTCTGAGATTTTCGCAGGTAGATGCGTTGACAAAAAGAGAGTCGACCAAATCACGAGGCAGGTAAGACAAAGTTTAGAAGAAGCAGCTTTACTGCAAGAAGAGGAACTGTACAAAGGCTGCGTGGCGAGCCAGCTGCCAGTTGTGTCTGCACGCCAGGTGTGTCCGTGACCTTGGTTTTTTTGTGTAGCTTGGCCTGTGCGATGAGTACTTTGCAGCCAATCAAATAATAATAATAATATGTTTATTATGCCAGTTTACAGGCAATTGTAAAGAGTATCGATTGTCTCGAAGCTTACACGCTTATCAAGCAGCGGGTTGATCGATAGCGTGAGCAAGTGCACGCAGTCGATAGTTAAACGGCAGAGTGAAGGCAGGATAAGTCACGCGCTGGTCGGCAAGTGAGCGGTGAGCAAGTGCAGTCGATTCAGCGCTAGGGGCTTATAAGCATATGTATGCGATAGGGCACCGACTGCACCCTATAAATATGGCAGCTCCTGGTGCTGTACCTGATTATATTTTCAAACGTGAATCTGAGATGTCGGACTAATAAAACTTGATCCAGTGATCGCGTCTATCTCCTGCTGAACGATTCCGCTTGAGGAAAACAGCGGGGCCTCTGCTTTTCTTCTGCAGTTTTGTCGCAAGTTGTAATGTAGACAGACAGAAGGTTCGCCCAAATCATCATTCAAGCAAAACGGTGTTGGTGGACCGAAGTTTGCTGCTGGAAAATAGACAGTATAAAGGCGGAGTTATGTACGCGGAGGCAGTACGCCAAATTGTGTGTTCGAAGCTGTGGAGCGAGTCAGTGAGGCAGGCTCCCACAGTCTGTTGTTTGAAGCCAAGTAGAAATTACGACGTGAGTTGACTGTCTGTCATTTACCGCTATCTGTTAATGAACTATGCAAGTTCAGGTGTTGCTCAGTTTCTCTTCAGACCAGATTTTGTTGTTTCCGTTGTTCCGATTAATTTATCCTGGGGCATGACCTTTGTTGCTGCACTCTGATTGCCTTTGAGCGCTTGCAAGGCTAGAATCAGTACTCACGCAGCGGGCCGACAGCATGGGAATGTCAACCTGTGTGGTGTTCTCAGTGGATCGAACAAGAGCGTGCATAAGACATTTTCGAGCACAATTACGCAGAGTTTGGCAGCCAATGAAAATATGAGCCAGCGTTGGTTGTGCTGATCGCAGGCTCTCACGAAGACCTTCCAACTTGACAACCAGGGCACCTCAGTATACAAAATCTAAACTAAATTTGCACTTTTAACTTCTTCACCAAACAATGCAATGTGGGAGCCTGCACTCCGCTGACTCATCCTCTTTTCGCTAGCCAAGTTTGTGTGTACTCCTTTGTGACACACTCCCCCGCACCTTGTTTTTCAATCGCTGCGAGAGGTCGGCGATGTCTTGCCCATCCTATGCTCCTCACGGTGACCCGTCTCCTGAGGCGCACATTACTTCGAACCAATCGATGCGCGCTTTTCCACATAATAGGCATTTAGGGCTTCGCAGCAGGAGAACCGACTTCATGGACACACCTGACGTGCAGACGCAGCTGGCTCGTAACACAGTCCTTATACCCTTGATTTTCCGGCAGTAAAGCTCTGTCTGTCAACACCATCTTCCCTGACTTGTGATTCGGGGATCATTCTGAAATGTTTCCGAGGGTGGATTTTATTGATCAATTAACCAACAGGTACTGTTTACGTGTGGAGTCCGCTGCTTCAACAATGTCAACACTACTGATCTATTTCCAAACATAGCACAGGAACCATCAGTACACAAAGAACCAATAATGCGGATATCCGAGGCATACACCGCAACAAAGACCTGCACCTACTAAGAGACGTCATTACCTTTATTAGTTGCTTTAATGAGCTCACATAGCAGGAAAACCTCCATGGTGAAACCATCGTGGACATAATTTCCACGGAAGAGGGGTTTTTTAAAGTGACCTGCGCTAATATAAATGACATCATGTGGCTAAAATATGCAAATTCAAGTCACTAATTCGGTACCCGATTTGATGAAAAAGTTACATTATGTGTGTTGCCCAAACCTGTGTAGAAATTACGATTTTATTTGACTAGAGAAAACTCAAACAATACTACAGTAAAACCAAACAAAACCAACTAAACTGAGCTAAAATAAAACTACAGTAAAACTACTAAAACTGAATAAGAAACAAACCACTTAACTTAAATCAAACTTAACTCACCTAAACAAAACGAAACCTGATGTTAAGCATCGAAGCCAAACTAAGACTAAAAAAGTACTGAATTCCCTGGATGCCAACGAGTTCCATGTGCGGAAGGAGACAGAGGCGAAGTGTATCGAACTCAGGTGGGGCGAAGAATATGATTAGTACTCGCCTCATCTTTGTCTGTCTTTGCTGGTGCTATTCGCGTGGCCCTCCTGTCTGCCTCACGCTCATGGAGACGCGCGCGATTTGACACCAGCCTCGCGAGAGCCCGTATCCAATCAGATTGCAGCAGTTCATTGATTTTCTGCAGGCGGCCGAGGGCCTACGCTCTGGGACCAAGACTCGATAAAGGGCACATGCAAGAACTGACAACTCGCTAACTGAGCAGAAGATTGCAAATCGAGACAAAAGTCGTTTGCGATTGGCTTGTTCGCATAGCTAAAATACTCATAGACTAGGAAGCTCTACTGAATGTGGTTCCTTCTAGTGGCGTGCACGCCGTTTAGCCAGATATCAAAAGATAACCCGACATTTAGACTGTTTCAGGCGACAACATCCCCTGCAGCACATGCCATTGAGTTAGTTTATGAGGAGGCAGGCATTTACTATTCCATCTGTCTTTGCTTCCACCCACAATGCTTCGAACCCAAGGTGGAAGTGTTGCAGGTAGTTGCTTTGACAAGACGACGATTCACCAAATCACAAGTCAAGTATGACCAAGTTGGTAGGAACAGCTTTACTGCAAGGAGGTGAACTGTACAAGGGCTGTGTGACGAGCCAGCTGCAAGCTATGTCTGCAGGCCAGTTGTGTGCTGTTGCGTAGCTTTGCCTGCCCGATGAGTGTTCTGCCGTCTGCGGCAAATCAAAGGAAGCGGCAGTATCAATTGACTTAGAGCATATACGCTTATGAAGCGGCGAGTTGATAGGTAGCGTGAGAAAGACTGATAGCGCGCGCGGAGTGCATAATTACGCGTAGGGAAAAGGCCCGGCAGAGTGAAGACAGGATGAGTCGCTCGCAGTTGCGCTGGGCGGTAGACTCCCACAGACGCAGTGGCTGACATTGGCACGACGCACCATCCGATACGTTGATTGCGCACAAGTGGCCAACAGAGCCCGCGGGTCCCGTCTGCGCTGGTTTCTTTGGCAATACGAACTTCACGTACTTTTCATGCTCCTGTCGCCCAAGCTTCAGTAGGAGAATTTCAACCTGCTCTCCGTCAGACAGCGTTTTTCCTTCTCTCCTAAGCAGTAATTCATACTTCCGGAACTACATCTCGAATGTAAACCTGCCGTTGGGTTCATTGACGAAGTCTGTAATCCCGTCTTCAAATCACTTCCTTCTGTCGTCATTTCCGGTCCGCTTTCGATCCTTCTGCAACTCTGCGATAACGGCCATTAAAGTTGATTGCTCTGCGTCCAACAACTTTTGCATTTGGTCTTCAGTAATCATTGAGTGTTGTTACTTGTTATGATCTTGAGTGATCACCTGTGTCACCACTGTTGTGTCCCCCAGTTGTACGTATGGGTTAGAAGATAGAGAGGATAATCGAGAATAGTTTACTTGAACAATTCCTGCGTATACATCAACTCTGCACGTGTCAGTTGGCTGGTCCCGTGTTCGCCAGCACGTTGTCTGTCATTGCGTCACGGCGTTCTCGTCTGCAGCATGTCCCGCCTCCCGTGTCCGCTCTCGCATTTAAAGGCAATCGGTCCATGCCTTTTTTGTTCCCGCTTATTGGTCCCTCTGGGTAGCCATCGAATGCTGGTTGAACTCTCAAGGACATGCATAATTCGGCGGCGTTCTTACCCGTGGTTATAGTTTTTGTGTCTGTGCGCTTACCTCTGTTCGCCCCCGTTTGTCCGGTGTGAACTCGGGCTGTCTGTCTGTCTGTCTGTCTGTCTGTCTGTCTGTCTATCTGTCTGTCTGTCTGTCTGTCTGTCTGTCTGTCTGTCTGTTTGGATGGATGGATGGATGGCAAGGGTGGCGGCTCCCGTGTTGGGCTGCCCTAAAAAAAACACGACCAGGCTCCCCCTCAAACAACTTTCTCACACGGTACGGTTTCAGCCACCGCTGCCGCCGGTAAAATGCTAACACCTTACACTAACGCTCGTAGGAGTATTCTTCGTGCCCTGGGGTGGTTGGTCTTGCCGGGAAGCAATGGCCTGCCCAGTGGCTGCAGCACCACCGACGGTGCCCACCCGAGCTCTGACATCTGTCAGCGACCAGATCCGAATATTTTGGTAGGCTGAAAAAAACCGGTTAGTTCTAGGTTTCAGGTAATTTGCATAGTGGGCTGCGTTGATAAAAAACATCAGAGATTCACTTTAGAGTTCCGAAAATTGTCATCAGAGAGTTCAGAAGACTAGTTTGGCGAGCTGCCGGACGTTGAGGAAGACTTTCACCATGCAGAGGGTTAGTTCTACTCGAATGAATGAGAAAGTTCGCGCTCAAGGTACTTGCATGGAAGAGGAAGAAGGCTTGTCAGACACCAGCTCTGAGCTTTCACACCCTTACAGGAGTTCATCTTCAGACACCTCATCAGGTTATCACGAGATTAGATACACCAATCGAAAAAGGATAAAGGAGAAGGGCAATTAGCTGTCAGTTGAGTCGGGGGGCAATTATAGTGGTGTACGCTAACTAGCTGTCAGTGGAGCTGGGGATCCTGAACAGCAATTAGTATGCCGTCTTTTCACCTGGTAGAGGATCCCGGCAACCCTCCCTCCTCTTCCAGCCGGTTCCTTGCGGGGTCCTCATCGCTTGCCATTCTTAAGGTGAGGTTGGCTTCCTTCCGTCTTTTTCCGACGTTTTAGGTCGCTGGCAGGTCTAAAGGCCTGTTGACCGAGTTGGCATCTGATTACCGTGCCTTGAGCATCAGCCTTTCGGCTTTTGAGGTTCATCGACCTATGATGGCCGCTCCTTGAATATCAAAGTCATGGCCAGTCTCTGTGATGTGTGCTACCAGTTGCGAGTTTGGTTCCAGTCTGCGGGCCGCCAGTTTGTGCTCGTGTAAGTGGGTCTGTAATTTGCAGCCTGTTTCTTCAAAGTTATTGCAGTCTTCCTCGTTGCAAAGTATCTTGTAGACGACTGCAGAGGTTTCTGCAGGAGGCAGTCTGTCTTGAGTTTGCATCACCTGGCGGCGTATTTTTGCCTGAGGCAGATGAGCTATGCCTACGCCAGTAGATTGTAAAAGTCGTGAGACTGCTTCGGAGACCTCTTTTATGTAGGTAATGGCCCTCCAGACCACCGGTTGCTTTTGTACTGGCCGCCGTCTGTTTACTTGGCGTTTGCTTTGTTTGATAAACGAGTTTAAGTAGCCATTGGCTCGGAAGAGTTCCTGAAGACAATGCTGTTCAGCTCTTCTGGTAGCTGGTGTGCTGCAGTGTGTTTGAAATCTTTGGAACAGAGTACGAACGCAGCTACATTTGTGGCACATGGGGTGGTCGCTGTTGAAATTAAGTACTTGGTTCGTGCTGTTGGCCTTTCTGAATACTGTAGTTTGCAGTAGTTCAGTCGAACACCGGCGCACCAGGACATGGAGGAAGGGTAGTTGATCATTTCTTTCCACCTCCATTGTGAATTGGATATTAGGATCAACCGAGTAAAGTAACCCTTTGAGGTGCTCGATTTCACATATTTTGACAATGACGAAGGTGTCATCGACATAACGAGCCCTAAACTTCAGATGATAATTGGTGAAGACAAAATGTTCCTTCCATTTGAGTACCACTTTAGCAATCAGGCCTGGCAAGGGGGCCCATGAGCATGCTTTTAATGTGCTTATAAATTTTTCCACCAAATTTGAAGTACGTTATGAGGAAATGCCATAAAAGTTTAAGCAGATAATCAGAATTTAGAGGGTTTTTGCTCTCATCGTAATGTTCGGATAGAAGTTGTTTGACAACATCAATTGCTAGTTGTTGTGGAATTGAAGTGAAGACTGAGACATCGAAGGATACCATGGCTTTTTCTTGTTCCACCTTCATATGCTTTATTCGCTCGAGGAACTGTTTAGCAGAAGTTACGGTTGTCTCCGAAGCAGTCTCACGACTATTACAACATACTGGCGTAGGCACAGCTCATCTGCCTCAGGCAAAAATACGCCGCCAGGTGATGCAACCTCAAGACAGACTGCTTCCTACAGAAAGCTCTGTAGTCGTCTACAAGATAGTTTGCAACGAGGAAGTTTGCAATAACGTTGGAGAAACAGGCCACGAATTGCAGACCTACCTACACGAGCACAAACTGGCGGCCCGGAGACTGGACCCAAACTCGCAACTGGTAGCACACATCACAGAGACTGGCCACAACTTTGATCTCCAAGGGGCGACCATCGTAGGCCGGTGAACCTCTAAAACCGAAAGGCTGACGCTCGAGGCACGGTACTCAGATGCCAAGTCGGTCAACAGGCATCTAGACCTGCCAGCGGCCTAAAATGTCTTGCGCCATTATATGGGAAAAAGATGGAACGAAGCCAAACTAAACGTAAGAATGGCAAGCGAAGAGGACCGTACAAGGAACTGGCCGGAAGAGAAGGCAGGGTTACCGGGATCCTCTACTGGGTGAAAAGTCGGCATACTTATTGCTGTTCATGACCCCCAGCTCCACTGACAGCTAGTTAGCGTTCACCACTATAATTGCCCCCCCCCACTCCAGTGACAGCCAAGTTTCTGCAAAACTTGCGCAAGCCCTCGGCACACGCCATGGATGACCTGCCCCCCCACAGCAGGTATATGTCTATCTTTAGGATACCATATGTTTCAGAATGGGTAACATCCCCGGAAGAAGTAGGATGTGCAGGCCTGAATGTTGTGCGTCGTAAGATTTTCATTAGCGTCCGGCTTATTGTGCCAAGGAATGAGTCAGCATATCATATCAATGAATTGCTCGTTATTGAACCTTATACATACGTCCCTCTCATGCATAGCTTAACAGTCCAAGATGGAAAATGGAGGCGGGGGCGGGTATTGGAGCTTACATAACTTAACAGTTACCGTTCATGTGCACAAGGAAGTAGAAGTAATCAACGCATTGGACAAACCCATAGACAAAATTATACATATGCAAATGCTACTCACTACTTTATAGTAACATATTTTATTTTGGATATATTATGCATACAAGAGACCATCTGAATGCTCTCACGCACACGTTGACCATACCTGCAGCTAAAAGTTGTACATGTATATGATACTCACTCTTTTATAGTCACATATTTTATGTTGGATATTTCATGTATACTTTTCCCAATAAGGTCTTCAAAGGCATTGCCTAATACCCCAAATATACTGAACTATATACTTATTTGAGAAGGTAAAGGCTACTTTGAATCTTTAATTCATAAATTTTCGAGGCTTTTTCCTCAGTGCGTCGTCAGACTATGGGATATGCACAGGAAAAAGACATTTAATTAACCATGGCTAACAAAGTATACTGCAATTAGCTGAAGTCTGCGTCCATAGGCGTTGCATACATTGCATTGCACGTTGGTATTGAGATAAATATGGCTCGCGTCCGGATCGATATGCCCGCTGATGCATGCGTCCTCAGAGGGCATTGCCTCCATGGCCTTGTCTGGTTGGGCAAGTGCCGTTAATCCGCATGCTCTCCCACGCGAATTTGTGGCCCATTACTAGTGTGTGCATGGTCATCTGGGATAAGCGATCTCGTCTGTTGATCGCCGATTGATGTTCGTGTATGCGGCTTGAGGTGGATTTCTCAGTTTGGCCACGATAAACTGCATCACAACTGGCACATGGGATCTTTTAGACGACACCTTTCCTTTCAAAATAGCCAACCCTGTCTTTAGGATGTACAACTATGAGCGTAAGGCGGCTGTTTATACTTCACTCCAAATTGAGTGCAAAGGTTCGCATCCCAGGTACGTGTATCGATTGAGAAGAAGAAGTTGTGTCGATCACCGGAATAATAGTTTTATTATTCTTAGCTTTCGAACTCATACAGGAGTCAATCGTCAGAGATAGGAAACAGCAACAAATGGGAGACTAGTTGTGGCGTGTGTACAAAACAAAAGTTTGACCGTGTAGAAAATCACTAATTGTCTGGTGTGGGTGCCAATTGGCCACTGCGGACTATGTCAGCCTGCGCAAGTAGGCGAGATCGGTTCAGACTAATAAAACTATGATACCGGTGATCGATACAGCTTCTCCTTAATCTATACTTCACTCCTTCCTGCCAATTTCAACAAGTATAGAAGAATCGCGTGTGAGAGAACGACTGAAACTGTGGATACAGACATGCGACATTGACGCATTGATGTTTGTCCGGTCGCAAGGGGATACGAGACCAGTACAGGAAAACGATCTGGAACTAGAGGTTAAGTGGAGGCCCGCTCTATTCTTGGATAAGGGTAGTTAGACAGGAAATAGACACCATCACTGCATAAATTTTTATTGGTCTCACATCTAGGATTCACGTTTGAAACCATAATCAGGTACAGCACCAGGAGTTGCCATATTCAAAGGCTGCAGTCGGTGTGCCATCACACACATAGGATTATAAGCACCTAGCCGCTTCATGGCGGATGGTCACCCTCTGATGCGATACTAGATTGATGACCAGTAAGTGGGTCGTTTATCACTAAACTTAGGTCCACAGTGTTAACTGTTGGCGTGATCATTGCTCCAAGGCCTGACTTATCAAGACTGGCGTTGTGGATAACGCAGCTGAACACTTACCGCAGGGTGTTAAGTAATTTAAACCCTAAGAACTGCGACGTTCAGACAATGGTTCCTTAGAAAAGAAGATAGAAGATGGTGGGAAGGCCAGAGTGTTAGGAGTTTTAGCTTATTCTGCACAAAAGGAATGGAGAATAGATGGGAAGAGTTTTGAACCTCGGATAACGGCAGTCCGGAGTGAAAATAGCGTCGGGAATCGCCGTAATGCCGGCAGTCACTAGGTGACTGGTGTCATATTATTGCAGCAGGCGTAAACGATGGGGGAATATGAGCTTGCGCGCGTCCTTAACTTCCTCCGGGCCTGTAGTGGACATAGTCAAAAAAGTCAAAATTGATTATCAAACTCTCGGTACGCCGATCAGCCGACGTGGTTGTGCGTCGATTTACATTGCCCTCAACGTCCATAAACCAAGCAGCACCATGACTATGGTGCTGATGATAGTGGTGGTAGCAATGATGATGATGATGAGGATGATGATGATGATGATGATGATGATGATGATGATGATGATGATGA
>JAYGXS010000002.1:94377010-94396372 GCA_036362985.1 Ligula intestinalis
CAACCCTGGAGATTGGATATGACTAGCTGATGACGGCTAACAAGCCAAAAATGGCCAATCCGGTTTCCCTTTGCTTTGTCGGATCCATTACATCATCCCAGCCTCATAGTCACTATGTCATTACCTGCGCGGACTCTATATGTGAACTGCGTGTGGGTGGCAAATAATTCCTTGGGGAGTAGGCAGCCCAAGAGATATGAAGTAATTATGTAAAAAGTGACCAGCGGAGATGGTTATGCCTTTCAGCTTTGCCAGAAAATCGATAGAATACTGAATAAAAATTGTTGTTGTAAGTGGCTGAAGTTGACGTTATAGTTAATCAACAATGTTGTGTACATTTTTGCACCGATTAATGATACTACCGGTCACTAGGGAACTTTAGAGTTATGAAGTTTGGAAATACAGTAAATCATGGCGGATATTCTCGGGGATTTTGCAATGTCTCTTTACGGTTGTTTAATCCCGGTAAGACACCCTAGTACTTTGTCAAAAGGTGTCCTGTTCATCCTATCTATCTGGTTAGGGAACATGCTTGTCCCGGAAGTGCCTTGAAGCTCTTACTTGAGTGATATCAGGCTATCGTTTAGCTACCTCAGACATATGATGGGGTGGATCCGACAAAGATAAGGAGACCGAAATGCCCATTTCTGGCTTATTAGCCATCATCAGCCAGTCATACACAATCCCAGGTCGTGTCTCATGTATTCGCATTCCAAGAAATATAATCCGGAGGAAGAAGATTTGTGCAGAAGAATTAGTGTTCATGTAAGCGGATAGAGGCTGATTTCCCTGTCTGTACACAATAAAGTGCACTGCAGCCGCCACAAGGAATCTTTTAAATGCCTTTTTTTGTCCAAAGCGGCATTTAACTGTTCCTCTACGAGATCGGTGAAACGCATAAATTGATCATATTCCCGATGTCCACCGACGAGGCAAGGAACACGTGGTGCCATGGTAGAGTACTTAGATCAATGACCACAGGTCCCGGTTTCGAATCTCGGGGTTTCCCACTCTTGAGATTGGGTACGACTGGCCGATAGCGGCTAACATGCCAGAAATGGTCATTCCGGTCTCCCTTTGCTTTGTCGGATCCTCTTCATTATCCTATCCTAATAGTCACTATGTGACTGCCTGCGCGGGTTCTACTTGTGAGCTCCTGAGCAAAGCGGAACTTAATTGTTCCTCTACTGGAACGGTGAAGTGCATATATTTATAAATAAATATCTACATATGTTCGCACATTTCTGAGCGAATATATATATATATATATATATATATACAGTATGGTGAGTCCTACATGCAACTTTCATGATGAAGTTTAGCATGGTGGTTAAGCAAAAAATTGTCTAGGTTATTTTGATCAACTGAGTGGCTTTAATGATTAGAAAGGCTATCATTAAAAAAGCTGGCCTCTTGTCAAGGTTATGGAGCTAAAAAGGCACTGTGTTTGGCTAAATCGTGAGTAAGTTCATACCGAAGACATTATCTATGCTATAAAGTACGACAGAACTAAACTTTTTATTAATTTGCATTATGCTATGGGAGAATGCTCAAATAAGTAGGAAAAATGTAAAAGATAGCCCTTTCAGAACGAAAACATTTAATCCGAAGTTGCTCAAATGGAAGTGATGCCAAATTTAAGGAATAGCATTTAGTTTCTGGAACAAGGAATAATTTCACATCTAAAAATTATTATTTGCTAATGTGTGAAGTTTTACGCGATGAAATGCAATTATAAATTCGCGTTACAAAATTAGTTTGACCCTACCGATATCTATGACCGTTAACTTGATATTTCAACAGGCACCCGTGCTATGCCTTTATTTTTCTGTGTCGTCCCGTGCTGTTCAGATGTCAAAGTATTTCCTGTCTGACGCCGACTTCGTTGACATACGAAAATTGGCAGTTGACGGGCTGCCGCGTTAGTCGTTAGCTAATATGTTTGATATTATTTAGGCCAACATCTGGAGAATTATTAACTATAGGACAGTGCCCAGACTTTAAATGCATGGGTAAAAACGGTTAACAACGAATTAATGTGAAGATTTTCTTCATCGAATAGTAAAAAGGTACCATTATATGGTCGTTATGACTATTCAAAGAGATGATTTTTTAATGGTTACATAATTATAAAAGGAAAGCGAGAATGTGGCCTTCGTTAGCAGACGCCGTATTTAAGTAGAAAACTGATTAAGAAACGTTTCCTCTGTACTCAGGAATATATATGTCGAACGCTTTAATATTGGAAGAGCAGTTACTTTTGCGATTAAGTCCTTTCTTAGACAAGCCATCGAAGTCGACGCGGACTTTCAAGAACTGTCGTCGCCTTATGGTTTGGAAGGAAGCACTAGGACAGTTTGTGAGTTTGGGGCAGCGGACCTTGGAGAACGAAGAGAACAGAATTGTTGGATATCAACCACACTTCCAACACCCGATGATGAATGTCTGTACGCCTTTAACATGTCAGGATATTAAACCGATCGTTTTCGTGATCCTTTTTTTCTTCTTAGGTATGCCCACAGACATGCATTTTCGCTTTATTAAGCACTATATGTAAATATGCGTCTTATCTGTGCTTACGAACGCCGTTAGAGCCAGGTAATATTGCGAACTCATTCACCCTCAATGGCCGCATGTTACACTCTATTTTACGGGTGAAGTAATACTTACCTCGGGAACCTTGCCAGTCTCCCGGTATTGATGAAGGACTGCAGGCAATGAAAGACCCTGTGGATACAAATTATAAACGTTCAGATTTATTGGCGTTTTCCAGTCGGAATCGTTTATATGAGCCATTTCAGCAAAGCTGATATTATGGTCTCCACCTCGCTTGCTGATTAATTTCAGAGGAATTGTGACGTATCTGGTAACGGGAAGGTAGCGATCGAGGCAGTAACGAAAACTCAGGTCATAGGCTCCATCTTCTGTTCTATCAGGGGGTGAAATTGGGCGAACTTGGCATATCGTCGAAAAAACCGGAAGCTTCAGAAATTGTAGAATGGGCCATAGGCAGTGCCTTTTGAAGTAGGCGTCGTTGATTAGCTGCAGAATTATTAGTAAAACCATTAGGTAGAACAACCAGTGGCGAGGCATGAAGAAATGAGCCATCAAGATTAGGCTTCTTCCAGTTGTTTCAGTCTAGCTCCGAATTAACACCTGCACCTTCTAGGTGACGAGCTACACTGGCTTTCTTTTTGCTGCATAATATTGCAAGGGATGGCTGCGAAACGTTAAAAATGACCAATGCGAGTGCACAACAGCTGCTCAGTGTACAGCTGTGAATATGTATACGTGTAACAAACATATCTAGCACAGTACTTAGTATCCAAGTTTAAGGTCCAACATCATTTCGCTACTGTTTTTGGGAGTGCAAGAGTTCTCACAATATACGCTATCACAAGCTGCGCATGGGATTTTTGTAGATGTAGACGAAAATTTACTGAATAAATTCGCCTCATTTTTCTTAATTTTGGGAAAGCAGGAAGATCCATCTCCACACGCATCCATGAACACCAATTCGCAGTGAAGAGATTTGACAATTTGGCTGAAGTGGCTACGCATTGCCTTAGTAAAGGACACACTTATGCACGGGACAAAACACGCATCGTCGGATTTCGCCCCTCTAAAAAGGTCGATAATTTCTTGCGGCCATGCACTCCGATGATTCATGTATCAACCGGCGTATCAAGTTGGCTGGAGTGTACAAACACCCCAAAGAAAGGTGGAAGAGACAACAGCCGTCAACCTTGGATAAAAATGAACTCCAATTAGCGCTTACATCGGACGGACCCCAGATCGAATCAAATTACAGTTACCAATTAGCCATTACGCCATTGCGACTGCTTATTATTTTCACTACGGTGTGACGCAAATTGTAACTACCAATTGGCGCCCACACTAGGCGACTATATAAAGCTGTAAAAGCACAATGAAATGTTAATTGTTCTTTGCAAATATTTCTCAAGTCTGAGGACGACCTGGGGATCCAGTGTCGAAAATTAACTAACAACATTTCCTCATTTTTGTAAAGGACATATTTCCCTGAAATTAAATTTCTTGGGATGCCGGCCTTCCAGTTGACAACAAACTTTCAGAAATTAGCCTTTCTTTCAGGAAAAGGTTGTATAGTTCTCACAAAGTTTTGCGATAGATGTGGAGCATATTGTATATATTGCAGAAAATATTAATAACTTTAGGGATGTTTTTGATGAATGAAAATTTCAATGTGGTAAAAATATAATGATGAAAATATTTGCAAAACCGAAATCTACCCTTCCTTTAAGCATGAAATTTAAATAAGGCGTAATTTTCTACGAAACAAGCGCATGAGTAATTCATTTTGTGAATGTTTTGTATGAAATATATTGTAATTTGTGAGGGCAGTGAAAATCAATGAGTTTAATGCATGCTACATAAGAAGACATTTTGTACAGAATGTACCTGTTGAAAGCGGTCAAATAAAACCCAGTTAAAAAGCCCGCACCCTGTCGGGCCGTAAATGATTTGAGAAAAGATTGCACATTTATCCGTAGTAAAACTCTGCTTGGTGTCGTTTTGTGAATGATAATCAGCTTTACGCATATTTCAGCATTTTGCATTAAGTACCGACCGTACTGTATTTTCTATCTATGACTCCACTTTAATCCAAAATATGCCAGCTGATTACGGTTGAAAACGCGTATAAATGCCACAATTAATTTTGACTCCTTACATACAAAATGCCATTAAATCGGATATTATTTCAGATTTGCAGGTGGGAGTGAGTGAATAGACACGAAACTGACTAGGCGGCATTGTGAATATAACAAGTGTGATTCTGAAAATTCCGAAGAAGGTAAGATGGTAATTTAAGAAGTTAAATTGGCGAACATACGTTTGTTTTCGATAACTTTATCAGGCCTTTTCATTCATATGGTAATCAACTCAATAAAGTATGCGGGTTGGTAGATATATTATTCCGTTTATCAGAGGAGAGGTGGGGGTGCTAAGAGAGGTGATAATCTGCGGACTGTTGGATTAGCGACTTTGGGCCATAGGAACTACGGCGCCGCGATGAAGTCATTTTGGGCGCGCAGGCACGGTCGGCGTAGCCTGATGGTGGCCGCTTCTGCTCTAACAAACAGACGCTGTCAAATGAATGTTGAATGGCTTGAGGGCACCTTTTAGATCAATTGTAAGGCCTCTGTGGCAGCCACACAATGCTCTGAGTCTACCAGGTGCCCTAGAATAGAACTATTTATACCCTTTAGTTAGTCGTTTCCTAACCATGCTGGAATGTGTTCTCGAACTCCTTTGGACAAACGTCGGCTTGTGCGATCAATATATCCTGCCCCACAGGAATAGGTTTTTGAATAGATGCAGATAGGGGTGGTCTGGGCTGGCAGTTTGTCCTTGATCTTTCCGTATAGGATGGAAGTAGTCGGAAACAGTACATGGGGCTTGGCTGTTGGAAAGGTGGTTGCTACAGCTTGACTCAGGCGCCTCCTTAGAAGTTCGTTTGGTTCGCTCCCTTGAAA
The DNA here is from genome assembly GCA_036362985.1 of Ligula intestinalis. Taxonomy (NCBI): domain Eukaryota; kingdom Metazoa; phylum Platyhelminthes; class Cestoda; order Diphyllobothriidea; family Diphyllobothriidae; genus Ligula; species Ligula intestinalis. The sequence continues at coordinate 94,382,527 of JAYGXS010000002.1, forward strand.
TGGGACTCTGATGAATATTCGCTTCGCCTCTGCTGTTAACACTTAGGACTTGAGCGGTCCTTCAACCATGTTCTAAGTGATAAATCGATTGGGATAGCCATTTTTTCGAAACACTTTTTCAACAATCTTTATCTCCTCTTCGACGCAATCAGTCGTGCAAATCTTTTTCGTCCTGTGTGTCGAACTTTGTACTTAATTACTTTTGAAGTCCAAGGGCACGAAACAAGCAAAATCGGTGTATTGCATGGACCGTGTCTCCATACGGTAGATCCTACGTCAAATACACCCGTTAGCTCTTTTAGTCAATAGAAAATTAAGGACTACGCCAAGTACATCTCCGCTACCAATCCTCCTAACGCTGATCAGACTGTTGACCCCGGTTCCCCGGCCTCTCACCTGCCGTGAAAACCACACTGTTTTTTTCTACCAACCTGTCTAGCTTACTTTGTTAATTACCATATAAGTGTAAAGGCCTGATGAGAAGTAATACAAAGCAAGTCTATGTTCGCCTATTTATCTTCTGAACTTTTCAATGGAAATTTTCGTAAAAGTGGATACAGTAGTCGCCAGGTATTAAGCCAACCTCGGGCCCAGACCAAATTGGGCTTAATAAGCGGCGGGCGCAATAACCGGAGAGTCCTAGTTCTTGATTAGCAAACGCAGAATAGGTACTTTACATTACATACGTACTTGATTATGTGTAGAGCTTAGTTATGTTCAAGAAAAGAAGGCTATATGTCTGTATTTTACTTAAAATCAAAAGCAAAAAATGATTTGCTACACGTTTAAAAAAGCGGTCTAGCGTCAGTTATTTGGAGGGAACTTCGCTCGCAAATGCTTTTTGACGTCCTTCTCCAGACACCAGAAATCGTCAAATTTTGTGAAATCTGATGCCTGTAGACCACGCTATTTTGCGTAAGACTGACCAAATTATGTAACCAGTTGCGCACGCAGAGAGCTGAAAATCTCACTCTATCCTGTTGGCAGACTGCGCTTTGTAGCCGGCGGAATTTGCTGCGTAAAATTCCTTTTCAAGATGATTTGGGCTTAATATGCGGCTGGGTCTATTAACCATGGGCTTAATAACCGGCGGCTACTCTAGTGTGATTGTAAAACACTCCGAGGTTATTCAAATGTTTGCAGCAGTTGCGACGTGGCACGCATCAAGTCGGTGGTAGAATCACTGCCAAAGGCACTGCCGCATGTCTTATGTAACGATCTTGAAAGTATCAGCTTTTCTCCTCTTGAGTTTGACAGGGGCGCGAGGGGGAGGTAGGGGTGGACAGGGCACTTCATTTTCACATAAACCCACACGCACTATGTCAAGTCAATTGACTGTGAGAGCCATCGTTGAAGTATCCCTACATCGTGACCTTTCAGTGAAGTAGAGCACCACAATCTTGTCATGTAGCCCGTTCGGGTACACCTGCACCTGTCGCTGAAGTTCCACCACGGGACACTGAACCATACGCACGGTTCTTTGAGACGGCGCAGACACCATTCACATTTATTGACTCCATTTAACGTTCTGTTGTCGCCTGTGTCTTTACTTTAATACAGTAGTCGTCAAAGACCACGCAACTTTCATAACTTTGTATATGGTTGATCATTACTCGAATACCAGTGTGAATGCATTTAGGAAAACTTAGAAATAATAATGAACAGCATTAGGCATATTAAGTACTAAAAATAACTATAGAAATCACGAAGTGTTTGTAAAGAAAAATAAAATTTTCTCGATAATCCCGTGGTTCTGGCCACGTAAAAAGAGCCATAAATTAGCAAAATAAATTAAGATATTGTGTTGAGTTGACAACTTGAAGCAACAACTTTCTATGTATAGAAGGAACTTTTCTTTAGTCAAAACATTTATTGAATGTCGTCAAAAAGTGTGCCATCATTATCCTTGTTTTCATTGTTTTCATTGATAAATTTATAAATCGAGCATCTGTTCGACGTTTACACCAAAACCTTTAAAATAAGATAAGCATAAATAGAATTTACCGAAAGTAAGTGTTTTCCGGTATTAGTTTTAATGAACATTGCAACCTTACTGATATGAATAAATGCCTGAAAACAGCAAACTACATTGTCCTGAGTGAATCATGTCCACAGTGGAGTTGTGAAACTACTATTCCTAAAATTAATACAAAAACTTTCCATAAATGATAACCTTTTAGAAAGTGCTTTGATTAGATGTTTTGCTGACGAAATTCTGCATATATGAACTTTGTCCTACGTAACGTCACAAAGAAATTTGTGAATTTTGAGAATTTCTGGAAGTTTCCTGAAGATAAATGATTCAATTTGACTGGAGATGAAAGAACCTTCTTTTCTCTTTATAATGAATTATTTTTCGCATAATTGGATTAGTTCCACTTTCTGATATAATCTTGCGAATCAAAAAAAAACTGGCCACAAATATTGCTATTTTTGAAATACTTACCATGCTTTTGTCTGCTCCGTTTCTAAATAACACAAAAGAGGAACGTAAATTACACAAAAAACTATATTTCTACACGAATTGCATTTAAAAAGGCCTTCTTTGTCTTGAATTCGCGTTATTGTATCGGACATTTTGCGTTTGTGCAAGAAAATTTGTGCGTTATTTGTGCATTAAAACAAACACTTCTCTGTTGCTGCAATTTTTTGCAACAAAACTTCACAGGATAGCTAAAGATAATTTTTAAAATGCGAAGCTCCAATGTTACTGCAAATAAATGTGATTCCTCTAACTAGGATTCACTTGAATCTGAACAATTTTCGACAAAGTTTTCCAATTCTGGAAGGGATATCTTCTATACCCATTTTACTTATTTTTGGAGTTCCTTCATATTATAATCAACATTAACGGGTAGTTTTTTTCTCATTCGTAATAGCATAGAAAATTCCTTCGATATGAGACTACGCCCAATTTTCCCAAATTTTATAGCCATTTCTCTTGATAAACCTAACTAAAATGATGATTTTCCGAACTAAAAGGCTTCTGCAGAATTCAATAAACTGAATGAATCAAAATAATGTTACTAAATATACGCTAAAGTACCAAGTCAAGTTTCATCATGAAAGTTGCATGGTCTTTGGCGACTGCTGTACATACTTTATCGTTTGGAGGGAACGCGAACATTTCTTTCTGTCTTTAGTGTGAAGAAGTCTGATGCCCCGCACAAATGCACTGAATCACGCTACCTTCGTTCGCTAAGCCTCGCTCGCTGCGAGACATTGTCCTTTCGCACGCTCCCCCGCTGTCGACTCACCGCGTGCACGTTCCAAAGTTATCAATATTTCCGTCTCATTTGATTGGCGGTGGCCGACAGATTACTCATCCCACAGTAAAAACTTGACCAATCCTCACATTAGCACCGGCAAGGCTGCCTTTTGTATGCGGCGCTTGCAGCGGCTACTGTAAAGCTACATGAGCTCAATAAAGTTGCTCCAAATCATTCCGTCTTCCCAGATTTGTGATTTGCGGGATACTTCTGCTGTCGACACAACTACCCGTGACAAGCGTCCACTTGAAGGAGACTGTGAAGGACATCTTTGCAAGCATGTGACGTGGTGTTTGGATGTGCGCTACCCTAGGATACCTTGCTGTCCATCGGGAAAGTGAATCCAAAGTATGAGGCTACTGTTATATGCATGAAGTAATGTTTCATGTAACTTCTCAGCAGGAGAAAAAATTTAGTTTATTGTACATTGACGGATATCTATTGATTTAAACAACTGAGAATCTTGCTAGATTTTGGCTCCGGAGATGTCACAAGAATCAATGGTTTCCACAAGTGGAGGTGAGAGGCCGGTAGCAGATGCAATTGCTTAATGTGTACCAGATGACATAAACTAATCGTAGGATCTGTTCATCCTCCTAACTTGCCCTTTGACCTCTTAAAATTCCCTCCTCACTCTCCCCTTGACTTACCACTGATTGGTTGTTTAAAATTTTGCTAATTCTACCCTTCCTTTATATTATTGTAGTGGCCTGATGATGAACTAATCGAAAATTCTCGTTCGCCTAAATTGACTTCCGAATTGCTGCTTTTGATCACGATGACAGATGAGTGTCATTTACGTGTGGATTCTGCTGCTTCTACAATGCCAACACTACTGATTTACTTTTTAAAGTAGCATGAACACCATCAGTAAACACAAAAACAATAATCTGCATATCAGATTTATACACCACAGAGAAGATCTTCTCCTACTGAATGACAGCTTTTTGCCTTGTGGTATGTTTTGTGTCTTCACGGAAAAGGAAATCGTTCATGGTGGCACCATCACCAGTGTAGAGGGATTTTAAAGTGATTTGCGCCAATACAACTGAAAACATGTTCTAAAATGTGCAAACTCAAGTCAACATGCGTGTCCCCGGTAGCAACCGCTGACCGCTGCTTCGGAGACCAAGGTCCACTCGTCAACACAATTCTTAGAGAAACTTAAAGGAGTAAGTCTCTTGCCAAGTGATATCATGGTTTCTTTCGACGTCACATCCTTTTTCCTTCTATTTCTCAGGATCTGGCAATCGAGACCGTCGAATTACTCCGCAAAACAAATACGATGAGACGGAGAATCGCCTTGGACATGCGCAAATCCTACAGTCCCTGAACTTCACGTCTGACGGAACAATCTACGAGCAGGTGAATGGAACACCGATGGGTTCACCGATTTCGGGACTCATAGCCGAGGTGGTCCTGTGACGGCTGGAATCGCAGGTTTTCCAACACCACAGACCAAAATTCTGGGCACGGCATGTGGCTGACACCTTCGTCATCATCGAACGGGATCAGGTGCTCACGTTCAAGGAACGTCTCAACAGCGTCTTCCTGGACATCCAATTTACGATGGAGGAAGAAGAGAACAACCAGCTGGCCTTTCTTGATGTCCTCGTCTGTCGCAAAGATTGTGGTGGTCTAAAGACTTAGTATTCAGGAAAGTGACAAACATTATGCAAGTACTGAATTACAACAGTGACCACCCAATCAGCCAGAAGCACAGTTGCGTAAAGACGCTCTATCGGCGTGTTGAGGCGCAATGCAGCGAACAAGAAGATAAAGTTGTCTAGGTAGAATACCTTCGACGAATGTTCAGGGAAAATGGCTATCTAAGCAACTTCCTCAACCGTTGCTTGCACAAATGAGATGGCCAACTAAAGCGCACTGACCCAAAGATTTGGCGTTCGATCCCGTGCGTCAAAAACGTACCGGAAGCCGTCGGTCGCCTTCTTGCATCCCTTGGAGTTGGAGTCGCACACAGGCCGGAGGCAACCATAAGGCGTCAGATAATGAAACCGAAAGACCTACTGCCACGACAAGAAGCATTTGGGGTCGTCTACAAGATCTGGTGCAGTTGTGTGCAAAGCAACTATGTCGGAGAAAATGGCAGACTTCTCAAGACGCGAATTACCAAACACGCGGCAGCGGTGCGGCGAAATGATGCTGATTCTCAATTTGTGGCTCATTCGACGAGACCCGGCTACACGTTCAAATTCGATGAGGCCGAAATTCTCGCAAGTGGTGACAGTGGGGTAAGCCGAGAACTACTTAAGTCATGACTCACGGGCTCCAGGCCCTAGACAAGTGCAACGATTTGCCTTATCCATATTCGATGCTGAGGTTCAATTTGACCAAAGCAAGTCGTCACTTGAGGAATGGGCATGCCGCAGCCTCATCTCACGCCAACACCGGAAAGCCAGATGGCCGAACAATCATCTTGCCCGAGCCCACCGCACGTGATGAAAGTTCAACTGGTCGGAGCCCGCGTGCCGTCCAAAAAACTACCCACGCGCAAGAAGGCAATTAACGTTAATTGTCGCTGCATGTTTGCAGTAATGACTGTATCCTATAAATACTGCAAATTTCTGTGCATGCATTACCAGTTTCTGCTACCTTTCATGTCTCTGATGATGAATACGCGACGGCTGTCGAAAAGTCAGGCGAATAAACATATTGTCCCAGCGATCGAGTCTTCTTGTTCTTCTTCTCAAACTCATGTCACTAATTTGAATCGGCCTCCGCTCCTCTTCTGCAGCCTGTGTTTTATCCGAACCAAAATAGAAATGACAATGTCAGTTGATTGCATGTCCTTTACTCCTGCCGGGCAATTATTTTGCAACGCTGGAGCCTACTATGATATGCACCAACATTGAGTGCTTAAAAATAATACCTTGTGAATAGAAGCAAATATGCGTGCCCCAGGTTTTTGTTGTAAAGAAGTAGAAAACGCAATCTCTGGAACGGTAATTTAATTCGTCTGAGCTTTCGACTCCACTCCACGGGTACACCCACGACTTAGACCCCTACAGGGTACAAGAAAGGCTAGTTAAAGCGATTTCAACTGTTTACAGGCTCCGCCGCGAAAGTGAAGAGAATATATATTCATCGCGTCATTGGCACCTTTGCTGCTGAATGTCTTGTACTATTATCTTAAGCGTCTCAGTATTTGTCCCCCAACACATTATATTTTTCTTTTTACGACCGCACTAAGTTTGTAATGAAAGGGCCCCCTGGGCCATAAAATCACAATTTATTATTATTATTGTTAGGATGACTGAGCACGTCATCCAGACAGACAGACAGTCCAAGGTCACGTCGGAATAAGGCGCGCGAAAAGGCCAGGCCGGCGCATACAGAACGGGCCAAGTCACACGACCTTCAAAGGGCGGACATTAGGCTAGGACAAAGGAGGCGCGAGCGAGTTGAGTTGCTGCTATCAGTGAGGTCACGCTGAGGACATATGCACAGGTGCGCCTTAGCGAGTGCGCGTATGACCACTTGGAGAGCCAATGGGGAGCAATACCGACTGCCCCTTAAATAACGAGGCTGCGAGCAGAACGGGGACTCTGTCGTTGGCGACGCTGCCGACTAACCGAGTCTGCTGCCGAGACGAGACAGAGACTGTTGGAAACCTGGAAACAGAGTTTATGTACTAGTACAACTGACAGTAACGTACTGGTTGTTATCCTGTTCTGTCTTCTCTTCCTACCACGTACAGGGGGAACGTAACCGGTGTTGACACAGGAACACAATAGGTTACAACAATTATGCTTCCACAAATCTTAAAATTGATAGGGGTGTGTTACGGAGCCGGGACCTTCTATGCACTCCTGGCAATCGGCGAAAAGGAAAGGTCAGCTGGGTCCTGTCCGCATGCAAGCCGCCCACGCCGTGCATCGAGCAAACGAGACGACCACCCACATAGCGCGGGCAGTGGCCGCAGTCAAGCAGGTTCCAGAATGCCCAGGCACATGCCATACGCCAGGAGTATTCTTGAGAGACCGGAACCATGCAAATATATCGGAGTGGAGAAGCTGAAGGGCCTCAAGTCTTTGTGAGCTGTTGAATAAAGCTCTTGCCTATGAAAACCACTCTCTTGCTTTCTTCTGCCTACTAGTCGGGTTCGAACAGCTGGGCTATAACAGACAGGGTCAAGTACACACAATCAAAGTCTCCTGGCGTTTAAAACTAATCCACGCATAATTCACCATGCCTGCATTACAAGACTGTGGGGCATACGGTGGACATTGTCAGACTCAACGGTTGAACAGTGGTTTCCGCTGAGTAGCGGTCGGGATATAATGAGATAAGAAACAGACGTAGAGGAGATCGCTGGAAGATTAACTATATTAGCCTGCGTTTCGAAATCATAATCGAACCTATCATCAATTAGCGCCTTGTAGTAAATAGATCAGCTATCTTACGATTTTGTTCTTAATGGCAAAAGCCAATCCTGCGTCCCTTTACTCTGCCTGTATTCTTAGGCTTCCGAAGGAGGTGTGCGCTGTATCGATCATCTCCGCGCTACAGTGGATTGCGCAGTGCCTCAGTGCCCACTGTGAGGAGACAGTTCTTTGTACAGTTGATCTGTCATCGATATCAACTAGTTGGTCATGGTATTGTATAAAAGAAAACAAATACTGCAAGCTGATAGGCTGTAGATTGCTATGGAGAAACATGTAGTAACTAGCTCTACACGAAGTGCACTTGTGAACGCCTGTCGTGACTAGCTCAAGTCGAAGTGCACTTTCGGAAGTGCTCGCTCTTTCCGGTCTCTGCAGCAGCCAATCATAGACCGACACACACAGGCCCTCATTTGATGACTGCCGAGCAGACCTCACTTCAGACGCCGTCCGCTGGCTTGCGGTTGTACGGTCGTCTGGTAGTCAATTTTCATAATACCTCTTCTCGAATTCATTCTGTAAAGAATATATTATTCCTAATACTCTGGCCTTCCCACGACTTATCTTACATCTCGTAAGGAAACAGGCGTGGAAAGTCGCAGCGATTAGGGTTAAACCTTCTTAGCCTTAACACGAGAGGATAGGCCTGTGCGATTGTATCGGGGGAGCATCTCGGTCCCGTTTCTTCATGGCTATAGGCTTAATTAGGACGGTAAGCCTTTGACGTCGTGGATTCACCATCAGAGACATAAGCTGAAAGCAGTAGCAGATATCGGTAGCACATGCACAGTAGTTGGCAGTATTTATGGGATACAGTCATTGCTGCAAACATACAACGACAATTAACGGTAATTTCCTTGAGAAGAAGACGCCTCGATCGCTGCGACAATGCTTCTACTTACCTGACTTTTCGAGACCCGTATCTTCTACTGCTCTTTGTTTGTATCTCTTACAATGAATCTGCGATGGATCCCGAAACGTCAGGTGAATAAAAGTATTGTCACAGCGCTCGAGTCGGCTTCTTCTCAATTACCTCCTGGGAATTGCATGTTCGCTTGCATTGATAATTGCCTTCTTACGCGTGAATAATTTGTTGACCGGCATGCAGGCTCTGACTTGCTGAACTAGGGTCATGCGTAGAGGACTCGGGCGTGATGATTACCCGGCCATCTGGCCTTCCGGTTTTGGCGTAGGATGATGCGGTGGTCTGTCCGTCCCCCAAGTGGCGACTTGCTTTGGCCAAATGGAGTCTCAGCACCGAATATGGATTGGGCAAGTCGTTGCACTTGTTTAGGGATTGAGGGCCCGTAAACCATGACTAAAGTAATTCTCGGCTCAATCACTTCTCACCTCGTGCGAGAATTTAGGCCTCATCAAACTTGAATGTGTGGCTGGGTCTCGTCGAATGAGTCACAACTTGAGAATTGGTATCATTTTGCTGCACTGCTGCCGCGTGTTCGGTTATTCGCGTCTTGAGAAGTCTGCCAGTTTCTTCGACTTGGTTGCTTTGTCCGCGACTGCAATAGATCCTGCAGACGACTCCAAATGTGTCTTGTCTTGGCAGTGATAAACGATGCCAGATTGCTCACCTACCTCCAGTAGCTCTTAAAAATTTGCATGACCTGCCAGCGCAGGGTAGCTGTCAAAAAATGAGCAATAAACACGCAGAGTTTTGCCGCGATACGTTCAGTCCCTTCTGACATATTTTATGCACGGTAGAGGGTGCCAGAGTGTTGGAGGCTTTCCTCCGCTTGTTCTCCGTGAGCGCGTATAGAGGCAGCGGCTGACGCGGCTGTTCGGGTATCCATTCCTTGTAAACTAAGCGCGTGGTACATGTTCTCTGGTACAACGTTCTTTATCGTCAGTAGCGAACTAGCGAAGGGATAGAATGGGATCAAGCACGATTCCAATCAGAAAAAAGGGCAGGTGCCATGTTTATACACCTCAGTTCATAAGGTACAAGAGAGGACTATGGCCTACTGATGATCGGTGATGGCCATGAAACAATTGATAATAATAATGAATTTTGCCAATACGGGCGAGCATGCGAATCCTCGGAAGAAATTGGGAAAAAAGTAGCTGCGATCACTGGGGCAGGAACTTGATTCGTTGGATTCCGACGCGAATCCACCACCGAAGACAGCGGAATAAACTTAGAACTCACATGCAGGTCAATGCATTTAGTTTTAGACCGGAAGCCTGTTAATAATCATTGGAACAACTCCTACTTCACGACCTTGTCGTCTTTTGCAAAATTTCGGCCTCATCAAATTCATATAATTGGCAAAGTATTCTCGAATGGATTGCGGGCTGAGAATCCGCGTCAGTTATCCGAAATGGTTCCACATGTTCGGCAATTCGCGTCTAGACGAATCTTCCAATTTCTCCAAAGTATTTGTTCTGCCCGTATTTGCACCACTTCCTATAGACGAATCTAGATGCTTTTTGCCATGCCAACCGACCGGCCTTACGGTTGCCTCCGTCCTGTATGCGACTCCAGCTCTAAGGGGTGCGAGAAGGCGACCGACGGCCTCCGAGACGTTTTTGACGTACAGTATGATTCGCCAAATGTTGGGGTCGGTGCGATTTTGTTGACCATCTCGTTTGCGCAAGCACTGGTTGATGAAGTAACGCAGATAACCATTTTCTCTGAATACACAATGGATCTCGAAAAGTCAGGCGAGGCAGGGTATCGTCCCAGCGGTCGAGTTGTCTACCTCTCAATTACTTCCTGGTACTCGCATGTTCGCTTTTATTGACAACCAAGCCAATTGTCATCGCTGGCTTACGCCCCTCAGGCCTGGCTGAACGCATTCAATACATGTCCTGGTTTTGCTAGCGGCCAATGTTGTCTGATACAGCAATGCAGGTTTCCGTGCGCAATAACGATCTCATTCTGATGCTTTTGTTTTGACTAGCTCGAGTCGAATGGAACGTTCCTGAAGGTTCGCAGACGCTACTCTTTACGCCTGGAGCAGCCAATCACAGTTGGAGCATAGGTGCCTTTCTGGCCAGCCGACGAATAGAAGGCTTGCACGCGTGTACGCTGGCCGCGGGGATTCCTGCAACGAAGCCGCACTTCAGATCACGCCACTCTCGCGGAGGTCGTGCTCTCCGTAGTCAATCTCTTTCCTTCTATATTTCGTTCCTTTGTGTGCACAATATACTCTTCCTTCTACTCTGGCCTCTACTAACTTGTCTTTTCTACTAAGTATCCATGGTCTGAAGATCGCAGTTTCTAGGGTTTAACGTACATAACCCCCCTGCAATACTTTCTGTCATTTGGACAGGATCTGCGCTTTCGACCGGATGACTTTGCTGCTCAAAGCCCAAATACAACTTAGCTACTACAGTTACAAAGAGGAGAAGACTAGCATTGATACAGAAGAGAGGTTGTTTACATCCTTGTAGGCGAAGGGCGAGCAGCCTTCGGTTAGCCGAAATGGAAAGACATGAAGGACCATTCATGCGGTGTTGTTTGCTGAATTGAGTAGAGGCGCCGAAAGCCTTTTACTACCCAGCCGAATGCATTTCAAATCTCTTTTCTTGAAGGAAATGAGAACAGAGTTGGGCAAATTTATGTCTCCCTCTGAAGGACTGTTCTTTTTGTTAGGAGTTTAGCCTGACCAAGTGCTAGCAACATTTTGAGGCTTTCCTAAGGCGTCGGGCCTAGCTAAGTGTCTTTGTTTGTTAGCTCTGACCGCATACAGGCAATGACTGTCCACGCGAGACGACCTTAACCTATAGAACGGACACAAATGCACGGACTTTCATTCGCGCCCACGGGTCGCAGTTATCTTAATGCGCCAATCAGGCTACAGGCGGAAGCGCGCTAGAAAATCCCTTAGAAGCCACTGTCACACCTGAGACAGGGAGGGTTGCATCACACGTGTCCTACGAGTACATAGCAGTCCGCCCCCAATCTCCAGTCTTGCCCGAGGTGCAGGCATCAGCACGCTGGAGATCAGCCATCGGAGACAGCTCCTCCGGGTTTTAAACACAATAAACCCTCCTCCGGGTGGATTGCAGAATTATACCTTTCTTATTGTGTTCTTCCTTGGGGATTCCAAAGGGCATATTTCGACGGTGACACACGTCAGATGTCACTGTTACAACATTTACGACGCCGTCGTTATAAAACTTCTTGTTCTTGAGCAGTATGCATTTAATAGGTGCGTCCCAGCGCCTTTATGCGAACTTTGTGACTTTATCTCAAGAGTATAAGTATTAACAAAGCTGGGACTAGTCGAAATTGAATTGGACTTGGAGATTACGGACTGTTGTTAAGTTAGCCCTCTGATCTGTCTAGTTAAAGGTCTTTCTGTCGACTTAGGAGGCTAAAGAATGGGCCGGAATAGATCCCATGATGGAAAGATTTTGAGACGTACTGTTGATATGAAAGAAACAGTGGCAATCCGTCTAGCAAAACCCACTCTCTGTTGCCAAAAGACGCTGATACACGCAGTTTGCCTCCCATGGCCGGCTACACGAGTGAATACCACGACGCCCGAATCCAGGCCACCGAAACCCCTGTACACGAAGCCACACAGAATAGCCAAACGCACGCTGACCGTGAGAACACCCCCTTCCTCCCTGTGAGCCGCGTCTAACGTCCTCACTACACTGGCGCCAGCATAAATGAGACGACGGAACACCGAGATGAGTAATTACACCCAACCCCCTCTATCCCGAACACCAAATAACAACTTGACATAAGTGACCATTTTATTCTCCAAGTCATTGAAACGGCCTGAGGATGAATGACAAACAATTGTTTGTCAATACTCTACCACCAGCTGACGCTATAGTCATACCGCAGACGAAAGAATATTATATTCTTACAGTATTACTTGCTTTGTTTAAGTAACATTTATTTATGAACTTACACTCTGAACCAAATTAATCCCATATTCATGCAGCTCAACAACAACGGAAAGTTGCGACCATGGTGCCTTCTCCTGTTTTCGCTGCGTTGAGGACGCCCCCGGAAATCGGCAAGGGCATATCGTGGTCACAGCTCCGGCATCTCAAGGATCTTGAGACTTTTACGACACCGCCCTCCGTTTTCCCATAACTGTACGGCCGCTCTCCGTGATAGGCTCCCCTTTCCCGCCTTAAGATTCTCATCAGCATGACACTCCTAGCTCGTTGGAACAACTTCGTGCTGCCTATTTCTCACTATGCAAACTGCAAAGATCGCGTAAGCAGTCGCCTTTACCACAACTATTGCCCTAGAATACGAAGCATTGTCACGTTCTCTCTAATATCGACCTAAAAACCGACGGCTGACGACCGTGGCAGTTTCCTCTCTTTTTATCACCTTATTGCCAGACGTGGCAAACGGCAGGGGGTAGCATGGTCGCATCTCCGGTTATTCGGAATGTTCTCATGACTCTGCGGTCTCCTCCTTGTGTTGTCCTTCGGATAAAGATATAAATCGCGATGGGCTTCCCTAGCTTGCCGCCAACATTCACAGCAGCAAGCTGGTCCTACCTTTCACATACTTTTCGCCCACCAGCGACAGTTTTTCTCCTAAAAAACGCAAATGGCATTCCATCTTATTGAATTCTGAGCCATGCCTTAGGAGTTTTTTTTTCACTTTCTGCTCTTTTTCCTCAATTACACATGCTGGTTCGTCTTAACTAAAATCACCACATGTGATTGTATTACTAGTAACAAGTGAGTAGTCACCTACAAACGACCTTCTTCGAAATTTAAGGCTGTGTCGATGCATTTCTTGATACCTGTGCACCAATAGGGAATTCAAAGGCGTTGCCTATATTTCCTTGGTAAACTTAACTTGACTTTTCAGCCATGAAAATGGTAATTTTTGGCGAATAAAACAGTTCGTTAGATTATTGTTAGTATCGGTATATTGAGGGATATGTAGGTAAATAACCTTTGAGTGTTCTATTTGTACATGTGCGTCTTGGTAGTAGAAAAATGGTACCTCAGATTGTTGGCGAGGCCAGTTGTTCTGAGTCATGGGATGGAAAAATAGGAGCAGACAGTGAAAAACTCCTTAGGGATTTTAGGAGAAAAACTGTCGCTCTTGTGGGGAGAATGTTTGGGGTTTAGGAGAGAATAGAGAAAAAAAACATCTGATTTTTGGGGGGATCCAACGGGGGGGACGCATGGCAAAGGTTCCCAGGATCATCAACGAGTGAGGAAGCC
>JAYGXS010000002.1:94396472-94415378 GCA_036362985.1 Ligula intestinalis
GTGTGTGTGTGTGTGTGTGTGTGTGTGTGTGTGTGTGTGTGTGTGTGCGTAGTTTGCTCCCATGCCGGACTGATTGCTTCGCCCTCTGGTACCAATGCTAGCGCGCGAGTGCACCCACTCTCTCTGTGTCTGCGCCGAAGAATGACCCGACCGGTTGAAGACTATTTTGGCGACGCCCTCCAGACGGTCGATTGATTTGTCCTCACACTGTAGCGCGCCTGCGATCGATGCGCCACCCTCATCGTGGTCACCGTCACCATCATAGTGGTGCGTGTGTTCTGGTGGAAGCTAGTTGATGTTGTTGACGTGGTCATGCCACACAACGCGTCGACGACGTCTGTGCGCCTGGCGGCCGCCCACCACCCCTCTGGGGGGCGGGGGGGGGCAAGCGAAATGCGACAGACGGCAAGAGAGCGCACGAGGGGGGGGAGGGTGGGACAGGAATGCCTAAACAGGTACAAGTGGGCGAACGCACGGCGACGAAATGAGTAAGCCCGCGAGCGAGCGAGCGAGCGCGAGACAGGGAGAGTGAGCTAATTGGCCGGACCGGGTGAGCTCACGGCTTGCACGCGTATGGGAGCAGGCGGTCGCGAGCGCCTGCCGCTGGACGTCCACAGACACGCCCATTTAAAAATCTGTTCCAGACTGTTGCAGTCAGTCAGGCGGACGGGAGACATGACGGTGGTGGTGGAAGAGGTTCGTGTACATCTGGGAGTACATTTGGCGCTGAAGTCACTGGCCTCGGGATAATAATGGGATGTTTCGAAAATGCCGCTAGTGACGAGGGCGATGCTGGCAGCCGTGCAAGCCTCTCGCTACAGGCAAAGGAACCAAAGTCGCCTTCGGGTACTGGACAGAAGAAGAGAGGAAACAAAAGGGGGATTACATTGCCACAGAAGCGAAGGAAATTTGCCAATCAAAATCGAGGTATTACCAATGCCTAGGGGTAAGTCCAGGCTGTCATTTCTGCATAACGGTACTTACTGCTAAGCAGAAAATATTTACAATTATGTCAGGTTTTATTCATGTGTAATTGTTATGGAACTGAAAAAAGTATTTTGCAGTGTAGGAGACAAAGGTTTCAACAATGAACAATGAATTTACTAGGTTCGTTGCCGTATGGTTATCTATTCGACTTCATCTTTCATATTCGCTCCCAAACTATCCAGTTTGGTAATAGTCCATTATAGGTGACACCATGGAAACGTGAAACCCCAGAATTTAGTAGATGTATTTATTTATTTCGTCAAATTGATTTCATTTATAATTTTTTCGATTTAATTTATTTTTCAATTTTCTCGCGCGATTTAGTCACAGTACATGAAGTATTTATAGCAATTTTATACACTTCTTCCTGTTTTTGGTTGAAATTTTTGAAGAATATTTTATTTCAGATAAAAAGTAACTTTAATGAGTGCATTTTCGGGTTTCGTGCCCCAACTGGTCCTTGGACTAAGAGAAAAAGTGTAGTGAACAACTCCTATTAAAAAACTGCCGAAAAAATCAATATTTATGTAGGGTGAGACGTGATTGGTAGTTGTGGCCTCAGTTAGTGTCTTTCGTGCGGCTTTGTCTTTTCCATCGCTCTTTGACGTGCTTATAAATATCATTCAACTCTCTGTGCCGGTTGATGCATGAAACGTCGGATTGTATGACTTCAAGGAATTCTCGGCAATTTTGAGGGGTTAACTCCGACGATGCGTGTTTTATCTCATGCAAAGGTATGTCCTGTGCCGGGGCAATGCATAGCCACTTCGGACAAATGGTTAGGTCTCTTCATGGCCAATTGGTGCTCGTGGATGCGTGTGGAGATGGATCTCCCTGTTTGGCCACAATGTACAGTATCAAAACCTCCACACCTCAAAGAACGATCGAAAAGACGAAGGCCGCACGACAGAGACTAACTGAGGCCAGACCTCCCAATCACCTCTAACCTCATAAAACTTTTGATTTTTTTCGGCAGTTTTGAAACTTAAGTTGTTCATTGCATTTTTCGTGTTGGTCCGAAAACAAGTCGGGGCGCTAAACTCGAAAATGCACTCTTTAAAGTTACTTTTTATCCCAAAGAACATCTTCTGCAAATCAAACTTATTAAAAGCTAATTTCAGAAGATAAATTGGCGAACATACGTTGGTTTTCGATAAATTCTCGTCAGGCCTTTACATTTATATGGTATGAATAAACTATGGTGGTTGGTGGACAGATGAAGTGTTCTCGTTGTCACTGTGGGGAGGAGGGGGGAGAAAGGGGGGTGGGGGGGGAAGGTAGGGGGAGTTGAGATCAGTGTCAATGTCTAGACGGCCCGGCGTCCAGGACTGCCGATAAGGTGTGCGTGGCTGGACTTGGGACTTGGTCGTCCCTGCGGGGACCCGTTTCCGAGGCCTGTGGTCCGCTGTGGGTGGCCGTGTTATCTAGTTTTGCCCATGGCAACTGGGGCGCCGCGACAAAATTCTTTTGGGCACATAGCAGCGGTCTGCGTAGCCTGATGGCGGCCGCCTTTGCCGTCGCCAACAGACGCTGTCCGAGGAGTTTTGAGTAGCTTGAAGGCACCTTGTAAATCACTCGGAAGGCCTCTTTGGCATCCACGCGATGGTTAGAGTCCACCAGGTGCGCTAAGATTGAACTGTTTACACCTTTAAGTTGGCCCTTCCCTAACCATGCGGGTATGTGTTCCTTTACTCTTTTGGACAAGCGCCGGCTCGTGCGACCAATATCTTCTGAAATTTTCAATGGGAATTTTCGCAAAGTTAAAAGCTAATTTATTTAATTTATGTTTTTTGTGTTTAATATATTTTCAATTTTCTCGTGTGATATCTTATTGATAGCTAACCCATAGTAGCACCGGTCTCATGCTACAGCTCTCCTGGGTTTTGGGTCTCCATGATGTTACTTATAATATACTGTTACCTTCAGTTTATTAATAATGGCTTTGTCTGCTTGACGCAGCTGCCTAGGATGTAGACATGGACAGTACTGCTCACTAAAGTCAAACGACTGCTTTTCATACTTACACTCCGGCGCTTCGCATGGTAAGAACTGTGATCTAGAGGCATTTTTGGTATCCAAACTACAGTAAATGTGTTGTTATAAACGTCGCCAAGGCCGAGATATCACCATCTAATTACGCCTTGCATGAGTCCCTTAAGGAAAAACACAACAAGGAGAGCGCAAAGGTAGAAGTCTTTTAGCGCACCTATTACAGCAAACAAAACGCACAAGATTGGGCCAATCAAATTGTGGCCTCAAGTGAGGAGCGACTCATTTGCTTTGTGACTCATGCAGCTTGCGCGTTAGAATCCGGCGCCCGGCTGCAGCTGCGCAGCGTCATCACGTGCACTGTTTGTGGGCGGACCGGTGCCATGGCGTGGGAGCGGCTCGTCAGAGCTACGGGCGCTCGCGGTTGGGGTGGCTCCTAACCAGTGTATGCTATCTCGTACATACATCCCCTTAGTATACTTTAAGGAAAAGCAGACCATACATGCAAACACACGTCTTTTATCAGATGGTACCAAAGTGTTTTATATTTTTTAGTCCACAGAGCCTGGGCGCCCGAATCATAAAATCGGGTATTTCCTCTGTATCCCACGTCCGAAGGTGCCTCAAACCTACAGTTGAGCAGGGCTGATCATGGCCAGTAAACTATAAGTTGGCACTCTAGTCCTCGATGTTTTTGTCAGTACCCTCTTTGTACCCTACTTTGAATCGCGCCTCGAGCGAGCGAAGCCCTTAACCCAATCACTAGACACATTCCCAGCAGGGACGACAGCAAATGCGGGTAGATTGATACCACCTGTTTCAGACTTATTTGCATTCATTCAACAAAATGTGATCCTGACCGCCGGCTGGACCGGAAACGATAGTTCGACCGTCGTTCTTGACAGTGTCCACAACGCGCTTCAGCAAGCTGAATGCAGACACAGTGACTGCGGCTGGATTACAGCGAAATTAGACTCGTCGGATACAACCCGCTCTCTGACCACTCCACACAGTGGGACCCTATATCAAGAAAAAAGTCAAGGAGACCAGAGATGGGGGAGGGTGCAGGTGGCTGGCGCGACCAACATTCACCACGCGTTCCAACAGCATGTCTCGCTAGATAGGCTTAAAGTCTCAAATGTGCATATGCGTCAGAAAATCACCAGACCGCCAAAATATCTACGAAGATAGGGCCCCAGTAAACACCTCGGGCGACCGATCAGCTAGGTGGTGACCTGTTGCTAGCGGTGGGAAAAAAAAGGACGTCGACCCTCAGCGCATTTCGTTCCGCACTAAAAACAATCTGATGTGCTTGTCCGCTAAAAGCCGTGGCTTGGAGGGATTCAAACTTACGGGATAACTTACACACCGCAGTCAGTCCAGGGCGTGTGTTGTTATGTGGAGTGGCTTACTGCGGTCTGAGA
Organism: Ligula intestinalis; assembly: GCA_036362985.1. Lineage (NCBI taxonomy): Eukaryota > Metazoa > Platyhelminthes > Cestoda > Diphyllobothriidea > Diphyllobothriidae > Ligula > Ligula intestinalis. Next base: position 94,400,873 of record JAYGXS010000002.1, read on the forward strand.
GTCAGGCTACAATGGCCACTGGAAGAAGGAGACTCGATCGCTGGGACAATATGTTTATTCGCCTGATGTTTCGATATCCGTCACGGATCATGATGATAATGAGAACTTTATTTTGATGATAATATCAAAATTTCAGCAAAAAATGGCTCCATTCACGGAGAGCAAAAACTAAGGTAAATTACGGGGTCCAAAACGCTCAAGAGTAAACGGTCAAAGATCGAAATACTCAAAGTAAGAAGTCGACACGGTTACCACATCAGTTATGGAGTTAGGTCTGCCTTCAGCTTCTCAATTTCCGTTTCTTCACACATGAGGAAGCGTGCTAAGAATGGGAGTATCGAGTTCTGGTAGGCCGATGTACGGCATGTCATATGATGGAAGCTTCGGCGCGTCGTACGAGAAGACTTCGCAGCCATTAGTTCGGAGTGGAGAGGGTGAGTGTCATCACTAAGAATGCGGTCCACGAAATTCTTGACCGATTTGAAATGTCGCTGAATTATAAGGTCCGCTAAAAAAGCATAGGAATAGCCGGCAGCTGAAGAGAGCATGCAGAAAATACGTTTAATAATAAGCAAGTCTTCTTTTAGTAGGGCTGGAAAGGTTACTGGAGAGCAGTAAAGAATGAGAGGGAAGATACAAGCGTCTATAAAACGCCAGATGAGGGCTTGCGGGGTGCGATAAGAACGCAAGCGGCGAATATAATATAAAAGTTTGCGAATTTTTATAAAAAGGTCTTCAATATGAAGAGTTAAGGAGAGGTTGGAAGCTATTGTTACACCAAGGTATCGGAAGGAGGATACCTTGCTGGGCAGAAAGTCGATGGTTTCAGGACTGGAGGAGGGTCGCAGCCTGAAGATACTCTGGACTGACTTCCGCTCATTAAGTAAAAGGCCATTTTCTGACGACCATGCTGTGACATTATCCAATCCATCCTTCAGTGTTTGAAGATGGGTGTGGCTTTTGAGAGGATGGCCGACAACCATGTCGTCAGCATATTTGACAAACAAACATGCGTTTGGAGATCGTAGGTCATCAGTATGGAGGGAAAAAAGATGAGGAGATAATATAGACCCCTGCAGAACTCCACAATTGTTGGGAAAGATCGTGGATTTTCGCTTCCCGCTCTGAACGAATTGGGTGCGGGAAGTAAAATAGTCCCTAAGCCAAGAGACGGCCGAGCCAGGAGAGCCGCATGCAGAGGTTTTATTAAGAAGAAGATTTCGCGGGATCGTGTTGAAGGCTGAGGAGTAGTCAAGAAAGGCACATGCGTATGAACGACAGCCCTTGTCCAAGTCTCTAAGAGCAGAGTGGACTGCCAGAGCAACAGCATCTAGTGTACTACGCCTAGCCTTATACGCAAACTGCAAGGGATCAGAAAAATTGGATTAAAAAGGCTTAATGATGTCCAAAGCTGCTCGTTCTGTAAGTTTAAGGAGTGCAGAAGAGCAGGCAATTGGGCGAAAGGATTTGGGACCCGTTGAAGTGGTTTTTTTCGGGATAGGAGTGATTTTGACCGAACGCCAGCCGTCAGGAATCTTGGACTCCATGAAAGATAAATTAATAAGATGTGCCAAAACAGGAGCTAATTGAAAAGAGCAAGAGTTGAGGAGAAATGGGGAGATGCCATCTAGTCAGGCAGCTGTTGTACCTTAAACCTTGTTTAGGTGTTTCATGACTGTTGCCACGGTAACTGGAGAGAAATCACTTGGTGGTAAGGAAATATCATTTGTCGGGAGATAGGAGTCGGTGGGAGTGTCGATGAAGTTTAAGTTTAAGCTGTCTAGGTCAGCATCAAAATGTGCCAGTGTATTGCATTGACCAGTGGGACGTTTGAGACTCTTCCAGATTTCGGAGGAAGAGAGGGGAGAGGAAGATGTAGAAGAAGTAAATAACTGACTAAAAAAGGTCATTTAGTCTTGTGATCTCGCGTTTTATCTGGACGTTCAAATGCTTGAGTCTATCTCGCAGACCTAGTTTATAGAGCAATTCCTTTTGACGTCTCAAAGTTTTTAGGTGGGGAGAAGATATTCTGTCAGGTCTAACCATGACAGGGTCAAGAGGACAGCAGACATAAAAAATGTTGCTTAAAAAAGTAGTGAGATGTCTACAGCATGATTTGACATCTGAGTACTCTAGGAGGGTAGAAATATCGCCAGATATGACGGTCTGGAGCAAGGAAATATTATGCGGGGAGGTGTCTCGAACCCTTAGTTACCTCTCGGGAATTACTAACATCCCTTTGTTAGAGCTACAATAGATGGTTGGCAGGCCCAATAACACAGAATGATCTGAGCCTGCCAACGGTGCTCTATTTCTGACGACAAAATGTTTGGGATGGTTGGTCAATATGTGATCCAGAGGGGCGTCGGCACGAGTGTTGAAGGAAACTAAGTCGTCAAAACCTAACAGTGTAAGGGGACGAAGATTTACACGATTGAAATCACCGCTTAAAATTATGACATGCTCGCAAGACAGTGCAGCAAGTTTTTGGGAAAGAAAATCGAAAAAGGTGCCTAAAGCACGTTGGCATGTAGAGGGAGGAATGTAAATACTGACAAAAATGATGCCTTTAGAATTGTTTAAAAATCTGGGCTTGCATACTGCAGCAATGACGTCTATTAAGTCGCGTGAATAAGAGAATAGGGACTTAAAATTTGTACACCATTGCTGGTTTACAAAGACAGCCACTCCACCACCTCTGCCGCTGGTTAAGGATTTTCTGTCCGAACGATAGGCGTAAAAGTATTGTGGGGTGATGAGTTCCGACTCAATGTCGCTGTTAAGCCAAGTTTCTTGCAGACAGATGACTGCAGAGTTCTTATCATCTCTTTTCAACATGAGTTCCGATATTTCGACAATTTTGTTAAACAGGGATCTGCAATTTGTCGATAGGAAACCTGGAATTGACAATTCTTATAGAGGCTTACGCTTGTTTCCTTGTTGCCTAACTGATCTGTTTGTTCTTTTCCGTGTGGTGCGGAGAATTGTCGAAGACATTGAATTGCAAATGCGACAGATTGGCCTCATTTGACAAATGTTGGAATGTTGATGTGTTGTAGATAAAATAACTTGTTTTCGTGCATTTAAAAAGGTAGCAGTGTACTGTATAAATGATCTCATGATCACAAGTGCAGACAAAAAAAGCAGAGGATTAGGGAGGATGGTATAGGATAATAAATTCCCGCGTGAATGGAGAGCAAAAAAATTGGTGGCTCAAATTCGAAAGCCGGATTCGTCATGAGAGACATGAGTAGCAGAAAGGCCATTTCTTACTGTGGCCTTTTGGCGTTCCCACACGCGCGAGAGCCTACCGAGTAAGGTGCGCTGTTAGTACCCGTGTTGAATGTTGGTCGCGCCAGCCGCCTGCACCCCTCCTCCTCTCCCCCATCTCCGGTTTTCTTAACTTTTGTCTTGATATCGGATCCCGGTGTGGGAGTTGTGGGATGGTGGGCCAGATTCTCCTGCGGGAGTCACCGCGTTGCTTCAGCTTGCTGAGGCTCGTGGTGGACATCGTCGAGAGCTGCGGTCGGACTGCCGTCTATTCTCCAAGTTCTTCTCTAATTGGCCGCATAGAGAATGCGCTGTACCAACGCGGTTGCTAGATCAGAACATGGCAGGCATTAGTTAGGTTACTCTTCCAGCACAAATATCGAACATGGGGGTGCATGCTGATGCGCCTTGCTACAGGTTCTCGCTGAGCCAGACATCTACGCCCAATCCCGCCTCCGGTCTTCTCAGATCTGTCTTGCTGCTAGACACGGCCGGCTGAGGGCAGAAACATTGGGGTTGTAAGCGATGGCTGTCCCGAGCGTCTCGATTAACTGTAAATAATAGTTGAAGAGCGTCTCGAATCACTGTAAATAATGGCTGAAGGGCTTCTCAGATAACTGTTAATAATGGTTGGAAAGCTTCACATATTGCAGTTTTTCCGAGGACAGAAGGTATGTAAAAGTACACTCAGATAACTCGAATAACTGTGTTATACTGTCGGCCTTTTCGTATTGCAGTGCTATGTTTCGTCACCTGAATAGACGCACCCGAGGTCAGTAGCTATGTCAAATGACAGCCAGTCAGTCGGATATTCTTTATATGTCAAGAGACAGTCAGAGTAACTCGGTGTAGTTATTCGAGGTGCTTTGATGAGCAGTCGTGAATGACACAGACCCGTCGTTGCTAGTTTATAAGTCCGAAAGAACGAGGGAGCGAATACGGACACGATGCTGGGAACAAAGACTGTGGGGCGAACATGAGCAGAGGCAATTCTGTGCCGGAAAGGGGGAATATTTGCAAGCGCTGGAGGGGAAGAGAGCAATAGCAAGTAGCTCATGAAACAGTCGTCTCTTGATAGAGAGAGGGGAAGCATTGTGGGAAAAGGCGGTTAAAAGGTAAAAGAGCCCAACAGGGGGTAGAGGACAATATTCATGTACCATTTGAGTGGTACTTGGCCGTGGGGACTAGTTTTAACGCCAGTGTGCATTCGACTGCAAACAAAAGGGTCAAGTTCCAACAGCAGTTAACAGCGGATAAATCTGAAGACGAAATCGACTTGATGAATGTCACAGGGCTGTATGCGGTGCTAGTCTACTGTAATTTAAGATTAATCCAGGCTCAAGTCACCGTCCTTTCATTACCCTGCTATGGAGCACACGGCAAACATCGTAGAAATAGACGGTCTGAATATCATATATTCGCCAAGAAACTGGAATTTACCGTCACGACTTACTGTTACAATTATTTCAACGGGTTTATGTTGCGGCTATAATGTCTCGGAGGCAGTCGGTCGCCTTCTAGCATCACCTGGAGTTGGAGTTGCGCAAAGGCCGGAAGCAACCATGCAGCAAAAAACATCTGGGGTTGTCTATGGGGTCTGGTGCAGTTGCGGATATAGGGACTTCGTCTGAGAAACTGGTGGAAATCTCAAGACGCGAATGGCCGAACACGCGGCAGCAGTGCGGCAAAATTATACCAAGTCTCAAGTTGCAGCTCATTCAATCAGACCCGGCTGCACATTCAAATTGGAGGAAGCCGAAATTCCAACAAGAGGTGACAATCATACTTCACGGGCACCCAGTCCATAAGCAAGTCCAATGACCTGTCTAATCCATATTCGTTGCTGCGGCTCAATTTGGCCAAAGCAAGTTGTCACTTGGGGAACGCACAGGCAGCCGCTTCGTTTTACGTAAGCAGCGGGGAACCAGATGTCCGAGCAATCATCACGTTAAATTCCAACACGCGTAACCAAAGTTCAGAAAGTCAGAGCCCGCATCCAAATCATAAAACAATGAACGAAAAAGAGGTCAATCGTCGTTATTTTTCATACCTGTGCAGTAACGACTGTATCCTATAAATTCTGAAACTTCCGGTACATGTTTTACTCGCTTATACTACTGCTTACTGCTCATGTCTCTGAATCCGCGACGGATATCAAATCATCAGGCAAATAAAAGTGTTATACCAGCGATTGAATCCTCTTCTTCTTCTCAGTGATTGGAGTGCTTACAGGCCTTTATCTCGCATTCCAGTTCGTTAGAATGACTCCATCGGGCATAAAATCTCCTACTTATCTCGAATATCCGCAAGATCAGCGAAAAAAGTTGAAAGTCGACAACATCTACCAGACGGAGGTCCCCAGGAATGGGGCCAATCTTTGGCTACAGACTGTAAGTAGCATAGCAGCGTTGGGGTTGATGCTCTGACCCAAAATTCCGTCCTATAAGCACACTTACAAAACGGGATCCTGGACTTATCTTATAGTCGAAAAATTGCAAATAGCCTTACCGCTGTTGATTAAAACAGTAGTAGCCGAGCAGGTAAATATAAATCATGGTCCCCCACCCTCCTAACTGTAAATCTCATGAAAGCTGATACAAAGCCGCCACTTCCCTCGCGGTTGCGGGTAGTTATTTCTTTTTTGCGTTTTAGACTGTCAGAGCTGGAAACGGGTAAAGTATGGACTCCCCGGTTAAACAGAGAGAGAAAGAGTTTTTGTGCTAAATATTAGCAAGGTAAGTGTCGGGAGTACCGTTTATTTCGGCGCAAGTTTTAAGGCTTGTACAGGACTTCATGTTCAACATGCTAGAGAGAACCAGACGCCCCTTCTGCAACTAAGTGGAGGGTTCCCAATGCTCATGTCTTAATAAAAGCAGCCCTACTGCTGAATCGGTGCCCTCTAGAAACAGTTTCCGTGTACGCTGAAAAGCATGACTATAGATGACCAGTGATCTAGGGCAAGGGTAATTACGATGTAGCAGTATCAGTTTACTGGGGGGAAAGATATGTGCTAGGGAATATATGGATACAAATAAAAATTGAAAACAGGACGTTAATTATATGCTTCTGGGGTAAAACACATCAGTTATTGGTCATAGTAAATCACAATAAAACATGACTACTTGCTTATCACAAGTAGCATAAGGTAATGTATACGTATTTTCACCGCGTGAATGAGTAGTTTGCTGTGTCAGTGCTTCCGTACAGTTGAAAACATTTGGAAAGCCAGACAACTGCGGTCCTCTAACTGTCTCCATTTTTAATGCATGATTGCTCCGGAAGTTTGGGTAAAATGATGAGGAGGAAGGGGTACCGGTTTAAAACCTCAAGGGATATACCCCCCCGAACCCAGCAAGAATTCCTTACAGACTTTAAAGAGGCACACAGTAGTACTTTCTCTACGATCGAGGCTTCTTTTGCGAACATTCTATTTACTAAAAAAGTGATGTTTGGAACAATAAGATGCCAAAGGTACCTCTATGGCCACCGAAGAATGAGCAATGCGTTCACCTGAAATAAATGGCATTGCGGTGAGGTTGGGAAAAGGTAGCTATTTCCCTGTCTTAATCCCAACACTAATCGTAAAATAACACTAAACTGTAACCCTTATCTTGTACCTAGCACTACCCTAAGCCCAAACTTGACATTTAACACGAAATCTAGCATAATATTGACCCTAACCCCGAATCTGCTGTCAACCTTCAACCTCAAACCCTACCTAAACTTAACCTCCCCGGAATTTGGCATTTCCTGTTTCCCTTTCCTGTTTAGGCAGCCATAAAAGGCCTTCGTACTGAAAGTGTCGTCCCTCATCACCATTGAAAATGGCCCACATACACTTGAAAGAAAATTTCCGATGCTTTTTTCCAAATTATAAGGGCAGTTTACTGCCTCGATATTTCTTAGGCCTGCTGACGAACTGTGCACTCGTTCTATATAAAAATTCCACCAATTCGTTTACCACGCGACTGGCATTAAATCTCAACATTTGATTTCGCGGCAAATAGAACGTATCCGAAGCTATGTTACCCGGAATCCTGTTCCTCCGGCGAGAAGATCTCGGCAAGACCAGGAGTCTTAATCGCGTACTTGTAGAGCAGAAAACCCCGTGGTCACTGGAACGACAACTGTATTAAGCTGAGCTTTCAGATTCACACAAGAGGCCATTATCAGGGAAAATGAGGAAGAAGCAAGCGTTGGCATGTTCCTGTAGTCAAGCTGCAAGTAGATGGGATGGGGTGGCACTCGTGCTCGGCCCATTTTCACGCTATTTTATCGTATCCCGTCAGCGCATGTCCTTGGTTTTAGGGCATGTGACCTTGGCATCATGCTTTGCGTCCTCGACGTGGCAGCAGTATATCCATATGCCTGTTCCCGCCTCGTTATTATCGGTGTGCCCGTGAAGTAGAAATCGTGGCCTTCTTCCAGAGTGTGAGTAGCGATTTGGGACAGTGGGTTGCCTTTCCACACTGCCCGTTTATTCGCGTGCTTAATCGTCGTTCCGTCTGCCCTCTATAATGGCAAGAACAGTCGCGACATTGCGCTTGATAAACGACGCCAGACTGCTCAACAATTTCCAGTGGATCTTTTGTTTTCATGACCCGCGAACGCATTACAGCTGTCGGATGAGGAGAAATACCCAAGCCGAGCTCTCCAGTGATAAGTTCAGTGGCTTTGGACACTTTGATATGTGCCGTAGAGGGTGCCACAGTGTTAGTGACTTTCCCGCTTTTATTCCCGTGAACGCTTATAGAGGCAGCAACTGATGAAACTGTTCGGGTGTCAATTTCTAGCAAGCTGGTCCCGACGATGTCGTAGTTTTCGTACTTGTTTCTCTGTTGTACCATCTGAAAAAAAGTGCTCTAATCCAGCCACGCTGAGCATCTGGGTTGTGTTAGTCACCTTTCTATAAACCATGGTGCTGAGTTCCTATTGGGTCCGCGCGTGACGAGGACATTCAGGAACGACAGTTATCTGACATCGTCTTCTTCATTTTTAAATTGGATATGGGGATGATGCCTGTAATCAGATTTATGAAGTCGACTAGCTCACTCCGTTCGATTACAACGAAAGTGTGGTCCGCATATCGGGAATAGAATGCTGGTTCGAAATGATTGAGGGCGACATTTTCCAGCTCTTGTAAGACCAGTTCAGCGATTTGACTGGAAATTTGGGAACCCATCGGCGTCCGTTTGGTCTGCTTGTATGTTCTACCATCAAAAGTGAAAACTTTTCTTTGGCTGAACGCAAAGAGATGCATAAGGTGGCCAATATTTAGAGGACCCCTCTATTCGTCGTATTTCTCTTCGACTCATTTGCATAGGACGTCGTATGCCAGGTCTGGTGGACTAGATGTAAAAAATGAATCGACGTCAAAAGGTACGATGGTTTGATATGGTCTTACCGTGCTTCCCCAGATAACGGTCAGAAATTCGTAGGCCAAATTGATTGATCGCGGGGGGTGGGTGGGCTATTGCAGTATTAATCCGTAGTTTCTCTGTCCATAACTGCACCAGATTCGATTAACGACTCCAGCCATTTCCTGCCATGCCAGAGGGTCTTTCGGTCTCATGACCCGGTACCTGATGGTGGCTTCTGGCCTGTGCACAACTCCAAAAAAAGTGGGGTGAGTAGGCGGCAGACTGCTTCCGATACATTCTTCACGTACAACAGAGCTCGTCAAACATTTAGGCTAGTTTGATGTCGCAGTTCAGAAGAAGACAAAGCGACCACTGGAACAAGAGTTTTACTGTCCTGATTTCTTGGATTCTGTCTATAATCCTTAATCATTGATAATCGTAGAAAAGTCTGAGACACGCGCAGATAAGGGTGATACATGCACATATTACGCGATGGTTATAGTTCATAGCAGTCACCCGCAAACGTACTATGCATAGTAGCTCCTGTATCAAGCCCTTGGTGTCGTAATTGGCGCGGTGATGGCGTGGCAGTTCGCTTTCAATTACTCCGGACGCAAATGGCTGAGCACGCCGCGGTGGTGAGAAGGAAATACGTTAACTTCCATGCTGCGACTCACTCGACGAGACCTGGCCATATTTTCAAGTTTAGCGAGGCCGAACTCCTCGCAAGATGTGAAAGGCGCGTGAGCCGCGAGCTGCTGGGGTCATTTTCCTCAGGCTTACGGTCAGTTAGCAGACAAAACTGTTGCGGTTTCCGTACTGCGTGCTGAGAATGTCTGAGAAGGAGATCCAGTCACGTAGAAAAGGCCGGGTCCAGCAACAACTATGACGACAGCGAACACAATTGTGGTGCAAGTTTCAAGGCCACATCCGACATGGACAACGACATGGTGGCCAGTAATGAGTGGAAGTCAAATTGCCAGGCCATTTCCGCACTAATTACGATCCCAGGAGCTGGAAATTATAGTAGGCACACGTGTGACTGCGATGAACTACAAAATGTCGCGCAATTTAGGCATGGATCACCAAAATCTGCACATATCTCACATCATTCTACGGTGACATATGATGAAGGATTCTCGAAAAAATCCGAAACTTTCGGCAACTAAATGGTTGTTCCAGTGATCTTATCTTTTTTTCTTCAGAACTGGTTCTTGGAACTCGCATGTTCGCTTCTATCGGCAAACTTTCTAAGCTCTCTTAGAAGCCTTACGTAACTACGTGAGCTGCAATTTATAAGTCACTGTGGAATAACCAATATGAAGCAGTTCGACAGCCGTTATCTACGATGTCTACCGTGTGTCCCATAACACAGTGGGGGTAGGGACGCTGACCGCAACCTAAATTGATTTATGGTTATTTTAGGCTTGCACAGCATCTTCCTCACACTCCCTCGCTCACTTCCATCAACCTAGCTCCGATGTTGAGGTAGACCGGCGCCGGAATCCAACAATGACCAAGCAAAACAGTCCGTCTAGGTGTGCCACCTATCCCTGGTCCTGTCACAGACAGTTGCTGTCTCGACAACAGAAGGATTTCCTAAATCAGAAGTCAGGGAAGAAGGTATTGGTAGACAGAGCTTTACTGCCGGACAGTAAAAAGACTGTGTTACGAGCCAGCTGCCAGTAGCGTCTGCAGGCCAGGTGTGTGCGTGAGGTTTTGTGTCATTGTGAAGCTGCGCGTCTGCAATGAGTACTCCGGCGTTTACAGCCAATCAAATGATGTCAAGGTATCGATCGACTTCGAGCTAAAACGCGTATCAAGTAGCTAGTAGCGTGAGAAAGGTCTATATCTCGCGAATCAACGTATATAGGATGCCCACTAAATGTTTCTCTAAATAAATTATCCTTCTATATATCAAGAGATAAATTGGCGAGCATACATTTGCTTTCGATAAATTCTCTTCAGGTCTGTACATTTACATTATGACGAGTGCTGCAAGATACATTCCGCAATTTGAAAAAGACCGGTAATCACTCGCAAGACAACATTGAGTAGGATTGCAATACTGTTTACAATGCAGTCCAATTTCAATTATTTTCAGTCAGGCTAGGATGCCACCTCTGTGATGAGCTCCTTTCTGACCGCTGCGAAAGAGTTGATTCTGTAAAAAATAGCTACTTAAATAGCATGCATTTTCATCATTGATTTTGACTGCCTTTATAAACTCAAGCATATTTTATGGAAAGCATGCACGAAACAATCCGCTCTTGTACTTATTTGATAGCAAATGACGCCTTCTTGAAATTTTATGCTTAAAAGAAGGGTTTCCTTTGGTTTTGAAAAAAAGTTTCTGAATTGTCGAGTGATTTTGAAGCCTAACGACTGCTAGAACTAAATTCAAGTTTTAAAAACTGAATTTCGTGTTCATCCTGTTTATGGAAACGCACGTTCTTGCTCACAGTTTAAGGAAGTGGTTGCATAGCATTCATAGAATGTCGCAATAGACAGGGGCAGCATTAATAAATTGACGGATACAATGTTTTATTAATGAACACCGCACAGTCGTAAAAGCAGTCAAAATCAGAATTTTTTAAACCGAAGGAAACCTTTTCTTTAAGAATAAAATTTTAAAAAAGGCGTAATTTGCTACCAACTGACTACAAGAAAGGAATTTTTGTGCATGTGCTCAATGAAATATATTTCAATTTATAAAGGCAGTCAAAATAAATGATAAAAATGCATCCTATTTAAGTAGCCATTTCCTTACAGATTTAGCTTTTTCGCAGCGGTCAGAAAGAAGCTCATCACAGAGACGGAATCCTAGCGTGACTGAAAAGAATTTAAATTAGACTGCATGGTAAACAGTTTTGAAATCCTACTCAATTTTATTTTGCGAGTGATAACCGGTCTTTTTCAAATTGCGGAATGTATCTTGCAGCACTCGTCATACTGTATGCATGAGATAGAAACCCGTATATATGACATGAGCATGTACATTACTGATGTCTTCTTGTTATGTTATAGATATTATTGTGGCACATACGCGTACACCGATCTGTTAGAGGACACATTTGTCTGTCCATGACACCTTTGGAGCTCACACTCAAGCCTACACTGCAAGCCGGCTAAGGATATAGGCAGAAGAACATTATTGACAAAGACAGGGGAAACTGGAATGTCAATTTCTGGCATATTAGACGTTGTCAGGTAGTCATACGCAGACCCAAGTAGTGTCACACACACACCAGACTCAAACTCTCGACCTATCTGATCGGAGTCAAGCAACTTAACCCTTGAGTTGTATTACAAGTCCCTAGGCGCATATACGGGGACGTAACCTACCTTTCAGATCAGAAAATCCCTTCAGTTGTATTACAAGTCCCTAGGCGCATAAACGGGGACGTAACCTACCTTTCAGATCAGACAATCCATGCTTAAACCGCTGTAAAAATTTTCGGCTTCGCGTGCTCCGAAATGTAGTGCGTTACTCAGACAAACTGCACCAGCTAGTAGGCAGTGTGGGCCCACACATAAAGCAATTTAACAACTGACCCTCTTTTTTGTGCAGGTTCGATGCCGTGATTCCCCTCGGAGCAAACGACTCGTAAAGGTAGAAGGTAAGTTGATGCGGGAAAGCGTAACCTTTGCTTTTGTGGAAGACTGGTGATATGTTGTTGCATTGGAACTTTTCGCCGTGGCTATTAGCTACTAGCGGGGAGCTCTCAACAACATACCCCACTCCTCCTAAGAAACAAACGGCCAATCAACTGATAAATCTTGAATCTTTACTTTTCCCTCTCTCTCTTTCTAATTTTGCCTTAAAATTACTCCCAATTTACCTTTACCGCTTTGCCAGCCCTCATGGTCACGACACTACACCGACTACATGCGTCCGCAGTACGTAATACTTCGAAAATCAAATTTTCTATGCTCGAAGTGTATAGGCTCCTAGTGAATTATGCGTCATGAGCCCTACAGATGGCTGATTAATCCAATTTAATCAATAAATCGATCAAAATTCTCACGGCTACGTCGCAAACTTGAAACGTCTTGCCCGCGCGCCGATTTAAATCTTAGAGACTGAAGTGTCAAGAGGAAAATACTTATTTTCAAGGAGCAACGAAGGGGTGTCAAGATAAACACATTAGTTTTGCGCGACAATCAGAATACCCTCAAAACTGGCTTCCTGAACAAACCGCACCACAGTATTTATCACGTCGAACAACCACTGCTGTCAAAATCCATCTTTTAATATTCAAAACAGAATATCCTACCATCTGCAACTTAACGAAATTGGATAAAAGGAACTCCTCTAATGCTGGTGCTTGCTAAAAAATCTCAGAAACTCTTACACGCGAAGTCATAGGAAAAAACTTAAAAGCCTGAGTCACTCCACTGATATTATTCCTCATAGCTTGGATAAAAGTATTGGAGTAAATTACTGCATAATCACAGTTTACATTATCTCGCTTATTGTTACGTCTACTCTCATCATTTCCTGTAATAACCCACAGCTTTGATAAAAGAATAGAAGACGTTTTATCGTTTCTGTTGCCACGCTATGCTCCTATCAACCCGACATAGTTTAATAGTATACCGTTATTGCAGTAATGATGGTTTACTCAAGAAAGAACTAGCGTGTTTGTACAAACGCTTCCGGGCCAACGCATATCCGACAAGCGTTGTCGAAAATTGCCTTAGACTTCGGAGTCAAACAAAAAACCTCCCTCCCAATGAAGATAAAGTGCCACGGAAATTTTATTCTCTACCCTAGATGAATGGAATATCTGAAACCATCTCTCGGCAACTAGGTCGTTTTGGCATCTCCATAAGCCTGCGTTCTTACTGCGTGCAAGCCTACGTCGAGTAGGAAACTCCCTACCTGTAGAACAACTAAGTGACGTGATTTATCACATACACTGCATCGGTTGCCCGACATCTTGAGACTACCATCAAAGAACATAAGTTAGCCGTCCACCGACAGAACCCCTTATTTGCGCGCTTCCTTGACTATGATCACCAATTAAATTGGAATGGCACCGAGGTAATCGCCATGGCAACTATAAGGCAAGTGAGTGAATTCGTGGAAGCGTTTCACTCGAACCCGGCTATTATTAACAGACACGTAGAGCCTGATTTACATGATGCTGGTCCAGGTAAATCCTCATCCTCCAAAGAACATGAAGAAGAATACAAGGCGCTCTCATGGACCACAGGGTTATTATGTGGATGCTTCGGAAATTTACTCTTTTCCATCATCAGATTGGTGAGCTGTGTCTCCCTGCTTGGAGCTGGGTGACTGGAAGATGACTTTATAAGGCCAGAACCAAGATTTCGAGGAAAATTTTGTCGAAGACAATCAACCTTTTCGCCCATTCGGCAAAGAATTAGTACTAAACGTAGTATGGATTCTAACTGGCAAAACAGATAACTTGATTTGAAAAATGTTCTTAGCTGATTACCGTGGTCATCATTGGACTTGAGAAGATGTGCCATGAACAATTAAAACGTCAAAAGTTCTCGAACAATGTTATGGTCATCTGGTGGAAGTGCTAAATGGTGGCTGTATTTTGCGTCAGCCCGTAGAAGGAAAATTATTTTCCATCCCAAGTGAGCGCCAATTAGTGTGAACGTTAGTTCCTATGGTTCGGCCGTCGCCTCTTCCATATGTTTTGAGTTATTTTGTAAGCCCCTTCAAATTTGATATGTTGGTTGATGCATGAGTCATCGAAGGGCATGACCTTAAGAAGTCCTGGGTCATTTATGGAGGGACAAAATCCCACGATGCGTGTTTTGCCTCATGTGAAGGTATGTCCAGTATCAAGCCTATGCACGGTGACTTGGGACAGACGGTCACGCCACGTCACTGCCAG
>JAYGXS010000002.1:94415478-94427147 GCA_036362985.1 Ligula intestinalis
TTCTATCGGCAAACTTTCTAAGCTCTCTTAGAAGCCTTACGTAACTAGGTGAGCGGCAATTTATCAGTCACTGTGGAATAACCAATATGAAGCAGTTCGACCACCGTTATCTACGATATCTACCGAGGGTCCCGTAGCACAGTGAGGGTAGGGACGCTGACCGCAACATAAATTGGTTTATGGTTATTTTAGGCTTGCACAGCATCTTCCTCACACTCCCTCGCTCACCCCCATCAACCTAGCTCAGATGTCGAGGTAGACCGGCGCCGGAATCCAACACTGACCAGTCTAGGTGTGCCACCTATGCCTGGTCCTGTCATAGACAGTTGCTGTATCGACAACAGAAGGATTTCCTAAATCAGAAGTCAGGGAAGACGGTATTGGTAGACAAGCTTTACTGCCGGACAGTAAAAAGACTGTGTTACGAGCCAGCTGCCAGTAGCGTCTGCAGGCCAGGTGTGTGCGTGAGGTTTTGTGTCATTGTGAAGCTGCGCCTCTGCAATGAGTACTCCGGCGTTTATAGCCAATCAAATGATGTCAAAGTATCGATCGACTTCGAGCTAAAACGCGTATCGAGTAGCTAGTAGCGTGAGAAAGGCCTATATCTCGCGAATCAACGTATATAGGATGCCCACTTAATGTTTCTCTCAATAAATTATCCTTCTATATATCAAGAGATAAATTGGCGAGCATACATTTGCTTTCGATACATTCTCTTCAGGTCTGTACATTTAAATTATGACGAGTGCTGCAAGATACATTCCACAATTTGAAAAAGACCGGTAATCACTCGCAAGACAACATTGAGTAGGGTTGCAATACTGTTTATAATGCAGTCCAATTTCAATTATTTTCAGTCAGGCTAGGATGCCGCCTCTGTGATGAGCTCCTTTCTGACCGCTGCGAAATAGTTGATTCTGTAAAAAATAGCTACTTAAATAGCATGCATTTTTATCATTGATTTTGACTGCCTTTATAAACTAAAGCATATTTTATGGAAAGCATGCACGAAACAATCCGCTCTTGTACTTATTTGATAGCAAATGACGCCTTCTTTAAAATTTATGCTTAAAAGAAGGGTTTCCTTCGGTTTTGAAAAAAAGTTTCTGAATGGTCGAGTGATTTTGAAACCTAACGACTGCTAGAACTAAATTCAAGTTTTAAAAACTGAATTTCGTGTTCATCCTGTTTATGGAAACGCATGTTCTTGCTCATAGTTTAAGGAAGTGGTTGCATAGCTTTCATAGAATGTCGCAATAGACAGGGGCAGCATTAATAAATTGACGGATACAATGTTTTATTAATGAACACCGCACAGTCGTAAAAGCAGTCAAAATCAGAATTTTGTAAACCGAAGGAAACACTTTTTTTAAGAATAAAATTTAAAAAAGGCGTAACTTGCTACCAACTAACTACAAGAAAGGAATTTTTTGTGCATGTGCTCAATGAAATATATTTGATTTCATAAAGACAGTCAAAATCAATGATAAGAATGCATACTATTTAAGTAGCCATTTCTTTACAGATTTAGCTTTTTCGCAGCAGTCAGAAAGATGCTCATCACAGAGACGGAATCCTAGCGTGACTGAAAAGAATTGAAATTAGACTGCATGGTAAACAGTTTTGAAATCCTATTCAATTTTGTTTTGCGAGTGATAACCGGTCTTTTTCAAATTTCGGAATGTATTTTGCAGCACTCGTCATACTGTATGCATGAGATAGAAACCCGTATATATGACATGAGCATGTACATTACTGATGCCTTGTTGCTATGTTATAGATATTATTGTGGCACATACGCGTACACCGATCTGTTAGAGGACACATTTGTCTGTCCATGACACCTTTGGAGCTCACACTCAAGCCTACACTGCAAGCCGGCTAAGGATATAGGCAGAAGGACATTATTGACAAAGACAGGGGAAACTAGAAAGTCAATTTCTGGCATATTAGACGTTGTCAGCTAGTCATACGCAGACCCAAGTAGTGTCACACACACACCAGACTCAAACTCGCGACCTATCTGATCAGAGTCAAGCAACTTAACCCTTGAGTTGTATTACAAGTCCCAAGGCGCATATACGGGGACTAACCTACCGTTCAGATCAGACAATCCATGCTTAAACCGCTATAAAATTTTTCGGCTTCGCGTGCTCCAAAATGCAGTGCGTTACTCAGGCAAACTGCGCCAGCTAGTAGGCAGTGTGGGCCCACACATAAAGCAATTTAACAACTGACCCTCTTTTTTGTGCAGGTTCGATGCCGTGATTCCCCTTTGAAGAAAACGACTCGTAAAGGTAGAAGGTAAGTTGATGCGGGAAAGCGTAACCTTTGCTTGTGTGGAAGACTGGTGATATGTTGTTGCGTTGAAACTTTTCGCCGTGGCTATTAGCCACTAGCGGGGAGCTCTCAACAACATACCCCACTCCTCCTAAGAAACAAACGGCCAATCAACTGATAAATCTTGAATCTTGCGTTTTCTCTCTCTCTTTCACATTTTGCCTTAAAATTACTCCCAATTTACCTTTACCGCTTTGCCAGCCCTCATGGTCACGACACTACACCGACTACATGCGTCCGCAGTACGTACTACTTCGAAAATCAAATTTTATGTACTCGAAGTGTATAGGCTCCTAGTGAATTATACGTCATGAGCCCTACAGATGGCTGATTTATCCAATTTAATCAATAAATCGATCGTAATTCTCACGGCTACGTCGCAAACTTGAAACGTCTTGCCCGCGCGCCGATTCAAATCTTAGAGACTGATGTGTCAAGAGGAAAATACCTCTTATCAAGGAGCAACGAAGGGGCGTCAAGATAAACACATTAGTTTTGCGTGACAATCAGGATACCCTCAAAATTGGCTTCTTGAACAAACCGCACCACAGTATTTCTCACGTCGAACAACCAATGCTCTCACAATCCATCTTTAAATATTCAAAACAGAATATCCTACCATCCGCACCTTAACGAAATCGGATAAAAGGAACTGCTCTTATGCTGGTGCTTGCTAAAAAATCTCAGAAACTTTTACACGCGAAGTCATAGGAAAAAAACTAAAAAGCCTGAGTCACTCCATTGATATTATTTCTCATAGCTTTGATAAAAGTATTGGAGTAAATTACTGCATAATCACAGTTTACACTACCATGCTTATTGTTACGTCTACTCTCATTATTTCCTGTAATAACCCACAGCTTTGATAATAGAATAGAAGACCTTGTATCGTTTCTGTTGCCACACTATGCTCCTATCAATTCGAAATAGTTTAATAGTATACTGCTATTGCAGTAATGATGGTTTGCTCAAGAGAGAACTAGCATGTTTGTACAAATGCTTCCGAGCCAACGCATATCCGACAAGCTTTGTCAAAAATTGCCTTAGACTTTGGAGTCAAACAAAAAACCTCCTTCCCAATGGAGATATAGTGCCACGCAAATTTTATTCTCTACCCTAGATGAATGGAATATCTGAAACCATCTCTCGGCAACTAGGTCGTTTCGGCATCTCCATTAGCCTGCGTTCTTACTGCGTGCAAGCCTACGTCGAGTAGGGAACTCCCTACATGTAGAACAACTAAGTGACGTCATTTATCGCATACACTGCACCGGTTGCCCTTGCGCTTCTATCGGTCAAACAGCCCGACGTCTTGAGACTAGCATCAAAGAACATAAGTTAGCCGTCCGCCGACAGAACCCCTTATTTGCGCGCTTCCTTGACTGTGATCACCGATTAAATTGGGATGGCACCGAAGTAATCGCCATGGCAAATATAAGGCAAGTGAGTGAATTCGTGGAAGCGTGTCACTCGAACCCGGCTAGTATTAACAGACACGTAGAGCCTGATTTACACGATGCTGGTCCAGGTAAATCATCATCCTCCAAAGAAAATGAAGAAGAAAACAAGGCGCTCTCATGGACCACAGGGTTATTATGTGGATGCTTCGGAAATTTACTCTTTTCCATCATCAGATTGGTGAGCTGTGTCTCCCTGCTTGGAGATGGGTGACTGGAAGATGACTTTATAGGGTCAGAACCAAGATTTCGAGGAAAATTTTAGTCGAAGACAATCAAACTTTTCGCCCATTCTGCAAAGAATTAGTACTAAACGTAGTATGGATTCTAAATGGCAAACCAGATAACTTAATTTGGAAAATGTTCTTAGCTGATTACCGTGGTCATCATCGGACTTGAGAAGATATGCAATGAACAATTAAAACGTCAAAAGTTCTCGAACAATTTTATGGTCATCTGGCGGAAGTGCTAAATGGTGGCTGTATTTTGCGTCAGCCCGTAGAGGAAAAATTATTTTCCATCCCAAGTGAGCGCCACTTAGTATGAACGTTAGTTCCTATGGTTCAGCCGTCGCCTCTTCCATATTTTTTGATTTATTTTGTAAGCCCCTTCAAATTTGATATGTTGGTTGATGAATGAGTCATCGAAGGGCATGACCTTAAGAAGTACTTGGTCTTTTATGGAGGGACAAAATCCCACGATGCGTGTTTTGCCTCATGCGAAGCTATGTCCAGTATCAAGCCTATGCACGGCGACTTGGGACAGAGGGTCGCGCCACGTCACTGCCAGTTAGTGCTCATGGATGCGTGTGGAGGCGGACTTTCCTGTTTGACCACAGTATGACAAGTTTTGCATGGTATGTTGTAAACGACTTCTCACTCATTGAGATTGCACACCCCATCCTTGTTGTGTACAACCTGGGTGCGTAAGGAAGCCTTCAGTTTTTGCGCCACTTTATTTCGTATTTCCGCAAGTGGATTTCAACCCGAAATAGTTTAATAGCATAAATTTATGGGTAATATAGACGTTTACCATGACTTACGGGGTCGAGCTTTGGTCTCATGATCCCTTAAATTGCTAGGAAAATAGAGAAGTAGAAGGTTTATCGAACACCGGAATCATTATTTTATTGGTCTGAGCTTTCGGGCTCCCACAGGAGTCCATCGTCAGAGATGGAAAAACAGCAAGAAATGAGGTAGCTAGTTCTGGCGTGTGCACAAAACAACTAAAATTTGAACGTGTAGAAAATCAATAATTGTGTGGTTGAGCCATCGACTCGCTAATGCGGACGATGTCAGTATGTGCTAGTGGGTAAGGTCGGCTTTTTGGGTGGGAATATTCACAGAAATAAAATCACCAAAGAAAACAAGCAAAATTTATATGGATAGTTCAATCTCACGTCATGGGTTAAAGGGGGGAAAGAAAACCAATTAACTACCAGTGCTGTGAGTCTCGAGATACTTGCACTCGGCAACATATGCGGGCGCCAGCTCAATATATCGGTTAAATGAGTTTTCATCCGATGCCCAGGCTTTAATCAGTTCTTGGTTCGTGTTTCTGTTAGTGTGGGCAATTATCATCGCAGGTGCTTAGATAAATTCGTGACCCGTCTCGTACGTGTGGTCCACCACTTTCGATAATGTGTCACCCAGTCGAACAACCAGCTAATGTTCGTGTATGCGCGACCCCAGCTTGCGTCCAGTCCGTCTCATATAATTTATGGGACAGTTTAGACAAGGTATGTGATACCCTATGTGCGACTGCTAACTCGTATTCAATCGATCCTTGATTCTCATGACACGGCTGCACATTGTAGCCTTGGGACGGCGTGCAATTCCAACCCCTAGTCCCGAGGAAATGCGCTCAGTTGCTTCCGACACATCCTTGATCTATGGCAACGCATGCCAAATCGTAGGGGTCGTTTCTGTTCGGGTCCTTGGAGGGCGAGCACTTAGGCATCGGCTTATGAAGGCCTTAGGATATATATTCGTTCTACACTGGTCACCGACATGTCGGGCCTCACGTGCTTTTTCGTCTGCGTTACTGCAAGTGGTGGCCCAAACCTACGAGTTCGAACTCGAGTCACGAGTTCAACCTCCCCTAACATTTCAGGAAAAGAGCGAAGTGTCCATCCTTCCATACAGCCTCATCTGATCAAGGACCCCAAGCAAACAAACCCGCACGGAAGGAGACTAGAGGGGCGAAGGAAGATGCCAATGATACCGAATATTTACCGATACAGCTGTAAACCGGTAAAAAGAAAGTACCCACCTGAAGTCATCTGATAGACAACGAGGATACGACTGATGACAGACAAAATCGATTTATCCGAGAAACGGGGTTCAAGAAGTTTTACTGACTATGAAGTTTTACTGACTATAAGAGAGCAATAACAGGTAACCAAGTAGACAGAGTGGAGGCGAATTTGAAAAACCTCACTGTAGACAAGAAAGATACGAGTGTGCTGTTACTTAAAGTAAAGGCTTCCGCAAAAAAGGACCCCTGTGCCATTACTCAAAGTTAAGGCCCCCGAAGATGCTGTGCCTGGGCTCGCGAACGTCCACAGCAATAACTACAAAGCCCATGCCGGGAAAGTATTAACATTAGCCCGCCCAAGTTCGAGGTCCGCAGTAGAAAAGGTGACTAGAAGTGTATCTACGCACTTCCAATTATGGCTAGCTCGTAATCACTATCTAGTTGTTCTGGGATTACAAAAATCAAGTTCAGTCAGTTCCGACGACAAAGGCGAGGACGATCTGGTTTCCCGTTATCGTGTTTTAAGTCATTTGTTCCCGCCAGGTTTAGAATTTGCAGTTCTTAAACCATTTTTGGGTCGGGAAATGGCCTGAAGATATCCGAAGTAGGCCGCTACCACGTCCTATCAAAATAATGTTGGAGAAAAAGGAGCATGTCAAGCTGATCCTATCCAGAAAAAAACCCAGTGCCACTGACAGAAAGACGTTCAGTTCAACCAAACTATTTTCCAACGAAACGACTGAATCGCCGTGAACTTTTAGTGGAATTACAGTCGAAAATAAGGGATGGCGAAAAAAAAGTCTGGCGATCTTCAACGGGAAGATTGTTCAAAAGAATTTGACGTTTTTCTTGAAGCACCCCGTAATACTGCGAGCGACGGCTAGATCTTGAATGACGCAGCCGGATTTCACCGAAGAATGAAACAAAAATGCATCTACCTCAATGCGCATAGCCTACTCTCTAAATCAGACGAGCTTAGGTTCAATATATGCCATGTGGACCCAGAGGTCGTCTCTATAACGGAGACATGGTTGTCCACGGAGGTAGACGATCTTGTCGTTGGTTTCCCTGGTTTTCAGTTTTTTCCGAAAAGGTAAAACGGGGCGTAAAGGTGAGGTCAGTCACTAGCCTGATAGAGAAAGTGGACTCATTTGCTATGCGACCGATGTCATGATTGTGGGTGACTTTAAGGGTTCCGCATATCGACTGTTACCTGAGTTCAGTGCTCCGCTCAGAAGTAACCGTTGATCCTTCCTTACGCAACCACGTCGTATCTCCGAACAGGCTACATGTAGGGCAATAACCCATCTGTCTGGATCTTATACTGAAGAAAGCACCTGAGAGCTTAGATGTCGTAAATTGCTTACCTCCTCTCGGCAAAAAGCGACCATGTAGTACTACAGTGGGGGGATTCACTCTTCTCTTAACTGGGTGCTATCTCGCGGGATGGTCAAATTAAAGGCCTAATTACTCGGACAAATCATCGGATTCTGTCCTATCTGTTGTAACTATGGCATCTGTCACCTTGTGTCACCGGCTTATTACGCCCCTTGGAATCCCCATAAGCCTCAACTTAATGAGAAGGGCGAGGTGACCAAGTACATGCAAAACAAACAAGTCAATGATACTAATGTGTTTCGCTTGAAGCGCTTAGCATTCTGTGTAAAGAACTTGAAGCCAGAATCTAGAGAACAATGAGAAAGACTATGGCACGACCTAAATGTCTGGGCGAGATGCGGTCGCCAGAGACATTTGCCGCTAACAAAGCCAGTCCCACCCATAGATTAACGCAGGCGGTGTAATTTAAACAAAGCCTATGACGGAGCCTTTTCCGATCCAGCTCCTCCCGAGATAAAAAGGATTGGCTGGTTGCACAAAGGTCTTTTTCGTATGCGCATATACAATTCAAGGCAAAAGTAGAATTAGGGGGACTTTTAAAACTATACTAAAATTACTACTATGTACATTTCAGTACGCGTAATTAGCCTATCCATCTTTCGTGTGTTACCAGTAGGTGCAAAGTTGTTGCACCGATTCCTTGATGTGTATTCGAGACTGGAAGCGGACCGTAAGCATTGACAGAAATCCATGTATAAAAGAATGAGTTCGTAAGACAAGTTCCACGAACTGTGAATGGGGATAGGAAATCAGTGTGTTAAGAGTTGTGCCAGAAACCCAGATTCACCAAGTCCGAGAAAACGCAAAACTATAGGCCTCATTTGTCCAAAGAAGAAAGGCCTATATTCCGTCAGCATAGCTTTGCTGAACACTTCAGTCGTACCATTGACAGCAAAAAACAACGATAACGTTGGAGGGAAATTTCTACATATTCTTTTTGGAGTTAAAGGCGAGCTACTCGGACCATTCAACTTTGCCCTTTCCTATTATGCTAGATAGAGAAGAATGAACTATCAAACCATCAGTGTCAAAGCTTTTAATAAACACGTCCTTCTCAATTTTGAGTTCTCCCTTTTGAAAGTCACCGTTGCTAACATGACAGTCTCCATTTTGTATAAGACAGTGAAGTGCTCTTTTTGCCTTCCACATATTTCTTTGGGATCCATTCTGTGAATCGAGCTACCAAGTAGCGAATTCACGAACACTCGTGTAAGCGCAGGCATGATTCATCTCATGGAATACATCTGCTTGGCGTTGTGTTATCCTCGCCTGCGGTACTTGACCATTTATATGCGGCGCGGTTCGAGGATATTTCCTATTATGCAAGATCAAGGAGAATAAACTACCAACAATCCGTGTTAACGTTTTTTTCATAAACGCGTTAATTGTAAATTGCTTTAAATGATTTGGGACCCATACTGCCCATCGATCCGCAGACGCGGTATATTTCAAGGAGTACATTTCGCCGGCGTGAGGCTATCCTCATCTGCAGAGCTCACATATTTAGAAGCGGGGTGGTTCGACGACGGACAAGTGTACTTGCTCAGCAAAAAAGCATTTCCATTGTTACGCACCGTGACCTGACGCCTGCTGGCTCTCGCGCCTGCAGGACTGATCCGGCAAATGCCTACCTCTCCATTGTCTACTTCAAGTACCACCAGGCTACATTTAAGGACAGCCAAAACAAACAAGGGAATTTCATAACCGGATAATCCGAAAACAAGACCTCTATCTCGTGCAGTAAAACGGCTACTGCTCACTACTCTCCATCCTTTTCGGATACCCGATTTCCTTTCAGTGCACCCTAGTTGGATCACGTGGGCGCGCAATTCTCACTGTCGTAGTCTTTTATAAATGCTAGCTGCTGAGCTATGCAGGCCATCTTAAATATTCGACTGAAAACTATCCAAGTGTATGGAATTTCTGTCCCCAGAAATTATTGGAATATTTATACCACCAGAAACCCGTACTAATACAGAACGGTCGGGCGGTCATGCAAAATGCCTATGTTTTTGACTCATAGATAATCTATCACCAAACGGCATTAACCCATGTACGAAACTTTAAAAACCAAGAACCTTGGGTGAATTTGTTACTTAAAAAGTAATAATTGCTTGATCAGCAAGACTAAATTATCCTGATCAAACTCAAGTTTCGTACACATAAGAAGAGCTGTTAATGGGGAAAATAAGTTTAAATCTTGGCGTCGGTTGAACGGATCACCATTAGAACTTCCTTGACATAAACATAACTTTTTTCTTGTCAAAATGTTTCATACATTTCCCTTTAGATGATAAAAATTAGTTTTAAGTCTTATTTAAAGTTCGATGTTCATATCATAACCTTTAAAATAAGATATCTACTAAATCTATAGAACGAAAAGTGAGCTTTTGGATCTTAGTTTTTATACAGATGGCAAAATGGCCCATAATCGGGAATTCCTCGAAACACAAAGGACATTGTCGAGCACAAGGAATGTCCGAAACCGAAATTTGATAGCGGTATTCCTGAGATTAATAAAAATACGTTCAATAATAGGTTAACACTTTAAAAGAACGCTTATAAATTATGTAGCTGATATTTCCAACATAATTTCATTGTGAAAAAGGATAATTTTTACAGTTTCTTTCTAATTTGCCCTGAAACAAATGGCACCGTGTTGGCTGGAGTTAAAAGAAATTGGTTTTGATTTATATTGGATTGCTTGTCACCATAGTTGACCACTTTTCGGCTCTGACGTAGGATTTCGAATTTTAAAAAAGCAGATGAATATATAGTGAAACTTTGATGTAATTGCTAATTTTCTGAACATTCCGTTGCTAAATTATGCATAAATGGAAAATGGTTTTGCACAAAAAGATATGTTGTTGGTCCCCATTGTTGAGCTAAGAGCCTTACTCTCAAGGGACGGTCACGACAAGGAAAAATTAAGCCCATTAACCCATAATCCACTCAACCGACGTATCCAGGAGACAGACTATAGCGAGGCAGAGGGTGGCCAAATAAACACTGAGGACCCAGTTGCAGACAGTGTCAACGCAGAGCAGAGCACGAGGGATGGTTATCAGGTGGCTGGTGCGCCGACTGATTACCACGTAGAGATGTGATCTACGCATATCGGCTCAAACTGGATTGGCAGACTACTCCCGTGGAAGCAGAGAGCGGTTTATAGCGATAGCCAGAAGCCCGAGTATGCACTCTCGTTGAAGATGGATAGACAAGACAACTATCCGAAACGTCAGATAAAGGAATCCTCTCGTGGTGAACGCCCGTTCTCCATCTGATTTACCACCTGAGAATCGAATTTTCGCTGGCATTACGATATTTATATATGTTTTAGACTGAATAAAATTGTTTGCTTTTTTATCATTAGAATCGCGAAACTATATGGGCATATCTGCTTACCTTTCCAAATCTTCGATGCGGTAAAAGTTAATGTGGTCAAGACTTATTTTTCCCGCGCTTTTGACAAAAAACCTTCAACTTCGCAGATAATAATTTATGAACGTGAAATCTTCCATTTTCTCTTAAAAACAATGTTTTTTCCTGAACTTTGCTTCACCCGCTTTTGATCAACTGCAGACTTTTGTAACTGTGTAGGTGGTTGAGACATAGTCGAGTAAAACATGTTTGATTTGGTTGTCTTTTGTTATTGCTTGGGCCCTGCTTTTCCGTGATTAATCATTGGACATTCCCCGATCTACATAAGTGCAAGACCACAAGCCTATGACTAAATGTTTAGCGCATTAGACGTCTTTCCAAGAAGTGGCGAGTTTAAGCCTCGGGTGGGGCGATCACCTAGCGTCCGCTATGACAGATGAAACGCAACCGGATATGAATATCATCAGTTCAGCAAGCTCCTCCCGTCAGCTTGTAAGTGTGAAAACGGATGGACTTACGAGCGCAAGCAGGATTCCTGGCTTATGACGACAGTTTCGGTCGATGTCAGCTACAAAAGCGCGATCACCGGAAGCCGAGGGTTGACCCCTTGACTGAAGTTATTACGCTTAACGGGGCACGGTGATTGAGCATCCCTCGTAACCTCTCCCCCTCTTCTTTACTGCAACTGCCAACATCCATAAAAATGTGAGGCGTGGTACAACTACCAACTCGAATGATGGAAGCTTGTACGCTTTTGAAACGTCAGGACGATAAAACAATGGTACCCGAGATCGCCTTATCTTCTCATATATATATATATATATATATATATATATA
>JAYGXS010000002.1:94427247-94444864 GCA_036362985.1 Ligula intestinalis
CGCCACGTCACTGCCAGTTAGTGCTCATGGATGCGTGTGGAGGCGGACTTTCCTGCTTGACCACAGTATGACAATTTTTGCATGGTATGTTGTAAACGACTTCTCACTCATTGAGATTGCCCACCCCATTCTGGTTGTGTACAACCTGGGTGCGTAAGGAAGCCTTCGGTTTTT
The DNA here is from genome assembly GCA_036362985.1 of Ligula intestinalis. Lineage (NCBI taxonomy): Eukaryota > Metazoa > Platyhelminthes > Cestoda > Diphyllobothriidea > Diphyllobothriidae > Ligula > Ligula intestinalis. The sequence continues at coordinate 94,427,422 of JAYGXS010000002.1, forward strand.
GCGCCATTTTATTTCGTATTTCCGCAAGTGGCTTTCAACCCGAAATAGTTTAATGGCATAAATTTATGGGTAATATAGACGTTTACCATGACTTACGGGGTCGAGCTTTGGTCTCATGATCCCTTAAATTGCTAGGAAAATAGAGAAGTAGAAGGTTTATCGAACACCGGAATCATTATTTTATTGGTCTGAGCTTTCGGGCTCCCACAGGGGTCCATAGTCAGAGATGGAAAAACAGCAAGAAATGCGTTAGCTAGTTCTGGCGTGTGCAGAAAACAACTAAAATTTGAACGTGTAGAAAATCAATAATTGTGTGGTTGAGCCGTCGACTCGCTAATGCGGAGGATGTCAGTATGTGCTAGTGGGTAAGGTCGGCTTTTTGGGTGGGAATATTCACAGAAATAAAATCACAAAAGAAAACAAGCAACATTTATATGGATAGTTCAATCTCACGTCATGGGTTAAAGGGGGGGGGAGAAAACCAATTAACTACCAGTGCTGTGAGTCTCGAGATAGTTGCGCTTGGCAACATATGCGGGCGCCAGCTCAATACATCGGTTAAATGAGTTGTCCTCCGATGCCCAGGCTTTAATCAGTTCTCGGCTCGTGTTTCTGTCAGTGTGGGCAATTCTCATCGCAGGTTCTAAGTTAAATTCGTGACTCGTCTCGTACGTGTGGTCCACCACTTTCGATAATGTGTCACCCAGTCGAACAACCAGCTAATGTTCGTGTATGCGCGACCCCAGCTTGCGTCCAGTCCGTCTCATATAATTTATGGGACAGTTTCGACATGGTATGTGATACCCTATGTGCGACTGCTAACTCGTATTCAATCGATCCTTGATTCTCATGACACGGCTGCACATTGTAGCCTTGGGACGGCGTGCAATTCCAACGCCTAGTCCCGAGGAAATGCGCTCAGTTGCTTCCGACACATCCTTGATCTATGGCAGCGCATGCCAAATCGTAGGGGTTGTTTCCGTTCGGGTCCTGGGAGGGCGAGCACGTAGGCATCGGCTTATGAAGGCCTAAGGATAATCATTTCGCATAAACTGGTCACGGACATGTCGGGCCTCACGTGCTTTTTCGTCTGGGTTACTGCAAGTGGTGGCCCACATCTACGAGTTCGAACTCGAGTCACGAGTACAACCTCCCCTAACCTTTCAGGAAAAGAGCGAAGAGTCCATCCTTCCATACAGTCTCATCTGATCAAGGACCCCAAGCAAACAAACCCGCACGGAAGGAGACTAGAGGGGCGAAGGAAGATGCCAATGATACCGAATATTTAACGATAAAACTGTACACCGGTAAGAAAAAAGTACCCACCTGAAGTCATCTGATAGACAACGAGGATACGACTGATGACAGACAAAATCGATTTATCCGAGAAACGGGGTTCAAGAAGTTTTACTGACTATGAAGTTTTACTGACTATAAGAGAGCAATAACAGGTAACCAAGTAGACAGAGTGGAGGCGAATTTGAAAAACCTCACTGTAGACACGAAAGATACGAGTGTGCTGTTACTTAAAGTAAAGGCTTCCGCAAAAAAGGACCCCTGTGCCAATACTCAAAGTTAAGGCCCCCGAAGATGCTGTGCCTGGGCTCGCGAACGTCCACAGCAATAACTACAAAGCCCATGCCGGGAAAGTATTAACATAAGCCCGCCCAAGTTCGAGGTCCGCAGTAGAAAAGGTGACTAGAAGTGTATCTACGCACTTCCAATAATGGCTGGCTCGTAATCACTATCTAGTTGTTCTGGGATTACAAAAATCAAGTTCAGTCAGTTCCGACGACAAAGGCGAGGACGATCTGGTTTCCCGCAATCGTGTTTTAAGTCATCTGTTCCCGCCAGGTTTATAATTTGCAGTTCTTAAACCATTTTGGGTCGGGAAATGGCCTGAAGATATCCGAAGTAGGCCGCTACCACGTCCTATCAAAATAATGTTGGAGAAAAAGGAGCATGTCAAGCTGATCCTATCCAGAAAAAAAACCAGTGCCACTGGCAGAAGGACGTTCAGTTCAACCAAACTATTTTCCAACGAAACGACTAAATCGCCGTGAACTTTTTGTGGAATTACAGTCGAAAATAAGGGATGGCGAAACTAGTCTGGCGATCTTAAACGGGAAGATTGTTCAAAATAATTTGACGGTTTTCTTGAAGCACCCCGTAATACTGCGAGCGATGGCTAGATCTTGACTGACGTAGCCGGATATCACCGAAGAATGAAACAAAAATGCATCTTCATCAATGCGCAAAGCCTGCTCTCTAAATCAGACGAGCTTAGGATCAATATATGCCATGTGGACCCAAAGGTCGTCTCTATAACGGAGACATGGTTGTCCACGGAGGTAGAAGATCGGGTTTTTGGTTTACCTGGTTTTCAGTTTTTTCCTAAAAGGTAAAATGGGGCGTAAAGGTGGGGTTAGGCTCACTTTTGTTAGACATAGCTTGCTCGCGTCAGACAACTCGCGTCCAATATATAGGCTACTGTCCTCATCGTAAGAACACTATGGTTAACAGCCTATGATATCCTGATGGTTTATGCACCACCGTCGAGCAACCCACAGTCAGTCACTAGCCTGATAGAGAAAGTGGACTCATTTGCTATGCGACCGATGTCATGATTGTGGGTGACTTTAGGGTTCCGCATATCGACTGTAACCTGAGTTCAGTGTTCCGCTCAGAAGTAACCGTTGATCCTTCCCAACGCAACCACGTCGTATCTCCGAAGAGGCTACGTATTAGGCAATAACCCATCTGTCTGGATCTTATATTGACGAAAGCACCTGAGAGCGTAGACGTCGTAAATTGCTTACCTCCCCTCGGCAAAAGTGACCATGTAGTACTACAGTGGGAGGATTCACTCTTCTCCTAACTGGGTGCTTTCTCGGGGGATGGTCAAATTAAAGGCCTTATTACTCGGGCAAATCATCCGATTCTGTCCTATCTGTTGTAACTATGGCATCTGTCACCTTGTGTCACCGGCTTATTACGCCCCTTGGAAGCCCCATAAGCCTTAACTTAATGAGAATGGCGAGGTGACCAAGTATATGCGAAACAAACAAGTCAATGTTACTAATGCGTTTCGCTTGAAGCGCTTAGCATTCTGTGGAAAGAACTTGAAGCCAGAATCTAGAGAACAATGAGGAAGACTATGGCACGACCTAAATGTCTGGGCGAGATGCGGTCGCCAGAGACATTTGCCGCTAACAAAGCCAGTCCCACCCATAGATTAACGCAGGCCGTGCAATTTAAACAAAGCCGATGACGGCGCCTATTCCGACCCAGCTCCTCCCGAGATAAAAAAAAGGATTGGCTGGGTGCACAAAGGTCTTTTTCGTATGCGCATATACAATTCAAGGCAAAAGTAGAATTAGAGGGACTTTTAAAACTATACTAAAATTACTACTATGTACATTTCAGTAGGCGTAATTAGCCTATCCATCTTTCTTGTGTTACCAGTAGGTGCAAAGTTGTTGCACCGATTCCTTCATGTGTACTCGAGACTGGAAGCGGACCGTAAGCATTGACAGAAATCCATGTATCAAAGAATTAGTTCGTAAGAAAAGTTCCACGAACTGTGAATGGGGATAGAAAATCAGTGTGTTAAGAGTTGTGCCAGAAACGCAGATTCACCAAGTCAGAGAAAACGCAAAAATATAGGCCTCATTTATCCAAAGAAGAAGGGCCTATATTCCGTCAGCATCGCTTTGCTGAACACTTCAGTCGTACCATTGACAGCACTAAACAACGATAACGGCGGAGGGGATTTTCGGAAATTTCTACATATTCTTTTTGGACTTAAAGGCGAGCTATTCGGACCATTCAACTTTGCCATTTCCTATTATGCCAGATAGAGAAGAATAAACTATCAAACCATCCGTGTCAAAGTTTTTAATAAACACATCATTCCCAAATTTGAGTTCTCCCTTTTGAAAGTCACTGTTGCTAACATGACCATGTGCATTTTGTATAAGACAATGAAGTGCTCTTTTTGCCTTCCACATATTTCTTTGGGATCCATTCTGTGCATCGAGCTACCAAGTAGCGAATTCACGAACACTCGTGTAAGCGCAGGCACGGTTTATCTCATGGAATACATCTACTTGGCGTTGTGTTATCCTCGCCTGTGGTACTTGACCATTTATAGGCAGCGCGGTTCGAGGATATTTCCTATTATGCAAGATCAAGGAGAATAAACTACAAAAAATCCGTGTAAACGTTTTTTTCATAAGCGCGTTAATTGTAAATTGCTTTAAATGATTTGGGACCCATACTGCCCATCGATTCGCAGACGTGGTATATTTCAAGGAGTACATTTAGCCGGCGTGAGGCTATCCTCATCTGCAGAGCTCAAATATTAAGAGGCGGGGTGGTTCGACGACGGACAAGTGTACTTGCTCAGCAAAAAAGCAGTTCCATTGTTACGCAACGTGACCTGACGCCTGCTGGCTCTCGCGCCCGCAGGACTGACCCGGCAAATGCCTACCTCTCCATTGTCTACTTCAAGTACCACCAGGCTACATTTAAGGACAGCCACAACAAACAAAGGAATTTCATGCCCGCATAACCCGAAAACAAGACCTCGATCTCGTGCAGTAAAACGGCTACTGCTTGCTACTCTCCATCCTTTTCGGCTACCGATTTCCTTGCAGTGCACCCTAGATGGGTCACGTGGGCGCATAATTCTCACTTTCGTAGTCTTTTACAAATGCTAGCTGCTGAGCTATGCAGGCCATCTTAAATATTCGACTGACTGCTTTCCAAGTATATGGAATTTGTGTCCCCAGAAATTCTTGGAATATTGATGCCACCAGAAACCCGTACTAATACAGAACGTTCGGGCGGTCATGCAACATACCGATGTTTTCGAAACATAGATAATCTCTCGCCAAACGGCATTAACCCATGTACGAAACTTTAGAAGTAAAAACCAAGAACCTTGGGTGAATTTGTTACTTAAAAAGTAACAATTGCTTGATCAGTAAGATTAAATTATCCTGATCAAACTCAAGTTTCGTACACATAAAAAGTGCTATAAATGGGAAAAATAAATTTAAATCCCAGCGTCGGTTGAACGGATCACCATTAGAACTTCTTTGACATAAACATAACTTTTTTCTTGTCAAAATGTTTCATACATATTCCCTTTAGGTGATAAATATTAGTTTTAAGTCTTATTTGAAGTTCGATGTTCATATCATAACATTTAAAGCAAGATATCTACTAAATCTATAGAACGAAAAGTGAGCTTTTGGATCTTAGTTTTATACAGATGGCAAAATGGCCCATGATCGGGAATTCCTCGAAACACAAAGAACATTGACGAGCACAAGGAATGTCCGAAACCGAAGTTTGATAGCGGTATTCCTGAGATTAATAAAAAAACGTTCAATAATAGGTTAACACTTTAAAAGAACGCTTATAAATTATGTAGCTGATATTTCCAACATAATTTCATTGTGAAAAAGGATAATCTTTACAGTTTCTTTCTAATTTGCCCTGAAACAAATGGCACCGTGTTGCCTGGAGTTAAAAGAAATTGGTTTTGATTTATATTGGATTGCTTGTCACCATAGTTGACCACTTTTCGGCTCTGACGTAGGATTTCGAATTTTAAAAAAGCAGATGAATATATAGTGAAACTTTGATGTAATTGCTAATGTTCTGAACATTCCGTTGCTAAATTATGCATAAATGGGAAATGGTTTTGCACAAAAAGATATGTTGTTGGTCCCCATTGTTGAGCTAAGAGCCTTACTCTCAAGGGACGGTCACGACAAGGACAAATTAAGCCCATTAACCCATAATCCACTCAACCGACGTATCCAGGAGACAGACTATAGCGAGGCAGAGGGTGGCCAACTAAACATTGACGGCCCAGTTGCGGACAGTGTCAACGCAGAGCCGAGCACGAAGGACGGTTATCAGGTAGCTGGTGTGCCGACTGTTTACCACGTACAGATGCGATCTACGCATATCGGCTCAAACTGGATTGGTAGACTACGCCCGTGGAAGCAGAGAGCGGCTTATAGCGATAGCCAGAAGCCCGAGTATGCACTCTCGTTGAAGATGGATAGACAAGACAACTATCCGAAACGTCAGATAAAGGAATCCTCTCGTGGTGAACGCCCGTTCCCTATCCGATTTACCACCTGGCAATCGAATTTTCGCTAGCATTACGATATGATTATATGTTTTGGACTGAACAAGATTGTTTTTTTTTATCATTTGCATCGCGAAATTATACAGGCAGATCTGTTTACCGTCGCAAATCTTCGATGCGGTGGAAGGAAATCTGTATACTGAATAAAAGAGATCTTGTAGCTCTGTGCGGTTCCTATTCCGCTTTTGATTGGCTGGCCGATTGCATTTTTTTGCAAATGCGCCCACTTTGACACGTGCATGTCCGCCGCTGGCGAAAATCGCTGATGCGAGCTGTCTATCCTACGCTCCGTATCAGCTGTGTCAGACAGACTTGCTGACCTTAAAAGTGTTGCCTACTTTCACGCTGCCCCCCCCCCCCCCCCTGCGGCCTCGGCAAATTGAACCGCTATCTCTCCCCCGCCCCCTTGCCGCCGACGCAGCATGGACTAAGTCCGCTGCCTTCGGCAACTGAACACTTAAATGTCCACGACCTGAATTTACACTGAGGTTTGTTTTGCGGCTTGCGTCAAGAGACAATGACAATAATAGTGAGAATACCATTGCTGTGGCTGTTATTGCTAACACTCCAAACCAACTAAGGCACCTCCTTACTTTGTTCCGAGTTCCGGCCGTTGACCATTTAAGCGTCCACCTTGAAAACGGCCTAAACTTTGTTTAGTTCGCAAGCCTATTCGATCGGTGTTCGAACATTCCTGCGTGAATATATACCCGATCAGCAGTGACAGCAAATGGCAGGTGGCGAGGCGCTGATGAACTGCGGTTCGATCAAGTGCTTACGACCCATCTGATAGACACCAGTGGTGGACCAATTGCGCCGTCTCTAAGTGCGTTTGTTTGTGTTGTCCGACCAGCTGGTGTTCAGGGTTATGCTTGGCTGATGAAGGCTAATAAGCCCGAAACAGTTCTGTATCAAGTTACCCCCAGATGCTGTCATACCCCACTTACTGCTATTATGACTTGGCCGGAATCGGCCTGGCAGGCGGTCACCCGTTGGGGACCTCTGACCACCACATGAACTATGTTTAGTTCGGAAGCCTATTCGATCGGTGTTCGCACATTCCTGAGTGAATATATATATATATATATATATATATATATTGCTATGTAGGCCCGCACGGGATGTCGGGATAGTTCGCGCTAGGCATAATTGCCTAGCGTGACGCGCGTGACGCCCTACTCTACTCTGACTGGCTACCTTTCAGCCAATGACGTTTAAGCCCCACCATAAATCCCCTTGCTTAACATGACTCACACACAAAACTCCTCACATGTCCTACAGTACACCTCCTGCTGACGGACACCTTTCTGTTTTGCCTATACAACCTTCTGCCTACAAACTGCCTTCTGTTTTGAATCCATAACATTGGCGACGCAAGTGCAACGAACATGGTTTCTTTATTACCTACACCGTCGCCTTTCTGGCCGAAAGGCTTCCGAAACCCTCAAATGACTCGTGGTTACAATGGAAAAAGACATTTGAGGATTATATTCAATTTATTCAATTGTTGTCTCCGACTATTAAACTAGACTTTACGTCGACGATGAAACTCCTTCGTACCCAGCTCGGAGAGCTGGGACAGCGTTACTTTGACGCACTTAAATTACAAGAGTCTGCTGATCTTCCAACAGCATTCTCTAAGCTCGAAACAATGTGGGGCGGAAAGGACAACATCTTCTTGCGCCGCCATCGGTTTTGTCAAATGCGTCAGGAATCTGGCCAACGCATTGGCGATTTCATTCCAAACCTTACACTCGCCGCACAGGACTGCAGATACATCGAGATTGCGGCATCCAAGTTCGAGCAGACGATGCTGGTGCAGCAGTTGCTGATGGGTTTGAGGGATGAAAAGGCCCGGGAGAAGGTGTTATCTGTGAAGGACGATTTATCATGGGAGAAAGCCTGTGATAGCATCCGTCATCAAGAGGACGTACAGCTAAACCTCCAGCAGCTGCATCAACCAAATACGGGAGTTTTAGCCTCCTTGGAACCTGATTTAGCGATCTCCCTAGCTAACACGGCCGGGTTTTCATCTAAACGGGAACCGCCTTCAAAACAACTACCATCCTGCTGCCGTTGTGGTCAGCACCATATCCGTTGGTCTGACTGTAAGCACCAAAAGACGGTTTGTTGATTTTGTAAGAAAATGGGCCATACAGAACAAGTCTGTTTTTCCAAAAAGCGGACGAACACAAAAATGCATGCCACCTACTCTAACTCAGCTGAGGATGACGAAGCGATACTTCAAGTGTCTTCAGCAGACAAACCGCTCCAGTCACCCTACATCAGCACACTTCCGGTGGATCACCATCCAGTGCAGTTTGAAATCGATACTGGTTCAGCCGTTACGGTCAGCAATGAAGCCTCTCTTAGGAAAATTCCCCATCTTCTTCCAGCTCGCTCTACTTCTCGTAGTTACACGGGGCAGGGCGTAGCCATTCGAGAGGTCTTTACGGTTGAAGTTAAACATGATGGCAAGCTCCATTACTTGCCGGTTCACGTTGTCAGAGGAAGCCAACAACCAAATCTCCTCGGACGGAACTGGCTAAAATGTGTGCCTTCTGTACTATCCTACATACATCAAATTGGGGCTAACCCCGCTCTTGATTCCTTGGTAATGAGTCATGAAGAATTATTTAAGTACGACTCTATTTCGCACTACCGTGGTCCACCCATCAAATTTCATTTCAAAACAGAACTCCAGCCGCGGTTCTTCAAGGCCCGTTCAGTTCCCTAGGCAGTGGCACCGAAGGTCGAAGAAGAATTAGATCGACTACAAAGGGCTGACATTATTGAGCCTTTACAGTACTCGGAATGGGCAGCCCCAATAGTTCCTGTTATTAAATCCGACGGTTCCATGCGTATTTGTGGGGGCTACAAGCTGACTTTCAACTCAGTTACCAAATAAAATCCTTATCCTCTCCCACGCATCGAGGACCTGTATGCATCACTTTCAGGCGGTGAACAATTTACAACTTTGGACTTGAAGCACGCCTAAAACCAGGTCATCCTCAATACGGAATCCCGAGACGCTACCACCATCAATACGCACCGGGGATTATTTCGATACAAAAGACTACCCTTTGGAGTAAGTTCTGCCCCTGGTTTATTTCAATGCTTGATGGATAACCTCGTGAAGGACAAACCTCACGTTTGCGCATATCTCAATGATATATTCATCACCGGCCCGTCCGAAAATAGTCATCTGGATACTCTAAATGTAGTGTTAACACGTCTACAAGACGCAGGTTTCAAACTCAGGAGAGATAAGTGCACTTTCTTGGCTGATTCGGTAAAATACCTTGGTTTTAAGGTGGATAAGACTGGCCTCCATGCACTTGACCATAAGCTCAAAGCCTTAAAGACGGCGCCATATCCCAAAATGTCACTCAATTGCGTTCATTCCTAGGGTTGGTTACCCATTTTATTCGCTTAATAAATCAGTCTGCTACACTTTTGAAACCCCTTTATCGATAACTTTTAAAAAATCGTTGCTGGAATTGGTCGGAGATTGAACAACGTGCATTTGAAAAGGCAAAGACCGCTCTTACCTTATCCTCTTTCCTGATTCATTACGACCCCGAAAAGCCTATTATAATGAAATGCAATGCGTCTCCTTACGGCCTGGGTTCAGTCCTCATGCACCGAATGCCTTCTGGTGCGGAGCTGCCGATTGCCTTTGCATCAAGAACTATGTCACAGGCGGGAACAAATTATTCGCAACTAGATAAGGAAGCCTTAGCAATAATTTTTGGCCTAAAACGCTTCCATTTGTACCTCTTTGGCCGACCCTTCGAGATTAACACTGATCACAAACCCCTCTTAGGTCTTTTGGGTGAAAAGAGAGGGATGCTACAAATGTCCTCACCGAGAATGCAACGTTGGGCACTCACACTTTCCACTTACGCATATAAAATGAAATACGTTACAGGCAGTACAAACATAGTAGCGGACGCCTTGATTGAGCTTCCTATTGTAGACGACGGTGTTAACGGAGCACCTGCTCTTGAGACCGTGAATCTATTGCAGAACTTAGACAGCGCACCGGTGACCTGTCAACAGATTAGACAGTGGACATCGAGCGACCCCCTTTTTAGTCGGATAAAAAGGTACTTGCAATCTGGCTGGCCGCCCTCGGCCTCTCCTGATTTTCAGCCATTCTACAGCCGCCAAAACGAATTGAGTCTCCAAGACGGATGCATACTATGGGGCAATCTTGTAGTACTACCACCGCAAGGCAGGCAGGTCATCCTCAAAGACCTACACAATTCTCAGCCTGGTACAGTCCGAATGAAAGCTCTCGTTCGAAGCTATGTTTGGTGGCCCAAAATTGATGCACATATTGAAAATACGGTAACAGGTCAGGTCAGGTCAGGTCAGGTTTTATTGAGGGAAATATAGGTAAATACCTTTGAACTCCCTATTGGCACAGTTTTTTCAATGCATTTGATCTGCATGTCATGTGTATCAAATAACACAGAAAGCGCCGCCGAATGTAGCTCTAAGGCCTTGGACCTGGCAAGATTCACCCTGGAAGAGGGTACACATCAATTATTTTGGACCATTCCAAGGACATATGGTCTTGGTGGTGGTCGACGCTCACACTAAATGGATTGAGGCCATTCCTACCGGGAATTCCTGTTCCTCAATTACTACAATCAACAAATTACGATCTGTTTTTTTCTACTTTAGGAATACCCGAAATGGTCGTTTCAGACAATGGACCAGACTTTATTAGCACCGAATTTAAAGAATTCTTGGAGGGAAACGGAATCAGGCATTTAACCACTGCCCCATACCACGCGGCTTCAAATGGCCTTGCAGAGCGCGCAGTTCAGACAGTAAAACACGGACTAGCCAAACAGACACAAGCGGACTTATCTACGAAATTGGCGCGCCTTTTGTTCAGCTACCGCATAACGCCAAACGATTCAACCGGTTCTTCACCTGAAGAATTAGCGTTCAAACGGCAGTTGCGCACACGCCTCGATCTACTCAACCCTTCGCTGCAAGATAAATTCGTCGAAAAACAGATAAAGATGAAAGAGCGATATGATGTACACATTTAACCGCGAATATTTGGGCCAAACGAAAGCGTCTACACACGACTAAAATACGAATCGAACTGGTATCCGGCAGTAGTTCGAAGAAACGAGGGACAAATAGTAGAATTAGCGTTAGAAGATGGAAGAATTGTGCGCCGACATGTGGATCAAATTCGCAGCCGCACGGACACGGATAGTGAAGAATTCGAGAGGTTCGAACCGCCAGTAACCCTTGATGTTGATTTCCACGACCGGAACTCAGAAGAGGTACTTCCTATTCAGAACACAACGCAACCGGTCGAGGAGTATGTTCCCCATCATTCTACGAACTACGCCAGCACTAGTATCCTGACCAAGGAGCCACCGGCCTTACAAAACGGTGCAGAAGTCAAAAATACCACCCTGAGAAGGTCGACACGAATCTGCGAACCAGTCCAAAGTTTTCAGGGCGAGATCCATTATAACAATTGTTAACTCTTCATTTTTTATATTAACGGTATTCTCCCCCTTTCAGATGCTGCTAACTTGAGGGTGGAGGAATGCTATGTAGGCCCGCACGGGATGTCGGGATAGTTCGTGCTAGGCAAAATTGCCTAGCGTGACGCGTGTGATGCCCTACTCTACTCTGACTGGCTAACTTTCAGCCAATGACGTTTAAGCCCCACCATAAATCCCCTCGCTTAACATGACTCACAGACAAAACTCCTTACATGTCCTACAGCACAACTCCTGCTGACGGACACCCTTCTGTTTTGCCTATACAACCTTCTGCCTACAAACTGCCTTCTGTTTTGAATACATAACATATATATTCACTCAGAAATTTGCGAACACCGATCATATGGGCTTCCGAACTAAACAAAGTTCATGTGGTGGTCAGAGGTCCCCAACGGGTGACCGCCTGCCAGGCCGATTCCGGCCAAGTCATAATAGCAGTAGGGGGGGCATGCTAATGAGCCCGAAACAGTTCTGTATCAAATAACCCCCAGGCACACTAGATGGCGGTACCCCTGTACCTACTTTTCCGAGCTTCTCTTAAAACTGGACAAGTGCCACCTGATTGGAAAGCAGCGTGGATCTCACCCATCCACAAAAGTGGGAGTCGGGCGACCGCAAATAACTATAGACCGGTCAGCCTCACCTCAATATCCTGCAAGCTCATGGAACGCATAGTCAAACGCGAGCTGATGCACTTTTTGGAGCAACATTAACTTATTTCTGAAAAGCAGCACGGATTCTGCAGGGGAAGGTCCTGCTTGATTAATCTGCTCTATTGTCTAGAACAGTGGACCCGAGCGATCGATGAAGGGAATACGGTGCATGCAGTCTTCGTTGACTTCAAATAGGCGTTTGACACAGTGCCTCAGCAACGTCTCTTAGACAAACTCAGCCGTATAGGGGTAAGGGGAAACCTTTTGCAGTGGATAGAAAACTTCTTGACTGGTCGTACCCAGACCGTATGTATTTGCGAACAGCAGTCGGCGGAGGTAGCAGTTGAGAGCGGGGTTCCACAGGGTTCTGTTCTTGGCCCTATCCTCTTCCTTATATATATTGATGACTGCATGAGTGGACTAGACTGCGAAGTCGCAATGTTTGCTGATTACCTAAAACTCTGGAAGGTCATACGCCACCAAGACGATGAATTAAACCTCCAGGCGAATTTGCGTCGACTAGAGCAATGATCGACCCTGTATCTCATGCCATTCAATGTGGCCAAATGCAACTTAATGCGATTCGGTAGAACCAGCACTGCACCTCGAAGGGTGTATTACCTGAATCACACGCCGCTGCCAGAGGTAAAGGCTCAGAAAGACCTGGAGTGTGGTTCACGCCTCCACTTAATCCATCACTCCACTGCCTAAAAGTGACTGAATCCGCAATTTCGAGCTTGTATCTAATCAAACACGCCTTTACTAAGTTTGATACAGTTGTATTGGGCAAGGTATTCGGCACGTTCGTACGAACCCAACTGGAATTTGCCATCAAAGCCTGGAGACCTTGGACAGCCAAAGAAAAAAAACCTCGAAAGGGTACAAAGACGCGCATTAAAATTAGTACCAGGCCAACGGAACCTCCATTATGAGACGCGATTGGTCAATCTTGACTTGTTTCCTCTGGATTACAGACAGCTACGAGGGGACCGAATCCAGGCATTTCGCATGCTGCGTGGTCAGGATTGCTGCCTCCAAACAAGCGCACAGAGTTTACTTCAGAAGATTGAAGAGCTCAAAGTTTGTATAGCTACCTACAGCCGGATGTCATATCCATTACAGAGACCTGGCTACAGGCCGACGTAATGGATGCCGAAATTGTACCCGGAGAGTACCAAGTTTTTCGTCTGGACCAGATACATAGGAGGGGAGGAGGAATAACAGTGTTTGTCAAAAAGGGCATCATTGCGTCAGAACGCAACATTTGTTCCTCTCATGATCGTGAAGCGCTATGGCTTAAACTGAAAACGCGTGGTGCACCCACTTAACATTTCATGATCATGACCGCCAAATCAATCTCCAGAGGGTGGCGATACCGTATTTGAACTAATGCGTGAACTTGCTCAAAACAGAAACGCGTTGATCACTGGAGATTTAAACGCCCCACTGATTAACTGGGGTGAGCTATCAGTTAAGGGTTCTCATGAGTCTTTTAGCTCCAGATTCTTAAAGCTGACGGAGGACCTCTCTCTCGTTCAGAATGTTGGATTGCCAAAGAGAATAAAAGAAGCACAAACAGCGAACTGTTTGGACCTCGTATTATCGAAAGACCCGATTGCTACAAGCGCAATTAGGTCAATCGCGCCTCTTGGAAAGAGTGATCATGTCATGATCCTGTGGGAATATGCTTCAAACACCAATCAACCGGGAAATACGGAGGTTCGGTTAGACTACTGGCGCGGAAATTACACAGCAGTGAGAAATAAACTTGCAGCAATAAATTGGTATGACCTTCTAACCGGTAGTTCGGATGCCGACTGGAACACTGTCAGGGATCTTATAAGCGAAGTTAGGCATCGAAACTGGCCGCTGAAAAACGTACAAAAGGTGAGCAGGCCCCCGTGTTTAACACAAGATCTGACGAGCCAAATAAACCGCAAGAACAAACTCTGGAAAAGGTACGCATCAACATGCCAGCCTTCACACTACGAATAATTCCGCCAAGAGCGGAACGAGGTTAGATCAACATTCGAATAGCGCGGAAAGACCTAGAAGCGAAAATTATTGAGCGGGCCGTAACGAAGCCAAAGCTGCTCTACAGTTTCATCAACAGCAGGCTAAAAAACAAAGGCACAGTTGCAGTAATAGAAGGTGAAAATAATGACAAAATTATAGACAATCTCGAAAAGACAGAAAACCTTTGCAAGTTTTTTGCATCTGTTTTCACAGAGTAACTGCATTTTAAACCGACAGACTTCCATGCAAAGAGTAATTGCAGAATCATGGAGGACCTCCATTTCACAGAAGAAGATGTGAGGAATGAACTTCGTGCGCTTAACGAAGCTAAGTCTCCGAGTCCAGACAAAATACCAGCAAAGGTACTGCAAGAGCTGGCCTCGGAACTTTCCAGACTGCTTACGCATATTTTTCAGTTGTCCTTTGATCGAGGCCTCCTCCCATCCGATTGGAAAGTTGCGAACATATACCCTATTCACAAGGGTGGATCCAGAACCAGCGCGAACAACTATCGACCAGTGAGCCTAACTTTCATCTGTTGTAAAGTTATGGAAAGGATCATCAAAAAGGCCACTATGAAGCTCCTCGAAGAAAAAGACTTCTCTGATGGTGCCCAACACAGGTTTCGAGGAAACCACTCCTGCCTGACCAATATGCTTTATGCTATGGAGTAGTGGTCCAAATCATTAGACGAAAATACCCCCGTAGATTTTGTTTACATAGACTTTAAAAAAGCTTTCGATAGTGTCTCTTACCAACGGCTACTCTACAAGGTTGGCGAATCCGGGATAAGGGGCAATTTACTAAATTGGGTAGGAGATTTTCTCATAGGCCGATCGCAGTCCATATGCGTCGGAAACGCAAAATCCTCTTCAGTGCCAGTTGCGAGTGGAGTGCCACAGGGCTCCGTTATTGGGCCACTAGTGTTCCTAATCTACGTCAACGACTGTAGGCATGGACTGGTCAGTAATGGAGTCTTGTTTGCAGATGATATTAAGATAAGGCAACCCATCAGAAATGCTTATGATGAACAAACTCTGCAAGAAGGACCTGACCGCCTAGGTGAATGGTCCAAAAAATGTTTAATGCGGTGTAACTTTGAGAAGTGTGTCACATTGCGGCTCAAGATGAAGAAAGTGAGCGCGACGGATGACTCACACAACTACGTACTCAATGGAAGGTCCCCATCGAACGTCAATGAACAAAATGATCTCGGTATGGCTATTGTGCCATCGCTGAAGCCGTCTTTACAGTGTGCTAGGGCTGCCAAGAGGGCGAACAGTGTTCTGTTTGCCATTAGGCGAACTTTTTTCGACAGACAAAAAGCGATTCGGCAAAATCGTTCACATCTGCAGTATGGCGTTCAGGGGTGGTGACCATGGATGCACAAAGATAACCAGATGCTGGAAAGAATTCGGCAAAAAGCAACGAAAATTGTGAAGGGCCCTAAGTCTTCATCATACGAATGTAGACTAGAAACACTAAACGTTTTCCCCATTGATTATAGACAAATCCACGGTGACCTCATACAGACGTACTGCCTCGTGAGGAATCGGAAGTGTGCCCTGATGTTTGATGACTTCTTCGCCTTCGCCACTTCAACCAACCTCCGTGGGAATTCCCTCAAACTGCGGGGAACCCTATCGCATCTAGAGGTCCGCAAGCAGACGTTCTCACAGCGAGTCATCGGTGTCTGGAACGGACAGCCCGAGGAGGTCGTAATAGCGAACTGCACAGACACGTTTAAACGGAAACTGGATGAACATCTAGTTAACAGTTTCCGTTCATATGTACAAGGAAGCAGGAATAATTTACGCCCCGGAAATACCTATAGATATAACTTTATATTTGTATATGCTTCTCACTATTTTACAGTATCACATTTTATGTTGGATATATTATGCACAGAAGAGATTATTCTGACTGCTCACACGCACACGTTAAAATTTGTACATGTATATATGTTACTCACTGTTTATAGGGACGTACTTTATGTTGGAAACTTCATGCATGCTGTTTTCAATAGGGTCTTCAAAGGCATTGCCTACTACCCTAAATATACTGAACTATACTTAACTAAATGACTTCTTTGAGCAGGCCACCACCACTAGGCTGCGAGGACACCCCTCAAATTACGTGTGACTGGGGCAAGACTTAACCCAAGAAAATTCTTTTTCTCTAAGGAGCTAATACAGGCGTGGAATGCCCTTCCTGCTGACATTGTCATGTCCCCATCCGTAGACGTACGTAAAACAAAACTTGAAAGTTTTAACCCCATAGATGGCTTCAACGAGAACAGCAGAAATTGAGTTTCTGAATCCAAAGACTGAAATGCTATAAACATATACTGATAGTTATTTGTAAGTAGTATTATTATTAGTATTTAACCAAATGAGGTTATGTAATTATCTAGCTATCACGTCTCTGCTCAATAGGCGAACCGCGCTGATCGCGTCTGAGGTCGCATCTACCCCACTTATGGTCCTAGGCTACGTTGCCTTGTCACGCCCTTTATCGTATCGACCGACTGCTGACGACGTGGCGGGCTCCTCTGCTCTCACAGCAAAAGCGTGTCATGGATGCATCTTCGCTTCTTCGGGACGTTCTCGTGACTCCGAGGTCTCCTCCTCGCATGGTCCTTCGGATGTCGATATAACTCGTCATGGACGCCATGGCTGCTGCCAACATACACGGAAGCATCATGCTCCTATCATTCACATTCACATACTTTTCCCCCAAGAGCGACCGTTTTTCTCCTAAAAACCACAACTGACATTCTATTTTGAATTATGAGCCAGCCTTAGGAGTTTTTTCACTGTCTGCTCTTTTTGCTCAGTTACACTGCTGGCTCGTGTTAACTGAGTGTGAGTGTATTGCTTGAAACAAGCGATTAGTCGTCTACAATTGTGTCAATGACTTCTTTGGAATGTTTGGCTGTGCCGATGCATTTCTTAAAACCTATGTACCATGAGGGAGTTCAAATGCGTTTGCCTATATTTCCTTTAATAAACTTGACTTAAATTACTTGAATTACTGATATATATATATATATATATATATAT
>JAYGXS010000002.1:94444964-94612842 GCA_036362985.1 Ligula intestinalis
TCAAAAAATATGGAAGAGGCGACGGCTGAACCATAGGAACTAACGTTCATACTAAGTGGCGCTCACTTGGGATGGAAAATAATTTTCCCTCTACGGGCTGACGCAAAATACAGCCACCATTTAGCACTTCCGCCAGATGACCATAAAATTGTTCGAGAACTTTTGACGTTTTAATTGTTCATTTCATACCTTCTCAAGTCCGATGATGACCACGGTAATCAGCTAAGAACATTTTCCAAATTAAGTTATCTGGTTTTTCCAGTTAGAATCCATACTACGTTTAGTACTAATTCTTTGCAGAATGGGCGAAAAGTTTGATTGTCTTCGACTAAAATTTTCCTCGAAATCTTGGTTCTGACCCTATAAAGTCATCTTCCAGTCACCCATCTCCAAGCAGGGAGACACAGCTCACCAATCTGATGATGAAAAAGAGTAAATTTCCGAAACATCAGCATAATAACCCTGTGGTCCATAAGAGAGCCTTATTTTCTTCTTCATGTTCTTTGGAGGATGATGATTTACCTGGACCAGCATCATGTAAATCAGGCTCTACGTGTCTGTTAATACTAGCCGGGTTCGAGTGATATGCTTCCACGAATTCACTCACTTGCCTTATATTTGCCATGGCGATTACCTCGGTGCCATCCCAATTTAATCGGTGATCACAGTCAAGGAAATGCGCAAATGAAGGGTCCTGTCGGCGAACGGCTAACTTATGATCTTGGATACTAGTCTCAAGACGTCGGGCTGCTTGGCCGATAGAAGCGCAAGAGCAACCGGTGCAGTGTATGCGATAAATGACGTCACTTAGTTGTTCTACAGGTCGGGGTCTCCTACTCGACGTAGGCTTGCGCGCAGTGAGAACGCAGGCTTATGGAGATGCCGAAACGACCTAGTTGCCGAGAGGTGGTTTCAAATATTCCATTCATCTAGGGTGGTTAATAAAATTTCCGTGGCACTAAATCTCCATTGGGAGGGAGGTTTTTTTGTTTGACTCCGAAGTCTAAGGCAATTGTCGACAAAACTTGTCGGATATGCGTTGGCCCGGAAGCGTTTGTACAAGCACGCTATTTCTTTCTTGAGCAAACCATCATTACTGCAATAACGGTAGGGAATAGAAAGTACGGCCAATCGGGCACTGCCTATTAACGATAGTCGTAGAAATCGAGGGTTTGGGACGTTCAAGCATGTTGAAGACGGTGTGTGTGGGGGGCATGGTAATTATAGTCCAATTCTGGCAGAGTTTCAGGGATCGAGAAAAGAGGAGTCTGACAGTAGGATTTAGCTTTGTCTTGTCGCTGTTGTGAGAAGTGGTAGACTGCGGGGACAAATATATTGGATTCTGCTTGGGCCAAGGAAGCTTAAGTGCTCGTATAATCATCCTCTTCGGCCACAAGACTGGACGGGCTAATCGTACGGCTGCTGCCTCTGCCATCGCAAGTTTTCGTTGGCACAGGAGCTTGACATATATCTTCGATCCTGTGTGGATTACTGGAAATGCTTCCTTAACGTCTGCGTCGTGGTCACTGTGAACCAAATGAGCTGCAGTTGCACTAGTGGTGGAATTTCTGTGAAATTACATTCACCTGGGAAGGCACCTAGTCGTCCGACTAAAATAACATGCCCCTCAGGTATAAAGGAGGAAGTAGGTTGCCACTGAAGAAGTCTGAAGGGGTAGTCTGTCCTTAAATTCAAGGCGATGAATGTGCGTGCTTGAAAAGGTCAGTCATATCTAGGTGGCTACGTACACGCACGCACCAGCACTGCGGGCATATTCCAAAATGTTTGTACGATTTTTCAGGGTTTTCGCCTCGCTTGTAAACTGAAGTAGGAGCAGACTTCGTGTATTAAAAATACTATGTGACCTGTCCACGTTTATTGCCAAACACGCCCCCCCAAAAAACCTCCAGGGCAGTCAAACCTATCTCACAGTTAGTTTTCGGTTACCGAGGTCCATAATTTGTCTCCTTTAATGACAACCAATTGCCTCCAGTCGGTATTCGCTAGGCGGCCTAATGTGGCGAAACAGAGATGCGTACCTAGTTCAGCCTCGCTAACTGCGCGATGCAACGCTGGTACGACGGTGTGTGTATATGTGCACGGATGATTGACAGTCGGCCAAATGTTGATGGTAATCGCCATTCTTACAGGGCTGCGATTCTGCCGGTAGCCATTTCAGGCAACTAGTGTTCGCTGCGCGACCAGACGTCGCCCGCCCCCACGCCACCTCCCTCCACTAGCGTGCTTGTGGGCTCCCATTGGTTGGTAAATTACCAATGAGAGCGGCGTCCAAGGGAACCGCAGGTGAGGCGACAATTCGTGCAAGCATCACAACATAGTCATGTCCGCAATATAACCATTTTTTTCTTCTTGCTTCGAATATCGGCACCCTGCCCATTTATTCATTCATGCGTGGCCTATCCAGGGAAGAGTGGTGTTCGCACTAGGACTGAATGCTTAAAGCGGAAGGGTTCCGCTTTCTAAACGGGTTGATATTCAATGTAGTATTACGAATGCTAAAATAGTACTAAGAGTCGTTCACAAAACTGTTTACATAAACTTGTTTGATAAGGCACGAGAATAGCTATCTCAGGAGTGGGGAGTGTTAGGGCCATGTTCTGTGTTGGAATTAGTAAGAGGACATAGTACACGGTGGCCTTGAGTGTTACCTATTACCGAGTTCCATCTCTAAGCGACTTCTCTCTCTCGGTACTTTTCGGTCAGAAAATTGGCCCTTTGAATGGATAAGGGATATAATCTAGGATCTAAGTTCCAATAAGCGGCAAGAGTAGCTTATGTTGGCTCACGCACTAATCTCTACTCCGTGTATGTTTTCTTACGGAAACGGTGGTTATAGCGTTTTATGGCTGCAGAATTGGGACACGCAGTGGAATATTCCTTAGTAAATGCTGCATGAATTCTTATTTTATTGTATTTAGAAGTGTTATCGATTTATATCTGTAGATTTGCCTAATCTATGTTATCGGTTAGCTTATTGCGGAAAAACCCGATTATTAAATTGCAGGTTTTTTGAATATTCCGAGGTCGTCTTCTTCAACTTTTTAGTTCATTTAGTCCATAGGAAACTGTTACCGTATTTGATCCAAAGAGCATATAATTATACACGTTGGGAGTCGGCTCCAGATAGGGATAACAATTGGGACGGCCTGCCTAATGCCTAAACAGTATTCGGCGACTGAACTATGTGCTGAGAATACCGATTACCTGACATGGCATCTAAGGGTTTTGTCTGTCCGGGCCACAGGAGTGTCTTCTCTTGTGGTCACTGGGTGTAGCGTTCGGTGGACAGCGCCCACCTAGGACTACTGAAACTATAAGATCGGGACCTAGTATGCAGCCGCAACCTATAGCGTGGATTATTTAGCTACTTGCCATTAGTGGGCTAATATTACACATTTTCAGTACTTTACTCCCTCTCTTGAGGTTAAGAGGACGTCTCCTGTCTAATATGAGATCAATCTGTTCTGTTATAAACTAACATTGCTGTAACCTATAATGGCTTCAGCAGTTCAGTACTAATGAATATGGAATGTAGTACCTATACTGCAGTAACTTGCAATGCGCATAGCTGATGGGAATATGCGCTTACAATCCTCCTTGTCCTCCACGGAAGTGATCGGTAGTGCATGCTGGTTAAGCTGGGTTGATTTTTTTCGCTGTACGGATGACACAGACCAGCAGACGATTGATGTAGCCATTGAAAGTCCCATGATAAAGCTTTGTGTCGGTCGAGCCCACAGATAGATTCGTAAGCATATTATATCTCCGGTTTTGCACGCGACAGCTTTGGCCATCTATTTTGTTGATGCCCAAGTTATGCTCCAAACAGGTTGATGCAGTGACTTGAGCGCGAGTTAGGTTTTAAGTGATAGTCAACTTCCCGCAGCATCAAACCGAATTCTCGCTCATCACTCATCCATCATCGCTAGTATCTTCAGCATCACAATTAATGCGCCTTCACCACAGCAATGTAGTGTCATACTGTTGTCTTCTAGTGCAGAACTTGTACTGCACATTTCTGAGCTAGAGCTAAGTACTGCAGAGAGTGGAATTTTTCTGAGAAAAAAGGCAAATGCCACCTTTTCTGACCATAAAGCGAAAATCCAGGTCCATTCTCGTATGTGAGATTAAGCAAACACGGTCCCAGACCTGACACCAACCATTGCAACTTATTACAAAAATATTACCAGTACTACTATTACTCAGATACCCGTTTTTTTAGGCATCTACTATGGGTAAAGGGGGGTAAACAGTGTTATAGTACCGGCGCAAATGCTACTATAGCACCATGTGACATGGCAGAACCTGCGATATTAATTAATAACGTCTCGTTTACAATAGGTAACTAAGGAAAGCCATGTTATGCTAGTACCACCACTATCATTAATACTACCAGCATCACTGATATTGCCGTATCGTTCTTGCACGGACCTAGACTCTCCTACTTTATCTACCTGATACTGTATATTACTGACTTTATCAGCGTCATTTCTGACTCAGCAAACAGTCAGTAAACGTACCAGCAAATAATATCATCACCTGCACCCTTGATAGTAGTAGTAGAAATAGCAGAAGTGGCATTAGCAGTACCAGTCCTGGCTGACTTCAGTTTGGCTAGAAAACGTCTTTAGGTCACCGTTTAAATGCAGTTGAGAGGGTTTAGAGTGAGGTAGGTAGTGGCGCGCCTACTATCACTTTACCTGACCACAGTCACCGTCCCTGCTCTCCGGCAAATGGTGGACATCGTCGCCTGCGATGGTAGAACACACGTTCCAACTTACTACATGCACGTGCAAATCACATTGTAGTAAAGTAAACACTGATCTTTGCAATATGAGTACTAGAATTAGCATTCCTAGCACTGGATGATCTCCTCATACAGCACTATCCTCACCTTATTAGCCCTATAGGTGTGTTGTCTATCTGAAGCCACAGCTGCTGACCACAAGAGATGACCCTCCTATGGCCCGAAAAAACGAGCACCCAGATGCCTTGTCAGGTAATCAGGTTTTCTCAGCACTAAGTTCAGTCGCCGAATACTACTAGATATTTAGTCCGGCCGGCCCACTTTCATCCCTATCTAGAGCTATCTCCTCTAGTTAAGTGCTCGTTCAGATCAAATACCGTATGGACAATACGAATTAAAATCACTAGTATCACCAAAATCACTAATATTGGAAATTTAATGCAGCGATGTACTGCTATACTGTTGCCCTCTAGTCCCATACCCGAAAGGCGTTCGCCTTGTGCAGGTGGAAATTTTTACTTCCAGCTATCACTTACGGTTCCGGCATTACATGATCCACATGGAATTTTATAGACTAATAGTTAGCAATTAACATTAACAATTGAGGTTCCAATTAGCTCGCAAACATGACAACGATCCAGGGTGGGTACATCCTGAAACAGATCGGAGTAGCATTACCCAATAACTTATAGACCCGATCAGAAACCGACAACACGGCAGACCCGTAGCTCAAGGGTTAGAGCGTTCCCCTCTGCCCAGAGTGACGCGAGTTTGAAATTCGAGCGTGGCGGCAATTTCCGCTGTACACTGGAGTTGAGCTACCACCACCTGATGACGCCCAAGAAGGCAGAAAAGCTTCGTGGCTTGTGGTCCCCGTTTGTCGGTAAAATACCATTGTAATTTATTTCCTGTCTAAATAGTTCGCTTTTTCCTTAGGATTTATCAATTGGGGGCGTAGTGTCGTTGTTTGTTTATGGGCCAACCAGATGTGATGCTTCTTCAAATGGCTGAATAACTGGCATGACTGAGGGCACGGGAGTCAAGTCAACCACTTGAGTGTCAAGTGGGCCAGCTGTGCCACACACCTCCCTTGAGGGGGGGAGACATGACATGACATCTCCAAGCTACGGTTGCGCAGGCCACGACAGTCACGATCACCGTACGCGGACAGCTGTTAGTCGATTACAATTTATGTCGTCAGATGACGGTCTTGACACCGAGGCCCGTTGTTACTATTATAAGTAGTCCTGGTAGTCCTGGCCCATAGTCCAAACGCTAACACCCCCCCTCCCTTCACTAGCACAACCTATCGCCGCGGGTGTCACGTCACCATAACCCTTCCATCCAATCCCCCCCCATTTCCCTTCCCCGTCCGTTGTAACCTCTGCCTCCAAAACATCTAGTGCGACATTCCCAGCCCTCACTTTTAATTTAGTCTGACAACGAACACGTGATACTTGTTCGAAAATTCACGAGTACAACTTGATTTTCCGAAGATCTTCTTTCTTTTCATCATATCATCTCGGAATGCAACTTACTTCACTTATCCAGTATTATTACTGTTATTGGTAGTGGTGGTAGTGCTATTAGTGGCAGTAGTAATAATAGCCGCTGCCACTGCAAGTCATTGATGTCAGTCGTATATACTTCGCGGAAGTAAATTCTCGCCGGATGTCTTAAAAATTAACCCGGATGAAAGCTTGGGACGCGTGTCAGCTCCTTTATTTTTAATTCTTTGATATTAGCCTAGTTCTTCTAATAGCAGCATTAAAATTGCTTTATTAGCTACACATGATTTCAATCTACATTACCTTAAGCTCTAATTGGCTGTAACTGCATTATTCCGTTTCCACACTTACGTACCTCGTTATTCATGCAGTCGGGTCGCTTAGTTTAGATCTGTTTAGCTGTCATACTGCAGTCCATTCCTCAAAGCTAAGTTCAAGCTTTTTAGCCTATTGTAGTCTCAGCAACACTGTTGTCCTCTATTACCGGTACTTATTGCCCACCTATTTAGAAAGATGATGGTCTGACCTGTGACGAATGGTAGCGTCAGAGTAAGCACAAGTTCTACTGCACTTAGTGATGACATTGTGGAAATATGAGCCCAGAGTTGACTTTAATCACTACTTTTCAAACGCTATGTTATTATCCAAATGCTAATCACTATTACATCACACAGAATGGGAGTGCATACTGGGTGCGAATCCATGAAAAACATACACAGGCAGTACTAAAAGTATACTAAGTAATGGCCTTAGTAAGCACGATTACTAGAATTAGCACTTCTAGCATAGGCATATAGCTACATTGGCATCATCTTAGTGCGCACAGCTTCATGGATAGAGATGAGAGTGCTGAAACCTTGACAAACGCAGCTTTGCTCATGACCGCAAGCATGTACTTACCCGAAATAGTTAAACCCAGATTCACACTCCTTGTTGAGACCAAGAGGATATGAGCCCTAGTGTTGGCTAAATCAGCGTCACCTCTGATAAATGGTGGCGTCAGTGCCAGCACCAGTACTACTAGACTTCTTGCCGATATTGAGGGGATATGAGCCAAGTGCTGACTTTAATCAGCGTCACTTCTGACTTACAAATCAGTCAGTACTAGTACCAACAAGTAATATCACTAAGCCACACCCTAGTAAGCAGTATTAGAAGTAAGCAGTACCAGTGCTGGTTTACTTAAGTATGGCCACTTAAGGTGAGTGAGGATAGATAGCACAGTAGCACCCGCGCAAAGTCTACTGTCACTTAAGACTATGCTAGGTGGTGTATTGACTTGTATTTGATACAGCAGCCCACGCCGGACCCCGTTTAGTCTTCGGGACTCCAGGGCAAGGTGAAGGGTGCGGAGCCGCTAACTACGTCCTCTATCATTTTAAAGCTAAAACCTGAGACTGTCACCTTATGTACCAACCTGTTGGTGCACTTGGTTGACTTCAGCGAAATCGATGGTCAGACACACACAGTACTTGTACTTGTAACGGCATTCACCTCGGGCGGGTTGAGCCGGCATCAGTTTTGACGTTGACTGCATCATGAATCACAGCTGTCCAGGCGCGTCGATCTTGCGCCTGTTCACCCGAGAGCACCATCCATTCACGGTTCCACCGGCGTAGGCCGTAGACGCATGGGCCGGAAACTGACGACAGATCCTGCTTGACCGTTGCTGTCCAAGTTTTCAGCTGCCCGCCGCGACGTTTGCGCCAGGTGGGGGGAGGCGTCGCCACAAGCAGGTCACGAATCAGCTCAACATCATCACGCCGAGCCGCATGCCCGAACCACCGAAGTCGTCTCTGAAGCAGGAGTGGAGGGAGAGCGTCCAAAATAGTTAAACCCAGATTCACAATCCTTGTTAAGACCAAGGGGATATGAGCCTATAGGAGCTAAGGCTACGACGGTATGGCCTTAATACCTACAATCTTCCAGACCCTGGTTCCTTAGGAGATTGGAGAGAAGACGGTGGAAAGGCGAGAGAAGACGGAACAGTGTATTGTTTACAGTAGAGTTATGGGAAAGTTGCCAGTCCATCCAGCATGACTGTATGGCCGGAGGGCGCATGAGCGCGCGGCCTCCAATCCGTCTCGCTCAGAGACGATTACCAAGTCAGGTCTTGAGTAGTCGGGCCAGAAGATAGAGAGCGAGATAGCTTTCATTGGCTAGGTCGGCCTGGAGATTTTGGGCAGAGAGGCAACTTGCGTCGGGCACGCGTGCCAGCTCCCCATTCGTCGCCTGGTTTTTGAGCGTAGATTCGGGGACCGTGATTGGCTGATCGAGACGTCAAAAACCGCGTCGGCGAGCCGTTGGGAAAGTGCACTTCGATGCGAGCTAGTCAGCCAGGCACGAGCTGCTAAAAGCCCTAGTGTTGGCTAAATCAGCGTCACCTCTGATAAATGGTGGCGTCAGTGCCAGCACCAGTACTACTAGACTTCCTGCCAGGATTTAGGGGATATGAGTCCAGTGCTTTCTTAATCAGCGTCATTTCTGACGTACAAAAACAGTCAGTACTAGTACCAACAAGTACTATCACTAAGTTACACCCTAGTACAGGGGTCGGCCATCCATGGCTTTTGAGCCATATATGGCTCTTTTGATGATCGCGTATGGCTCTTTCAGAAACTTCAGATTTTATGCTCTTGGTTACTCTTTAGGGGTCTGAGTAGTGGGTTGTACTTGGATCACTTCAATCATCAGGCCAAATCCCAGGCTGGAAGTTAAAAGGCACAAGTCATCAGAAGGAGTGATTTATTATGTACAGAACTCCCATTGCAGTCCCAGGTGGCAATGGCCACTGGTGAAGCCAGGGCTAGTGTTGATTGCGCCCAGCCAGACTTGAGAGGGCTTGAGACAGTGGTGACAGCTGTTCAGTTGGATTGCGGAGCAGGTTCAATTGTTCTGTTATCGGTGTCTTGCAATTGCCCAAGGGGATGTCGCCTACAGAGGCCGAGGGGTGGACTATTGAAATGGCTTTTAGGTATTTTCACGCCCGTGTATGCTCGGGTGTGTGTGCGTGACTGAATAAACAACTGTCACCAGGGTGGCGGTTTCGGGGGCTTGAGAAAACCGAAGGAAAAAGGACGCTCGGGCAGCTGTTACCGGATTACCAGACGCAACTGCGAGGTCAAGCCTCGAGGACGGGGGTATCGGTGCAAGAAAGCATTGGAACAGTTGGTTGTGGCAACATTTGACTTTGGGACAGCGGGTCTTGGAGGGCGAAGGGGGGTAGGGCACGCATTGTAGCCGTCCACCTCCAATGACGTGCCGCCACAAGCTCGCTACATTACAGACGATCTACTAAAGTACGATAGCCCGTAGACTTGACCTCAGATTGGTCAAGGTCACGCTGGCAGACAAGGCTATCTTACGCGCATAGGCCAACCGACTTAACAGTCCCAAAAACCAAGCAGGCGGTGTCTAAGATACCAGTCAGAACTAGTCTGGTTGCGTCTCCCAAAAAGCCCAAGACGCCACCGACTACTACAAAAAAGGTGGCCTTGGCACAAAAGAAAAGCTGTCGGGTCCTCCCAATTATCAAATGCCGGAGTTTAGGGACCTCACAGCCCAAGTGAGGATAACCACACGTCGGTAGGGTCCACTAATAAACCTCATAGCCCGTTACATAATCACAGCCAGTGCATCGTCATAGAGGGCATGCCTGAATCTTCTTCGGAGACCCCAAAGAATATAATTGACCAGGATATGGATTTATTCCGCAGATACATTAAACTTCTCCTACATGAATATGAAATAATGGTGGTCCCCATCCTAAAAGCAGTTAGGATGATCCTGAAGAAGGGTCCATATACGGACTCGGGTCAACCCAAACCAATAAAATTAATACTCAAGCACGAAGAACAAGTAAAGCTACTGTTAAACAGGAAATCGCAACTACGGAAAAAAGTATCCCACGGTTTTTCAGCGGAAGTACTTGCCGGCCGAGAAGGAGAAGTGGAGGGCACTGACAACCGAACTCCACAGGAAATTTAATGCAGGCGAGAGAAACCTGCGAATAATGGACGGGTTAATCATCACCACCCAGAGGTCATTCCTCCGGAGACGGCCAATAACGCTGAGTTTTACAGACAGAAAGTAGACCAAAACTCAGGCAATAAATAATTTATTTCGCAGAGACCTTCCGGATCCCTCGACCGACAAATCGCTCAGAACTCTATGCCAGCGAAGCTGTGCTTTCTTTGACGAGCTCAAAGTTTGTATAGCTACCTACAGCCGGATGTCATATCCATTACAGAGACCTGGCTACAGGCTGACGTAATGGATGCCGAAATTGTACACGGAGAGTAACAAGTTTTTCGTCGGGACCGGATATATAGGAGGGAAGAAGGAATAACAGGGTTTGTCAAGAAGGGCATCATTGCGTCAGAACACAGTATTAATTCCTCTCATGATTGTGAAGCGCTATGGCTTAAACTGAAAACGCGTGGTGCACCCACCTAACATTTCATGATCATGACCGCCAAATCAATCTCCAGAGGGTGGCGAGACCTTGTTTCGACTAATGCGTGAACTGGCTCAAAATGAAAATTCGCTGATCACTGGAGAATTTAATGTCCCACTGATTAACTGGGGTGAGCTATCATGAGCCTTTTAGCTCCAGATTCTTAAAGCTGACGGGGGACCTCTATCATGCAGAACGTTTGATTTCCAACGAGAATCAAAGAAGCACAAACAGCGAACTGTTTGGACCTCGTATTATCGAAAGATCCGATTGCTACAAGCGCAATTAGGTCAATCGCGCCTCTAGGAAAGAGTGATCATGTCATGATCCTGTGGGAATATGCTTCAAACACCAATCAACCGAGAAATACGGAGGTTTGGTTAGACTACTGGCGCGGAAATTACACAGAAGTGAGAAATAAACTTGCAGCAATAAATTGGTATGACCTTCTAACCGGTAGTTCGGATGCCGACTGGAACACTGCCAGGGATCTTATAAGTGAAGCTTTGCATCGAAACTGGCCGCTGAAAAAAGTACAAAAGGCGAGTCGGCCCCCCTGGTTAATGCAAGATCTGAAGAGCCAAATAAACCGCAAGAACAAACTCTGGAGAAAGTACGCATCAGCACGCCAGCCTTCACACTACGAAGAATTCCGACAAAAGCGGAACGAGGTTAGATGAACATTCGAAAAGCGTGGAAAGACTAAGAAGCAAAAATTATCGAGCGGGCCGTAACGAAGCCAAAGGCGCTCTACAGTTACATCAACAGCAGGCTAAAAAAACAAAGGCACAGTTGCAGTACTAAACGGTGGAAATAATGACGAAATTAAAGAAAATCTCAAAAAAGCAGAACACCTTAGCAAGTTTTTGCATCAGTTTTCACTGAGGAACTGCATTTTAATCCGACTGACTTCCACGCAGAGAGTAATTGCAGAATCCTGGAGGACCTCCGTTCCACAGAAGAAGATGTGAGGAATGAAGTTCTTGCGCTTAATGAAGCTAAGTCTCCGAGTCCAGACAAAATACCAGCAACGGTACTGTAAGAGCTGGCTTCGGAACTTTCCAGACCGCTTACGCATATTTTTCAGTTGTCCTTTGATCGAGGCCTCCTCCCATCCGATTGGAAAGTTGCGAACATATACCCTATTCACAAGGGTGGATCCAGAAACAGCGCGTACAACTATCGACCAGTGAGCCAAACTTGCATCTGTTGTAAAGTTATGGAAAGGATCCTCAAAAAGGCCACTGTGAAGCTCCTCGAAGAAAACGACTTCTTTGATGGTGCCCATCACAGTTTTCGAGGAAACCACTCCTGCCTGACCAACATGCTTTATTCTATGGACCAGTGGTCCAAGTCATTAGACGAAAATAACCCCGTAGATGTTGTTGAAATAGACGTTAAAAAAGCCTTCGATAGTGTGCCTCACCAATGGCTACCCTACAAGGTTGGCGAATCGGGAATAAGGGGCAATTTACTAAATTGGATAGGAGATTTTCTCATAGGCCGATTGCAGTCCATGTGCGTCGGAAACACAAAATCCTCTTCAGTGCCAGTTGCGAGTGGAGTGCCACAGGGCTCCGTTCTTGGGCCACTATTGTTCCTAATCTACGTCAACGACTGTAGGCATGGACTGGTCAGTAATGGAGTCTTGTTTGCAGATAATATTAAGGTATGGCAACCCCTCGGAAATGCTTATGATGAACGAACTCTGCAAGAAGGACCTGACCGCCTAGGTGCATGGTCCAAAAAATGTTTAATGCGGTGTAACTTTGAGAAGTGTGTCACATTGAGACTCAAGACGAAGAAAGTGAGCGCGACGGATGACTCACACAACTACGTACTCGATGGAAGGTCCCCGTCGAACGTCAATGAACAAAAAGATCTTGGTATGGCTATTGTGCCATCCCTGAAGCCGTCTTTACAGTGTGTTAGGGCAGCCAAGAGGGCGAACAGTGTTCTGTTTGCCATTAAGCGAAATTTTGTCTACATAGACAAAAACTATTCTGCAAAATCTATGGAACATTTATTCGCTCACATCTGCAGTATGGCGTTCAGGGGTGGTGACCATGGATGCAAAAAGACAACCAGATGCTGGAAAGAATTCGGCAAAGAGCAATGAAAATTGTGAAGGGCCCTAAGTCTTCATCATACGAATTTCGACTAGAAGCACTTAACGTTTCCCCCTTGAGCATAGCCAAATCCGCGGCGACCTCATACAGACGTACCGCCTCGTGAGGAATCGGAAGTGTGCCCTGATGTTTGATGACTTCTTCGCCTTCGCCACTTCAACCAACCTCCGTGGGAATTCCCTCAAACTGCGGGGAACCCTATCCCATCTAGAGGTCCGCAAGCAGTCGCTCTCACAACGAGTCATCGGTGTCTGGAACGGACAGCCCGAGGAGGTCTTAATGGCGAACTCCACAGACGAGTTTAAACGGAAACTGGATGAACATCTAATTAACACTTACCGTTCATATGTCCAAGGAAGCAGGAATAATTTACGCCCCGGAAATACCTATAGATAAAACTTTATATTTGCATATGCTTCTCACTATTTTACAGAAACACATTTTATGTTGGATATATGATGTACACAAGAGACTATTCTGACTGCTCACACGCACACGTTAAAATTTGTACATGTATGTATGTTACTCACTGTTTATAGTGACATATTTTACGTTGGATATTTCATGCATACTGTTTTCAATAAGGTCTTCAAAGGCATTGCCTACTACCCTTAATATACTGAACTTTATAGTGCCTCGTGTTTATGTAACCCAGACGGAGCAAAGAGTCCATTCGCGAACACTTGCTTTGTGGACTTTTACATCGGCCCTAACATCTGACTGCTTTCTTTCATCAGAGGGATCGCACATCTTTGAACGCTTCATTCTCTTTTATTTGCCTAAAGTTTACCTCTGCAGCAAAGAGTATGACGAAACGAAAAGTTTATAAGGAGTATCGTACATTTCAGTATGAATGGGCCGAAGAATTTGCCTTTGTGCAGAGAGCAGGTTATGTGGTGTGTCTCATTTTCAATGACAAGATTATATCGATGAAACGGTCGAATGTAAAGCGCCACTTCAACACACGCCATGATACGTTTGAATCAAAATACCCTGCGGGAGATAGCCGAAAGAAAGCATGCCAAGAGCTTATGAGCAGGAGGCAAACCAGCCAGAAGCACCTCCGCGTATGGATCCAGCAAGGTGACTGTAACTCCGCGAGCTTTACTGGACCTTTAGCATTAGTTAAAATTGGAAACCATTTGCAGATTGCTTGTTTGCTAAAACGTTCATGCTGGATGTAGCTGATAAACGTTTCAATGATCTTCCGAACGAAGACAAGATAATCAAACGGATACAAGGCGAAATCTGTTCATTAGCGTACCATCATGATGGCAACCCAGTTGGAGGTAACGCAAGTGAAAAACAGCCACGTTTATGCGTTAGTGGGTGGCTGCTATGGAAGCTGAGCACCTGGGTTGTATTAGTTGCCTGGAGCACGCATATTCGCTTCTATTCGTGAGAATCTTTTGCGTAATGCGCTTCGTACAGCTCGAAACTGGGAGGTTTTCTCAATCCGAGAAGCAGCAACCTATGAGCAGCATCGATTCATGCCCTGATGTGTTCTGGAGGGAGTGGCGCCGAAGAGCCTACGGTACAGAACACCGGTGAACTCTTACTTGGCAAGAAACGTGATGCAACGCTTTCGCAGGCAAACAACACGTATTCTGATCAACGACTGCCACCTAGGCCTTCGCAGGTACTGGTCTGTATTCGAGCACTATTTCAGAGGGTGAAGACAGACTGCAGTGAACCGGAAGGACGAACGCAAGAATTACGACATCTTCGGGACCAACTTGCCAGGAATGGATACCCCAACAGCTTCATCCACGGATTCCTCCGAACACGCCCACGGGGAACAAACAAAAAGGGAACACCAACACTCTGGTACACTCTACCGTACATTAAAAACGTGTCAGAAACAGCCCAGCGTATCGCTGCAGAGCTCGGCGTGGCTACTGCTCATCGCCCGACAGCTACAATGCGTGCGCAAGTCATGCGAATAAAAGACCCACTGGATGAAGGTGAGCAGTCTGGCGTCGTTTATCAGATGCCATGTCGTGACTGTTCTTGCCATTATACAGGGCAGACCGGGCAACGACTTAGTTCACGAATAAAGGAGCAGAAACGGGCAGTGCGGATAGGTGACCCTCAGTTTCAGATCGCTACCCACACTCTGGAAGAGGGCCACAAATTCGACTTCTCGAACACACGGATAATTACACAAGCCATTTATAGGACGGGACGTGAACTGCTGGAGGCCTGGATGTCAGATCCTAACTCCATAAACAGGCATGTGGATATACCGCCCTGGTATTTTGCCATCCGTACCCGTGACCAGAAACCAGGGCCCAGTTCCTCTAAAAGCATGCAGGCCACCACCTCAAGGCCACATGCCGTTACTCCAGGGACGTGCGTCGCAGACACGATAAGATAGCATGAGAATGGACTTAGCGTGGACAAAGACCAATCAATAATTGCCACCACCCTCTCCCCGACCAACTCCATTTATGCGTAGCTGATGTTTGCTGTTCTCAGTTACTCTGACGATGGCTTCTCGTGTGGAGCCAAAAGCTCAGAATAAAACTATCGTTCCAGAGATCGGATCTTCGTCTTCTTTACAACAGTGTTATCTTTTCAACAATCTGTGTTTGCTTTTGGAAACAAGCTTGAACTATTTATCGTGGATCTTAAAAACAGATCGATTACTACATTTTGAAAATTTAAGAACATATAAAGATGCAAGCACAGTAAGTGAGTCAACTCAAAACGTTGATGTCCACCAGCGTCACATTCAGCCTCCTACAGTCGTCCAAAGCACGCTTTGGAGAATTTCGAGAGTACAATCACCTTTTTAAGTTCATCACCCATCATACCAAATGTTCACTGAACACAGCCGACCTACGTTATATTCCTGGTCTCTCCTTTAAAGATTTCGACGAAAAATTGGCTGAACCTATGGCTTCAGACATTTGGGTAAATAAGTTCAAGTCACTCAATGAAGATTTGAAAAGTATCGCACGACATAAAGTGTAGTTGACAAGCAAGCACATGTGGACAGAAATTAAAAAACGTCAACCCGAAGGCCGGCTGATGATCAAAACTTGGAACACGCTTCCGGTCACATACCACACATTGCAGCAAGTGAGAATTGCTGTATTGACCCCGTTTGGATCTACGTATGCATGTGAGCAGTCTTACTCACATCTTACATACATCAAGCCCACAATAAGATCACGTCTAGCGGATGAAAGCCTCAACGCTTGCATGAAGCTTAACCTCACAAACTACCGACCAGACTATAAAACCCTCAGCGAATCCATGCAACACCAGAAATCCCATTAACAACCTGTATGCTTAATAAAAGCGACATTGTGGTTCTGTGGGGTTCCTATTCCGTGTTTAATTAGCTGGCGTCTAGAGTCATGGGTTTGTTTGCCGATAGCATAGTTCGCACACCTGTCCGCCTCTCTTGGGGATCGCTTTTGCGAGCTGTCTATCCTACGCTCCGTATCAGCTGTTTTACCGCCTGCTGCCCTTGGGGGGAAGAATATAGGGGGGTTAGCGTATTTAGGTCAAGTGCTTTACGGTCAGCGCGTTTACGGCAGCAGCCGGGACCGGTCTCAGCCCCAAGGTTGTGTGCGCGTTGGGGAGGGGGTAGGGGGTGTAAACAGGCAGCTAGGGATTGAACGCGAGTGTGTCAGTGTAATGGTGCCAGCCTGGAACGCCTAAAAGTTGGGGGCGAGGAGAAGCATTACTGTTAACTCACTTCTTGGCAGAAGGCAGCTGTTTTACCGCCTGCTGCCCTTAGGGGGGGGGAGGTTGGGCAGGGAGGCCTTAAGGCGAAGCCGGGCTTTTTCGCTGGTGAGTATTATAATAATATTATTTAAAAGAATAAATTCAGAGGCTTATTATGCTAGCATTTAATATAATTTCATTTTAAAATATACTATTTGTCTCTTTCCGAAATATATTGCCAAATATTTGCTTTTTTGGCTCTCTGAGTTAAAACGGCTGCCGACCCCTGCCCTAGTAAGTAGTATTAGAAGTAAACAGTACCAGTCCTGGTTTACTCAAGTCTGGCCAGACACCTACTATAGGTGAGTGAGGAAAGATAGCACAGTAGTACCCGCGCAAAGTCTACTGTCACTTAAGACTAAGATAGGTGGTGTATTGGCTTGCATTTGATACAGCAGCCCACGCCGGACCCCGTTTAGTCTTCGAGACTCCGGAAGATGAAGAGTACGAAGCCGCTAACTACGTCCTCTATTTTGAGTTGACCCAAGTGTGAAAAACTCTAGGCGTTTGGCGGGATTTGAATCCGCGCATCAGAGAAAGCCTTTGTCGGAGGCTAATGCTCTACCGCTAAACTACAAACGCCCGCTTCACGCCATGAGTTTAATCACACTTGGATCGATATTACCCGCTCAACTTTTCGCTCATATGGAATCCACCAATACGGGAGCAAGTTGACTGCCCAAGCAGGATTTCCTAAGCAATAATCTAGAATCCACCAGAATGACTGCTAGGCTGACTTAATTATTAAGTTGGTTTGGCAGATTTGCTTAATTTGAGTTGATCCAAGTGTGATTTGCCGGAGCTTTGCGAAATCAGGGCGTCTAGCACGTGGCAGTTTGGGCACAGATGAGAGGTGAACCTTCAGGCCCGTGCGAACGAGAGAATGGTCAAACCCGTGGACATTACCAGTTTCGGCACCTCGCATTGACCTGCTATCGTGAACCTAGCAGCGAAACCGTAAAGCAACTAGAATGTAATCGATCTGACTGGTGGTACGGCCGTCCTTCGAATACCGGTTCAGTAGATGTTTGTGACAATGCTGAAAGCATGTGTTGGTAAAAAAAACAGTCGGTTCTGTTCGGCAAACTACAGCATCCTATTACCATTTTCCGTTCGAGAGTCAAGCCCAAAACGACCAAGAGGGTGACTTTCGGGTCACCGGGCCCAGTCCGGCCATTCCAGTCTCCGGCAACAGTTAACAGATCATGGTGAGGGAGTGCTCCAATTAGCTCCTGCATCTGCGAGTAGAAATGCTCCTTGTTTTGCCGTTCAGCCGCTGATGTAGGTGCATACACAAAGACGACCGATATGTTCGTATAATGGCCTTTTAATCTAACGTAAGCCATTTGGTCGTTGACTGGTTCCCATGCTAGTAGTGCACGGTTGACTTGTTGCGAAAGGACAATAGCCACACCGTGTGTACTAGATGAGTCCTGCGGACCACTGTTATACAGAGTGAGATGGGAATTGACTCCCGGGATTTTCATTGCTCGGACTTCGGACAGGCAACAAACATCCACGTGATATTCATGGAGACTGTGCGCTGTCAGACTTTGAGTACCAGCACGTGCTTTTAGCATTGTCACAAACATCTACTGAACCGGTATTCGAACGACGGCCGTACCACCAGTCAGATCGATTGCATTCTAGTTGGTTTACGGTTTTGCTGCTAGGTCCACGATAGCAGGTTGATGCGAGGTGCCTAAACTGGTAATGTCCACGGGTCTGACCATCCTCTCGTTCGTACGCCCCTGCGAGTTGAGTCATGCGCGCAGACAAGCATCGTGCGCTAACGACAGTTCACACAGCGTGGGAAAATATGGACCAGTGTGCAGATGCGCCAACCGTTCACACAGTGGGGAAAACTATCGATTAGTATGTAGGCCAGAACAGCGGTCACAAGCCATAGGCTAGGATTGTTCCATAAGAAGCAAAACCTTATAAATGCGCTGGAATGGACAAGTTGGAAGATCCGCTGTTTTTTGTTGTCCTGAATGAAGCCCTTGCCACGGGAACCGACCCTTTGCTTTCTCGCTGTCCAGTACTCAGGTCATAAAAACTGGCGACGCAGGTCGAACAATACAATGTCAGAAGAACAGTTGCAACGTGTTCGGGACCCAGCAGCCTAAGACACAACAGAAACAGAAGCAGAAGAAGCAGCAACCAAGATAACGGCAACAGAAGCAGGAACAGCAACCCTTGCAATCCGAACCAACCCTTTGCCTTCGCTCTGCCCACTCTTCGGGGGATAAAAAAATTAGTTTTTGTGGCCAGCTTACGAGAAGGCCCACCCGATTTATCCGGAACTTAGCTGCCGTTGTTACGAGCCTTACAAATTTAGTAACAAAAAGGCGTTTACTGATTCTGATTTAGTAGCCCATATTTTCCATGAAAACATTTAATTCCTGTGGCAGATTTTCATGTTCAACCAGCCATCCCAAGCACTGCTCCAAGCGTTCCTCGGTCAGCCTAGAACTCAGAGTTTGGAGGTAGTTGACATAGATGTAGTCCAGGTCGTGCCTCTTCTTTTTTCGCTTCTTTTTATTTTCCCGCGTCTCAAGTATCACTTCGTCCTGGTAGAGACGCACGGCCAGGAATCGCCGTATCCGTTTGAATGGCCGAAACAACCTCATGGCATGGGTTATGGTACAGTTATGCAGGTTCAGCTGCCACAAATAACAGGTCCAGGTGTGCACCATATGCGCGCAGAGCTCAAGCAGCATAAACAGATCCCGAATTGTGCACAAGAAAACGAGTCTACGCCAGCCCTCATTACTGCGTATGTGATACTGCAGTACGTAGATGTGAATCCCCATTGCGAAAGTCACCAGGCCCTGGCCAATCTTGCAACAGGCGAAAAGGAGCCCATGCAGAGCGACGATGCGATAGCACTCCTGTTTTCGGGCCATGCGTTGCTTGACCTTCCAGAGGATTTCAAACAGGATGGTATCTGCATCCGTCTTGAAGTGCAGACAGTCCACCAGCTGGCCCAGCCGATGCATCAGCCGCTTCAGTCGAATACTGCCGAGGATGATGACCACAGACTGGGCGATGCCATCACAGAAGAACACCTCGTGCAGGTTGAAGTAGACGAGGAGGCTGATTGGCCACTCCGGATCGGGCAGACAGGCAAACCGGCCCGAAATCGCCCAGAGGCCATGCACCAGCCAGGCGGGGATGGCCTGCATTCCAGAGATGGCGATACAGGCCGCGTTCAAATTCATGGAGGAGAAACGGACCTTGACGCGCTCTGAGTGCAGTTTTACTGTGTGCACGTGAAGCATCACGTGCGCCAGCATCAGGTTCGAGCGCGCCGCATTGAAAAAGGCATGCAGGAAGGCGAAGAACTTGCAGTAGGCGTGCATTGGAGTGGCTAGCTCGATGGCCGGCCCACCCAGCCAGGGCACACTGCGCAGAAAGAAGGTGGTCAGCAGGTTATCCATCAGGATGCCCAGGAAGATGAAGAAGTAGAGGGTCATGCCGAACTCCCGGTGCACACAGCCATGCGTCTTGGCTTTGGACAGAACCAGCACCAGGAGAAACAGGTTGCCTACAGCCGTCACGGCTACGGGCAGGGTAAGGATTGCCGTGAGAGCGGCATTGCGCAGGATTCGCCTGTCTCCTACCTCCGCGTACATGTGGCCGCAGAAGATGAAGTAGTCTGCGCACTCTATATCAGCATTCTTCGAAATGTTTTTACATTCCGCCATGGTGGTGGGGGTGGTGGTGGTGGTGGTTTGATGTAGACAGCTCCCACCCACTCCTCAAGTTCCTACGCGCGTTTCTGAGGCTGCAGGCAAGCTCTGGGCAATTTTGGAAATCTGACTGCCAAAAAATCGATAGTTTGAAAGGCACCGCTAGGCCGTCAGATCAAGCTTATTTGCAAGACGGCCAATCCGACTCCATTGTTTTAATGTAACCTTATACTTAAGGAAAGTGTATCTTTCGTTTAGAACCGGGGTCGGCAACCTATGGCTCGCGAGCCAGGTGTGGCTCTTTTGATGATTGCAGGTGGCTCTTTCTCTCTCTCTCTCTCTCTCAGAAAAAATTGGGATAAAACTTCAAATTTTGCGATTTTGGTTCCTCCAATGGCGTGCGGCCATCGAGACGCTTACTAAGATTCATTTTAATCTCAACCAATCTCTGGCGTTTCGGTCCCCCTATGTTTGATCTAGCAGCTGTTTCTGTGAAGAGAAAATGACCCGATCGCTGGGACAATATTTTTATTTGCCTGACATTTCGATATGCCTCACGGATTCGTCATCAGAGACATAGACAGAGAGCAGCTGTTTTCCTTACAGTGTTCCCTTTCCCTTTCCGGCTGGAGAATTTCGGGAGCACACTCGTCTTTTTAAGTGCATCACCCATCCAACCGAATGTTCACTGAACGCGGCCGACCTAACTTTTATTCCTGGTGTCTCCGTTAGAGAGTTCAAAGAAGAAGTAGCTGACCTGATGGCGTCAGCCATGCGGACGAAAAAGTTTAAGTCACTCAATGAAGATTTGGAAAGAATCGCATGACATGAAGCGGAGTTGGCAAGCCAGCAAATGTGGACAGAAATTAAAAACTTTAATCCGAAGACCAACTGATAATCAAAACTTGGAAGGCGCTTCCTGTCACATACCACACACTGCAGCGTGTTAGTATTTTTGTATTGACCTTGTTTCGATCTAGGTACGCATTTGAGCAGCTTTTCTCACATTTTAAATGAATCAAGTCCACATTACGATCACGTCTAACAGATGAAAGCTTCAACGCTTGCGTGAAGCTTTACGTTACCACCTACCAACCAGACTACAAAGCCAGCAGTGAATGCATGCAGCACCAGAAGTGTCATTAAAAATGATTATTATAAGAGCATTATTTAAAAAAAATAAACCTGAAAGTTTATTATATTCACATTTAATTGATTTTTTTCTTAAAATATATTCTTGTCAGGCCTTTACATTTACAAGGTAATGAAATCAATTAACCATGCTGGTTGGTAGACAGACATGGTTTTATTGGTGTCAGGGTCGGTGGGAGGGGGGTGGTGGGGGAGGGTTAGGAGAAGTTGAGGTCAAAATATCAATGTCTAGACAGACCGGCGTCCAAGACAGGTGATAAGGTGCGCGTGGTTAGATTCGGGACCTGCTCGAAAACAAACGTATGTTCGCCGATTTATCTTCTAAAATTTTCAATAGAACTTTTTGCAAACTTACAATATATGTTATATGGCACTCACTGAAATATAGTTCCAAATACATTAGTCGCCAGTTATTATGCCCACGGTTAATAGGCCCAACCGCGTATTAAGCCCAAGTCAGCTTGGGACGGAATTTTTCATGAAAGAATCCGCCGGCTAATAAGCCCAGTCGCCGGCTACAAAGCTCAGTTTGCCAACAGAATAAAGTGAGATTCTCGTCTCTCTGCGTGCGCAACTGGTTACGTGTCGCAAATCATTTTTTGTTTTTGTTATTACGTAAAATACAGAAAAATAGCATTCTTTTCTTGTACATAACCAAGCTCTACACATAATACAGTGCGTATGTAATGTATAGTGCCTATCCTGTGTTTGCTAATCAAGAAATAGGACTCTCCAGTTATTGCGCCCGCCGCTTATTAAGCCCAATTTAGTCTGGGCCTGAAGTGGGCTTAATAGCCCGCGACTACTCTATCTGCTTTCTTGGTTCTCTGAGTCAAAAAGGTTGCCGACTTCTGGTTTGGAAGATGTTTCTAAATTGCCGAATGGGTTTGCAAACTACCGACTGCTAGATCTCAATACAATGGTGCCACATTGCATGCTGTTTACATCCTGTCTAAGGGAAAGTGTGTTCTTACCTACGCTTTGAAGAAGACGTCACATGGTTCTCTTTGAATATTGCAATAGAGGTTGATCATTCGCTATATATTATGAACAGTATTAATAAACTGACAGACGCGGTATTTTATGAAAGAATGTTTCGCAGTCAGAAAATGCTCATAATCGTAAATTCTTCTAAAACCGAAGGATGCCCTTTCTTAATGGTAATTGTGGGTGTCACGTCACCATAACCTTTCCACCCAATCCCCCCTCCCCCCGTCTGTTGTAACCTCTGCCTCCAAAACCTCTAGTGTGACATTCCCAGCCCTCACTTTTAATTTATTGCGGCGACGAAAACGTGATACTTGTTCGAAAATTCACGAGTACAACTGGATTTTCCGAAAATCTTCTTTCTTTTCACCCTTTCTTAAGGTATACATTTTAAACAGACACTTTTTTCTCCCAAATGAGTGTGAGAAAATAATATTTTCGTATATGCTTTGAATTTATCAAGGCAATCAAAATCTATGATAAATATGCATACTTATTTAGTTGCCATTAGTTATGGCCTAGTTTGTTCTGACCCGACTAGTAAGCAGAAGAAGAGAAGAAAGCGGTTCTATTGAACAACGGCTTTCCTTAACACCACACAATAACAGCGAGGTTTGAGGAGTTCTTCATCTTGCCCATTCTGGTTTCGATCTTTCTAGAACATTCCAGGCGTATGACGTGCGCCTGGGTATTCTGGGACCTTCATGACTGTCACCACTGCCCACGCTGTGTGGGCGGTCGTCTCGTTTGCTCGACGCACGGCGTGGGTGACTTGCATGCGGATGCGGGATACGAAGTAGTCCGGCCGGATAATAGGAGATAGCATGTATCCCAAGAATTACTTAATTCATGTTTTACGGGCCCCCAATCCATGAACAACTGCAACGATCTGCCCAATCCATATTCGGTGCTGAGACTCAATTTGGCTAAAGCAAGTCGCCTCTTGGGGGACGGACAGACCACCGCGTCATCTTACGCCAACACCGGAGGGCCAGATGGCTGAGTAATAATCACGCTCGATCCCACCACGTGTGATGAAAGTTCAACAGGTCGGAGCCCGCATGCCGTCCAGCAAACTATCCACGCGCAAGAAGGCAATTGACAATACAAGCGAACATGCGATTCCCAGGAGGTAATTGCGAAGAATACGACTTGATATAAGTCGTGGGAAGGCCAGAGTATTAGGAATAATATATTCTTTACAGAATGAATTCGAGAAGAGGTATTATGAAAATTGACTACCAGACGACCGTACAACCGCAAGCCAGCGGACGGCGTCTGAAGTGAGGTCTGCTCGGCAGTCGTCACATGAGGGCCTGTATGTCTCGGTCTATGATTGGCTGCTGCAGAGACAGTAAAGAGCGAGCACTTCCGAAAGTGCACTTCGACTTGAGCTAGTCACGACAGGCGTTCACATGTGTACTTCGTGTAGAGCTAGTCACTACATGTTTCTCCAATGGCAATCTACAGCCTATCAGCTTGCAGTATTCGTTTTCTTTTATACAATACCATGACCAACTAGTTGATATCGATGACAGATCAACTGTGCAAAGAGCTGTCTCCTCACAGTGGGCACTTAGGCACTGCGCAAGCCGCTGTAACGGGGAGATGATCGATACAGCGCACACCTCCTTCTGAAGCCTAAGTATACAGGCAGAGAAAAGGGACGCGGGATTGGCTTTTGCCATTAAGAACAAAATCGTAAGATAGCTGTTCTATTTACTACAAGGCGCTAATTGATGATAGGTTCGATTATGATTTCGAAACCGCAGGCTAATATAGTTAATCTTCCAGTGATCTCCTCTACGTCTGTTTCTTATCTCATTATATCCCGACCGCTACTCAGCGGAAACCACTATTCAACAGTCGATTCTGACAATTTCCATCGTATGCTCCACAGTCTTGTAATGCAGGCATGGTGAATTATGCGTGGATTAGTTGTAAACGCCAGGAGACTTTTATTGTATGTACTTGATCCTCTCTGTTATAGCTCAGCTGTTCGAACCCGACTAGTAGGCAGAAGAAAGCAAGAGAGTGGTTTTCATAGGCAAGAGCTTTATTGAACAGCTCACAAAGACATGAGGCCCTTCAGCTTCTCCACTCCGATATATTTGCATGGTTCCGGTCTCTCAAGAATACTCCTGGCGTATGGCATGTGCTTGGGCATTCTGGAACCTGCTTGACTGCGGCCACTGCCCACGCTATGTGGGTGGTCGTCTCGTTTGCTCGATGCACGGCGTGGGCGGCTTGCATGCGGACAGGACCCAGCTGACCTTTCCTTTTCGCCGATTGCCAGGAGTGCGCGGCGAGTATCACCTCCGTAACCCCACTTTTTAAAGAATCTTCGTTTTGTAAGGGGTCAGGAAAAAGATCATGAATAAGCCCGAATTCTGGCATGACTGAAAAGATTTGAACCTAGACTGCACAATGATTAATATTGCAAGCCGACTTAATGTTGGTTTGTGAGTGATTACGACTAATTTTCAAATATTGGAGTTTTGGTTGCAGTACTCGCCATAATGTATTGTTTTAATGTAACCTCTTTGATTTGGTTCCCGTTAAGCGTCTCCTTGCTGGCTTTTGCATGTTGCTTAGTTACCACAGCTGAGGAGAGTGTGCGAGTGTCAATGAGGAAAGCTCGTAGCAGACGGGGACTGTACCTAGGGCCGAACAGAGCTGGATGCCTGTGGGATTACCCACACATACACTGTTATTTTTGAAAATTCAGCTCTCCGTTAGACTTCTACTAAATTCTCAATCGACCTCTAATCTCTCCTGCCTGACAATGTGTTCTTGCTTTTGATAATGAGTTGCCATCTGATGACAATATACAAATTTTGGTCTGTGCCTATAGACCTTGAATCTACTGATCTGCACCATGGTCAAACATTAATTTCTAATTTCCGACTTTGTGCCTTTTTAATAGAGCCGCTAGAATCTGTTCTTCAGATACGATCGCTTAAGAGATGAGTTTTCGCAGGAATCTGTTTCTTGGAAACGGCTATCCGGAGAAATTTGTTGATAAGTATCGAAACCGCAGACAAGAAAATATTCCTGAAATGTCAATGCCAAAAAAACTGGTGAGCATTTATATCCCTTTTAAGGGTGATAATGTCTCCAACGTGATAAAACGAAGGCTTCGATTGAAAGAACTTATCGCGTCGCTAAATTGTTGTATATAAGCACAAAATGGCCATCCCAGTTCGACCGACTATAGACCTTCTACCTATGCACGCTACCTCAAACTGCGTTTGCGAATTTACGTGTAGTTGCGGATGCAAATACATCAGGCGCACGCAAAGGCAATTGGCGACGCGGCCAGCTGAACACATACCAAAGTAACCAATGTATTGCCGGCAAACGTTAGAACTGCAGGATACACGTACTTCAAGCTCATTACCTTTCGTCAGCTGCAGTAACCCGACTCCAGTATAGCCACAGAAACTGTCGCTACACTCGACTTTCGAACCCGTGACCAGTGACAACCACGACAACCGGCCAGACGTCGACCCAGTGGCTCAGTGGATAGAACGTTCGTCTCTAGCTCTAGCGGCAGTTTCTGTGGCTATGCAGGAGTCCGGTAACTGCAGCTGACAAAAGCTAATGAGCTTGAACTACGCGCATCCTGCAGTCCTTACGTTTGCCGGTTATATATTGGTTACTTATACTTAGCGAGTAACATAATTGTTTTGTTCTTGAGAAAAATAAACTGGAAGTTTCCAGCCCTCTCGCTTAGCGAGATAACCAGGGTTGGTGAATCCTGAAGCAGATCGGAGTACACCTACGTACTAATATGCCGAAGTGGTTGCTCAGGGCGGAACATAAAGTACCTAAGAGTTCAGTCACGAAGCGCCTAGTGGACACTGGCCATAGGCTTGACCAAAAGACTGCATTTAAGGTCGTACTTCGGGCGACTGCTACGCTTTGTGGAGGCTGCTGCAATAAGGAGAAGAAAACTAGAACTCTGTAAGCAACCGGATCATGTGATCAATCACGCATTGCCTTGATAATGATCAGTACAGTCATTTCCGCTCACGCCTCCTCACTTCCACTGCCCTAACCCTCTTCCTTCCTCAACCTTGTCCCACAAGCTTTTATGCCCCTGAACTAGCATGAACTGCCATGCAGTGAAAGGGTACAACGACGGGCAAATAAGTTAGTGCGAAGCCAAGCGTACCTTCCTTATCAGACACGACCGACCAATCTTGACTTATTTCCTCTGGAATTGCAGACAGCTGCGCGGTGACCTAATGCAGGCATTTCGCATGCTGTGGGGCCAGAATTGTTGCCTAACATCCAAAGACTTCTTTGAGCTGGCCACTTATACCAGATTGCGCAGGAACCCTCTCAAACTACGTTTGACTGGGGCAAGATGAAACACACGAAAATTCTTCTTCACTAAGAGGGTAATTTAGGCATGGAATGCTCTGCCCGCATGCATTGTCATGGCATAATCTGTGGACACGTTTAAGATGCAGTTGGACCAACATAAAAAGGCGTTCTCTGTAATTATGCTAGACTTATTACATAATTGCACGTCAGCAAGCGAGATTTGCCACCAGACTCTTCTGACAGTAATTTTTTTTGAAAACACACTGCTCGCTACTTTTTATAATATGTTTCTTAAGAATAACTTCTGATCGTGGTGGACTCCCTTGTTTCGTCATCTGGTCGGCAGACCCGGTTACCAGCAAGGGGGCATTATGGGTGCATCTCCGACACTCGGTGGTGTTCTCATGACCACCGCGATCTTCTCGTGTGACCAATAGGATATTGAAAAATCGCTATGGCCTCCTCCTGACATGATTCAAACACTTTCAGCAGCAGTACATCCGAT
Source organism: Ligula intestinalis (assembly GCA_036362985.1). Classification (NCBI taxonomy): domain Eukaryota; kingdom Metazoa; phylum Platyhelminthes; class Cestoda; order Diphyllobothriidea; family Diphyllobothriidae; genus Ligula; species Ligula intestinalis. The sequence continues at coordinate 94,472,235 of JAYGXS010000002.1, forward strand.
TAAGATATACCTTTCGACTTCCCCCCGCCCAGAAGGACGACCGGTGGTGGACATCCCTGCAAGAAGTCACCTCATAAAATGCATATGTAAGACCTTGGTGGAACCTGCTTGGTTTGAGGTCATGGCGGACGGTAGGGGGAGGGAATAGGGCGGTTATACTTGTGCTATCCAAACGTCTGTGCACTCCACGCGTTTTTCAATCCGTCAGCGTGTCTGACTTTCAGGAACTGTGTCCTGCGGCCATTGCACCTCCATATATGTGGGCACACGCTCGTCGCATGTGCTGACGAACACGCACGCCCCCGCGCATGCCGATTAAGCCAAGGAGCAATAAGGTTTCGCTTTGCCAAGGAGCTCGCAACTCAAACTCTCAAGGCCTTCACATAGTTAGTAAGTTGATCTGTCGGTGCAAATTCATCATATCAACTTAGTCGCTCTGTGATGGTCTTGAGGGTTTGAGTTGCGAGCTCCTTGGCAAAGAGGAGCTTAATTGTTGCTTAACTACATCGGCGAAACACCAACACTAATTCATCATATTCCCAATGACGACTGAAAAAGCAGGGAACCCGTAGATTAGGGGCAGAGCCTTACACTCAATAGCCGAAGGTCCCGAGTTCGAATCTCGAAGGCCACAACCTTTGAGATTATGTATTACTGGCTGATGATGGCTAATAAGCTAGAAACGGCCATTTCGGTCTCCCTTTGCTTTGTTGGATCGACTTCATCATGTCAACTTAGCCATTGGATGATGGTCTTGAGGGTTTGCGTTGCGAGCTCCTTGGCACGGCGGAAATAAATTGTTCCATGACTAGGCCGGTAAAACACTGAAAGAAGCGAAAATGGGTGCTCCCGGACATAATTGGGGAGGCAAGGCGATCACGGGAACCAATGATTGAATGTCCTGACGTTTTGGAATCAAACAAGCTTCCATTGTCAAAGGTGGTAAATGCACAAACGTTCACAGTATTTAGAGGTTAAATTCAGCTGGGCATGGGGATGGCTGTTTTCATGCAGTTGCACGCTCGTATCACCAGGAGGTGGTGGTGGCGTTGGTGTGATAATTTTCATTGATCGAATTCGCATTGTTCGTAGGTTGGGCCCGGCCGACGTCGTGCCGCGTTCACACCTTCCCCTACAGGTGCAAATTGCGGTTGCCATGTTCGCGTTGACGTCTCAGCTCTCTTGTAGAGACTTCGTACACAGCTGCGTTTGTGACACAGTGGATGGTTGCTTTGGTAACTCAGGATCTGGCGAGTGTTGGTAACCTTCCTGTAAACCGTCGTCTTGAGGTTCCCGTCAGTCTTGCGATGAACCAAAACGTCTAGGAATACTAGTTGTATATCGTTTTCTGCCTCCATTGTGAATTGAATATCTGGAAAAATGGAGTTCAGGCGGGCATGAAAGTTGTTGACTCCTTCCCGCTTGATAATGACGAAAGTGTCGTCTACATAACGCGCCCAAAATTTGGGCGAACACTAACGTTTCCAACCTCTGTAGGACTGCCTCAGCAACGAAACCAGATAGAGGTGATCTCATCGGTGTTCCTTTGGTTTGCTCGTAGATTGTCCCTTCAAAGGTAAAGTAAGTTCTGAGGCAGTACTTCAGCAATTGCAAGAGATGTCCACGTTTCGGTGTTTTGGCGGACCCGATATACTGGCTGTCCAGGAGGTCGCTTACGGTCTCAATGGCAAGACTCTGCGGGATCGAGTTGAATAATGAGGTGACGTCGAATGATATCCTGATCTCATCTGCCTCGAGTTTTAATCCAGTTATTCTCTCCAGAAAATCCGTGGCTGATCGGACTGTCGTACCTGAGCCCGACGTAAAGGGATTCAAGCGTCGGAACATCCATTTGGCCAAGTTAAAGGTGGGTGTGCCACGGAGAGACACGATCGGACGAAAGGGAACACCCTCTTTGTGAACCTTGGGTAGGCCGTAAAGCCTTGCCATGGCTGCATCGTTCGGTTTGATGGCTAATCGTTCTGCTCTGGTCATCGCACCATTGCTCTGCAGCGCGGTAAGTGTGGAGTTGATTTGATTTACCAACGTTTTCATCGAGTCCCCTTCACACTTCTGGTATGCTTCGTAGTCCTCGAGTAATGCCTTGGCCTTCTGTAGGTATTCGGCTTTGGCTGGTACAACCGTAGACCGCCCTTTGTCTGTCGGTAGTATGATGATTGTCTTGTCGGCCATCAGCGTCCTCTGCTCTGTTTTCGGTATAACCGGCCGGCATTTGTGCGTCATGATAAGAGACGTAATTTGTTGCCGAATTAGGTTTTGTGTCTCAGCGGGCTCATTGAAGTGCTAAAGAACTGACTTCATGGCGGCCAGCAGGTCAACCGGGTCGGCGTCAGAGGTGTTGAAACCGACAGCATAATGCAGCAGTCTAATTTGCTCTGGCTTGAGGTCTGGGGATAACAGGTTGTGGACCGATTGCTCGTCCTCCTCTTCTGCGACGGAACCTAGATTTTGAAATTTATCCATCAGCTCCCTATCTCGTCTGGATCTCAGTTCTCTGACTCGTTGGTCAATCACTACACGGAGTAGCTCTGTACTGTTCTCCCCGATGATCTCTGAGCATGTTGACGATTATTTATTAACCATCCGTCGTTATTTGTGAAGTCTAAAGTGGCAGTCCTGGATAAGGATTCGAGTCATCCGCCTGCCATGCTGCATCACCCATTTCCTCGCCAATATTGTGTTTACCGGTGGCTTGTGGGTCAAGCTCTTCGGAAGCACTCTATTGTCGAGGCACCTGTGAAGACGCCATCAGGTCTGTGTGCGTATCGTATGCGCTTGGCCGGCTACTATCGGATCTCCTCCCATACTCGAGTGACTGGACCGGTTGGCATTCAAAGTGTGGACCCACCTCATATGTTTGGGCTCGTCGGTTGGTTGATGAATCATGTCGGCCTTTTGAGTCGCGATTAGTTCTCGTCCGCTGCCGCGTCGGTGACCACTGTTGACGAAATTGTAAGTTGCTCGCTAGCACCGGCGGCCTCGTTGGGCCTGATTGGAGTCTTGTCCGGAGGCCCTGATACGCTGGATTTAAATCAATATTTCTAATGATTGTGCCCACGGATGCCCAACTTTCAAGCATCAATCTGGTCATCTTGTCGCTGGATCGGCCGATGACTTTGGTGTTTTCGAAAGCGAACTTATGCTTCTCCCGGTTCATGTGGCCGTATACCAGTTACAGTTTATCCTCGCGATTGACTGCAAGTTTGTGTTCATTCAGTCTTGTACAGAGGCGTTTATCTGTTTCACCAACACACCTTGCACGGCAATTTTGGCATGGTATGCTGTAGACCACTCCTGATTGTTCCGTTGCTGGAAGTGGGTCCATGGGTCTCATTATTTGCTGCCGGATTGTTGAATCGGGTTTGTGGGCCACACCAATTCCGAAAGGGTTCAGGAGTCTAGCTGTCGCTTCCGAAACATTTTTCACGTAAGGAATCGCTAGCCAGAACCTTGGTTTTTCGTCGTCTGGTCGAGTTCGGGTGGGCTTTCGTCGGCACGCACGTATGAAGGATATCGCATAACCGTCAGATATGAACAAGGAATTGAGGTATTTTGCCTTCCCCGATTTCGTCCTCATCGCTCCAGTGCGTTTAAACGCGTTGGAATAGAGATCTAACACAACTGCGTTTGTGACCAATTGGGTGGTACCTTTGGAATTGCAGGATGCGTTTGTTGTTCGTTGCCTTGCGGTAGACCGTAGTGTTTATCCTTCACTCGGAAGTCCTCTTGACATACACATCCAGGAAAGGAAACTGGTCGTTATCTTCCTCTTCCATCGTAAATTGGATGTCAGGGAATGTAGAATTCAGTAAGGTCTTAAAGCTCTGAATGTCGTTTCTTTTGATTACAACAACGGTGTCGTTGAGGTATCCGGTCCAGAATTTTGGACAGTAAGCCCGGAAGACTAGTCGCTCTAGCCTCTGCAGGAGCGCCTCGGCAATTAGTCCTGAGAGGGGGGAGCCAATCGGTGTTCCCTTCATCTGTTCATAAACCTGGTTGCTGTAGCTGAAGATAGTCACAAGGCACAAGTCCAACAGCTCAGTGACGTTTTGTCATTAAATTTGCTGGTCCTCGTCTTCATACTTTCGGCAAGTAGTTCATCAATAGTGCTTACGGTGAGGCCAGTGCGAGAGCCGTTCGCCGCGTGCACGGCCGAAATGACTCATATAGCAACCGACGGACACCGCACCCAGAACGACGGCTGATCCGCGCAGTTCAGAGCTCGTGCATCAGCCATCACTACAACACCAGATGGGTGGTGCGGCATTCGAAGTCTCGGCAAGCAGGAACACACAACTCATCACTCTGATGATGGAAACTAGTGTATTTTAGAAACGTCAGCACAATTACAGTGAGGTCCACGACAGTGCCTTGTTTTCTTCTTCGTCTTATTTGGGGGATGATGATCGGTAGAAACGGAGACGTCAACGCGAACATGGCAACCGCAATTTGCACCTCAAGTGGAAGGTGTGAACGCGGCACGACGTCGGCCGGGCCCAACCTACGAACAATGCGAATTCGATCAATGGAAATTATCACACCAACGCCACTACCACCTCCTGGCAATACGAGCCTGCAACCGCATGAAAACAGTCATCCCCATGCCTAGCTAAATTTATCCTATCAATACTGCGAACGTTTGTGCATTTAGCACCTTTGACAATGGAAGCTTGTTTGATTCCGAAACGTCAGGACAAGGGTTAGGGCGTTAGACTGATCAAATGGGTCGCGTGTTCGGAGCTCGGGTGGGGCTCTACTTGAGTCTGGGAATAACTGACTGACGACGACTTATAAGGCAGGGATAGCCATCCAGGCTCCCTGTTCTTTGCTGACAATACTATCTTTGAGCCCATTTACCGATGATATATGATCAATTTCCCATTTCATGTTAGTATTTTGTCGGGAATAAAATGCCACAGAAGTTTTTACTTTTTGCCATTTCTTCAGCTTGCCCCCGCAGTATTAGGTTCTTCAGCAACGGCTTTATAATCGACTATCTTCCGCGTTGAATATACCGAAGTATGCCACAGAACAATCGGTATATAGGCGACATCAGAAGAATATTCCGTGTTAGAACGATAGAAAATCAAGCTGACTTGCATGCGCAAATCTGCCTACCTTTTTTTATAATCTACAGCCTGTTCAACTTCTGCCCTCTGTCGGTTCATGCTTGTTGACTCCTGATTGACACCTGACCTGCAGGCTCCATAGGGACATGGTCGATTGTCATCCAGGTGCATCACATAGAGGTCACTCCTCGGCTTCTCATTCGTCATGTTCCAGAGGTAATGTATATCAGAAGTAAAATATTCACTGTCACCCCCGCCGAAGCTAGCCATACGTAAGTAATCTTTCTCGAAAGGGTATTTAGATTTCAAATATTCGGGGGTTCTCCAAATAAATGCCCCCTATCCTCGAACAGAAAATAGGGATCGCCTTCCAGCCTTTAGATGAAGACGAATAAGTCCCGTACCTTTCCTCGCGGTCTGCGTCCTCTGTATGAATAAGCATTGGTCGGCAGACCTCTTGTACCTCGTCGTTTATTCTTAATGGGGATGCGCAGCAAATCAGGCAGGAGAATTCAGCTGCAATTTAACGAAGCAAAATCATAAATAACACTCGTGGTAAACATTTTATGTTTGCATAAGCAAAACATAGTAGTTACCTGTATAGCAGACATCAAGGAAGTAGGATTGCTTCAAGCTTGAACTCGTACTAATATTCATGGACGGAGTTCAGCTATTTAAGATCTCAGGTTGCAAAACTTTAATGCCATGCATGATATAGAGCATCGATGAATATGAAAAAAGTGAACGTCCTCACGCTCGCCACCGATAAAGTGTGCTCGCCGGTCGTTATAGATTAGGCTGAGTATTGAATAAATGTAAATTATCTCTTGATGTACATTAAGAAGACATTCAGCAAGATGAGGAAAGTGTGGGCTCTCACAAGAAAGCAACCTCTAACATGGAAGCTCTTGATGCCAATATGGCAGGCTCCTGGGGCCTGCCAATAGTCCGCAAGTTAGGCGTGTCTGCTTGTCCCATCATCTCCTTACATAGCACCCCAGAATTAGGCCTGTCAACGTGATTGTACCAGTGAATTTTTTCTTACGGGGAACTCGGTGTGGACAGCGAAGTTGAATGATATGCTTTTGTCGCGCATCCAATCTTTTGAAGCAAAGCAGATGTGGCGATCTTGTCCCTTGATGTGATCTCGTTATTCATCATTGTTCCAAACACACCGGCGTTCGATACTATCGATGGCTTTCTCTGCAAATAATATGACGATACAGACCGGGCGATGCAGACATCAATGGCCTCTTCTCCTTCTGAACACATAACCAGATCAAGTTTACAGAGGTTCGAAAGGCCTGCCTTCAGCCCAAACGCCCCGAAGGCCTGGGCCAGATAGGTTGACGATAACTTCGATATAATTAAAAAGACCCAGAAGCAGACTTTTAAGCCGTTATTGAATTCAAACATTTCCACAATCCAGTTAACCATGGAAGATAACATCTACAATCTGTTGCCCTTCCTTGATTTCCAAGTTAAAAGGCTGGCAGAGAAAAGACAAGGACAGTGGTCCGCCGTAATGCAACTAGCGCTAGGCGCATTATCTGCGACCAAAACAACCCCCAGGTCGACCGTCACTTTCCACCGAGTGCTTCAGTATCTTGGAGGCAAGTCCAGTAACTTGCAGGTTAATTATTTTTAGTAATATCAGACTTACGAAACATCCGAAGCCCTCTCTTTTACCTACCCAACCTTTATCCGGTGTTAAGAAAGAGTTAGGAAGACCGGAAGCGGAGAAGGACTCGGTAGATTGGCGTGACAGAGGCCCCTCTTTTGCGTGCAATCACGCCACTCCAAGGTTAGCACTTGTAATGAGAGCGTAAACTCAATAACGCCTGCCGTTCCCCGAATGGCCCCCATATTGTTCCAGTGTATCTACCACGCAAGCAAATCTCATGAATGAAATGTATTAATGCCGTAAAATGTATTCCAACTTTCCATAGAAATCTTTCTTCAACACAAATTAATAAAATAAGGCCAAACTGTCAAAGGCTTTCACTGTCGTTAAGTGTTGAGATATGAATGACAAGTATAAAAATTTAACCTGTTTGTAATTAACTAACTTATCCTTATCACAGATGCAGGTTTTGAGGCCAACATGTTTGCAAAAAGGTCTACAACCATCCCATTTACAGAAACCATGCTCATCACACGGCCTTTTTTCGTCCGACCTGGCTTCAGGACAGAATGGTTTATCACCATCACACCACGCATTATGTAAACACGGTGTGTTTGCTGCGGCGTCGTAGCAAACGGTCCCCTTGGCAGCGAATTGGCAATCTGAAAACGAAACTGTGTCTTTTTGTCCACATTTGGGAGCGCATTAAATATTTTGTAAGTACTGATCAATACGTCTATTCTTAAAATATGAGCCACTAACATGATGCGATAAGTATGGTATCCCGATCTAGGAATTAGATACCACGTAAGTGCTATGTTTGCTCGATTCTTGGCACAAATGAAAACTACAATACGCCACAGAAGGTAACTTTGTGGCGTCTTCGTATGTATAGTGACCGCTGGGCTCCAGATGGTAGGTGGAAAACAAGAGAGCTGTTTCGTTCTACAAAGGGGTTCTCGTAAACTGCGAATACACGAAGGTTACTTCCTATCCAAAATCGTCGTACCAAGTGTATTCCGGGAACATTCTTAACTATGTTGGCCTATCGCACGCTAAATCATGACTCGCGATCTATAACTTTCCAGTCGGCGGCTTGGCGTCCATTAATTAGCCACCTCAAGCGCTGCTGGAAATAATCCACTTATCGATCTGCAACGCGGGTAATGGATACTGCCGCGAACACGGATTGGGTATCTGGCTTCAAGTGATTAATTGCAGTTCATATCTAATGTTGCACGCTCTCTCTCTATGAGAGCTGCGAGATCACGTTCAGAGTCCCGCCAGCTGCTACAATGGACTTGAGCATACACGGATTTTTGCGATAGTGAAACATAGGCTAAGACATGCGGTCACACGAATTAAGCGTTGGACAGTGCTTTGCGGTAAGCCCGCAGATAATTGGTAAAATTGGACGCTTTTTATCAGACCTGTTCAGGACATAGGAAAGCCATTTTACGATTTTGATTCTGATGGCCTTCATGCTGGCGTGTAAAGAAACGCGGACAAAATGGCTAAAAGCTCGTATAAAAAGGCTGACCTTTTGTGCAGCAGATGTGATTGGAAGGCAAACACTTAGCTCCAGGGGCCAATTTACACGTTTCTGAACAAAACTTGTTGGCGCCAGATCTCCCGGGATCACACTCTTCGCCATGGTCAAGGCGGGAGTTTCCGCATAGGCCGCTCGAAGTATGATACTTCTCCACGAAACAGTGACGTGATCTCTGTTCAAGCACCGCGCCAATAGAGCGCCGACTACAGTCAGAAAATTTCTGCGAATGCATGTCAAAATGTAGAAGGCTAACATATTAAGAGTTTTTTTTTCAAAACGGCGATATGACAACCGTATCAGGAAAAAGTCTTCTTTTGTGAAAGAGGAGGTTCAGGTTTAGATAAGGAAATGTTATCATCTGCGCTAACTGAGCAGTTGTGCGTTCAGTCTCAGCGAGCACGTAAGTTCTGCACGGCCCCTGCAACCCTTTTACAGAGAACTTAGTGGAACTCACCAAATGATAAATGGGACGTATTCTTTTTTTCGTGCGCGAGGCTTGTAAGGTGGGTGCAACTGATTTTTGGAGCCCTGCGCTCTCCTTAGCAAAAGCTTTTTTGCGGAAGCGTCTGATTTCAGCATTGCCCGATGGCCCGAGTACTTCCTAGATTCCTTCGGCTAATAATGCACTACCTCTTCAAGCCTTATGAGTGTTTTTACATTTAAACATGCATTTTATCCGCTGAGTGGTCCCCGATGAAGTTGAATGCCAGATACACATCCTTTGCCAACGAAAATGGCCAAATGTTGCCGGGGCCAATGGCCATACTGATTACAGCTCATGAACTTGGTCCTTCTTGGGGCGCACTTCATGATCAGGTGGGAGACGAGTGCACTCCCAGTGTTACGAAAGGCCGGATCCGATTACAGCCCGAATAACTACGTAGGTTCCCCTATCCACTACAGTTCTTACATGGTCCGTGATTTTTCCTGTTGTTGACGCATAAAAATCCTCTAAGCTCAATGGATGAATGTCACTGAAAATTACCAATTTGACGAATAAATCTAACGTCTTCAATATACTGCTTTGCCTGTAGTGTTTGCAATACCACTGAATACTTACTGAATCTCAACCTGAACGGCTTTTATGACATGCTCTTTTTTTCTTGCGTAAGAAAAATATTTTTCTCCAAAAGAACCCTTTTTACCCTGTACGAGACATTTAAAAAATGGTGTTTATTCTCGCTATTTAAAATAATGTCCTGAGCACATAACTTACGCTCAAAATGCTGTCTTTTAGAGGATATGCACTTGTTGTAATTGTCTTTACACTGTTCAGAATATTTTATTTTATGCTTCTTAATTAATAGTGTCAGTCGCCTAAAATCATTTGTTGAACTTATCTGCCTTTCAAAAAGGCTTCTTTGGTGGGTTCGCTATTATGGGATCTAACTTATATTGGATCAGTGCTCAAGTTTATTTTGAAATTCGGGTGAAAGCTAGTGCTCAGGCAGTGTTGCAGCAACCAGTAGCGGTCGTGGCCATTCGGATTTTAGTAGGTGGTCTGCCTGTCTCGAATGAGCCTGTCTTCCTGTCACTGTAACTCATGCATTTTTCCTTTGTAGACAATCTGTGATTAAATGTTGAAATTCCCGCGAGGACTGAAAGCATTGAGTCGTGATCTGTGGGAGACCTTGTTTTTCGTCCCATAGTTGTTGCATAAACGCATTCAGTTCATGGATCCACAGTTTATGTTGAGATTTTTCCAAAGTAAAGTTACAAAGCACGCGAGGAGGATGCGGGCGGTCAAATGATCCAGAGCCAGCGAGCCAAATGTCCGACCCATCATTAAGCTACAAATCCAGGACGGGGATGAATGTTCGAAAATTGTCGACTTAGGCGTGGCCTGGCCAGCAATCCTCGCACGCTGTATGTCTTCCCCTAGATCAAGTTCCGCTTATTAAATCTGCGTCCTTGAAATACTGCACTGCTGACGCCATCATCACCCTGCCCTGCGATGGCTTCGATCGAGAAAACTCATGCCAATAAACGTCATGTTTCCACGATCACATCTCCACACACTAATTATGCATGAGTAAATAGGAGCGTCACCGACGGCGATTATCGCCATGCCTGCAGTCTGCCTTCAAAAAATCAACCTTACCATTATTTTATCGTAAATATTTACTGCTGTGGTTATTTTACCTTCATTTTCCCCAGAAGAGGAAGAAGAAGTGGAGGCGATTCCTGGGACCTGATTATAATTAAGCTGACGTTTCGGAAACTCTCTCGTCTCCATCGTCAGAGCCATGTCCGTTTCCTGTCTTAAGACAGGGCGCATTCTCTCAAGACAAACGACAGGAAACGGACATGGCTCTGACGATGGAGACGGAGAGTTTCCGAAACGTCAGCTTAATTATAACCAGGTCCCAGGAATCGCCTCCACATCTTCTTCCTCTTCTGGGGAAAATGCAGGTAAAATCATCTCTGGACCGCGAATATTTTCGCATATTAATGCAATAGTTATTTTTGTTCGGCCTAGATCACAATTCCACAGCACGCATGTTAAAAACGCATATTTCTAATTGTTTTTTTAAATATTTTATGATATAAACAAACCAAATTGAAGGTCAGACGTCAAAATCGGTAGTTTACTTTTTAGCCTCCAGTGCCTCATGTAATCTTGTCAGCTGGATATTACCGGTGTTGACTGAAAACTGTATAAAGGTCAAACGAGATTAAATGGCAAGTTCTGCAACCACAAAAATGCTTTGATCGCATATGAAGCACGACAGATTGACAGTCGCGAACGACGACATTCATCGACCGTCCAACAAAAGGAGCGGAGTACCAGTAACTTACGTGGCATCTACTGCACCCCTTCTTTTCCCATCCACCCTGTTCTTGTGGCAAAACGATGTCAAGTAAATTGAAAATGCATTCGATAACACATTCCGACATAAATAAACAGTTCGTCTACGTGTGCGACTGCATGCGCTCAAATTTCTTGAGGGCAACTGATGGCTTTTGCGACCGAAACATTCTCAAAGGGGGCATTAGGGTTTGATTCTTCACTCTCGTTTTCCCGCAAAATAATCAAATTAGGACAGAGTTATCGCTGCAAATATTGACCCTCCAAATCATAATTCCTTGTCAGTCCTTATGGATTCCAATACAATGGTTTAGGGTAGTGTCTTCACTCTGATCAACATGCGCAGTGAAAGATGATCCTTGCTGTTATGCTTTGACCGTCTGTGAAAATTCCATTCGCGGCAAAGGTAGTTTAAGAAGTGCACCTCGTATAATCCTAGTCTCATCATTCTGACCCAACGAAGTAGTAGTTGTAGGGGTTTGAGGGATGGGAAAAAAGGACAGGCAGCAAAGTAAATTTGTAGAAGTAAGTGGGAAGGGGAAAATATGATTGAATTTGTTTCCCACGGCCACCGAGAGTAAATTGTTCCGCGTGTAAATTGAAAGTGTGTCTAGCGCTTCGAGCCGCGGACTATACTAATCCAGCGGTAAGTTGGACTTCAGGTAAGCTGAAGTAGACGATCTCCTAACCACCATTTCTATTTTTTTCGGGAATTTCAATAAAACTGCATTTTGATAATCAGGTTTTCCACAGTACAGCTATAAATGAACATTTCTAAATACAATTAGATAAAAATGCATACAATGGATATTAAAGTATATTCGTCTGCCTATCGTAATTCCCCACCCATAAGACCACTATAATCACCGTTTCCGTGGGACAAAATGCCCCATTCGCTACATAAATCATGCAAAGGCTGGTTGCATTTGAGAAGACGACGGGAGATTTATTGGATCCAATTACTCCTGCTATTCATGCGTGTTTTAAATTCGTACCGGGAAAATGCTTCAGAAAATGACTTTATGGAAACCGCAAACTTTACAGAACTTACCCTTCTCCAGGAGAATGCTCTTGTGAAGTAGGTATCCGCGAAAAATATAACGTGGTATAATGTTCCTTGTCAGTCCTTATGGATCCAATCGCGGTGGGTTTATTATTGTGACAAAGACAATGAGATGCTTTTTTGATGGATTTCTCGGGGTTGAACGCACACTCGCTTCGAGCTTCAATAGGGGAGTTGATTAGGAGCTCGTAAACGCGTACTTTGGACCAATAACTTTATTGACCTGAAGTTTCGGGTTCCAACTCGATCCTCTGAGACCCTCGCAAAGGTGATTCTGTTACCGTTTCCGAAGAGGGTTTCCAGAAGAAATCCGAAAAGTTAGGCAAACAACCTTCCTGGCCTTTCGATCGCGTCTACATGCTCTGAATCACCTCCTGCGACTTGCTTTTTCACTATTAACAAAGCAATTGGTTGTCCGCGTCTGTAAACCACTCTTATCGCAAGGGCGACGACAGTCAAAAGTCCAGACAAGCACTACTCTGATTTCCTGCGAAAATCTAGTTAAACGTTATTATGAACATAAGCAATATATTTTTACGTTCTGTCGCAGCATTCTTTAATTGATCATAGTGTAGTATCAGTGGTCTTTGTATGAATACAGCTCTTAATTACCCAGCGACTTTATATTCCTATGAAATAAAATACCAAATAGCGCCTACTTAAACACATATAGTATTCAAGTTTGTGCATTAAATCTCGGAAGCTTGAAAAACCTATCCTGATCTAGCTTCAGTAGTCAATCGGCAAAGGACGTGTTTAGGTTTTGTTTATGTTCTGGCTCTTCAAATATGACATCCTAACGTTCTGATGTTGTATGTGACCCTATGAAACTTTAAAATTCTCTCTTACGGCAGGTCACATTAGTAGTTAATTGAGATCCAGAATTTCCTAGAATTTAATTTTTCATATTGTGCAACAAGGGCAGATGTGCTTGCGATTCCATGTTAGCGATTCTAACCTTCTCTACTAAATTGGTCAATCCAAACCAGACAAAGACAAGCCTCCGTGTCCATTCAACCAAGGGACGAGATCAACTTCAGTCACTCAAGCCATTATCTCAGACGCGACTATGTCACATCACTCAACAGAGAACATCTCAGACCAGAATCTTCGTCTTTTGAGAGTACTCAGATCGGAGCAGGTGGTCGGTTTACTGTTTCGATTCAGATCTGCGGAGGGCAGAGAGAGCTGCTGACATGGAAACGGGTTATAACGCCACCTACGCTATCATCGGTGGTGAGTTGCCTGATATTGTTACACCTTCCTTAGGGTATATATATATGCCTTTTTTTGCAGACGTATAACATAGCTGCCTACTCATAATGTCCAGGTTTAAATCTAACAGCCCACTATCAACACCACATTCTGCCTAGGCGAGCGTGCCTTAATTGTTTGATATTTCAATTATTGTGTAAATTGTTTTGATTAAATACCTATAGAGATGATTTGTATGATTACAGCTACCACAATATAACGCCGACTTCCTAAGCATTTCACGTTAATTATCTGTTGTGTACAATTGATATTGCATGCTTTTTAGGTGTTTGAGCTTCATTTTTTCGACTTTCGTGCATTTATTTTAAGCCAATCCTTATAGACACAATTTTGCTAGCGCTGATCATATTTGTTGCTGCTATTGCTGATCACTCAACCGAGAGATTTATGTGTCACCATTTTAAAGTGCCAACCAATGAAGTGCCCAGCGCGCTCAGGATGGTGCGTAGAAACAAGGTTTTTGTGTGTTTAAATTCGCTTCTCGTCTTCATGCAGGCTTTTCATGCACTTATTGCTTTCACCTTCATAGAACCAAGCATTTTTGTGATTGGAGGAGATACGCCACGACAGTCATACTCACCAAGTGTCAAAGAGTTCCTTGTAAGAGAACGCCGTTGGTTTGACCGGGCGCCTCTCACCATTGGACGCTCAAATCACGCGGCCTCAGTCGTAATGGCATGCGGAGAAAAGTCGCTGGTCGGAATTTTCGGGGGGTAGAACGGGACAGACCTTTCATCCTGTGCAGTCTATCATCTCAGTCAAGACAGGTGAAATTACACACTCTTTTAGCAAACGATTGTTATTTTGTGTGTGTGTGTGTGTGTGTGTGTTTGTGTGTGTGCGGGGCCCCTCTCAGGAGGGTGTTGGACCAGGCTTCATGCAGGGCTGCTCTCACCCTTCTGAGATCCAATGGTCTGTATGCACATGCAATGCCAGTCTTCAGCCAACCACGGTCCCTGCGGCCTGGAAGGCGCTGGCGCTTTCTCTCACTTCTGATTCCCTGTTGGTGACTGCGCTCGCGCTCCCACTGGGTGTCAGGCCCCACTGCGGGTGCCCGAAAAGCTAGGCGGTCACTATGCGGTGGGGGAGAGAGTGAGGTCGACCTCGGCGCGATTCTTCCCTCACTATAGTAAATATGAATGCGCTTGAATCTATCACGGTGCGCTAAAAGCCGTGGCTTTGAGGATTTGCCAACTGACGGAAAAACTCGGGCCCCCTACGTTGCTGCTCCTCCTGTACGCGAGTGTTTGTGTGTGCATGAGGGAGGACTGAGAGTCAGGCTAAAATGGCTCCCTCTTAATATGGCCTTTATGGCTCTCCTGCGCACACGGGAGTCTAACTAGCGAGATGGCTGTGTCAAGTGTGCGCGCGCTGAGTGTTTATCGCGCCAGCCATCTACACTCTCCCTCATCCCCGGTCTTATTGACTTTGTCTTTACACCGGAAACGGAGGTGGGAGTGGCGAGCGAGTGGGTAGATTCTGTGCAAGTCTGCCTAAACTCCTGTTTTCTCTCGCACGAGTTCTCTGCGTTGCTCCTGCTTGCTGTCGCTTTCGTGTTGCTTGCCCAGCTCGCCTTCGTGTCAGTTGCGGCTTGCTTCAGCGCTTGCTGTGGCTAGTTGGAGCGCGCGGTGCCCATCGTCGAAAACGACGGGGGAACTGTCATGTGTGCGGAGTGACAGTCGCTTGTGTTCTTCACATGCTTCGCTTTACCTGCACGTAAACCCAACAGCTGGTTCAAATTGCCCGACCTGTGGGCGAAGAGGAGTGCCTGGTCGGCTGCCATCTCTCTGCCAGATGACAATCGCATCTTCGTTTTTGGCGGCTTATCTTACTCCTCACGGCTTGCGTCTGTTGAGTTCTGCGAGCTCGGTGCAGACTGTCAGCAAAGAGCGTCCTCAGCGTCCACTGAGGACGGTGGCTCTGGTGGTGGAAATTCTGTTGAGATGTTCACGCCACCAGATGCCAACAGCCCGCTGGGACAGTGGACTGCGCTGCCTGCAATACAGCACGCTCACTATAAGTTCACTCTTGCCACCTCGGCCAACGGGGTATATGCTCTCGGTAAGGAGGCTCCCTGCCTTTTGTTCTGAATTATATCCACAAAGCCCATTATTGGGGATATGCGGAAATAAATGTATCTGCAAGTGAAACAACTTACATATGTAATTAAGCATGAAGTTTGAGTTTTCTATATAAATACCACCTTAGGATCGAATGTAACCAATTTTATGCGAACTAAAGCAAGTTAGGATGCGTTTTCTGCTTTCAAATTATGTAGGCAACAACCATGACAACACGGTGGAGGCTTTAACTCCAGCAGCAGGGTCAGCTGACGCCGACAATGATTTGACGTCCTGGAACTGGTCAACCAGGAGCCCGGTGTGGAACCTTTGCAGCATTTAGAGACCTGTGAGCCTTCGCTTGTAAACGTCCTATCCTTTTGTTCTAAATTACCACGGAATCCATTCCACTGTCTTAATCGTTACGAATAAACGTCTTGAAGTAGAACTAAGTTTCATTTTTTATTCCGAAAACGTCAAAAAACCTTTGCAGTGCCCAGAATCCCGTTGTGAACGGATGTGAATTAAGTTAGTGTGTTTGCGCCGCACTGCTAATTTCTACCAATCAGAATCACATTCGATGTCGAGGTAATGCACAGCTGCAGAAAAATCACATTTCCAAAGGTGCGTGGACTTCCAGGGGTAGGGGGGCAATTTTGCTACGTAGCCACACTCTTGGGTGACAAGGGCCTGCCTTATACAGTATCGATCAGCATGAATTTCAACGACTACTCTGGGCGTTCAACACTTACCATGCGGTCTATTAAAGCCCGGAAGACAAAGTAATCACGTAATTACACCAAAGATAGGTTCTGGGTGAGTGAGTCCACAACAAGGGCCATCTGCTAGGTGCACTGGAACCAATACGGAGGCCTAGGCAGTGCAGGATAAACTTAATTCGGGTTGGGCACCCATAACCGGTGTGGGGATTGTCGGTACGCCTAGGGGAGGCTTCGCCCCCATGCGAATGATCACGCTTCCGGTTGTCTTGAGTCCGTCTTGACACGTAGCACATGTCAGTGAGAAAGGAGATAGTATAGTAAATGGAACACAAGCCAACTACTATTATTTTGGGTACTAATTCACCCACAATTCCTCGTTTCTTTGCAACAATAGTTTGTTGAGCAAATGGTGGGCATCGGCGCAATCAACGGTCGAACTGTCGTGCGTATGTGTGTGGCAAGTGGCTGACAGTTTGTGACCAGTCTGTGCCAGCTACAAAAACACCTTCGAGGAACCTTTGGACTTCAATAGCTGCTCCTGTATTGATTTCGACAACGCGGCTATACGGGCCAGAGGGGTACGGTGGCGCTGAGGCTATTCACAAGGCTCTGGAGAACACGAACCGCCGATTCCTAAAAATAAAGGAAACTATTGCGGGGAGAAACAAAAGGTATCAGCCCGCGTGTTTGTACGTGTTGAGATCTTTACCTGTTTAATTGCTGGCTCTTCGAAATTCCCATGTTAAACAGATGATGATTTAAATTTATAAACAGACGTTTTCCATCATTCGTCGTCTGACTCGTTGCAATGGCCGAGCCATGTACAGCGTTTATATGGTTCTCGGGGGATTAATTTTCCTTCATAGTCTTCGTTCTAACGTCACCAGCATTACAAATTCGGTTTATTGAGGACGTTGTGGTTGGAGGGTGAGGAATAGGCATTGAGCGCATGCATGTCCCTTTTCTGCTACTGTTCACGTCTCTGATGATGAATCCGCGATGAATGTCGAACCGCCCTGTCCGGATTCAAAACACCTTCATCGTCTCGTAACCCTCCCCTTTTCCAACTACTAATTTGCCTGTAACGATGACCATTATTGCTAGCATGTTACTTTTCACCCCCTTCCTATATAAATTTAATTGTCGGAGGAGAATTTATCCAAAGCTACTTATGCTCGCCAGGTATTCTTCTGAATCTTATTAATAGGTAACGAACATTTGCAGGTGAATGAGAGGTCACGAAATGTTAATAATGATAATAATAATAATAATATGTTTATTATGCCAGTTTACAGGCAATTGTAAAGAGTTGGTAATGCACCTCTTGGGTGCCTTCCAACACCTCGAAGACCGGAAAAAACCTAAAACAAACTCCCTATGTTGCAGCCAGTATTGGTTTTGTTTCAGGTTTTTTGTTTTGTCAATACTGGGCGAGATAGGGAGTTTGTTTCAAGTGAAAAAAAACCTGCCTTCAAAGGTATGATACAAACGGAATAAATGTACAGTTGTAATCTGAGTTGACTCATCAGCAGGAGAACTGTTTCATATCGTTTAAAAACATTAGTTCCAGACGGAGAGGGTTGCCACAAGAACACAGCGTTCTCAGTCTTCCTTCAATGGTTGTCGGCAAAAGTTGCGCGCTATCGGCTGAAGGGTTAGCAGAGTGAAAGAGAGATTCCACCGAGTCAGAACCCAAAATTCGTGAAAGTTGTCCTGAATGTAGAAAACTAGTTATAGCTCTCTTAAACATAGGGTAGTTCTGCAGGGTTTTAATACTTTGTTATGACGTCAATAAATCCTGCTAATCTCGGCATCTTTGTCTTGTTCAATTTTCTAAGTAAATTAAAAAGCTCAAAATACCCAAATGATTTGGACTGACTGCAACCCCGAAGGAGAACCCCGGCTAAAATCCTCGACCTAGCGCGGATATTACAGCGATGGCAGTTATCCCTCGACACTTGGTGGGCCAACGGCCAGTACTAACCCTGCCAGAAGCTCTTTTCACTCGTATAAACTGGATGAAACCCCTAACTAATCGCCGCTCCCTGTATCCTAACGGGGGAGGGCATTTGCGGTCTGAACTTTGAACTGTTGCTCAAGGTCACCCTGAGGACAAATCAGACTTCGAGGAGGCAAGTTTGCTTTTAAAACTGAGTGACCGAAGTTCATAAGTCAACCAAAACTTGGGCCTCGCTGCAGGACCACTAAGGTGCGAACAATTTAACTAGACGCCGATCGAAACTTTCGGTTTGCGCTCGAATCCATATCCCAGACGACTCAAAATAGTGTCATTCGGACTCTCACAAAATTGGTGTGGGAGTATTTGAACATGTAGACACCTATTTGTGTTACTTACTCAAATTTCAAGCTTATAGAAGTTTAAACAGTCACCAGAAAGCTTACTCATAAACCTGTGGGATAACATTTGGTCCAGCCAGATAATAGACAGGAGAACGTATCCCAACATGTTTAATCTAGTTGAATAAAAATAAGGCGTGGAAGGCCATAGTGTCAGGGAGGATTTACTAAGGTAGGAACAAGCGTAGTATGTAAGCAATAGGAGAAGTGACTTCCAGACGAGTGCAGTCCAGAGTCGCATTCCGGCAAGTCGATCACCGGGTCTGGAGGTCTGCAACCGAACAGTGAGTCGTCGGCTCTGGAAGTGAATGAGCGTAAACAAATCGTCCGCACCTCGGGCACTGGTCTAACCTTGAGAAGTGGTTGGCTAGTGAGACTAGAACGCCTTGAGAAAGCCAGACAGGAGTGACCTTGAACGGAGGCCTTGACTATGGTGTCTTGCGGACGCGTGGTTGTCGCGCCCGACATGACCTAGTCCGCGCGGCGTTCGAGGAAAGCATGACTAAGAAAGGGGGTCGCTACAAACCAGTGGAACAGGGCTGCCAAGAAAGCGTCTCAATCGTCTATATGCATGAAGTGAGAGAGAGAGAATACTTGCTTTATTTATGATGAAAAATCATGAACTTTCAGCAAAAAATGGCTCCATTCACGGAAATCAAAGGATAGGTTAAGCAATGGGTCATGTAATACTCAAAATTAACGAATTGTGGCAAAGGTTTGCATCCCAGATATGTGCATAGATTGAGAAGAAGCAGGTTCGATCACCGGAATTGGAGTTTTATTTGTCGAACTTTTGCGGTGGTCCATCGTCTGAGATAAAACCATCAACGGAAGCAAGCAACATTTATAGGGGGAAGGTACCAATTAACCGTCAACTAAAGCAGTCAAAATTAACAGGGGTGCGGGGGGGTTAATTAACCGTCAAAGGAAGCAAGCAAACTTTTTACAGGGGGAAGGGGCCAATTAACCGTCAAAGAAAGCAACCAACATATAAAGGGGTGGGGGTAATTAACTGTTAAATGTGTAGGGGAGGGATCAATTATCCATCACAGGGGTGGCGGGGGGGAAGGTAGCAGGGAGGGAGACCGATCAGCTTTCAACTTCCGCTTCTTCACACGTGAGGTAGCATGCTTGGAATGGGAGTACATACTGCCGAAATGCTGATGTACAGCAAGACATTTGACAGAAGCTTCGGCTCATTGTACGGAAAGACATCGCAGCCAATAGTTCAGAGTGGAGAGGGTGAGCAACCTCATTAAGGATGCGATCAGCAAATTGCTTGACCGTTTTAAAGTGGCACTCTATTATAATGCCAGCTAAAAAAACATAGGAAACACCGGTAGCTGAAGAGAGCACTTGGAATATACGGTTAAAAAAGACAAGGTCTTTTTAAGTAAGGCTGGAAAATATCAGGAGAGCAGTAAAGAATGAGGGGGAGAATGCAAGCACCTACAAAACGCCAGATTAGAGCTTGTGGTGTGTGATATCAACGCAAGCGACGAATATCATATAAAAGTTTACGGATTTTGACAAAAAGACCTTCTATATGAGGAGCAAATGAAGAGTTGGATGCTAGAGTTACACCAAGGTATCGGAAAGAGGATACTTCCTTGGGCAGAATGTCAACAGTTCCGGGACTGGGAGAGGGTCGCAGTCGAAAAATACACTGGACTGACTTTCGCTCGTTAAGTAGAGGGCCATTTGCTAGGTCATCCTTCAGTATTTGAAGATGAGTCTGACTTTTGAGAGGATGGCCAACAAAAATATGATCAACATATTTGACAAACAAGCATTCGTTTGGCGATCGTAGGTCATCACTGTGGCTAGAGAAGAGGTGAGGGCATAAAATAGCCCTCTGATGAACTCCACAGTTGTTGGGAAGGACCATGGAGTGCGGGAAGTGAAATACTCCCCAAGCTAAGAAACAACCCATCCAGAAGAGCCGCATGCAGAAGTTGCGTTGAGTAGAAGATGGCACGGGATAATATAAAGGGTTGAGGAGTAGTCGAGAAAAGCCCATCCGTATGCACAGCAGCCCTTATCTAAATCTCTTAGAGCAGAATGGACTACCAGAGCAACAGCGTCTAGTGTACTACGCCTAGCCTTATACGCAAATTGCAAGTGATCGGAAAATTCGGAAGAAAACGGCGTGATGATGTCTAAGGCGATTCGTTCTGCAAGTTTCAATAGTGCAGAAGAGCAGACAAAACGACGAAAATATTTTGGACCAGAAGAGGAGGGTTTTTCGGGATGGGAGTGATTCTCACTGATCGCCACTCATCAGGAATCTTAGACTCCATGAAGGACAAGAGAATGAGGTATGTCAATGCAGGTGCTAACTGATTTGCTTTTTCAGCTTTCCCCAAAGAAGAGGAATGAGTAGGCACGAGGACGTGGACCGAATTATATTGAGACTCGGTTGCATCGTCAGAGTAACTAGGTGATGATTGTTCCTATTTGCCGGGACTGTGACAACCTTGCCACATACCTGGTATTATACCAATGCTCAACGCACGAACTTTGACCTGCCTGTTCGCTGCTAACTGACCACTGGTGGGCTCGTGTGACCTTTGCCCCCTTTGCGGCTGTCGTAGATCAGCATATTGACTAGCCTGCCCCTTGTCGACCGAAGAACTAATCAGTTTCTGCCGCCCACGTAAGTTGGTGTCAATCTCCTGGGCGCGGTGGTGACGTAGATTTCTACGCGTGTCACGTGGTTCCTGGCCGGCTTCTCCCCCACTATCCTCGGACCGCAGATGTAGTCGACGCTTAAGTTTGCTTTCCCTTCCTATTGGCCTCTTTCAAATTGACTCGAGTCGTGTGCGTAATGCCCGGAAGGTGGGCTGAAGGGCGTCGGCTCTGTTAAGCGTACCACCCGAAGATTAACTTTCCAGCGGCAATTTAGCCGTTTTGTCATTGGCTCGGGCTATTACCCATGTTTTTTCAATGTTGAACGTGTGGTTCTTCTACTGTGAGTGGACATAGACAGCTTATCCTTGCGGTTGATTGCCTGTTGATGCTCATGCGACCTTGTGCCAAGGCATTTGCGCGTTTAACCAACGTACATTGCATCGCAGTTTTCGCATGGTATGCTGCAGACCACTATTGATTGTTTTGTCATCAGTGGCGGGTCTTTGGGCCTCATGATCTGCTGTCTGACGGTTGACTGCGGCTTATGCGCCCCACCGATCCCGAATGGTTTGCGGATTCCTGTAGTGGCGTCAGATACGTTCCTCACATAAGGCATTGCGAGCCAGAACCTGGGGTCCTGTCCTTTCGACCGCTCAAGGTGGGGCTTCTTAAGTCACTTGCCTAGGGGAGGATTATGGACAGCCGTTGACGTAAAGTAGGGTATGCAATTAATAAACCTCCCCATTTTCTGACTGTCGTCGTTGCAGTGTGTCTGAACGCGTTAGAAGAGGATTCTAACAAAACTGCGTTTGTGACCTGGATTATGGATGAATCGCACGCCTGGTTTCCTTAAATAATCGCAAACGCCGACTCAGTTTATTCTTCTGCATCACTATGCCAGCTCTCCGTCTTCAACGGCCTCTGTTTTGAAGGTAATTCTGTCAATGACAAAGTCAAATAAGGCTGAAACTTTTTGCTAAGCCTAGATGCATACCCTCCCTCTCCACAATGAGATATCGAGGACTAGACCCACGCGACAGCACTAGCGTGACTATTTATAGAGACCCCCAGCTAAATAATTGAATCAGCGGAATCGCAATGGTCGAATACGGATAAGGGGAAGCGACTCACACCGAAATGTCACTACGCTTTTCGTTCTCTCATTCCTGCCTATCGGATAATTTTCTACTGAGGAGATATCCCGGAGGGACGATCGGCAACGTCTGTCCGAACGAAGTTCGGCATGTGTCCCAGTGACCTCCCTGTATTCTGCATCTTATGCAGCTAAACTTGTCCTTAGTTAAGGAGGGATTGGCTGAGGTTATGCCTGTATGCAGGCAGTATTAAAACCTAAAGTCCGCCACGAACTGACTTGTAGTAGTTCCGCAGCCATACGCCCTCCTAACCCGCGACGCTACAGACAAGGTCACTCCGAACATAGGACCTTGCACGAAGGCAGTTTTCGACGTGCCTCGGACAAGGTGCAAACGGAAGCGCGACTCTCCCTCCCACTGCTGGCGAACGTACGCACCATATCTCCCCTGCCTGGTCTCGATTCGTCTGGACACAGACCTCAAGGTAGTGACTGCCATCAGAAAGATCTTCAGACCTACCCCCCCCCCCCCACCTGCGGCCTGTCAGTCAAAACCTCCTCCTAATTATTCTCCAATACTTCTGTACAGAATACACCCTTCTTACCACTGGCCTTCCCATGACTTCTCTCTTCTCTTCAGGAACCGGGCCTGTAAGATCGCACCCACTCGACTTAATCTTACTAATCTTAAAAACCCTAGATGGACTCGCCAATCCCGCTTCGCCTCATTCAGAGGCATTATATCAAGTCCGCGAACGGTTCAATTCAAGTTCGAGATAAATCTAGGTAAAATTATGATCAAAATGGCAAATTGCGATCACCGTAGCGGTGGTAAGGAAGAAAGACGCTAAATCCCAGGTTGCAGGTCACTCGATGGGACCCGGCCATATTTTCAAATTTGACGAGGCCGAAATCCTCGCAAGAGTTGACAACCGCGTGAGCCGCGAGCTGCTCGAGTCATGGTTCGCAGGCTCCCATTCCATGAAGAAGCGCAACGATTTGGCGTTCCCAAAGGTTCCTGAGCAAGAGAATCAGTCATGTGGGAAAATGGCATCCTCTTAAAATTGCACATGTGTGGATCTGCGACGGATCTCGAAACGTCAGAGGAACAAAATCCTTCTCCCAACGATTACATCTGCTTCTTCTTCTCAGATCAGACATTATACACTACACTATACTGCGAACATGCCTTTCCTTGTTAAAGATCACTGAACTGCGCGGTTTATATCACTAACGAGTTTTTATGAGCATCAGTGTATACTAATGGTACTCGGTCAATGTCATCTTCTTGTGTCGTCTGACACCTTAATAGGTAGTTGCGAACGATGACCACTGTGCGCCCCACAACGTTGAGGGCAGAGGCCGGTAACTTACTCGTGAATGAGGTTATAATGATGCTGAGTATGCTGTACTGTACTCTTTCAGTGTCCTGGGCCCGATGAGATAATCAAGGTTGCCAGACCCGAACTCAGCCCTATCGGCTTGACAGCTACTGAAGGTGGGTATTTACTCAAACTATCTGTAACCCACATTCACACTCTGTGCTGGGCTCAAGATGCCATGAGCAAATGCTCTGTCAAGTCCAAGCTACAGATTGATACTGTAGTAGGCCTTTGGTTAGTCTATAGATGGCAAATTGCACGATATAAGGGCATGGTAGGACTTGTGCCATTATTATTGCTTTCCGAATGTCAATCACAACCTCATACGGATTTGGAGTGCATACTGCTTGCTGTTTTCTTAAAAATCACACAGGCCGCATTATAGTACACTATTTCCGGGCCTTAGTAAGCACGATTACTAGAATTAGGCACGTACATATAGCAGCAGTGTTTTAGTCGAACCTAGTAGAGACGTACACAGCCCGGCGGATAGAGTTGAGAGGGTTTAGCGTAGGCCCGTACCTAAAGGTAGCAGTATGTTAGCCCGTACCTAGTAACAAAGTTAACAGCTTGATGGATAGAGATGAGAGTTCAGAAACCAAGGCAAACGTTCTTCTGATCATGGCCCCTAAGCATCTACTTACGCGAAATAGCTTAAACCCAGATTCACACTCCTTGTTGAGACCAAGGGGTATGAGCCCTAGCGTTGGCTTCAAACCAGCGTCACTTCTGATAAATTTTAGCATCACAGATAGGACTGATACTAAGACTCGGCTACATCGATAGCCAACAGAAGTAGAAAAAATAGTAGCCGAATCAGTCTCGGTCTCCTTGGGCCTGTCTTCACACCTTCTGTGGGTGAGTGAGGGTAGATAGCACAGTAGTAACCGCGCAAAGTCTACTGTCACTTACGCCTAATTTAGGCGGCGTATTGGCTTCCATTTGATACAACAGCCCACGCCCAAACCCGTTTAGTCTTCGAGACTCCGGGAGCAGGTGAAGAGTGCGGAGCCGCTAACTACGTTCTCTATCAATTTAAAGCTAACTTCTGAGGCTGTCACCTTCGGTACCAACCTGTTGGTGCACTTGGTGGACTTCATCGAAATCGATGGTCGAACACATACACACTGCGGACAACCAGATGACAGTTCGGTCATCGCAAACGACGGTTCCCACTGAGTGCCCCACGAAGTGGGCGTAGGAAAGGGTAAGACATGTCCGATCGCGGTCGTGACGCCAGGGACACAGCTGTTGACCAAGTGGGTCTGGTTTCACCGTTTTTTTTCGACGGCCAGGGTCTGGAGTATAGACATGAGGAGTGAAGTAACATCCGAGGACATCATTCTCTCATCTGGCTCAATCGTGTCCGTCTTTGTTTTGTTGAGAAATTCTTCTGTTGAGTGGGCTGTCGTTTGCGATCCCGCCACGTCCAGCAAACAACGGTTGTGCTCCATAAAGTTGACTCCTAAAACAAAACCTCAAAGCTCTTCAATGATCAAGAGGCTTACAGATTCAGCGACACCGCCGGCCCAAAGCCACTTCTGGCAAAAGTGAGCACAACTCTGGGTCAAATAAAGAAAGAAAAGGTTATCGCAAAAGGTTGTTAAGGCTAAGTCAGTATCATTCAGTATCAGTATATTGAGGGTATGTAGGAAAAATTCCTTTGAGTGCCCTATTTGTACATATGTGCAGTGGTAGCAAAAAAATTTGTTGCTTAGCCTGTTGGCGAGGCCAGTTGTCCTGAGTCATAGGATGAAAATAGGAGCAGACAGTGAAAAAACTCCTCAGGGATTTTTAGGAGAAAAACTGTCGGTCAAACCCTTACTACTGCGATCTTCCAGGCCCGGTTCCTTAGAAGATGAGAGAGAATTCTTGGAGAACCAGAGTAGGAGAAGGTTATATTCTGTAAAGAACAAGTAGGAGAATAGATAATAGAAAGGTGGTTGACTCGGCCTGGCGTTGAGTTCGACCAACAGGACAGTGAAAGAGCACTGCAGTGTCGCGTCCGTCTCGAGCCGAGGTGGAAGGCCGAGTAACTCCAAAGTCAGTCGCCGAAGACTTTTTGTCTGTCTGATGGCCTTGATGGTGGTTGAAGAACGCCAGTGGGGGAGTCCCTGTTCGCGCGATGGTTGCCGAGTGCGCGGCAAACACAGTACGTAGGAGTTTAGCCGGCGCGCGTAGATATTGAACCCGCGCGGCTTGGCAACAAAGCCGGCATGAGTTAACGAGGTAGGCTCCCACAAAGTCATCACCATCAAGAACTGGTACATGCCAAAGTCCACCGAGGCTGTCATGGTACAATTCTACGGCCGCCCGAAATTACGCAAGCCAGACGTTCCCCTACGTTAAATCGTCTCCCTCCGAGACACGCCTACATACAGGCTGGCAAACTGACTATTTCAGAAGTTTTTTTTTACGGCGGGCTCACAAATGACAGTCCATTCAGATGTACAATTCCTTCACAAAATAAAGAGCATCACAATTGAGCCAGACGAAAGGATAGTGGCATTCGATGTCGTCTCACTCTTCACATCCATACCACAGTCTCTTGTTGTCGAAACAGTCCGTAACTTTTTACGTCAGAATTGCGATGAGAAATAAGGTCAGTTCACAGCTCAAAATTACACGGAACTCACAGAGCACTGTCCCAATACTTTTACCTTCCAAAGGAGAACATAAGAGCAAATCAAGGGCACTACAATGGGGTCCCCAATCACTGGGCGTATTGCCGAGGTTTTACTGCAAAAACTCTAGAGAGTACCAACCTAAATTTGGGGCACGCTACGCTGACAACACTTTTGGTCGTCATCGAAGTCGTCATCCGCGGGAAAAGAACGCCTACAGCACTGCGGAATGATTGGCTGGCTTGTAGGCGAGTGAAGAAACGCGTGACAAAGGCTACGTGCGTTCTTGTTTGGGATTAATGAACGATCTATAATGAGATACCCCGATAAGAAAAGGTGAAGATAAGCCGAGCAAGATAGTCACGCTATAACGAAATTAGCTGCTAAAGCCGACCAGACTAGAACAAAGGCACTGGATCAAATATCAACCATTGATTCTGTAACTCACACCAGTTGAAGTCTTGGAAAACGTATGTAGTGCGAGAGCGGTCTTCTCTATTTGAGGAAATAATGTGAGCGAGGAAGGGAAAACCTCGATTCCAAAATAGATATTGACTCTGGAAGCCTATGAAACCTTCACACAAGAGCTTATGTGGCCTCAAATGTACCGATTTATTAACGCCGCCTACGAAGTATACAAGTTACTTTGAAAACTCTACATGGCTCACCGAAGCAGGTTTGGATTCTTGCTGACATTATTCCTCGCCATGGCCAGTTATTCCAGAAGCTGAAGTTTCTCACGACGGACCCACAACTTCAGTTCACTCGGCACTACAATTCCTAGACAAAATAAAGACACTCACAATTGAGCCAGACGAAAGGATAGTGTGACTATTCATGTCCATACAAAAGGCCCTTGCTTTCGAAACCATCTGGGACCTCCCACGTCAGCCTTACGATGAGAAAAAGCGTCAGCTCACAGCTCAGGATCCCACATAACGAACAGACCAGTATCTCAAGACCTTCCTCGCCTTCGAAGGAATCACATATGAGCAAATAGAACGCACCTCAACGGGCTCTCCAACCTCTGGGCTCGTTGCCACGACAGTACTACAAAAACTCAAGAGACTTTTGTTCGAAGAGTAGAAACCCAAGTTTTGGACACGCTACGTTGATGATACTTTCGCTGTTATCAAATAAGGTGGAATAAACCAATAAAAATAGCAATTGAACTCAATTTTTTCCGATAGACAATCACAATTGATCCAGAAGAAATTATGGTGTCATCATTCATGTCCATACCGCAGGCCCTTGCTGTCGAAACCATTAACGAATTTCTATGTCAGAATTACGATGAGAAACAACGTCAACCTACAGCTCAGGATCTCATAGAACTCATGGAGTGCTGTCTCAAGGCTTTTTTCTTCCAAGGTAAAACATATCAGCAAAGCAAGGGCACCCCAATTGGGTCTCGAATCTCTGGACTTATTGCCGAGGTGGTACTGCATAAAACTCGAGAGACGGTTATTCGAAGAAAACGAACCTAAATTTTGGGCCTTCTGCGTTAATGAAACTTTCGGCGTCATCGAGCGGGATAGAATCGGCCAGTAAACAGAACGACTCAACAGTTCACGATGGAAGAGATAGTGGAGGGCAAATTGCCTTTCTTGAACGTTCTCATCTGCCACCAAATGGATGATGAAATGGCGACATCAGTCTACCGTAAACCGAAAACCACGCCGCAACTGTTGGGGCATAAGGACAACCACCCGCTGCAGCACAAGCAAAGCTGTATACGCAGGCTATACCGACGGGTGGAAACGCACTGCCACCCTTTTTGAAGATCGTGTAAACAACAAAATTTATTGGATCCATTAATTTTGAGAGTGCCCACCAGTTGCTTCCTCTCGCTGCATAACGTGAATAAAGTAAGAGAAAATACAAATTCACTTCATACAGAAAGAGCAGTACAAACAACAAGGTCACGGGATATGGCCAAGTGCCACTCAATAACTTAAAAAAGCTCAAACACTGTGGGTAGCCAACACGGGAAAAAACGGCAGTGTAAACCTGACTCATGTAAACAGCTGGAGTATGTGGTGCACCTAACTCTGCCGTGGTAACTCCGGCTTCAATATTTACACGCACACGAGCGTACGCAAGGCACAAGTTCCGATGGTCAACTGGCCGCGTGACGTTATCCCAATGCGGCTTCTCAACTTTTTGCCCCGTTTCTGCTGCCCACAGCGTTTTAACTTTCTTACGTTATTGATTGCCTTTCGGCCATTTCCTGTGACCTTGCTATTTGCATCGATTTTTCTGTGTGAATTCAATTTTGCATTTTCTTTCAGGTTATGCAACTAGAAGAAGCAACTGATGAGCACGCTCGAAATTAATTAATCCAATAAATTTTGCTGTTTGCACGATCTTCAAAATTGTACCGGGGAAAAAGGTGCTTTAAATGACTGCAATACGTCAGCCGCCAAACGGGAGAATATGAAGCTCCTGAACGGACTTGCTAGAGCTAACGCCCATCCGCGAGCGTTTAGTGAATGGAATCAAATGCCACCAAACACGAGGACCGAGGAGAGTTGCCCGCCAATGTCATGGTATAGCAGTCTATACATGAAAGCAGTCTCCGAAACCGTGGCTAGATCCCTTGTCGAAAGGAGTGATAGTCGACTACAGAAGGTGTTAGGATATTAGCCGGACTAAATGCTAGCGACGGTTGGAGGCTTTTCGAAGGCGTCGAGCCTAGCCAAAATGTCTTTGTTTGTTAGCTCTTACCACATAACAGGAGATGACTTTCCACGCGAGATGACCTTAGAACGCACGCACGCACACGAGCGTACGCAAGACACAAGTTCCGATGGTCGACTGGCCGCGTGACGTTATCCCAAGCGGCTAACCAGGCCACAAGAGGACGCGCAGGCAATCTTTTATATACCACTGTCACCCCTGACAGAGAGAGTTGCAACCGTGGACGCGTGGCGACGCCAGTCCGCTCCCAATGCCGGGCTTGCCCCGAGGCGGGACAAAGAGCGCGCTGGAAATCAACCAGCGGCCACAGCCACCCAAGACTGCTCCTCCGAGTTTTGTACACTATAAACCCTCCTCCGGGTGGATTCCAGAATTATGCCCTTCTTATTGTGTTCTTCCTTGGAGATTTCTACAGGGCGTAATTCAACGGTGACACACGTCACATGTTATCGTTATAACACTAGTGACGCTGAACTCGTCGTTACAACAGAAGGTTTCTCAAATCAAAAGTCAATAATACCAATTAGGTTGAACAGTGTACTGTAACAAAAGGAGCTGACAAAGGGTTCTGCAGAAAGAAGCTGCTTTCATTAAACCAGCCAATTGACGTGTGTCTGTCTGTGCCTATGCGCACGGCTTACATGATCTGGAGGCACCCTCCAGCCAATCAGCAGAATGTGCTCCGCTCTACAGACTAAGGGCAGAGCATCAAGATGACCTTGAGACTTCACGCGACCCCTACGCCTGCGTGGTTCGCGGCAAAGGCATAATGAGCCACTCGGGGCGCTCGCGAGAATTGGTCCTGGGTGCGCGGTTGGTGGCGCAGAGCTTGACAGCGAAGGAAACGTGTCAACTCAAGGGGTGCTCCCAGGACTGCCACAGTACCCCCTGGCGAGACCGAAGATGGAGTAAAAAAACAATGCTAGATGCCTCATGCCCATCGGAGTAGTTGTCCACAGGCCTACCTCCACAATCTGCCAACAAGTGATGCGGCTGGAACTCCATCCCAAAGCAGTAGCAGTCAACTACAAACGCGAATGCATGAGCGTCAGTGGACTGTAGGAAGATTGGAGCCAAAGTCGGAGGTATCAACCCATGCTGAAATTATGGACTTTTACGCCCTTGAAATTATAGCCCGAGGCTACGATTACACATCCGGGCAGGTTAAAGAAGCCTGGATGCCCACAGGGTGTTCAGTAAATCACCACACAAATTTGTCGATCCCCCATCTGATTTTACAAACCTTATCGCTACGTTAAACACTCGGAACCGCCAATTACCACTGTGGCAAACGTGTACGGAGATGAAACAATCCACGATGGGACACGGGTTCACTGCGTTAAAAAAGCGGTCAATGAGTGGGGACCATGGCTGCGGTGAGACAAGCGACAGTGAGCTGCGAGTCATACGCAGCGACTCAGTCGATACTGGCAGACTACACGCATGGAAAACAAAAGCATATAACGAGAGTCTGAATGTTAAGTCGCTGAAGATGGGTGGACGACACAACTGTCGCAAGTTGTTGCATCGACAAGAGGTTCCTCAAATCACAACTCGCGTAAGACAAAGTTGGTAGGAACAACATTATTGCAAGAGGATAAACCGTGCAAAGGCTGCACCACGCGCCAGTTGACAGCTATATCCTCACGCCAGGTGTGTCCGTGACGTTGATTAGCTTTGCCGCCGCGATGAGTACTTTGCCGTCTGCACAGCCAACCAAATGAAGCAGGAATATCGATGGGCTTGGAGATCATACACTTATCAAGCGGCGAGTCGATCGATAGCATGCGGATTGGATAATTACGCGTGGGAGAAATGCCTGGCAGAGTGAAGGCAGGATGAGTCACACGCAGATGTGCTGGATGGCAGGCTCCAACGCAACCACCCCAAACGGCAGACCTCTAATAAAACTCTCTTGCGAAACCTTTTGTTTTACCGCCTGAAAACCACTATTTCACTACTACTACTTTTTGACCAGCTGATTAGTCGAGAGCTGAGGCCAAATAATCCTAATGATCGACGTGGACAGTTGCTTACTTTAGGGCACCTCAGTTATTTTTTTGTCAAAACTCCAGCTGACTACACTGGCATGACTGCAGGGTTACGGGTCATTATTTTGCCGAGGTGAATTTTCGGTCAAACGGGCAGGAAATGGCCCCTCTGCCCCAAGCAAAAATGCATAAACGCCTTCTCTTTAGATATGTTCGAGAATATTGAATGAAAGATCGACGTTCTCAACGACTGGCACTTCCGAGTGCTTTCCTTCTGCTTGTGACCTAATTACCGGACACGGAATTCAGCCGCCGAAGGGGTTTTTTCTTGCTGTCCATTACTGGCAACGCCACATGTTCTGCATCATAGCTGTTCTGTACCAAAAGAGAATTCAAAGGTATTTACCTATATTTCCCTGATAAAGCCTGTCATCCGTGAATGGTGCAAAGGTTGCCACGCGCTCCGCTGAAACTATTGGAAGCCCATCTGTCATACCATCTTGGCATAGCCCAGTCCGTGACAACCTGGCGCCAATTCAGTATACATGGGTAAGTCAGACGGCTAATCGCTCGCAAAATCAACTAGACAGCTATCACTTATGGCCTATCCGACAATCGTAGGACATGGAAGACGGGGGACAATGGAAGCGGTACTAATGAGAGACTATGCATATACGTTTAGAGAGTAAGACAGTCCCACTTAGCAGCGTAGAAACACAGTAAAACGCACCTACTTTTACTTGCGCACGAAATTCGATTCAGGGCTCGAGTCCATTTGTAGACCACGGCGATTGTTGTCTAGCTCATGATTCATTTCCAAAAATCTTTCCACTTGGTGCAAAAATGTAGGGTAATTTGTCAATTGGTGAAGCCAGTATCCGAGACCGATTTTGTCGACAGGCCCGTTATTAGAAAACCAAGATATTTCAATACTATTTTTGAAGACCCTTCAGTTCGCAAGGCGTTCGTAAAGGTTTTTGGCAATAAAAAATCGAGACGCGAATAGATAAATTATGAGAGCGTGGTCGGTCCAAGTCTATTCTTCCTTCTGGTTTTAAAAATTACAAGACAGCGGCCGCATACAGTTGCAAGCGTCATCTATCGAAATATTTCTAACAACCCTGTCGTTGCTCATCGTTTTGCAAACATTTGCTTGGGAGCTGAGGATGCATATTAAAGTAGATTGCGTTGTATCCAGCACGGCTACGAAATTCTTAAAAGTAACAAGGCCTAGAAAGAAAGTCAACTCGTAACTATTTTGGCATTAAGCACCAGAAAACCATGTATCCTTTTCCCACGTGCCAACGCGAAACAAGCGGGCTGAGAATTTGGAAAGTCACTGGAGTCAAAGTAGAAGCATTTAGAGCAGCATAAGCAGCTAATCAATTTATTTTTGAGCAGGCGGACCTTAACATTCTGTTTCTGACCGAAAGGCATTTTAAACGCGATAAGGCGCAAAAAACTACTTCCAACGAATGTGCGGACTGGCTATGATTATCAGGACCCGGAGAGCCGAGTTAATCGATAAACCTATGACAATCTCATATGCCATCGTGAGGATGGTATGAGCACTGACTCCCGTTAAGCTTCGCCTGTAGAGTGCACGCGACGGTTTGGTCATGTCGGAATTTCGTACAGAACGAATGTGCGTGTCTACTACGCAGAAACATAACTGAGGTTCTAGCGACACATTCGGTAATGCTCCACTTTCAGAAGAACGGAAATAGCAGTTAAGGGAAACGACGGACAAACATAAGCGATGCAAAAAGTGATTCACAAAATAAATCTGTTGCGAGTTATAAGAGAAAAAGGTCGGGTTTATTCTTCAAAAGGCAATAAAAAATATAATGCAGCAGTTCCAAAACAATCGCGACGTCTTAGGAAATACCAGATATTTCAGCGCACAACATCTCGTCAGGAATAATTAACCCATCAGAGTCTTCATATTCAAAACCTAAAACCGAAAAAGGCCAGAATGCTTAATGAAGAACCAATGGAGGCATATGAGACAAAAAGCGAGAAGGAACTTCTGTCGATATACGCGTCCAATTATGTTAAGAAGAATCTAAAAAAACCTTCGGTTGGCTAAAACTAAAAACCAACATGCTATACACTTCACTTTGAAGCACCTAATTGATAGATTATCTCTTCATTTGCAGCCTACGTTTAAAAAAATGCGTTTGTTAAAAAATGCATTCAGGGAAATTATAACAACTGGGAAACAACTTGACAGCTTTTTAAAAGTTGATTATATTCGCTACAGTCATTCTTGGATCAGATCATGTTACCAAAATATATTGGTGCCAAGATTTAATTATGCAAAAATATAAGGACGAGGTTGTTATAAGTCTAGCCTCACCGAATAACAGCAGCTTCTTAGGCTTGCCTGGGTTGTCGTGACTGTGGCCGGATGCCACAGTGATCTCTTTGACAATGCGGACTGCCTCCAAGGTCATACGCCTTCGTTGGTGACCACCCCACATGATTACTTTGAAGCACTGAACTGTACACACACGCACGCGAGCCAACGGGCGTGCCCAAATGGTCACAGTTTCACAAGGGCTACTTAGGTGCCTCACTCAGTAGGCGACCTTATTGCGACACGTCCAATCATGTCACAAGCGAATATGCTTGACAATCACTTTTAAACCATTGTCATCTCAGACAGTGATCTGCAACACGAATAGAAAGGACGCTGCAGGTCCGCTCCATTGCTGGGCTTCACTGCGAGGCGGGGAAATACAGCGCGCTGGCTAAACGCCAGCGGCAACTTCGGGTTTTGCACACGATAGACTCTCCTCTGGGTGGCCTCCTGTTGTACGCCCTTCCTATTGCGTAACTCGTTGAGGATTCAACAGAATGTATTTAGACGGTCACAAGGTCAAAGCCATCGTTACGACAGGGAAAATAGCTGATAGACTATGGGGCCGAGTAATAATTAGATTAACACTAGTTGACCCAATTGTGAAAAAAACTCGCGGCATTTGGCGAGAGTTGAAACCGCATAGTAGGGAAGACTTTAGCCGGAAGTCAATGTTCTACCATGAAGCAGCAAATGCTACGGGTAGAGCACTGGCTTCCGCTTAAGGCCTTCCCTACTATGCAGGCTCAAATCCCGCCAAATTTCGCGAGTTTTTTCACAATTGGGTCGACTAGAATTAAGCAAATCTGCAAAACCCTCTAATAATTAGATTAACGTCTATAGAGGTTTTAAAATGCATTAACTACGATCATCGCGAAGTCTATAAAAATGGACCATAGCTATCTTTAGGGATTACAAAATACAAAGGCCAAACACCGATTCGCATAAAAATCAATAAGCATCCAAGAATGGAAACAACTGAATGGAAAACATACTATTTTGGAGGTTAGTTGAAGATCGGCAGATGTTACACATGTGCTGCACAGAAATCTTGCTAACATGGTCGAACAGGTCATCGATGGCATCGCACAGAATAAAAGCACTGCTGAAATCTATCATGCATATATTATTTTACAGCATTCTAAATTACCCTCGCCCTGGGGCGGAATGTAAACTTCGACGTCGCAGTTGCGTAGACTAGACTTGGCAGTAACTGCTTTAGAAGGCAGATAGTCCTTAGTTGACAGATTGTCCACATTTGGATCCGAAACCTGCAGTCCTCGTTTCTTAACCACTTGTTTCGTCTCCAAAATACTACTTTTTAAAGGCGCGAAAGTGCGATTGTTCTCATCATTACGAGATTCTGACAACATTTTTCATCAACAAAGTTTGGGTTTTTGTAAATATTTTTGTATATGATGAAGAATTTCGATGAGCAAATTACAACTCAAAAGAAGCTTCTCGTAGACACAAAGAACGAAACAATGTCAGTAGAAATGCGCGCACTGGACGAATATCATATGCTGCCACATAAATTTATGCAATAAAACAATGAATTTCAAATATTTACACGGACCATGTTTCATGTTTAATCAATAGAGGGTAGGGAACGGATATTTGTAAACCCCCTTTTTGCAGCCACCGGACACAATTTTTCAAGTTAGACCAATCCCCTGCCAAGGCAGGGGCACTACTGTGAACGGTGCAGATCACTGTTCGAATAAAGCATCGTATTTCTTCTTGAATCCGGCAACTGTGTCAGCAGCAGCAACATCTGGGCGGAGATTGTTCCATGCATTTACGGCACCACTTGAGAGTCGATTGATGTGCAGGAGGCTATTTGTTCTTTGTACCACCAGTTTAAAGCAGTGTCCGCGCGTAGGCATGTCAACGGCCAGTTTGAAGTACTGTGCTATCGCCGGGATTTCGCCGCAAAAGATCATTTTGTACATCATGATTTGGTCGCCTCTGGAGCGTTGAAATTCGAGGCTGAACAGGTCCATTGTTTACAGAGCTCGGGAAATGTCAGCTACCTCACTTCGGGCATCATTCTTGACCCCAGCCGTTGCACATATTCCATACCGGTAATCTTCGCCATTCGTACATTCCATTTCCGAGGCAGGGCCTTCTATAATTAGATCAGACCAGTTGATATGTGATATGATAAGTCACCAACAAGGCAGACCCGCGGCCTCTTGGCATACTTCTTGATTGTAGTCAACCAGTTGATACCGT
Source organism: Ligula intestinalis (assembly GCA_036362985.1). Taxonomy (NCBI): domain Eukaryota; kingdom Metazoa; phylum Platyhelminthes; class Cestoda; order Diphyllobothriidea; family Diphyllobothriidae; genus Ligula; species Ligula intestinalis. The sequence goes on from JAYGXS010000002.1 coordinate 94,507,806, forward strand.
TAGCTCGAGGGCTTCGATATATAACACCCATGGTTGTGTTTGCACCAGTAGAGGCCTTGACCGACAACCAGAGTTGTTCCTTACGTTTGTCTTCGGTGCGTGCGCGTGCTTGCATTGATACCACTAAGCCGTCAGTAGCATACATCAAGACACCCCCATGTATCCTATTAATACGGTCGCAGTGGAAGACGCAGTACCCAGGTACATCAATCTCACTGCAATACTCGCAGGGCACTTCTGCTCGATAAGCATATGTATTTCAGCCATTTTATAAATTAGGCTTTGCGCATTCTTTCGCAGGATGCTTATAGATCTACCAGAGCTTCCTGGGCCATTAGTAATAATGGTTTGAACAGGGGTCTCCTCTTCTGGACAACCCGAAAATGTATTATGTGGAGGTTATTTTCCCTCTCGGAACGACGTAGTTTTAGTTCTGCGACTGCCTTGTTCTGTTTTATTCTGTCCTCAGGTGACAGGTCTGCTCGCATTGAGATATTGCTTCCTTCGAGCCTCCAGCCAGGGGTAAGCCGAAGTTTTGGCGGTTGCTCGGACATGAAGACCGCCTTCAGTGGTCTAGGCCGTCCGCCTTCAGCAGGTTTATAAGTAGTTCTTGTTTAAAAATACATTATTATTAAGGTTTTTGTGCCTTAACAGACGGGTACAATCCTCATTTTTTGCAAAACGTTTTCGAGCATTTGAAGAGGCGTACATCTATATTTAGTATTAAACAAACCAAGCAAAATAAGATTGGTCAAATAGAGGTGGCAATAATTATTTAATTGAAGCTTGCCATACAAATTTTTTACCTAAACTTCAGACTGCTAATACTTCCAATCCGTAACCTCAGAATACGCTTTGAGTTCACCAAATTCTGAGCTACCTTGCCGGACATGAATTTTAGTAATTTCCCACTGGTAACGCTCTGGTTTACATTACTTTCTTGGAAAAACAATACAGTATGGACAGTGGATTAATTTACAAGTGGTTTTTTTATGTATTGCCTTAAAGGTCGTTATCGTTTATCGGGCAAGGTCAAAAGCTATAAGATAACGTAAGCGAAATGAGTAAAATTCAAAAAAATCAGATCACCTCTACTAGCTGACGCATTCATGGGCAGGCTGGAACAATTCGAACCAAGCAATCAGATCCAAACGTCAAAAAAACTATGGTCACCATGTTAATTGCACCTTTGCAATCACCGCAAATGAAACCTACAAACGCGCACACGTAAATGCTATGAGTCAGCCCCATCCTTTCACTAGACTCACGCTTAGACAAGCATTTCTTCAGGTCGATAAATGACAGTTCAAAAATAACCCATAAAGAATTTGTTCGGTCCAAACTGAAGCATGCACTCTAGGTCTGCCAAAAATAGTTGCCCACGCGGACGCGAGGTGACATTTCCTCCTCGCAAGTGGCACTGGCAGCACTACCCGCCTCTCGCAAGCCCACCACACGAACACAAGCTCTTCGAACCCTGACGTTGGAACGTATCGCCCTCATTTAACTTAACTCTTCTTCCTCCACTCGGATTCTTTCAGTTTCCTCGTTACGGTCTCCTGGGGGACTACTGTAGTGGGTCGTGCCTAACTGACTAGCTCGCGTCGAAGTGCACTTTCTTAAAAGCTTACTGATGCGGTTTCTTGAGGTTTCGATCAGCCAGTCATAGTTCCCCCATTTATGAGTTGACGAATGGGGAGCTTGCACGCGTGCCTGAGGCAAGTTGCCTCTGCCCAAAATCTCCAGGCCGACCTAGCCAATGAAAGCTTTCTCTCTCTCTCTCTATCTTCTGGCCTGACTACTCTAAGACCTCACTTGAAATTCCGCCTGGTGAGCGACGCGGTCCTAGCGACGCCGCGCTCTCCGACTGGCCTCACGGTCAGACGCCTTGTAATATCAACTGGCCTTTTACCCTTAGCCCTTCTTTAAAAAATATACTGTTCCGTCTATTCTGCCGTCCCAAGACAACTCCTATCTACTATGGAACCAGGGCCTCGAAAAATGTAGGCGTAAGGGTTAACTGCGATAGCCTCAACTCCTATATATACATATGTACAATAGGAAAATCTTTGTTTTCAACCAAATGTATGACCAGAAAATAAATTATGATCGCGTCCTCTTATAAACGCGTCAACGCTTTCAGCAAGACCAACTGTGGAAGGAAGTGTATTCCAGTCTTCAACGACCCGGTGAAAGAATTTGGCCCGCGCTTATATTTTGCATGGTTTTTTTTTTGTATGGACGACCTCGGAGATGTTTCGTTTCTGCCAATTCAAAGAAGTTAGCCATCTGAAGAGCACAGTCTACTCTCATGAGCAGTTTAAACACAATGTATTATCTATAATAAAGGGAATTGCTTGACCTTTTCTATTCGACCTTCGTATGGTAGACCTACTAAGCTACTGACTAATTTGATAGCCTTCCTTTGAAATGTCTCCAGGACTGCCGAGTCTTGCTTTATCCAAGGGCACCACGCCTTGACACAATATTCTTACATCCGTTGAACTAATGTCCTAACACTCACCCAAAATTTTCAGCACCAAAATAGAGGAAGGCTCTTCTGATCGCTCCTAGGACTTCCATAGCCTTCGTTGCGGTTTCGGCACAATGCAAACGCACACCTAGACCCCGAAGTTCGTTCATTTTCACGAGTTGGTGACCTCCGACCAATAAGTCATACTAAAATGGTATTTTCTTTCTGAAACTTGACGGTAGACGGATGGTTTTGCATTTGCTGAAAGTGAGTTGCATTAGCCACTTTTCAAACAACGTTTGCAAGCGATCCAATTCATTTTTAAAGACTGTTACTCCTCTGAGATTTCGACTAACTTCAAAATATTTAGATCTATTGAAAACATGACTTTCTCACAGCTGAGGCAATCAAGGCAGTCGTCTGCATATACCAGAACCGAGTGGGACCCAGAACGCTATCCTGTGGTACCCCACATAAAATGGTTTTCCATTCTGTTTTGGTGTCTCCGATAAAAAACGTCGACGCCTGCCTGATAGAAAGAAGACTAACCATTTGCGTAGATTTCCAGGTACAACCATTTGATGTGATTTTGATATCATTAGACTCTGGGGAGTCTTGTCGCATGTTTTGCTGAAATCAGTGTAGAAGGATTTTGCTTTGCTTTATGATAGCCATAGCTGGAGCACCACAAATTATGGCTGTCAGACGAAAGGCAAACTACATACCGATGCAATCGGCAGGCAGACCATGTCTACCCGAAGACAGAAGCTCATTGACCAACGGCCTACAAAATGACTACACATCCGACGGCTTCCCGCGGCCAAAATGATGATAAGATTTCTTATACATGGAAAGGCCACCAATAGTTAAATAAGTAACTTGCGTAGTACCGCTAAAAAGCACGGAAGAACGATTTGCTTTTACCGTCATCTGCCTTAAAATTCCTATGTATGCGTTCTCTCCATTGCCCACTTGCCGGCTGAAGCAGCAACCCACAGTCTGCTAACCCTTCAGCCGATAGCTCGCAACTTTTGCCGACAACCATTGAAGAAAGACTGAGAACACTGTGTTCTTGTGCCAACCCTCTCCGTCTGGAACTAATGTTTTTAAACGATATGAAACAGTTCTCCTGCTGATGAGTCAACTCAGCTTACAACTGTACATTTATTCCGTTTGTATCATACCTTTGAAGGCAGGTTTTTTTCACTTGAAACAAACTCCTAATCTCGCCCAGTATTGACGAAACAAAAAACCTGAAACAAAACCAATACTGGCTGCAACATAAGGAGTTTGTTTTAGGTTTTTTCCGGTCTTCGAGGGGTTGGAAGGCACCCAAGAGGTGCATTACCAACTCTTTACAATTGCCTGTAAACTGGCATAATAAACATATTATTATTATTATTATTATTATATTATTATAATCCCTGTTGCGTTATTTTCTCATGTGAGCAACGTTCGCGCATCGGCAGGAAGGTCAGAACACACATGCCTCAAGATCTTCAAAAGGCTAGTCAGGTCACAATTAGGCGTTAGGGAATAAAGTGCCCATTGTTAATAAAGTTGAACGATGATGTAATTTTTCGATTTCACTAGGGAGCTCAAGTGTGAAAGCCCTCTTTCCTCAAAAAGTGACTTCAAGTCACTTGATTAATTAACAAGGACTGTTGTTCAGTTAAGTGCTACAGGGTATGACTTAACTTTCATATCCGCACATATTTTAACAGATGATCTACTTTACTAAGCTTCTCATGATTTTCGGCGATTATATCTTCAATTTCGAGAACTCGGAGTATCAATTCCTTGATCTTATGACACACCGTATATCTACCTGTATGTTTTCCGGCTGCATTTCGGGGTCCTTGCGTTTCTGGGTGCTATCAGCTAATTTTTGTCAAACGTGCCCTCTAACATGATTATTTACAGTTGTCGTGTTTAATTTTTGGCACGGTAGCCAAGAAAGTCAAATCTGATAGAAAATTCATTTTTGAGCAAGGACGGTCATCCATTGAATGGAAAACTGTGCTGTTTGCTCTATTTCTCCTCCCCCACCAAAGGAAGTTCTTCTCATTCTCTTACTCGGACTTCCGGGAGCTGGAAAGTCTAGTTGTGCACGGCGTTTGATTTCGCATTTGAATTTTTTCAATAGTTTGAGTGTTGAATTTGACGACAACGTGTTCGTTGACTTTGAATCACCACACAGGTCACAGGTTCGGTCTTCCTCTTCGCATTAACTAAACCTTATCATAAGTGGAAAGAAAAGCGTCATGAAATTCTCTGTAGCATCCAACGCTTGATCGAAACGTGGAATACCGAGCAATTCAATGCAGATTGTGCGCATCTTGTTATTCAAAAATCAAGTCAATTTAAACCTGACCGCCCTCTGGCTCTTGTCCTCGATGACAACTTCTACTATAGAAGTATGCGGAAGGATTATTTTCGTCTGTCCAGGAACCGTTAGTTTTTATTACGTATGAAGGCGACCTGAAATCTAGAAAGGTGCAGGTTCGCCACGCTCAGCCTGAACCTCCCATTGGAGGTATGCATTGAAAAAAATTCTGGCAGGGATACTCCTGTACCCGATTCTGTACTTATGAAAATGCATAGTCATTTTGAATGGCCCGACGGAAATGCCCACCCCTGGGAACAAAATAATTTCGAGGTTACCTCGCTTGATCCAGAGTAACCACTGTGATTTTTGCAACGTATTATTTTAGCTTTGATGCAATAGAATCATTTTTGTGGCGTGTCTACACAAATCCCATAGTCTACCTTGACTTGAAACGAGTTGCATTGGAACGCCAAAAAGACCGCGAAATCAATGAGGCTAGCGTGACTCATCGTCTTGATACTGTCTTACGAAACCTCGTAAGGACTTGCATCCTTTCACTTCGTATGTGTCTCTTTTTCTTACGCATTTGGCTCTCTTTCAAAGCTTTAGATCATCAGACACGCTACGGAAATTCCCTAAATAAAGTTAGAAAAGTGACTATGTTGCAGTTGAAACCTCTCGTGGAGCAGCACATCGGTGACGACTCATTCGACCTCTGGATCCTTGGCGCCTTTAAAGAGAACGTTAAAAAAGAACTGCCTTCTCTTCAGATATGTTTTGAATAAATTGCATTATTGTGATCGATTATATTTTTTAGTTCATTTGTCCACTTTGCATGCTGTGGATGGTAGTCCGTTTCGTACATGTTCTTTGATCTCTGAGATTCATTTCTTCATATTCCGATTCTCCACAACCTTGCTCTAAGCAATTGAAATTAGGATTTCGGCTCATCGGTGGGTTTCATTCTGAGCTGAACTTTTTTATCTTCAGCATCTGAATGCCTGCTTCATAAACTCATTTTCGGCAACCTCAGTTAGAATTATGGGAAAATACTCAGCCTTGTCAAGTCTGAACTGGGTATGATCGTATTCAGCAGCGCCGGCGTTTATTTGCTTTGCTTTTTTTCTACAATCGCATTCCCCTATGACATTCTTGTCTCGGTATGGTCCTATTTTAGCCCTTCGTTCCGAATATAAGGCTGTAAACGTACATTCGGGAGAACAACCTCCACCTAGTGTTGCTAACAAATTGGAAGGTGTGATTGCTTAATATATAGCTAGCCATAGATTCCTTATTTGCGGAGAGTCATGCTTTCCTCAGCCCTCTCCGGGTTTGGAATTAAGACACCTAACCACCCCACCTTCCCATCAGAGTTCTTTGAGGATAGTTAATTTTAAAGTGGTTGGGATTCCTCGCTTGGCTTTGGTAGCTATCCTAAGTTTCGGTCCTTTAGTGGGACGTAGTTAGTAAAACGGCGTTGTATCTCTTAAACCTGATAATTAGGATGTTGCAACCGTTCAATATGGCTGATTTTGGAATGCTGAAGACTGTGCTAGCTTTGAGGGTTTAGGTTGGGGCGTCGCTGTCGATGCTGATTCTCTTTGAGCTCTTTTCCAGCAGGTAAAGGTATCTGCAACGACGACGTGGCTTAAAATGTCCGGTCTCCTTCGCACACCCTCCTGGGTTATATTGTTGAGTGTGCGTCCGCAGGCGATTGGATGTTCGTGTTTTCTATCATTGATGTGGCGTGTTGGCCTTAATACAGTGGATATTGATGCGATGTTTGGTCCTTCATCCCAGTAGGTGTCTGGCGAATATGAGACGTAAAATGAGGCTATGGCAAGTGTACAGTCCTTCTTCATTTCGGTGGCATCAAAAGTTTGCGGTGCGTGGATGTGTGCCTTTTTGCCGATAGTCAACTTTACCATGGAGCTGAAAGTAGTCATCGGTTTAAAGTGTCCACTCCTGCCCTCTGCATCAAATTCGTTTTTCGGCGGGGAGCTGCTACACGCTTATTGTCATTTTCCCTGTTTTTGGATTATTAATACCATTTCTGTGGCGTATTTGTGTTCCAGATAGGTTTCTCGATAGGTTTTCGTATTAGTTTTCGTATAGAACAGCGAAGATGAATGAGGGCGGTAATTTTGCCGTACATTTTCGGTGAAAAGTTTCTTTGCATGCATGGTGTTTATAGATATGCATGAAGACGGTGTCCTCATCATCCTTGTATATTAAAACCTCACCGGCAGTCGTGCAGCGAGAATTAATGTACGTGAAAGGGGAGTACCGACGGCCTGGGGTGGTCAGTATTACCACTCTCCTTAGTCCGGGGTTTCAAGCTGCATTCCTTGACCATCGGGCTTTAGTAAGTCTGAATTTGCGTCCCGGATCCTTAAGACATGGGGTCGGTTGACGACGCCACATAGCCATAACCTACCATCCCAGTCTCCGTTATCTAATTCGGTATTCCTTGTCCGCATGTATTTCTGGCCGCTGCATGTCTGCCTGCAAGGGCTCTAAGTTGAATTCCATGGCATAACTGGACGAGCAGGGCCGTAACTAGATTGGCGAACACAGTTCCATCGGTTGTCTCGGAACTCTATAGCTCCGATATTTGTTAAACCTCTACTGTAGTAAATTCGGTTCTCTGGGCTCTCCCACCGCAGCATTGTTGGACTGCGCACTGTTAGGGCCCAACCTTAGTGCTTGTGCACGCCGCTCTGTTGAGTCGTTCCACCACCAAACGACTGGTCCGCCTACGCAAAGTGCACGCCGCCCTGACGAGTCGTTCGCACGCCAGGCCACCGGTCCGCCCACACAGAGTGCACGTGATGACGCGCTGCGCCCAAGCTCAGGGCTCTAACACGCCAACTGTATGAGTCGCAAAACCAATGAAGTCGCCCCTTACGTGAGACCACAATCTAATTGGTCCAATCCTGTACACGCGTATGCTTGCCTTAAATTATGCTGTGTTAGATTCGCTCGTAGACTTTGTATCTTGCGCTCTTCATGTTTTGTTTTTCCTTGGGGGCTCACACAAGGCGTAACGTAGACAGTGATATCGCAGTTTTGGCCACATTTGCAACACGGTTATTCCTCCCCGTCACCGTTAGCACGCCCTACGGTCGTTCTTAACATATACCGATTAGTGGTTTGCCGTACAACGATTGTATAGATTGGGAAGAAAGGGTCGTTTCGATCACCGGAATCATAGTTTTATTAGTGTGAGCTTTCGAACTCTCGCGGGAGTCCGTCGTCAGAGGTAAAATTGTCAACGAAAGCAAGCAAAATTTATAGGGAAAGGGGCCAATTAGCCGTGAAGAAACTTTTTCAATCACCGGTTAATTGGCCCCTTCACCCTATAAATGTTGCTTGCTTTCGCTGACGGTTTTACCTCTGACGATGGACTCCCGCAAGAGTTCGAAAGCTCGGACTAATAAAACTATAATTCCGGTGATCGAACCAACTTCTTCTTCTCAATCTATACACATACCTGGGATGCGAACCTTTGCCTCAACAACTGTTTACTGCAACAAATGGATATGATGTGTTGTTACGACGGCATCTGTGTGGTGTCACCCTTTGGAATTCCCAAGGAATCACAGAAAATGGAACCCACCCCAAGAAGAGTTTATTGTGTGCAAACCTCGGATTGGCTGTTTTGGGTGACATTTTTGTCGCTGGCATTGCCCAGAGCTGAATGTCTGGCCGCGGGGTGAAGCCCGGGCCTAAGGTGGACTGGCTGTATCCTTGTCAGTCCGTGTTGAAACTCTCTGTCTGAAATGGGACAGTTGCTTATAAGTGGTTGTCAGGCGCGTTCGGTCTTCGCATAACTGGGTGCGTTGGAATAAGGTCATCTGCCGTGTGGCGCACTTATGTGGCCATTGAGGAACTGTGACTAGTTTGGCACGCGCTTGGGCTCGCGTGCGTGTGTGCGGTCCAGTGGTTTAAGCTCATCACATGGGGACAATTACAATGAAGACGCAAGACCTTGCGACAGTCCGCATTGACAAAGGAATCATTGTGGCAGTCGGCTACAGACACGACGCCTCAGAACATCCTGCAAGGTTATTCTGGCATTCGATTAGGCCAGGCTCCTAACAGTTGAAGGCTCCTCAGTTTTGTCAGGTTGCCTACGAAGCCGTTATTGAATGAAGAATAAGCATTCACCGTGCTCTTCTATCGTCTTAGCATGTGACCACCTTTGCTATAAGTGACTGACGTTCCCGATCAGTTGCCGCTACTAGCGAAAATGCGAGTCCCAGGAGGAAACTGAGAAGAATTAGATTCGATTTTTGGAACAACACTTTTATTCGCCTGGTGTTTCGACAGCCGTCGTGGATTCTTCATCAGAGACATGAGCAGAAAGTATTAGCAGTTTTTTTGCTTATATGCTCTTCTCAGGTATCTAATGAAGAATCTGCGATGGGTGTCTAAACGTCAGGCGACTGAAAGTGTTGTCCCAGCGATCTAATCGTCTTCTTTTCAGTGAGTCAACTGTACATAGTCATCTGGTGGATTCTAGATGGATTGCTTCGGAAATCCCGGAGTCAGAGAAGAAGTAGATGCGATCACCAGGACAAGATGTTTATTTTCTCAATGATTCAGAATTCTTCTCGAACAAATAATCAGACCTAGTAGCAGAAATGGGTGCTTCGTAAACAGGCAGTTGCAGTATTTACAGGGCACAGTCCTTATGCTAACGAGAAGGAGGGAGAGAAAAACGCTTGACGTTGAAGGTAAAGATCCATAGTTTTACGCAAAAATGGCTCCATTTACGGGGAGCAAGAGGATAAGGTAAGTTAAAAGGTCGTAGTCTAAAAGTTCACATGATATCCACATCTGTTACGGAGACAGGTCGGAATTCAGCTTCTGAATTTCCGTTTCCTCACACGTGAGGTAACGTGCTAGGAATGGGATTACAGAGTACTGATATGCTGATGTACGGCAATACATATGACGGAAGCCTCGGCGCATAAGACGGGACCATTTTGCATCCATTATTTCACAGAAGAAAGGATGAACGACCTCACTAAGAGTGCCATCAGCAAATTACTTACTGTTTTAAAGTGTCGCTGTATTATATCAGATTTAAAAAAAGAACCTAGGAAACACCGGCAGATGAAAAAAGCATTCGGAATATATGTTTAAAAGTGGTCAAGTTTTTTTATGTACGGCCGGAAAACTAACTAGAGAACAGCAAAGAATGCAGGCATCTATAAATCGCCAGATTAGGGCTTGTGGTGTGCGATATGAACGCAAACGGTAGATATACCATGGTTACATTTTACAAATGTTAAGTTAAGAGGCTATGAATATGAAGATTAAATGAGAGGTTAGATGCCCCAGTCACACCAAGGTACCAGAAAGAGGATACCTCATTGGGCAGAATGTCTATGGATTCAGGACTGGGATAGGGTCGAAATTGAAAAACACCCTGGACTGACTTCTGGTCGTTTAATAGAAGGCCATTTACTATCTAATGCAAACCTATGGCAAATAGTGGTTCCCCTTTATTGAGGATGGTTGCTCGCTTGCACACTAATTGCTCGATGGCCGATGGGAGGATTGCGACTTGCTGTCATCGCACCGTGCATGCTGGATTTCGGCACTGCCGTTGGAAGATGTATTCGCCCGTCCCCTTCCCAAATCGCGAAAGCATTTGGCCAAAATGTGTTTCAACAACAAATATGGATTGAGAAACTCATTGCACTTGTTTATAGCAAACCAGCTGCTTTGCAAAAGTGCTACTTGACTGATAAATTTGGTGAGCAGGCACGCCTAATCAAGAAGCACATACACTGATGCATATCTGTCACAAAGCATTTGTCTGTGTCACAAAATATTTCCACGTCTGATGACGATGATGATGGCAAAACCGCCAAGAGAAACGCAAAATGCATGAGTTAGGAGGAATTGCTTGAACCAATTTTATGACCTGCGGTCGATCAGCAAGGAGGCGGATCATAAATTGCGGTGTAAGACTAGAAATAAGTGCAACTGGAATGGTGTCCGCATTCAATCTGACCCTCCAGCCCAAGTCGTCAAGTGCCTTGGAGGTTTCATTTCTGTTTCTGACTTGGGTTGGAGTGTTGTTGACAGTAAACTTTGATTTTCGACTTGATACGATAGCCACTGTATCCATATAAATCATTCATCTGAACTAGGTTTCTTTTTCAGGACGATTAGGGTACCCTGGCAGGCTACAGAAGACAAGACTTTCTGCGCTTTGTTTGATTTTTTAATGCTCTGCTTTTTAATTATTTTTTTTTCAAAATATGACCCACCCCCCACCACCCATATAACTCCTTCAACCTCAGATCCCGTATTACACAAACGTAGGGTGTTTTTTACTGTGGTGTTGCTTATAAAGGATTTTTATCGTGTACTCAAGTGGGTAGCATCTCGGTTGGCTTTCTGACTCATGCGATTGGTGGAGTGGATTCGTAATCCTGGCGGCAACTGGCGCGTCCGCCGCTCGCGAGTGCATGCGGGTGTCACAGTGGCGCCATTGTGACTTGGCGCAATCTGCTGATAACACTCGCAAGCGAGCTCTCGTTACTGTGACTGCTAATCCGGTAAATCAGTTGTTTTTTGCCGTTTTCGCCAGCATATAGAAACCACCATCAAAGAGAACTTTAAGAAGACGTGCTTTACGCGGATATCTTAAAGATTTACGTAAAATTGAGCAAGAAGCAAGGGGAATAACTAGATTGTCAGACTCTCTTGACTCTTCTTGCAGTTATTCATCTGATGAATCTGACTGTAGCAGAAATTCGTTGGACGATGGTTGTACCTGGAGCTATTCGTCATCGGAAGAACCCTCAACAAGCAACGTTACTGGGCACCCAGCGATGAAACAGGAGAAGACTCTAAAAAGTGCTTTGCGGTCTTGGGCAATAGACTGCAACACTCCGATTCAACATCTGACGCAACCTCTCAAAATTTTGAAACCCGTGGCCCCTGACCTACCAAGTGATGGACGTACGCTTCTGGGGAGAAAAAGCGCTCGGACAAAGGTAACGGCAATGGGCAGCAGTGAGTATGTCCACGTGGGACTTCTAAAAAAATTAACCAAGCAGATAAGTCAATATGGCATGCTTATTGTAGGAAATGAGATGGTAATATATTTAGCTATAGATGGTTTGCCCTTATATCGTAAGAATAAGTGTGACTCGTGGCCGATTCTTGGCCGCGTTGTGGAGCCCTTCATAAATGAAGTGTTTGTCATTGGAATTATTTCCGGCAAAGGCAAACCTTCAGAGGTCCAGGCATACTGTAAGCCTTTAGCAAAGGGACTGTTATGGTTATCTAGGCATGGCGTTCCTGTGGTCAGTCTGCAGAGGACGTTTGAGGTAGGACATACCGAAGGCCTTCAAACTTGCCTTCAAACGTGCCCACGATCGGCATCAGCGGCATAGTGGGCGGAGTTCACAATCAACAAGCCGTATTAGTGAGTCAACTTATACACTCAACCTTGCCACTCGCTGTTATGTTACGTTTCCCTAAATATGTCTAAATTTCCTAATTTTCTCCTTTCAGACATACGACGCAACGATGCAGACGATGATGTGCCAGGGCCGTACGGGATACCAGCACCGTCCATGAACTCCACAGTGCTGCGTTCTAGTAGGGAGGAATTCTGAAAAAATGGCCAAAGGAACCTTTTTTATGTTTATTTTTTGTACCTTAATAATATAAAGATCGTTTTTTATATTGATATATATATATATATATATATATATATATATATTACTGAACAAGCAGTCTTCAAAAAAGTAATATTTCGCTGCAGTTCGAAAAATGGGGGGCTTTCGCTGGAAAGGAGGTAACACCTGTCCGGATGAAAAATGAAATTCGATTTTTTGAGCTACAAGCGCGATAATGCGAGTTCGCATGGAGCTCGCTTTGATATAAAGGGGATAGCAGATAGTACTTTACTTTCAGTTCTACTAGTACATGAGCTCTGTTTCCTGTGTGTCCAGCAGCTTGTCTTCTGTGTCCGTCAGCAGCTTGTGTTCTGTCGTCTTCTGTGCAAACAGCGTTCCGTGTCTCTAGCAGCCGTGTCCCGGGTCGCTAGCAGCAGAATGACGCCTCCTGCGGTTGCAGCGTTTTTAGGGACCAACAACCTTTGTTTCGTATTGGCCCCTCTGAAGGCAACCATCGGCGGTGTCCTCCACCGTGACAGGCCGGTGGCTGTGTCACGCGTGCGCATGATACTTCTTGCTACGTGTGACCTCAACATTGCCAGAACGCGGTTGGCGGCAGCCTCGCGTTGTGTCCGCCATTTAAGCTCGCGCGTTCTGCATACGTTCTTTTGCCAGTGGACGCTATCGCATGCTCTGTTTGTTCTCGAATCCTCAGGATTACCCGAATGATAACTCGCGTTCTGGCCCATCCTAACAAATTCGGAATTCCCTCCTCAAAGGCTCCACTTTCTTGAATTATCTAAACCATAATCCCACCAAATGTGATTTCAAGCTCACATGGGTATAACCATTGAATCTAAATATAGATTGCTAAAAACGAGTTTGGGCTTTAAGCAATCACATATACAGTTAGTACCAAATATCATGCAACAGGTTCATTCTACGAGCAAATTCCTCGGAACCTCACGAAAGGGATGGTAAATACATTATTGTAATGAAAGGGCCCCTTGGGCCTTAAATATACAATTTATTTATTAATTTAGTTATTAACTGTACTGTTTTAAGGTTGCGAAAATTCCCATCACAGAAATCCGAAGAGTAATTGGCGAGCATACGTATACTTTCAAAGGATGGGCTTGATTGACCGCGCTTAAGAGTGCGTCTCTATCGGTTACGTTTGTGGCGATCACGAAGATATCATCCACGTAGCGACCGTAGTGCTTTAACTTGTGGAGCTGATCGCTAAGTTGATGTTTTTCCAGCTTGCCCATGAATATGTCAGCCAAAAGAGGTCCCAGAGGCAAGCCCATGGCAACGCCATCTATTTGTCTGTATATTTGGCCGTCAAAAAGGAACTGCACGTTCAGTGTGCACTTCAGTAGTAGTTCCTTTAGTGCATTCGTCGGTATTCCTATTTCTAGTTGATTGCTCAATAGGAATTTTCAGATGTATTTGACTGTCTCGGTAACCGGGACGTTTGTAAACAGCGAGGAGACGTCTAGGGAGAACATTCGCATGCCATTTAAGTTCAAATCTTTGAGATCATCGATAAATTCAAACGTGTCTCGATAGCTCCGTGATGCCAGTTGATTCGACAAAGGCTTAAGTTTCGCCGCCAGCCATTTCGCTATCGCATGATACGGTGAATTGCGCATGTCCTGAATCGGACGAATTGGCAGGCCATCCTTATGGATCTCTGTTAGACCATACAAACGGGGGATGTGCGTGCCTACTGGTCGGAGGCCTTCAAAGTCCCGGTCGCTTATGACACCTCGCATGGGGAGACTTCGTAAGCAGTCGGTCAGTTGGGCCTCTACTTCTTCTGTGCGATATTTTCTTTGTCAACTTTCTTGAATTTTGGCTGATCTGATAGGATCGTTTGCATCTTCTTTATGTAGTCCGACCGTTTCATTAAAACGACACCGGTTCCTTTATCAGGTCTAGTGACCAGGATGTCTGTGTTCCGTCGCAGTTCTTTTAACTTTTCTAGATGCGCTTTTGTCAATTTTCCTCGGTTTGTAGGTCTCCTGTTGAGGTACTGGTAACTGCAGTTCATTTGTGTTGATTTAAAGTGTTGGACACTTTCTGCAGAGCTTGGTTTTAAATCATAAGCTTGGTTGTAAAGATTCTCAAACTGGGTTTCTTGTTCTAGCTGATCGACCTTTCGAGTAGGTATGCAGAACTTTGGACCCACAGATAATGCTTCAAGTAACGTTTTATCTAGCGTCATGGAGGTGTAGTTGTGCACGTATCTAGCTGGATCTTTGGGTAACTTTGCTTGTGGCTTCGTTTCTTGTACTCGTTGTAGGAGTGACGTTCTCTTTGTGTCCCCACGCTTCCTTCCTATGGTCTGAATGAAGCTGATGAAATCTCGTCTTTCTTCGTCTTTCTTAGGCTGTCTAGAACGGCAGAGCGTTGGCATACATGACGCTCTAGTTCTCCAATCTTTATGTGAGTGCTTTCAAGCTGGTTCTCAGCATATAGTCTCAAGGTTTCAATGCTTATAACCGTCTGAGTCCGCCGCAGTGCTCTCCAGTAGTCACTTGAATATTCATTCCCCTCAATGCAGTAATGAATCAACTTAGCCACTACGTATACGTATACGTATGCTCGCCAATTACTCTTCGTATTTACTGTACGTCGAAGGCAGAGGGAGAGTCTCGATGAGTTTCCCTAAAATGCCGCGATGGTGGTGCACGATTCTATTGAATTTAGTGCCCATAGTTCCAGCTGATTCATATACGATAGTACGACACTTACATGGAGATTCGTATAATGTTATCAGTGCAGTTGTTGCCAGACATAAGCGCAGTGAATGTGTTTGTGCGTCGGAGTGAGTGCAAGTATTACATTTGCTAGAAATCCTCAGCCGTGCCGTGATAGCTCAGTAGGGAGAGCGTTAGACTGAAGATCTAAATGTCCCCGGTTCGATCCCGGGTCGCGGCAGTCTTCATTTTGCCACGAGAACGGCTTCCCCAATGTGAGTTGTCACAGCACCTGGGTCGGCCTTGAAGACGATTGACCGGTTTGGGCAACGCTGATTGGACGAGCGACAGACTGCCACTGATGTAATGAACCACCCTGACCCTCGTTTGTTTTAATGGGTTTCCTTGGTTGTTTAGAACAATATTTGGTTTTGTAGGAGAAGTCACGGCTCGCGGTTGTGGTTCCATCGTCGGATTTTTTGTTACTCCTTCGTCCCGTTCTCCTTCCAAACGTTAAGTCTAACGCTTTTTACTACCCTTTTCATCTATATTATTCTACACGGTTATTCGTCCAATAAACTTTACTCCATTCTCAACATTCTCATATTTTCTCATGGATTCTTTCGGAGATAATCATAATTCTCCTTTTGATGAGAAGGATAATCTCCTAGGGAGCATCGTCTGCGAAAGACCCAAACCCGTGCAAGCTCTACTGATTCCGATTTCGGCTCCTAACAATCCGTTTGGCTGGCCCCGCTCGGACGTTACACTGATGCACACGTGCAAGTACTCGCGGTGGGCGCAGCGTCACAGCAGGTGCCTGGTGTATCATGCATCATGTGCATCATGCCAAAGGCCACCACGTCTTCAGGGGCGACGATAGCACTTTGAATATGTTTCATGTTTCATCAGTAGAGGGTAGGGAACGGATCCATGGGCACCCCTTCTTTGCAGTCACCGGACATGTGGGAGTTTTCAGGATAGACCAATCCCCGTGCCAAAGCATGGGCACACCCGTGAACGGTACAGATCATGTTTCAAATAGGGCGTCGTATTTCTTCTTGAATGCGGCAAGTGTGTCGGCAGCAACAACGTCGGGGGGGGGGGGAGATTGTTCCATGCATTCACAGCGCGCCTTGAGAGTCGGTAGACGTGCGGGAGGCCATCTGTCCGTTGTACCACCAGTTTGAAGCAGTGTCCTCGCGTGGGCATGTCAACGGCTAGTTTGAAGTACTCTGCGACCTCCGGTATGTCGCCGCAGACGATCAATTTGTGCATCGTTATTTGGTCGCCTCTGGAGCGTCGAGGGTAAACAGGTCCAGTGCTTTACAACGCCCCGGATAGGTCAGCCTTCTCACTTCGGGCGCCGTTCTTGACCTCAGTCGCTGAACATATTCGATGTCAGTCATTTCGCTCTTCGTACACGGAAACCAAGCGGACGATCCATCCTCCATGATCGGTCGAATAAACGTGACCATGAGCTTACGGAACATCTGCATGGACCAGGACGTGAAAGCTCTTTTGAACATCCAAAGTAGCGCTAGCCCCTTGCGTCTCGCCAAAGTTGATTGTTCTCGGGTCTTGAGGTCGTCCTGAATGATAACGCCTAAGTCTCGAGTACTCCTAACAGCGGCCAGTGTCACGTTTCCCATTGTATAGGGCGAATGGTCCCGGTCTCTCCCAATTATAAACAAGTTCGATTTGGTCACGTTTACCGGTATCTTGATCTCTAATGACCACTCGTGGATCACATCGAGATCATTTTGGAACGTCATTGTGTCTTCGGCGTTGCGTATGACACGCCATACCTGGCCTTGAATTTGCGTTTTGTCTCACCATCCATCCATGGGGGACAACATGCTGCCCATCCACAGAGCATAAGGGGGACAAAATCAGTACAAAGTCGCTCAATATTCCCACGAATCACTCTCCAGCGTTCTTCTACATCAGCCGAGCTACTCGGTTCCCAGGATAGGTTCCTAGCGCTCTGTCTCATTTCATCGTAGTCAGTCTTCCAGTATGCCGGTTTGTAGCATCTACGCGTTGACGGCGATCCTGTTATGTGGAGTGCTGCGAAGACAGTAGCATGATCACTGGTGCCTAGGGGTGCGGAGACCCGAGCATCAGATACTTTTGTGTGCCCATTTGTGAATATCAAGTCCAGACAGGAAGCCATACCCGAGTCGGCTATCAGCGTAGGCTGGGCAACATGTTGTACAAGATGGGTTTCGTTTGTCATTTCCAACAACGCGTTCTCCGTTTCAGAGGCAGGACCTTCGATGTTCAGGTGAGCCCAGTTGATATGTGGGCAATTGAAATCACCAAAAATACAGACCCGCGACCTTTTGGCATACTTTTTGACTGTAGTCAACCAGTTTATACCATCGGCTTGAGGACTTCGGAATATAACACCTATAGTTGTGGTTGCACCAGTAGCAGCCTTGACCGACACCTAGAGTTGTTCAACTCGGTTCTCTTCCGTGCGTGTGCATTCTAACAGTGTTACAATGAGTCCATCGGTCGCATATAACAAGACACCTCCATGCATTCAATCGTTACGGTCGCAACGGAACACTCGGTAACCGGGCACATTGATCTCACTATCCGTTACGGATCCAAATAGCCAGGTCTCTGTCACCCCAATAATCGCAGGGTGCTTTTTTGCGATAATTACATTTAATTCAGCCAGAATGTTGAGCAGGCTTTGCGCATTTATCAGTAGAAGACCTATAACTCTAGCAGAGCTTCCTGGGCCATTACTAGCACTGGTTTGAAGAGGGGTCTCCTCTTCTGGACAACCCGAAAATTTATTATGCGTAGGTCTTTCTCTCCAGCGGCACGACGTCCTTTGAGTTCATCGACGGCTCTACGTTGTTTTTTCCTGTCCTCAGGGGACAGATCTGTCCGCATCGAGATATTTAAGCCTTCAAGTCTCCAACCACTGGTCAGCAGTGTTTTAGGGATGTGGTCGGACTTAAAAACCGCCTTCAGTGGTCTAGGTCATCCGCCATCTGCCGATTTTGCACCTAGTCTATAAAGGCTTAAAATTGATACCTGTCCATCACTTGGGTCCAGCATTTTAAGGGTGATTTTTGTTATTTCTTTAGAGTCGTGTTGCACACGTGTTTCTGCATCTACTCCGTCGGATTCGGGCACATTGAAGAAGAGAAGCGATTTCTTTCTATCAGTTGGGTCGTTTGTTTCTTTTGGCACCTTAGATGCCGATGCAGAAACCTTCGACGTAGAAGCCTTCGGCACTTCGTGTAGCTCGGCCTTCTTTTTTGCGGGTTTCGGCGTGGTCCACTCCGCATTTTCATCGATTTCTGTAGTAACAAGCACGAGATATGGGTCTCCGTTTTCCAAATTTTCTATTGGCGGCTTCTCCGGTACCGCTATTGTATCTGGCTTCGCCTCATCTGAAGTTATCGCATCTTCTTCGAGGGTTTTGTTTTCGTCTGTTGTATCGGTGGGGGTGTTCGCAGCGTCTTCGCCAAGGATACTACTTTTGCACGCATTACAAAAGGGCATGAGCCCTTCTGAGTCGTAGTTTTTCAAGACTTCGTAGGCTTCAGGGGCTATTTTTGCGCATTTTATGTGCACCCATCTGTTACATAAAGCGCAGAGCACGGCCTTACTCCTGCCAGTAACATTACTGTTGCACGTGGGACACTTGGAATTTGTCATGGTTCCAAATAAAACGATGCTAATAGAGATGATTTGTATAATAAATACGAAGACTAAAAGTCGTTTCTTCTCTTGAATAGATCGATTAATATGAATCTTCCACTTTGTCTCAAATTTGAACCAACCGTGGTCAAGGTCAATTGCAATGACACCAGTGCATTTTGTTGTGTCTTATCTTTAAGGACATTATCATTACCTTTTAGGTCAGACTAGCTTCTGTAATGAATGTTCGACCATCGATTTTGACGAGGTCCATCAAGTGCACCAACAGGTTGGTACAGAAGGTGACAGTCTCAGGCTTTAGCTTTAAAATGATAGAGGACGTAGTTAGCGGCTCCGCACTCTTCACCTTCTCCCGGAGTCTCAAAGACTAAACGGGTTCCGGCGTGGGCTGCTGTTTCAAATGCAAGCCAATACACTGCCAGACTTAATATTAAGTGACAGTAGACTTTGCGCGGGTACTACTGTGCTATCTATCCTCACTCACCTATAGTAGGTGTCTGGCCAGACTTAATTAAATCAGGAATGGTACTGCTTACTTCTAATACTACTTACTAGGGTGTAGCTTAGTGATATTACTTGTTAGTATTAGTACTGACTGATTTGTAAGTCAGAAGTGACGCTGATTAAAGTCAGCATCGGGCTCATATCCCCTAAATTTCGGCAAGAAGTCTAGTAGTACTGGTGCTGGCACTGATGCCACCATTTATCAGAGGTGACGCTGATTTTGCCAACGCTAGAGCTCATATCCCCTTGGTCTCAACAAGGAGTGTGAATCTGGGTTTAACTATTTCGGGTAAGTACGTGCTTGGGGTCATGAGCTAAGCTGCATTTGTCAAGGTTTCCGCACTCTCAACTCGATCCATCGAGTTGCGCATGCTTCTGCTAGGTATGGACTATGGTACTGCTGCTATGGGTACGTGCCTATGCAAAAGTGCTAAGTTCTAGTTATCATGCTTACTAAGGCCAGTAGATTGTATACTATGAGCACTGCCTGTGTGTGCGTTTTAAAGAGTCACACCCAGTATGTACTCCCAATCTGTGTGAGGAAAAAGCGATTAACATTTGGATAATAATAGCGCGTTTGTAAAGTAGTTTTCAAGTCTACAGTATCTAGTTTTGCTCAGAATTTACAGAGTAGCATCTGTCTATTAGGAAGCAAACTTCTCCACAATAAACTTGTCATGAAAGCTTATTAATTCCTTTAACAGTATAAGAGGTTTACTAATAATACATGCATCCTACATGTGCTTAAAGTACAGTAATAGGGGACAACGGTTTTGCTGAGACTGCGATAGGCTTAAAGCTTAGACTAGGCCTGCTACACTATAAAAGCTTAACAAATCTAACTAAGAGACTGGACTACGTAAACTAAGAGGCATATTCGTGAGTAATGAAGTTGCAGCCAGCTAGATTCTAGAGTAAGCTAGATTAGAATTATGTAAGGCTAATAAAGCAAATTTACTGCTGTGGCTAGGAAGGCCAGAGTAGCAGGAAGAGTTTATTCTGTACAGGCGGAAAACAGAATAGTAAGGACGAAGTCTTGACCACCGAAGAACCAGTTACAGCCTCTAGAATTATCTTCTAAGGGGTGGACGAGGCAGGAACCTGCTGCTATGCAATAGCGGCACCCCGTTACCTGACAGTTAACGTTTTTACACGTATCGTGATGCACCTGATTATGGAGGTGACCGTTTTTTATGACAACCGAAATATTTGCTCTTCTTCTCACTATGAGATTTTTGAAAAATGAGTCTTTGCGAATCTTCCAGTGGATTCTTCCGATTTTTGTTGACTTTGCTCCCTGAATTAGTTTATTCTCTGACAACGAAGGCACAGTTAATGCCTGTACCTTCATTTCACAAAAACCAAACGTGTTATTCCGTTTTCTATCGTAATATGACAGACATTTGTCCTAGTCAAGGTCTAATTTTTTAGTTTATTCATGAATGATAATAGGCACTGCCATTTAGTGCCCTTTTTACATTTTTGATGCACCTGAAAACCGGCAAGAAAGACTCACTAGTAAAATACTATGCACCTACTTTAAGTAGCACTTGTGTTTACGATGGAACTATCACAAGTTAGCACGTGTTCCATTGGGAGTGTTACCATGCTTTTCTATATTCAACGACAACTGTGGAGTATGGTTCATATTGGCTTCGCTGCACCAGTGTTCGAACAAATGTTTTTTTTGTTGTCGACGCATGGTTAAAGTTGCTGGAAGTTTTCGACGTCACAGCAGCCATCAGTGATTTTACAGCAGAGAAGACGGAAGAACTAATTCCGAAGAATAGTATTCCCAGTCTGACGGAACAGAAGAACGTTCGGCTGAAACTTTCTAAAGAGCATCGAAGAACATGTAGGCTACCTAAACACGTGTCTTCTTGCCTACAGAACAATCCTGAAGATGGATTCTGACGGCCAAACACCAGCTGCGCGTTTTAGGGCCAAAAAACTGATTTATGACTGCAGTACCTAAATCGGAGTTTCCTCACCACCAGAACACTGCTTTGGGTAGGAGAATGTGTTTGTCCGCTAATAAAAACCCGGAGAAATGTCTGCTTGACTGTGGGACTGGTGAAATAACATGTCGGATTCCCACTTCTTGAAAAATTTTTGGGACAGTAAGGTCGTAAGTTGTGTGCGGTTGTCAGTCATAATCTCTGTGGGGATGCCAGCATCCTCCAACCCAATCGCGCGTGGTAGGTGAACTGGACCACCAAGGGGCCAGATTAGGGCACAACAGGCGTTATTCGGTTTGCACTTCATAACAAATTTCGGTAGAAACCCAGTTGGGGTCCCAGAAATTGTTTAAATAATGCGATTTTTTCGCAACAAACTAGCTTGCCATAAATAAACACAGATATGTACATAAATTTCTTGCTTATAATTTATTGGGTGTGAATAATTTGTACATTTTTACTTACTTTATAGTTTAAAGTGTTTCTTGTTATTCCTGAAAATGTTTTGTCCTTAGGAGGTTGTCTTCTTCAACTTACCTGGGGTCCAACTTGCCATTGTGGAGTTAGGTTATTATAATTCGCGGCGTTAAGTGTCACGCACCCCTTCAATTTACTTGTGCAACAATTTTATATTAATTTATTACAGTTGGTTTATTTACCTATTTATAGTTAAGTTGAATTCAATTTATTATTTTTTTACCATTTCTATTTGAGTTTTAGATTATATTTTAGTTAAATGAGCTGAGTATACCTTTAGTTTACATTTTTAGTTAGTTGATTTTGGTTTTAGTTAGTTGTGTTTTAATTCAGTTATTTGTCAATAGTTGCATAATTGCACATTTTAGTTATTGCACGTTTTTGTTGGCAAACAGGACATCATTAAAATAAGTATTCCCGTTTTTCCTTCTTTTATAATAATAATAATAATAATTTGTATATTTAAGGCCCAAGGGGCCCTGTCGTTACCTTTTATTTTATTTATATTTCCTATCCATTTGTATTGCACAGACTGTACATTCTGAATTTGAAGCAAGACCAAATAGCAGAATTTATTCGCGCGAATAAATTTCGAGAGCGCATTTCAGCTGCTTCCGCTCCATGCATCAAAAAGGAAATATTTAGAGAACACAGCAATTTGAATTTACACAAAATCGATAAGAAGCAAGGTTGTGTCAACGTGGAAAGTGGTCAATAATTATGTCAACTGTTAATCTTGGGACTAAAAATAGGGAGGGGATTTAACAAAATAAAAGTGTGGTATGTAATTACCAAGGTAATTGAAGATTGACTACATGGTCTAGTTGCTTACAAAGGTCGGGTTTCTCCCGCCGTATGTAGGATGCTTCCATGTAACGTAAGGTCCGGTTTGTTCGTGCTCAAACAAGAACGCGGAAAGATGTGTTAGCATCAACCGAGTGACCACTGTCTAGTAAGTTTTTTATAATAGATAAGCGTGGTAATTTGTTCTCCTGTTTTAAAAGCCAAGTAGGAAAAATGTTCAGCAGCTCTGGTTGCCAATTGCCTTTTGCGTACGGCCAATGTACTTACATCCGCAAGTGCAGGTGAATTTATATACGCAGTTTGAGGTGGCGTGCAAAGGCAAGCCATCCTTTGGCTGGTTAATTGGGAGGCTTTTAGTTGGAATGAGGAAAACAAGTTCCGCTGCATAGTAGGTTCTTTGTATGGAACAAAGTAGTCTTCGTTTAATTGTATTCCTGATGTTTTCTCCTTTAAATGGTAAGGATATAAAAACGGGCTTTCTTGGAACCGACTGGTCCGCAGATTTTGGCCGTAAAGGGCTGCTGTATTTTTGAATGAAACGCAGGGGGTAGCCACGCTTGAGTAGGGTTTCTTTAATGCAGCTGAAAAGCGCTCTCGAAATTTATTCGCGCAAATAAATTCTGCTATTTAGTCTTGCTTCAAATGAATACCGGGGAAAAATGCTTTAAATTTCTCAAACTGTACATTCGTAATTACGCCCTGTCTTTAATTACAGAAGGATGGGGATTTCGCGTGCCGATCTGTGACCCCAAAATGCCTAACATAGAGGGACGTTGGGGGCACGCGTAGGTACAGGCACGCACTGCACCAGCCACCGATGCCCTACCCTGCCTCCACTATTATTGGCTGGTGACGAATTTTTGGCAGGAATGATTTTGGAGGCCGCAAAAATCCCGTCAATTTATAATAAAACAATTACATTGAATGATCAGTAGGCCATCTCTGAATTTTTCGTTTAATTTCACCAGTAGGAGGATAAATTGCTGTTTTCGTTAAATTCCACCTACATAAGGTCGAATTTCCCTTAATTGGCATTCGCAACATGCGCAAAAGAAGTTTAGGTTGATCGAATTTTATTCTATTTTTCTATGAATTTAAGCTCACTAGCCAAGAATTAAATTTTTGAGCCAAAAAACTTTGAGCAGTTGTGTGGGAAGGAAAGATACCTCAAGCGACCCTACAAATCAAAGTTGCCGAATGCTTTTACAGCATTGGTGCCACCCGATGATCTCCTCGTTATTTCGGAGCAAAACTAAGTCAGCCGACCTGGAATTAGACCCCCCCACCCTGTGCGCGCCACATCGCAGTCACTTCCCCTCTTCCATAGACCTAACCTACTTTAATAGATGGGAAGACGCTAACTAACCCCGTCCGAAACGCTGACCAGTCTGAAAGGGTACCGGAGCTTAACTGCCACGTTTTTGGAGCCTCAGTTGGGAAAGAGGTGTGGTCTCTGCAGCCTGACTCCTTCTTAACACGTGACGCCACAGATGAGGCCACTTTGCGCATAGGACATCGCGCGAAGGCAGTTCTCGTCGTTTCTCGGGGCCAGGCGCAAACTGACGCTGTCGAACGTGCGCACCATTTCTCCCAGTCCTGGTTTCAATCCACAGTAGCTTGATCTCAATCGGTCCAATGAGATGCCTGCGTTAGTAAGCTAGCCTCAATCCATCTGAAAACAGACGTTAATGTGCTGACTGCCGCCAGACATCACTTCGTGCCCGATCCGGCTGGGGAACGGACTGCATTTAGCCGAGAGTCAAATCTTTTCTTACTCATTCTTTCATGCCTTCTGTACAGAATATACGTTTCCTGCCACTCTGGCCTTCCAGCCACTTTTTTCCCTCCTAAGGAACCGGGCCTGAAAGATCGCACTTATAAGGGCTAACCTTATTAAGCTTAATTCCTCGATAGGGTTACAGGCAACTGGCCATCTCGCACAGCTAGTAAGTTTGGGAGACTGCAAATTCAATTTACTTATCTCCTATCGTGCCTGGGATATCACGACATACTGAACAGCAGCTTTAAAGGCTAGCAAAATGTGTGCGCAACATTCATTCTGACGCCCACCTTGTCCCCATGCCGCTCCCTAAATTCTAAAATACTCAAATGCGGAAGAATTGCCTTTCCCCGATAAGTAATGCAGCCCGAGCATTCTTTGAAGCTTTCAACATGTGCGGATACAGTCTGATTTGGTGACCATTCATTATTGAATTACGATTTACACCTCTTAATAGTTTGGTACTAGCTGGATAGTATCTTTAATAGTATTTATGCGGATGATCTCAAGTGTGTTTACTCCTTCTCTAACTCTACGGCCGCGAGATGCCTAGAACAAAGTAATTCTGATTTGAACGCTCTTTCTGCGTGGAACTCAACATGGCAGATGGAGTTTTCACCTCCTAAGTGCCGATATATGTGCTTTGGGCCTGAAAGACTGCCACATCATGTTATTTTTCAAGGTTGCCCAATGACTGAATCTTCTAACATCAAGGACTTAGGTTCAAGCTACACCAATAAATTGGATCTTTCGCCTCATGCCTATAGAATTATCACCAAAACTGCACATAGTTGCGGCTTGATCTCTTATAATTTATATCTTCCTGAAATTAAATTAAGACTTGATCATATGTTTGTACTTCCCATCTTAGAATACTGTTGTCCATTCTTCGGTCTGAGGAACGAACTTAGCCGTTCAAAAATTGAAAGCGTTCAAAGACTTTTCACGAAAAACTGCTGCGCCCGAAATGTTCCAGTAATTTTTACTCAAATAGATGCCAATTAGAAGAATTAAGATTTCTTTGGGTTGGGAGCTTGAAAGCTTGCTTTCGATCCTTTTCCGCTTTGATAACAGCATAAATCCCCCAAGCTTTCTGTCATTACCCCGTCAGCATTCCCTTTTAACCTAAGAAACTCGGCACTTGTTATACCTCCTCCTGCATCCTCCTCATCTTAACGCTCTTTGTTTTTTGCTTCCAGATATAGCCTTCTTTGGAATAACTTGCCAATTGAAATTGGGTCGTTAACTAGACTGTCTGCTTTCAAACGGAGACTGCACATTTATTTTAACACTGATTCTATTAACATTTCATTCTCCTAATCTTTTCCGAGCAGCTTTCTGCATGATTCTGAGAAAGGACCATCGGGAATTTGGTAGACCCTCTTGAAACTATTTTCCTCGGTCTCGTGTCTCCCGGATACCCAGATATCTCCATTAACCACCGCTTAATCAAACGAAGCCACGTAGACTTACTCAGTCTTAACTGCAGCCGTTTCGTTGGCTACATACCATCATCAGAATTCCTACTCCTCTGCCCTATTTTTCTAAGCATTTTTTTTCTACACGCTTTTTGAAAATGGAGGCAGGTTAAACTTTGCCTCCATTTTCATGGTAGGAGTTTTTTAACAGCCTATATTTTTGCTTTATCACTAATTGCATACATTGCCAAATATTGCCCTAAAAGGACGATTTCTGCTGACATTGTTAAAAATTTGTACGTCTATCTGCGCACATTGTCAAAATCTTTTTTATGCTTTTACGAAACCAATTTTGTATGGACAATGCCTTAATTGTGCAAACAAATATAAATTCCAAAAGTGATAAGGGAATAGTAATTAGGTTACGTGGGAGCAGTCTTAACCGATACTTCTGGGTGAATTCGAGAGCATCCGTTTTGTCTTCAATCGCTACTCGCACAGGAGGCATTGTTGCAGGCTGTAGTACCGACAGGAGAAGGATCCCCCAAATCAAAAGTCAGGGAAGACGTTGTTGGTAGACAGAGATTAACTATCGGAAAAAAGATGGTACAAAGGCTTTGTTATGAGCCAGATGCCAGGTGCGTCTGCATGCTAGGAGTGTCCGTACAGTTAGTGCCCTGCTGCGAAGCCCTGAATGCGGAGTGTGCTCTTAGCCAATTAGGTGGCACGGCGCGCATCGATAGGTTCGAAGTAATGTGCGCCTCAGGAAAGTATGGTAAACCGAAAGATGTGTAACAATTTTAGCGTCTAGCCGATAAAGGTCATCTGCTGATTATCAGTAAGATTCCATCGAAAGTGTAGTCTATCTTATCTTCACATCAATTGGTGTTTCTGAACAATTCAAATGGCTGATCATTTGACGGCTGTGCACAATTCCACCAAGTCATCATGAACTCAGTTATACTATTTACGTTATCTCCCTTTCTTGTCCTTTATTATTTTGGTAAGACTGTCCTTAGAGTTCCTACTTGCCTCTGACTTATAATAATAACCTACTTTTACATTTTGCAGTAGTTCGATTTTCCCTTTTTTCTTTAAATTCCGCTAACATAAGGTCCAATTTCCCCTTTTTCGTTAAAATCTACCAATATAAGATCAAATTTCCATCCATAGTCGTTAGTTTCCTGAGCAAAATGAGTTTATTTTGATGAAGTTGATTCCATTTAGCTCATTCAACCAACTATATGTGGCTTTTATTTAATATTCTTTGGTCACTTTCGAGACAATCATATATTAATATACGTTAGTTAACCAAGAATTAAATGTTAAACCCCCAATTTCGTACAGCAGGTGGAGGAGGATATATATTTAGGCGGCCCTACATGACAGTCTTGCCCTCATCTCAGATGTGTATACACAAATACAACGACGCCGGATACAAAACCGTGCCCATTTAGCTGCGAAAGCATCACACTGATGCCAGACAATCCTCAGTTCATAAAGTGTTTTTCTCTGCCACCGGCGTGCTGCAAGCCCAGTGCATAAACCATTCTGCCCTTCCAACTTCTGATGTAAGAAGGCGCCGCTACCCCAGATGATAAGTGATAATAGAAATTAGTGGCTCAATTTAATTGGTTTCAGAAATTGCTGCGGCCGCCGGCAGTGGTAACTGGAAGGCTGCGGACGAGCGTGATCTTGGAGGGGACGAATGGAAGTGGGGTTGAAATGGGTGCAGCTGCAAATCTAATCTATCGGGATGTCACTGAGTTCCAATTTATGGGCCCTAATGCTGTAAGAGACAACTTCGTGAGGGTCAAATACTTATAAGAGGCTGCTTTTGTGCACAATAAGGGTAATTACTGGAGGAACTACGACACACTACTGTTGCCAAAAAGTGAGTAAAATTCCGCAAGTCCATGTGGAGGCTCAGTGGCGATTCTTGCTATTTCCTCAAAAACATTTTGAAAGGCTTTGATCAGGTACACATCACAGAAGCTGGCCTGGTCTAAAAGGTGATAATAACGTCTTTAAAAACACAACAAAATGTACCAGCGAGGTGCTTTAATCGTCCCGAAGACGTGATGGCCTTTGGCATGATGCAAAAGGTTACTAGCCTAAGGGACGTACAATCGCCAGTAATGGCACATATTCAAGGTCGTCTCTCGTGCAGCCGCGCGTACAGTGGCCTTACACCAGGCGCCTGTTGCGATGCTGCGCCTACCGCGAGTACTTGCACGTGCGCACCACTGGCAGTCTGTTTCTCGTCAAATCACCGCTGCCCGAACCGGTCAATCGTCTTCGAGGCCGACCCAGGCGCTGCGACAACTCACATTGGAGCCGCCGGTCTCGTGGTAAAATAAGGAGTGCCGCGACCCGGGATCGAACCGGGGACATTTAGATCTTCAGTCTAACGCTCTCCCTACTGAGCTATCACGGCACAACTGCGCGTGCCTAGCAAATGAACTACTTGCATTCACTCACTCCCACGCACAAACACATTAACTGCGCTTATGTCTGGCAACAATTGCACTGCCAGCACTATACGAATCACCGTGTTATATCGTATCATTATAGCTGAGTCATCTGCGACCATTGCTACTAACTTTGCTGGAGTCATGCATCACCATCGCGGTATTTTAGGGAAGTCCATCGGCACAGTAATCATGAATTTATCATCCTTTTAGTGTGGTCTCGAGGAATTCGCTCCTAGAATGAACATGTTGCATGATATTTGCAAGTAACTGTATGTGTTGTTGCTTTAAGCCCAAGTTCATGCTTTTCAACATTCTACCACGGTATTTTTGTGTGTAAATACTTCAAAAAAGCACCCTTCTGGAGAAGGTAAGTTCTGTAAAGTTTGCGGTTTCCATAAAGTCATTTTCTGAAACATTTTCCCCGGTACGAATATAAAACAGGCGTGGATAGCAGGAATTATTGGATCCAATAAATCTCCCATCGTCTTTTCAAATACGACCAGCCTTTGCATGATTTAGGTAGCGAATGGGGCATTTTGTCCCACGGAAACGGTGATTATAGTGGTCTTGTGGGTGGGGAATTACGATAGGCAGACGAATATACTTTAATATCCATTTTATGCATTTTTATTTTATTGTATTTAGAAATGTTCATTTATAGCTGTACTGTGGAAAACCTGATTATCAAAATGTAGGTTTATTGAAATTCCCGAAAAAAATAGAAATGGTGGTTAGGAGATCGTCTAATTCAACTTACCTGAAGTCCAACTTACCATTCTGGAAATGAATTAGTATAGTCTGCGGCGCGAAGCGCTAGACACGCTTTCAATTTACAAGCGGAACAATTAACTCTCGGTGGCCGTGGGAAACAAATTCAATCATATTTTCCTCTTCCCACTTACTTCTACAAATTAACTTTGCTGCCTGTCCTATTTTCCCATCCCTCAAACCCCTACAACTACTACTTCCTGAGGTCAGAATGATGAGACTAGGGCCATACAAGGTGCACTTCTTAAACTACCTTTGCCGCGAATGGAATTTTCACAGACGGTCAAAGCATAACAGCAAATATCATCTTTCACTGCGCATGTTGATCAGAGGGAAGACACTATCCTAAACCATCGTATTGGAAAGAAAAAAGCCGGCCGAAGTTTACAGTCGTTATTAAATCCATGCACCCCATTACCAAGGTAATTTGATACTACTAACGTGGTCTAGCTGCTCGCACGATTGACCGTAGTAAGCTTGGAAAAGCTTCAGCGAGTTTTCACTCGTAAAATATTTTCTCTTTCTGGGTCTGGAATTTCTTATACAGATAGATGTCAGTTAGCAAACATTAAATTAATTTTGGTAAGAAGACTCGGAGCTGGTATATGCTTTCTATTTCGCGTAAACAGTAGTCATTATCCCCACAAATTATTCCTCTAACTCCGGTAAACCAACCTTATGCCACTCGTTACTCCTTCATGATAATTTAACCGCCTGTTAGCTCTGTATATAACCGTTCTCGCTTTTTTTACCTCCAAATATGTTTTTATTTGGAACAATCTTACACTCGAACTTAGGCTGTCTACTTCATTATCGAGTTTCAAAGGCAAGTAACGTAAGTATTTAAATTTGGAGGAAATAAAGTCGTTACTGTCTGTTTCCTTTCCAAGCTTACAACTTTTAGATTTTGAAAAGAGTCCTCCTGGCATTTGAAGCCTTTCCCAGGATAGTAAAATGGTTTTTTAATACGTTAGCAATTTCCTCTGCAGAGTCAAGCATTGCTTCTAAGTGCTGCAATATCTTCGCAGTTTTGCAACCTTATCGGTGATCTTCGAGGTCGCTATTGCTGGTAATAGCTTGGTCGCCAACTTGTCGGTGGAGTCTGGAGTGTAGTGGGTCGCATCTCGATGAGGTTGCCTTGACTTCTACTGTCTTCTCCTGATGTCCCGGATAACCCTTTCTTAACTCACCGCTTTATTATTTTTCCCATGAAAATAAGCGTCCCGAACCCTCAACAGCAGGATAACATCTAACTTCATCATATTACGGCAGTTTTTTCTCCTGCATTTTTTTGGAAATCGTTGGCTCGCTGAACTCATCTACCAATATAGGAGTTTTTTACTGTCCAGATAATTATTTTTGAAGAGTTCGTTGTTAATCGGAACTATTTTTATTTTCTTATTTTCACGATAGAACTAAGTTTTTAATGAAACGGCCCCTTGGGCCTTAAATATACAATTTATTTATTATATGTCGGTTTTCTCCCGCCATATGTAGGCTGCGTCCAAATAAAACAGAATACGCTTTGTTCGTGCCCGAACAAGATTTGCTCATGAGGTCAACAAGAGGGCCACTATTTAACAGACATTTAATAATCGAGAACTCTGGTACTTTATTTTTTTGCTTTGAGAGGCAATTACCCTAATTCTCAGTGGCCCTGACTGCTTTTTGCCTTTGCGCACGCCCACGGTGTATTTGCATCGTGTAAAGGACATGCAATGCAGGTGAAATCATCCTTCTCAGTCCTACTAAAAACCTTCGGATAAAATAGGCAAAGGACGCCTTGTAGTGGTCACTGCTGCCCGACGCCCTCCTAAATCGTAACCCCACAGACGAGGTCACTCAGAGCATGGGTCCTCGCGCGAAGGCAGTTTCTTGCGTGCCTCGGGCCAGACGCAAACTGACGCGTGGGTGAACGCAAGCACCGTGTCTTCCCCATTCTGGCCTCAACCCACAGTGTCGTGACCTCAATCCGTCTAGAAAGACCTCAAGGCCGACGCTGCCACTAGACATCACTTCGAACCTAGCCTGCCTAGGACTGGACGTGCAAAAAACAAACTAATCTCAAGTCAAGTCAAGTCAAATTTATTAAAGGAAATATAGGCAAACGCCTTTGAACTCCCTCTTGGTACATAGGATTTAAGAAATTCATCGGCATAGCCGAGCATTCCAAAGGTGTCGTTGACACAATTTAAGACGACTACTCGCTTGTTTCAAGTAATAAACTCACACTCAGTTTACACGAGCCAGCAGTGTATCTGAGGAAGAAGAGCAGAGAGTGAAAAAAATCCTAAGGCTGGCTCATAATTCAAAATGGAATGTCATTTGTGGTTTTTAGGAGAAAAACTGTCACTCGTGGGGGAAGTATGTGAATGATAGGGGCATGATGCTTCTGTGAATGTTGACGGTAGCCACAGCGTCCATGACGAGTAATATCTACATCCGAAGGACCATACGAGGAGGAACCTCGGAGTCACGAGAACGTCCCGAAGACCGGAGATGCGACCATGATAGCCTTTGCTGTGCCAAGAGCCGAGAAACCCGCCACGTCGTCAGCAGTCGGTTGATA
Source organism: Ligula intestinalis (assembly GCA_036362985.1). NCBI lineage: Eukaryota > Metazoa > Platyhelminthes > Cestoda > Diphyllobothriidea > Diphyllobothriidae > Ligula > Ligula intestinalis. The sequence goes on from JAYGXS010000002.1 coordinate 94,539,401, forward strand.
CGAGAAAGGGTGTGACAGGGCCGCGTAGCCTAGGACCATGGGTGTGGTAGATGCGACCTCAGACACGATCGGCGCAGATCGCATAGTGAGCAGAGACGTCATAGCTAGGTAATGGCTGAAATTCATTTGGTCCAAGGTCTCCAGGCTTCTATGGCAAATTCCAGTTGAGGTCGCACGAACGTGCCAAATACCTTGCCAAATACAACTTTGTCAAACTTTCTAATGGAGCTCTTGATTAGATACAAGCTCGACATTGCGGATTTAGCCACTTTCAGGACGTGGAGTGATGGCTTCAGTGAAGGCGTGAAGCACACCCCTAGGTCGTTCTGAGCCTCTACCTCTGGCAGCGGCGTGTGATTCAGATAATACACCCTCCGAGGCGTAGTGCTGGTTCTACCAAAGCGCATTAGGTTGCATTTGGCCACATTGAATGGCATGAGCCAAAGGGTCGACCATTGCTCCAGTCTATGCAAATTTGCCTGGAGGTTTAATTCATCGTCTTGGTTGCGTATGACCTTCCAAAGTTTTATGTCATCAACAAACATTGCGACTTCGCAGTCTAGTCCGCTTGTGCAGTTATCAATATATATATATATATATATATATATATATATATAAGGAAGAGGATAGGGCCAAGAACAGATCCCTGTGGAACCGCGCTCTCAACTACTACCTCCGCCGACCGCTGTTCGTCAATACATACGGTCTGGGTTCGCCCAGTCAAGAAGTTTGCGATCCACTGCAAAAGGTTTCCCCTTACCCCTATGCGGCTGAGCTTGTATAAGAGACGTTGATAAGGCACCGTGTCAAACGCCTTCTTGAAGTCTACGAAGACTGTATGAACCGTATTCCCTTCATCTATCGCTCGGATCCATTGTTCTAGGCAATAGAGCAGATTGGTCAAGCAGGACCTTCCCCTGCGGAATCCGTTCTGCTTATCAGAAAGAAGTTGATGTTGCTCCAAAAAGTGCATCAGCTCGCGTTTGAGTATGCGTTCCATAAGCTTGCAGGATATTGAGGTGAGGCTGACCAGTCTACAGTTATTTGCGTTCGCCCGACTCTCTTTTTTGTGGATGGGTGAGATCCACGTTGCCTTCCAATCGGGTGGCACTTGTCCAGTATTAAGAGAAGCTCGGAAGATTAGGTACAGGGGTACCGCCAACTCTATGGTTAGCTCTTTTAATAGCTTTGCAGGTATCTCATCCGGAGCTGACGACTTCGTTTCTTGAAGCTGTTGAAGTTCTCGCAGAACGGTAGCTTCCGTGAGTGCAACCGAGTCTATGGTCTGGATCACACCCACACTGCAATTAATAGCGGTGAACTCAGCCTCTCTCGTAAAGACCGACTGGAAGAAGCAGGATAGATGTTCCGCCTTTTCGTTAATCTCAGAAATTTCTACACCGTCGTCTGTTTTTAGCAGAGGAATAGTGTCTCTATTTCGAGTACATTGCCTAACGTAGTTGTAGAAAAGCTTTGGGTTTCCTACTGCATGGTTTATTAGATTACTCTCGAAGTTTTGGCGGCTAATTCGTATCAGGCTCTTAACCTTGTTTCTCTGTGCCTTATACCTATTGTACGATTCGGGGGTCCTCTCTCTGCGATAGATTTTGAACATCCTTCCTTTGCGGTTTAGTTCCCTCTTTAGCGTCGGCGGTAGCCATCGAGGCCTACTTGTTACTTTCTTTACCGTGATAGGACAGAAATCGGTAATTAGTCCGTGTAATACGGCTTTGAAAGCCGACCCATCATCGAGAACGCACCCATTGAATAGTTCGTTCCAGTCTATTTCGCTCACTGTGGTTTTGATTTGTGTGAAGTCCCCTCTCCAGATGTTGCGTCTGGTTACCGCACTACGATCGGGCACAGAGAAGAGTATATATTCCCATTGTAGCACTACGTGATCACTTTTTCCGAGAGGTGGTAAACAATTTACAATATCCACGCTATCAGGTACTTTGGTGAGTACTAGGTCTAAGCAATTGGCTTGTTGCCCTTCGCGTAATCTGGTCAAATAAAGGACGTACTGCGTTACGAAAGATGCCTGTACTGTGCGCAGGAGTCGTCTATCGAAATTTACGTCTGAGCCGGGCGCAGAACTCACATTCCAGTCGATATGGGGGGCGTTAAAGTCTCCCATGACCGTGACATCGGATCTCCTAGCAATTTCTTCGACTCCTTCTATCAGACTATTGTCTGACTGTTAGTTGCTCGATGGTGGACGATAGACCGCCATTATGTCAAGGGTCTATGACCCCGGTGTTTTAACGGTGAGCCATATTGCCTCTATATTGCCCGAAAGGTTTTCGGATTTGTCGGACACAAGCAGGCCATGTCTAACATAGATAAGCACACCCCCACCTTGACGCCCGACTCTATCTTTTTGGAAAATTTGAAACCCGGGGAGAGCAATTTCCTGATCGCCTACCTTCGTAGACAACCATGTTTCTGGTATGCAGACGACGTCTGGTTCCATTTGGCAAGTAATAATCTTAAGCTCATCTACTTTGGAGAGCAGGCTTTATGCATTGGTGTGCATGCACTTCAGTTTCATGGTACGGTGTAATCCGGCTGTGACAGTCACTTCCTGACCATCGTTCGGGGTATTACGGGTTGATTCGCTGTTTCCTTCTGAATTATCTTCCCGTTGAAGATTTTTAGGCCTGCCTCACCATTCTTCTTCCTCGACTGTAGTTCCGTTACAAGTTCTCGGCGTTTCAGCCGTTCCTCCAGGGAGTAGTCTGGTTGAAAAAAAAACTCTTTATGCGCGTGACGTAGGTTAGTTTTTTTAGACAGAATTACCTGAACATGTTCCTTGTTTTTAAATACTTTTTTTAGCGGTCTGCAGTATCTGCCGGCCTTTTCCCGATACGAAATGACTTGAGCACTTTAAATTCTTTACCTGGCGGGAACAGATCGCTCAGGACATCGTTAAAAGAAACCAAGTCCGGATCGTTCTGGTCGTTTGAGCGATCTGAAGTGGCTTCTTTTAACCCCTGTACAACTAGACAGTATTCATGATCCTCTCGGTGTCGTGTGCCCTTAGCTGAGGTTTTCGCCCCCTTTGCTGCAGTGGGCCTGGAGCTCGAACTGTGTGGTGTGACTGCTTGTCTGAAGTGACTGTCTGAAGTTGCTTCTTGCAACCCCTGAACAACTACAACATGTTCACAACCCTGTCGGGAGTCTTTAATTTCGGTTTTGGTCATCTTCACTGCAGTGGGCTTAGAGCTCCAACTAGGTGGCGTGATTGCTTGGTCGTCTGAACTGAATGAAGTTGCTTCTTGCAACCACTGAACAACTACACCATGATAACCCCCTGACGGGAGTCCTGAAGTACAGTTTTGGTCGCCTTCGCTGCAGTGGGCCTAGAGCTCAAAACGGAAGATGTAACTGCTGGGTCATCGATCTGTCTGAAGTTGTCTCACCGGTGTCTATGTTGTCCACTATGGCGGCTTGTACTTCGGGTATATGCATCCTCTGTTCTTCTTCAGGCGGTCCATGCGTATGCATTGAAGTCATCACTTTTTCCAGCGCAGCGATGGTCTGCTGGAGGAGTTTTTTCATATTTTCCATTTTACCTTCAAGTTTGCTATACTTAGAGGCTAGAATATGATATCCTTCGCATCGGTTCTCTGTGTGCGTCAATCGCACCCAATTAGTGAAGCTTTTCGATCGCCCGTTACAGCGTGTGGCGATAGCGCAACGGTTAGCATCGCGGTCTTGTTTTGAAAGGCATTTGAGTTCGAGCCCGTCCCGCAGCAAATTTTGCATTTGACTTCTCGTTTGCATTATTTTCGCATGACAAGGGAAATTTCCGCGAAAAAGGATTCAGATTTGAAGCTTTACCTTATATACGAGACAGATAGCGTAAGTAGTCGCTTAACTAATGTAAGAATACGTTAAAGGCGATTCTCCTTACTTAAGATGATTGGTTTTAGAATTTAAGAAGCAGAACTTTTGCAGCCTACTAAAGCAATGTCTAAACGTGGAAAATTTGTTGAGGGTTGGTAAGAGCAGGCGTAATAACTGAGCTAGTTTTATTTCTAACTATGCAGTAAGTTACTCCAATACTGGTATCAAAGCAAATGTGATACAATAGAATTTAGCGACTCAGCCTTTCCTCCTTCGTGTGTACTAGCGTCTGAGAATTTCACCAGCACCAGCGTTGTAGGAGTTTGGTTGGTCCGATCTCGTTTAGGAAGATTTTCGACGATTGTATGCTTTGTTAGTCACAACGTAACTGTGCGAGCAGATGGATTAAGACCCAGGTGGCGACTAAGGAGATGAATACTGTAGTACGGTTTGTTCAGGGAACAAATTTTGTGGGTATCCGGCTTTGTACGTAAATAAAATGTGTTGATCTTGACACACCATCTTTTGCTCGTTGGAAACAAGTATTTTCCCTTCCGTCTGTATAGAATATACTAACCTGGCCTTCCTAGGTTTTCTCCCATCCCCTACGGAGCCGGGCCTGGAAGACTGCAGCCGTTCAGGTTAAACCTTAGTAGCCTTAACACTCCGTGATAGCCTTGCTGCAGCACGCCACCCAAACTGTGTTTATGAATTCATGTGTATTTGTTGGTGCAAGTATCTTGTGTCCACGCAAAGGCAACTGACAACCAGGATCGCTGAGCATTAGAATAATTGTAACTTCAAGCCTGCCAACAAAACTTCCTACCTCCATACTCCTCAATCGAGTTAGGAATTCAAGAGCCAACAAAGGAAGCGTTTTCGGATTCGCAGGTCTCTGAGCAGGATTTTCTGCCTTGCAGCGATTACAGATAGTTGAATTAAGTCCCCATCCATGACACTCTCCCGATCCGGGTGCATCATGACCTAGACCGCTACCCAACATTGTGGACCAGAAGATCGTCCTAAAACTGCGTTGATCTTCCTCGCCGGTTCCTCTTCCCATCAGCTCCATCTTGGCGTGGCAAACGCCTTGCTGACACCGGTGCATAGTCCACCAAAAAGGCGGTGAAAACAGAAGAATTGGCCACGATCGGCAGAGTCCACGAAGACCATTATCAAGATTGCAAACCGAAAAAAACTTTATCAACATTTGGAAATGATCTTTGAAAAGAGGAGGGGATGGGGAAGGAATAAAACCGTTTGCATTCCCGTTATTTGCATGGATGAGGGAGAAGGGTTGTTGAGCACCGGGTCATTTTTTATTATCCTGAGCTTTTGGGTTCTTGCGGGACTCTGTTTCCAGAGGCAAAAGCATCAACAAAAACAAGTAACAGTAATAGAGGGCAGGAGCCAATCGACCGTTATGGGGCAAGGGGAAGTGAACTTATTAATCCTCAGTGTCGACCGTGTGGATATGCCTGCGGAGGGTAATGTATGCAGGCGAAAGCTCGATACCTCGGTTAACTGAGATTTCATCCAAAGCCCAGGCCTCAATTAGTTATCGTCCTGTCTTTTTGTTGGTGTGAAAAATTATTCTTGCGGCTACGAAATTAAATTCATGGCACTTCTCATATGTGTGGGCAGCCACTTGCTACAATGCGTCATCCCATCGGACAACCAGCTTATGTTTGTGTAAAGGAGAACGAAGCATGCGTCAATTTTGTCCTGTATAGTCACAAGAACTGCTCAAGCATGGGATGCGATAAACTATCCCAGACTGTTCACTGGGGTTCAACCAGTCTTTCGTTTTCAATACCCAGCGGCGTCTGGTAGCCTTGGGACGGTGTGCAAATCCGACGCTTAGTCCAGCAGCAATGCGCTTGGTCGCTTCTGAGACGTCCTTGCTGTATGGCAGAGCGTGCCATATCCTCGATGATTTTTCGATTTGGATCCTCCGGGGCCGAACGCGTAGGAATCGATTTACAAATTCTCTCGGATAACCATTCCCCATGAATCGGTTGTGGAGATATCGGGCCTCGTGTAACTTCTCCTTCGGCCTACTGCAGTGAGTCTGAATCCGTTTAAAGAGCGTTTTTACACAGCTTTGTTTGTGGGAAACCGGATAGTTGCTGTGAGAACTGAGAGGTTGTGTTGTGTACGTTGCCTTCATGCAAATCGTCGTCTCAATTTAACCGTTGGGTGTTCAATTGATGAGGACATCAAGGAAAGGCAGCTGCTGCTCTCGTTCTTCTTCGCTTGTGAATTTTATGTCCGGTAAGATTCCATTGAGCAAGATATGGAAGTATTTCAGTATGTTTTTATTGAGGATATCAAACGTGCCGTCAACGTAACGAAGTTAAAAGGCATGTTCATGTTGGGTGAAAGCAGCCTAAGTGCATTTGACAAACTCTCTTTCTCTCGAGCCAGGCGGCATGTTGACTAAAAATGTAGGCAGAAATACATTTCCGAGGAAGAAAGTGAGGCCAGGCGGCCAGTTCCTGAGAAATAATTCGTAATAACATTGTTCGTCTAAAAAACTCATCCTTCGGGAACTGACGGTATTCCAAACTCAGTTATCATGAGAATGTCGAAGTTCTCCTGATTTCTTAGTCATATATTGTCAGCCTATCTTTCAAACGTTTTTTTCCTGACTCATGGAATATATATATTGTCCTTCCAGTCTTCAAGTCAAGATCTCTCTCGGATGTAAATAATTGTCGAGGCGTTCATGAAACCCCAGCTCCACAAAATTCCTTGAAAATATTATTTTACATAAAATTCTTGACTTTTGCATGGAAAATAAACTATTAACTCCTCACAGCATGGGTTTTTATCTGGAAGATCATACAGAAGCTGTCACTTGGCTTTTCTTAACCTCGTTACTTTACTTCATAATGAACACCTAAGCAAAGCTTTTGAAAAGATGCCGCATAGGCGTCTGCTAGGGAAACTGGAAGCCCTCGGTATCCCCCCTCCTGTCCTAGATTTCATTGATTCCTACCTGTCTAAATGCAGCTAGAAGGTCTAAGTAAGTAATAACTACTCGACGACTCAGCCAATCACGAGCGAAATTTTTCAAGACACGGCTTTAGGTCCCCTCCTTTTTATTCTTTAAATGAATGAAATTTCAACAGTACTCACTGAACGTTCCTTAAAGACAAAGGAAAAAGGTCAAGTTTGATCAATCTCTCCTGACATGGTAAGTCCCTGAGACCATGGAATATCTTTGTCGCCCTGCGTTGCACTTGTTCAAGAAGGTCCATATCCTTCTTCAACCACGGTGTCTACACTGGCATTCCATATTCTAAACGTGGTATCACAAAGGCGCCAAATATTTTTCCGAATAGTTCAGGTGGAAAGATTTTGAACGCTCATCTGATCCAGTGCAGGGTACTAGTTGCCTTCTGGATGGACTTTTTACAGTGCTCTGTTGGCATCAAGTTCGCGGTTGTCCATGTACCCAGGTCTTTGTGCATATCAACCTCTTTTAATGCAGTACCATTGATAAAGTAACTGTGTTTCGGCGACACTTTTCGCCCCGGGCTTATGTGTAGAACCAGACAATTGGATATGTTGAAGTAAAGAAGCCTCGTGGACGACCAGATAACCAGTTTATAGATGTTCGACTGTAATCTCTTTGCATCGTCAGCGCAGCTAACTTCAGCCCATATTTTAATGTCATCCGCAAACATGACCGCTGCGCAATCAAGCTCATTGAGGCAGTCCTTTATGTAGATCAGGAATAGCAGCAGACCCAAAACTGAGCCTTGTGGTACACCAATCTCGACCTTTGTCCATTCCGAGGTTGAGTTTCCGACAGCAACCCTCTGTTCTCTGAGGAACAATAAACTGCTGATCCATTTATACATTTTTCCTTGAATTCCCACATCTCAAATCTTCTGTAGAGGAAGCCAGTGTGGTACACCACCGAAGGCCTTTTTGAAGTCGAAACATATGACATCAATTGGATAGCCTTTATCTGCGGCCTTTGTCCACTTCTCCTGCGAGTAAAAAGCACTCGTAAAGCAAGAGCGTCCTGGGCGAAAGCCGTGCTGTCCATCACATAGAATTTTGTTGCTTTCAAGGAATTCCATCAAATGCTTCTTGATAATGCGCTCCATTATTTTGCACGCGATGCAAGTTAGACTGACAGGACGGTAATTGGTGCCATCAAGTCGTGAACCTCCCTTATAGATCGGGGGGACGTTTGCCCACTTCCATTCTTCTGGGAGTTCGCCTTCTTCAAAAGATCTTTGGAAGATGACAGCCAGAGGTTTGCACAGTTCGTTAGCTAATTCTCTAAATGCTAGTGCAGGAATTTTGTCCGGCCCAGGTGATTTGGCAGGCTAAATTTTGAGTAACTCGGCCCTGACCGTGTTGTGTGAAAACCCTAGGTCCTCTATTTTGGGCAATGAGGAGGAGGTTAAGGTTTCAGTTATCTGTCGATGAGCGGACGTACCGTCAGCAAAAGTTGTAGGTTCTCGGGTGTAGACGGATTCAAAGAAATCGGTGAGGAGAAAGGCTTTCATCTGGTCTTCGGTCACCAGTTGTCCATCGGCTGATCTTAGGGCAGGGATCAGTTCCTGAGATCTCTTCGTGCTTCGTATATAGCCATACAGTATCTTCGGGTGTTCCAATGACTTGTGTAGTTTGTTCAACTCGTATTTCTTGCGCAGTTTAGTAGATTCGCTTTTACAAATGTTAAGTTGTTGCTTATACTCCCGTCAGTGTTTTTCGGAACCAATTAGCCTGTAACGCCTGCAGAAGGGGTTTTTTTTGAAAGCGGCTTGCAAGTTTGAGTTCATCCACTTCGAGCGAGTTGTACTAGTCTTTCTTCTGAAGGGACAGTTGAGACAAACAGTTCTTTTCAGCGTCGATCTAAAGGTCATCCACTGTTAATTTGCTCCACCTCGGAGGTCTGTTTCCCATGATACATCTGACATTCCTCTTCTCATAATTGGGTATTCGTCCTTCAAAATATTACTTTTCTATATATCGGAGAAATAGGTTTGGAGAACAACGAGTACTCGAAATACAGCATAATGTGGTCACTTGACCCTACTGGTCAATCACAGTTTCCTCCTCTTGGGTAAAGATAAGGTAAAGACAGTTCGACTGCTGTCCCTCCCTAGCCCGCATTTCAAACGTGACAATCTGGCAGAGCAGTTTATCAGTGGCCCATTATAGTAGTTTGTGATTGAAGTTGTCTGGTCCATTGTAGGTCCATTTGTAGGTCCATTGTAGGTCCATTTGTTTTGATCAAGCAAAGCATCCTGGAGCCACAATCTTCTTGAGAAGTTTAATCTTAGAACGGTCTACGATAAAAGATTTCTGTCTAGATTAAAAGAATATGCTAGCATTATCACCTCACGCGGATCGCATTTCTGCAAAGGCAGCACAAATATGCGGTTTTATATCACATAATTTGTTCCTACCGGAATTAAAGTTAAAACTGTACCGCATGTTTGTTCTCCCTAAGCCAGAATACTGTTGTCCCCCTTTGGTATTATGAACGCGTGTGACCGCAGTAAGATTCCAAAGGTTCAGAGAGTCTTTATTAATAATCTTTTTTTATCGTTCTAGATGCAGTATTTCTTATACGGAGCGATGTCAGTTAGGGAACACTAAATTTTATGTGTAAGGAGACTCGAAGCCGGTATACGCTTCCTGTTTCGCGTTAAAATAGCTATAACCTTCCACAAATTAACGTCCTCACTCTGATAAACCGACTTTACGCCACTCGTAACTTGTTCCTTCTACTTTCATGACCCCTTAGCTCCACACCTAACCATTCTCGTTTTTTGCCTATAAGTATGCTTTCATTTGGAACATTCTTTGGCTTGAAATTCGGTTGCCGTCTAAATTACGCATTTTCAAAGGCAAATAACGCAAAAATTTAAATTTGGATGAAGTAAAGTCCTCACTTTCTGTTTGCTTCCCAAGCACGCAACTTGTAAACTTTGAACGGGTACCTCTGTATTTGAGGCTCTTCCCAAGATAGTAAAGTGGTCTCTAAATATGTGTATATTTCCTCCTGCAAAGTCAAGCATCATTTCTAAATGATGAAAACTGTTCCCCGTTTTGCTAATACAAGCGAAAATGTGAGTCAGAGGAAGTAATTGAGATTTAGAAGACGACAAGATAGTTGGGACAATATTCTGATTAGCCTAACGTTTCGAAATCCGTCAGTGGCGCTGTCGATGATCATCGCGGGACCTCACGCTGTCGCCAACTTGTCGGTGGACTCTATAGTCTGGTAGTTTGCATCTTGGTGATGCTTCCGTGACTTCTACGTTCCCCTTCTCGTTTCGACCCCGTGGTACCTGATGAGCGGTTTTGTAGGGACTTTATCACTACAAATATACAAAAACGTCTTAGTAAATACGCAATGGAAAACTTTCGAGGGTATACTAACTGCTAATAAGGGATTTACTAGACTATTCTAGTGGAAAAGTCGTAAAATCCAGTAAAGAGATTGACGGTGAAGATTAGAAATGATACAACTCACTTAGATCCTTCTCGATCCTAGCCGGCAGTAGTCAAGTAGTCGACTTGCCAAAGGATAACTCTGCGAGGACTGGGATCCAAGTTCGTTGGGCTGTGAGTTGCAAAAATGGGGAGAAAACCCGTTTGCAAATTGTCGCTGGATTCTCCTGGAGCCCGAGAGTGATCACCAGAGAGGTGTCGTTGAAGGGCAAAATAAACAGCGGCAGGTGAGGAGAGAGTTGAGCCGTGGAGAGTGATTAGCATGATAGCTGCTAGCACGCGTCAAAACCGAAAGTGTTGTATTTTGTTGTAACAAAATTGGTTATTGATAAATTTAAACAACACATAAGTAGGGCCAAGAGCCCACAGTTTCTTTCCCCTCACGACCTGATGACCCTTGACAGTCGATTGATGTAAATGTACTTTAACTAGCCCCCTTTTGTTGCTGTTTCTTATCTCTGAAAATGAAATTCTGTAAGAATTCGAAAACTGAAGATGATAAACAAATTGATCCGGTGCTCGACCATTCTTCTTTCTTACACATCACTGATTACTGCCCTGAAAGGAAAATTTATACCTACATTGTTACAAATTTGTATATTTCATCGGCACACTTTGTCAAAATTTGATCTTCGTACTAAATTTGCTAAGATATTGCGTAGCTGGCAGTAACAAATATAAATTACACAATTAGAAATTTAGGATGGGCAAATGGTTTTACTAAACTGAACTCCAGGTGGGGAGGTTAATAGATTGCGAACGCTACAGCTGAACTGCACGCCTTGGTGGGTGTACAATCAATGTCGTTCACGATTTATAATCCTAGACTATAGTCACGTTTTCCCGCATTAAATCCTTTACTGAATCCTCTAATCACCCTTCACACATCTTACTGCTTGTCTTTTCGTGCTACGCATTAGCTCAGGTTTGCGGTTAGTAATCTCTTTGGATGCCTGGGTAAGGCCTTCGTTAAGGAACTGCTGGGTGGGTTGTGCCTGCAGTAGATAGCTGTTCACGGATCTAAGCGCGTATTGAAGTACGAATATGATATTATTTGGTTAGCTGCATGTAGTTGTAGAGGTTCTGTTTGTTTGAAAGCGCACAGCACTTGGCATGGTCGTGATTATGTATGATTCAGCTGACTTTGCTTATGCCGCGGAGGGGACCTCTGTACCCACGACAATCTGCGGCAATGATCAAGGTGCAACTTGGGCAGCAAACCGAAAATCTGCATCGCTGGCGCCTTTACGTGGGCGGTGGTGCCTTTTTTGGGAGTAGGTGACGAAGAAAGTGCCCAAGCCATCACAAACTTTTTGCCGAGGTCACTATCGCGCATCCTATGGAAGTTTAGCATGCCCGGCCAAATGTGCAGTCGACTTAATTTTTCACTTGACTCTAGTATTAGCACCCGTTAACCAGGTGTCATTGGATGCTAAAAACAGGTTTTTGTAGAGAGCAAGCATTTCCGCCTAGAGAAGATGGAAGAATTTTTGTCACTTGCAGTGGTCGTATTAGCAGCTGGAGCAGTTTTAGCATTAATAATGACCAAATTTACCCTCAGTTGCACCATACTAGCTTTTGGTGGTATTTCGGTTACCAGTAAGGGTAAGGTCCCATTGAAATATGTACGACTGCCTGCTCCGGTATTCGTTGCATAAAGACTCGTACTGCTTACCTTCAGCATCGGCTCTTGGAAAACATAACATCGCAATTGCAATTTTAAGAACAGAAAAACGAAGGCGCATAAGTACCATCTAAATTTATAAGTTAAGCCTTGGCCTGGTGGCCCAGAACGACTGTAGCGTCATGTCAAATAGTTTTCTAGGTAATCTGCGATCACAGAACCCTCTCCACAGGTGAAATTACGTCTCAGAACCTAGTATATTTATGCTTTCTGAACCACAATCTGACAATTGCACCTGAAAAAGCAAGCTGTACCTGTAAGTGTACTACCCGAACACCCTGGATTGGGTTCTACTGCGGCGCAAGAATACTTCATCTTCGTCCTTTCTTCCGAAGAGTTCAGCGGGCGTATTTACCATTTGGCCTACTGATGGATACAGAATGCTGTCCCCACTCTTAATTTATCATACACCAGGTCACGAGACTGTCGGGAGCTGACACATATTTCGACCATTTGGACGTCTACCGAGAATAATATCGGTTATGTCTTCAGTTCCACCGAGAAACGTTCATCCGCACAGATCACCAGGAAATCTAAGATGTCGGCGGGAAACTTGCTGGATTACACGAGCGGCAGGGATTTCGACCTAAATGATGTTCGATATTTAACTGAATCCTATAGTTTGGCTGTGACTAATCAGCTACTTTAAAGGGGTCTTAAAGAGGCATCCTATTATTTCCTGTTTCTATTCACAAACTATCTCGATTATAGGAATTCACATATTTTGTCGCCGATTCCATTAAATCGTTCAGTGCACCCTCTCGCTTAGATTGAGAAGGGTTAATTTCCTTGTCTTGGTATCTTTCAATACTTTGTGACGTCATATTCGTCTCCTGCTCACCCAACTGGCTCTCAAGGGATTACTTCTCATTCTATCCTTCAGATCATGTCTGCCAGCAAGAGGAAGTCAGCGGCTGAAGATGACCTCTCGGATGCTTCTTTATCTAGTCTGGAGGTGAGGCTTACCCTAATACTCTATCTACTTGCTTTCTCAGGATAAACCACCCAAAAAGCAGACCAAGTCGGGGACTTCTACGGCAAAACTGCCGGATGTTAGGAGAGAAACTTCTGCCAATGGTGACAAATTAATCGATTTGACCGGAAAGAAATACGTTACTGTCCGTAATTTTAAAGGTCGCGTTTTCGTGGATATTCGGGAATACTATGAGGACAAGAGTGATGGCGGCCTAAAGCCCGGGAAAAAAGGTTCATTGCTTATTGTCACTGCACTTTTTTCGACCTTTCCCCCATAGTTCACTTGCATGGTTAGATCAGGCTGACGCTTTTTGGGGTCTGTGGCTTTTTTTTCAGGCCAAATTTTGATTTGGCCACTGTGGGTGTGGGTTGATTTTATTGCGTATTGTTCGCAAGGGCGTGTTCCTGTTTCTGCATCCACGTGAACAATTATGTCCGTTATACGCTCCACAGCATTGTAGGCCCCGAAATTAGAACTTTCGCCCAAATAGCTGATTTCGGTGGTTAACTCTGAATGCGTGTTACTTAGTTAAAATGTGCTACGTAGGAATAAACACTGTTTTCAATGTGGTAGAAGCTTGTTCAAGCGCTTTGAAGCCGATAAATTCGTAAAACGCCTTGCTAACTAAAACTTCACAGGTCTTTTCTCTAGGTCGTCCGAGTACTTTAAACATTTTCAGTGTGTAGGCGACAGACCTGACCATTATATCGGATGCGACAAGGCTTCACAGCCCAACCAGTTCAGCTCGTGAATGTTTCACTTGAAAATTTTAACCGGAATGGGAATATTTCGGTTTCCTGGATAATTTTAGCTGATTACGCTCTTGAAGTGATTGATTTGTCGTCTTCGAGGCACTTAAAACGTCCGCATAAAACCACCAGGAAGTAACTGAGAAGAAGTTAATGCGATCAGTTGGACTTCAACTTTAGCTTATAACGCTCATGAAGTGCTTGATTTATCGTCTAACATGCAGTTATGACGTCCACATAAAACCACCAAACGGTAATCCTGCCTTCTAGCAATATAAATTAGCCGACACAGACGAAGCTTCGAGTGTCAGGAAGTAATTGAGAAGAAGTACGTGCGATCAATTGGACTTCAGCTTTATTCACTTGATCTTTTGGGTTCTTTTTTGAACCCATAATCAAAGAGGGTAGCAAAAAACGGGTACTTCGTGCATAGGCTTTTGCTGTATTTATATGCTACGGTTGTTATGCTGCGGTATACCTATGAGTGTTAATGGTTCCTCCCCTATCTAAGATAGTTACCCGCTTTTGCGCTACTGGCTCAATGGCCGACTGACTGCTGAACTTTCATCGCTCGTACCGGATTTCGGCGTGATAATTACTCGGCCATCTAGCTCACTGGCACTGGCTTTGGAAGACGTCTTTCTATATCGATATTCATCTCCTGTAACATTTATAAAGTCCCCTACATGATTTTTGAGAAAGCAAGGTGCAATCAGTTCCTCAGACTTTGCGACCGGTGAACGCCTATCTACCAATCAAAACCGATCAAGACAAGACAAGGAGCCCGTGGCTCATTGGCTAGGGCGTTAAACTTCTAGCCAGTGGTCCACGATGTCAAGCTGTTGGGTTTGCACAACCTGGGGTCTGGTATGACTGGCTGAAGACAGGAATGTCGTCTCCTTGTTTTTTTTTGCAGTAAGGTTCTTCTAGCTATAATATTAACCTCTATGTGGTGGCTGGCGGGTCTCGAGAGTGACTTGTGTGTCCCGAAACACGATCAGTTAGTGCCCATCTATCCTATTCAGACTTCGTCTGCTAGCCAGTTCTCAAGCGTGCTTTGTGTATTTGTGCGAACAATCTCGAGGAAATGCGTACACAATGAGCCCACTGCCGCTATTTATTCTGTACTCGGCTCGGAAGTTTACAGGCCTTACATATACCTTAGTGTTACCAGGCCGAATACAAAATACCCAGTTATAGGGGACGATAGCCCTGAGACCAGAATATCGAAGTACTCGAACCGTGTGTCTTACCCAAGCAATGAAAATGCATATGAAAACTGGAAAGCCTCACGGCTGTTTACATCCAACCACTGCAGGCCTAATTTACACTCTGTCATGATTTTATTGAGAAGAAACAAAAGTACCCTTTTATCCTTTCAATGTGTTAGTCACCTTAGGAGGACTTTTACTCGTTCGTTCCCCCGAAACAAATTGCCGTGTGATGCGCCAAATTGCTTTGTAATTTGTTTAAGGAGACTGATCGTTACTGCTTTGCTGAAGGCTCATGTGGCATCATTGAACTGTTTCATGCAGCATTAGCTTACCATTGCATCGATCCCACTGGCCTGCTGTTTAGCATCAAGACAAGCTTTAATGCGTCAGGGTCTGATAAATGACCTTTATTTTGGACAAAGCATTTGCGCAGTTGCTGCTTTCTGAAGGGCTCTGTTAAGTATATTTCGTCCTCTCAAAGCATGCATGCGCCGACCAATCAATAATTTAACGTTTTGCAAGGCTGCAATAGCGTGAGTCGTGCTCACAATCATATCACATGCGGTATGCGCATCTAGGGGCTGAGACCAGCAAAATAATGATTTACTTTTGCACGGCAGCTGCCTGAGTAGTTTACATCAAATATAACCAAGTGGATGCTTGTTCGTATAGTATCCTCCAAATAGAACCAAAGGCGGCCTGCAACTAGGTAGTGAAATAAAGTGAAAACGACTAGCTAAACCAGTAGACCATGCAGTAGGTAAAAGCCTTGACAGACCTCTAGATTTATAAAGAACAGTTCCACAAAAAGTCACTTAGATCATCTTCGGGCAAAAAAGCATGTCCTTCGAGAAGATATGCGTATTAAAACAATGTTATGTCGCAGATTAAGAGAATTGGCAGGACCTACTTGCCTTTGCCTTACAATAATAATAATGATAATAATAATAATCTGAGTCTACGCCTAGGTGTGCACCATAACCCCACACGTGTGGCATTTGCTATATATGAACGCCTAAATAACGTGTGGTGTGCCCTCAGCTAGCTTTCGTGTTGATGCAGTGCATCTACAGCATGGTTAATTGTAGGGGGCTATCCTCCCAAAAAAACATTGCCCTGAACACACTGTCGCTTGCCATGGTCAAAAAACCGGATTCTCATTGGCATGCATTCGCCGGGGTAATGACTGGCCGAAGAGTGCATGAATAATCCCGACTCACATGTTGTCTATGTACCTACGCTTTCTTACTCTGTAACCGGTTGGCGAAAGAAGTAAATACTGTTGGTCATATAAAGTTATTGGAAAGTTTCCGTAACAAAACACGAAACTTTCACATGGGTGCCAACAGTGATTCAGCCTGGCTGAGTACTCAATCATTTGTCTTTGAGATAGGCACAGGAAAACGAAGTCAAAATTGCGTGTTCCAGCTGGTTGTTATCTTCTTCCTCCATTGTAAATTGTATGTCCGGGAGGGTGCTGTTACGAAGTTTTTTTTTAACGTAAGCAATTGAACGGTTCCATGATGACGAGCCCATACGGAGCCCAGAAGCTCGGTCTGTGGTGTAGGAAGACCGTTGTTGTAGTCCTACAACGGGCAGGTCTCAGTTTTTCCCTTTGCATCGACAAGTTTCTGCTTATTGCAGACCTGAGTCAAGACCTCTATTTTGCAGGTCTTGCTTTCTGAGCCTCTAATCAGTTGAATAAACAGAACTAGCTGATGAATTCTTGCAGACCGATAAGTTCTTGTGGACCAACTATTGCGACCCGTGCCTGGTGCTTGACCACTGATGCCTGGAGACCATTCTGCGAGTTAAGTTTATTGACTTTATCTCGAATGAGACAGTTCGTACCCGCTGCTATCGTATCGCGAGGATATCTCAGGCCATTCAAGAAAGGCGACTGAGGTTGTTTGGACCCGTTCTCAGTCGTCCGCCCCATAAGCTTAGCTATGCTGCCCTCGACCCGGCACCGCAACCCACCTGGGGGCGTCGAAGAGGAGGGCAACTAAAGACTTGGATCGACACCGTCCGCCAAGATATGGAAGCAGTTCTTGGACCTTCTATCTTCGGTCTCCGTCGCTGGAGAAGAAACTGTATGGAGCTATCCAGTTCCGCTGTCGCCAATCGTCACGCATGGAGAGGAACCGTCCGTGACATCATTGAGGCCGGCTAGATCAGGCGTAATCACAACCGTAACAAGTAGAAGTACTTTTAATTAGCACGAACTTTGAGTTTGCCCAGCTGTTGCCCCGAAAGCCCGAACCAGAGATTAAGAGAATTCAATCGGTCAGGAAAAGAAATGTATTCACGCAGAACACGTCAAGTAAGTCACTTTTACAAAGAGGGCTGTGGAGTATTTATTCAGTCCGCTACATGAGCAGGCGTTAGCGACAAGGAAACAATCGATAGCTATGGTGCGCGTACTCATGAAAGTGGCGTGAGTTGCACACAGGGCCTTTCTGTAAGATAAGTAATCGTGAGAATCGCCACATTCCCTACACTAACTGACCAAGCAAAACAGTTTCCACTAACGTAGGAAGACTTCTAAGTAATTGTAATTCGAAACCAGTCTAATTGTCGTATTTTGGTCAGATCGGTGGCCGTCGTTCTTGTTTTCCCACATCAAAAATGTGAACGTGATCCTCTAAAGTAGCCTAATTTTTTTAATCCCCTGCTTTTTTGTGTTTTCAGGCATTTCATTGAACGTGGAACAGTGGGAGAAACTGATAGAAGTTATGGACGTTTTGAATGCGGATATCAAGAAAATGTAAACTATTCCGTTCCGTTTTTGAACACTCCCGGTTTTGTGTATACTTTTCGCTCTCTTTGTGAAGATTCTTATATGCCGAACTTTTGTTACTGTACGCCTTTGTGAATTTTTACTAGACCTGGGCCGCAAATCCGAATAAAGCAGTCTCAGACAATCAATTTGTCAATTGTCCTGCACGCAATGTGTGGCAGTCTACGGCGGGTAGTGGTCAATACATGTGATATTGATTCGTTCATTTTAGTAATTTAAAGGCCTTGTTTGTGGTGCTTCGCTCGATATGACCTACGGTGAGCATTCTTATCAAACCGCGCCCGCATTTTGGTCGCAGGTCGATAGTTAGTTCATTTTGAGCTTTTTGTCGTTCATGGCTAAGAATCCACCGCTTCTGAGGATTGAAGTTTAGACAGAAGCGATCTGAGGCCGGACCGCGAAGTTCAAAGGAGCTGTATAAATTCCGATTTCGTTCATGTTTCCGGAGTATGCGTGACCCGCCCGTCATGATCTGAAATTGAGACCGAAAGCCACTGTCACTTATGTGAAAGGGAACTCCGTGTCTTACCAGGGCGATCTAGGACGCCAGTTGGGCGCTGTTGTGGAAAAGTCCAACAATGCGAAGACGGCGCGCAGTGACGGTTGTTTCGCGTCCTGCATCCTGTACTCGGTCAATCCCGAAAAGTAAGCCTCCAATTTTTTTTTGGCGGGTCGAAGTGTCAGACAACAGACTATCCATGGGGCGCACCTGCAGGTATGCGTAGTGGACCACCCGCATAGCTAGCCTCCATGTCTTCATTGCATGCAAGTTCCTCCATTGGGATTTCCGACTCGGATGGTGGCGACAACCGAACGCTAGTAAGATAGCCGGATTGTATGTCTGCGAGAGTGTGTGTTCGACCCCATCCCACCTCAGGCAACCCATCAGCTAGACCGTGGCTTGGAGGTATGCCAACCGACGCGATACCTTGGACGCTGCAGCCAGTCCAGTGTGTGTCTTGTTGTGTGGAATGGCTTACTGCGAGTCAGGCTCAATGGCTCCTTCCTAATGTGGCCTTTATGGCACTCCCAGGCAGGAGCCTACCTAGCGAGGTGTATTGTTGGTACGCATGTTGCGTTTTGGTCGCGCCAGCCGCCTGCGTCCTCCTTCATCTCTGGTCTTCTCGACGCTGTTTTGACATCGGTTCCTGGTGAGAGAGAGAGAGAGGGTAGATTCTTTGCAAGTCTACTTTAAATATAAGCCCGTGGGGGTCACCGCGTTGCTTCAACTGGCTGAAGCTTTTGTTTGACATCGTGGAGAGCAACGGCCAAACTGTCCTGCGTTCGATCATTGATTTCGCCTCAAGGGGTAGATTATAGTGCTAGCAGACGTTGTTGGCGCCGACCGCACTCTCGTCCGGGGTCAAGAAGACCAACCAGGACTCGGCGTTGGCCAATTCTTCCACTGCAAGCCAGGAACACCGTCTAACTTAGTCTTTAATGACAGGAGACTTTATGCGGGTTCTACCACACTACCTACCCTCAATCGCCCTTAGTAGGTGTGAAGACTGACTCAAGGCAGCTAAGACTGATGCAGCTTCTAATATTTCTACTAATAGTAGCAATGCGGTAATAATTTTTGTACTATTTCTGGCGCCAATATTAGTCAGGGGTGATGCTGATTAAAGTCAGCGCTGGGGCTCTTAACCCCTCGATCTCAGCAAGGAGTATGCATCTGAGTTTATGCTATTTCGCATAAATACATGTTCAACACTTTGACTGCGACGTGCGCCATATGTGGTACACGAGCTATTTTTGGGAGTCGCACCACTATACATCAGGCTGTGTCCATGTCTACTAGGTTTGGACTACGAGAAGTAGGATACTGCTAATTCTAGTGATAATACTTACTACGAGCAGCAAGTAGTATATTATTGTACGCCCTGTGTGTGCTTTTAGGAAGTCAGCACCCAGTATGCACTCCCAATCTGTATGAGGCAAAAAATTAATGTATTATGGGTTAAAATATGGCGTTATTCAATATTAGCACAAGTTCTACCGTGCCTTTATGTCGTAGCGGAGTGCCATTTGCCGTCTTTAGGCCAGCTGCAGGCCTACTACAAACTCTAGCTTGAGGTAGACAAAACATTATTGCAGGGTACCGTCTTCCTATACTGCTATGAGCTAGCAATCTAGCTGAGTGTGAGTAGTACTGTTACTATATCTGTCGCTATTATAAATCAGGGTTTATGCTGATTTGAGTCAACGCTGAGACTCATGTCCGCTCTAAGTCAAACAGGAGTTGGAATCCGGGTTTATGTTATTCCAAATAAATACACGTTTGAGGTTCGGCGCACATCAGTGCTTGCCCTGGTTTCCGCTCTTTTTCCTCTTTAGATCAAAAACTGTCAGTTTTTTCCGAAGTATAGACCGCGAGGACTAGGCTACTGTTGCTAGAAGTAATATGCCAATGCTAGGCTCGCTAGTTCTGGGAATCGTACTTAATAAGACCAGTAAATAGTATATTATAATAGGGCACGTATGCAGTCGCATCCTATATCAGGCAACTTGTAAACTGAAGGGATAACGAAACTTTTATTGAATAATAGCTCAAGTTCTGCAATGCCTTTGGGTCGCAACATAGAGCAATTTGCCGTTTTTCAGGCTAACTTTAACTGCCTACAGTACCTAGTTCTAGCTTAGAACTTACAGAACATCTCCTGCGTAATCGGCAGCTAACTTCTCCAGAATCAACCAGACATGGAAGCTTAGTACTTACTATAATTGTTTCAGTAGCTGAATAATGGACAATAAGCCTAACAGGTCGGACTATGAGCTTACCTACACCGAGCCCAGGTGAGAGAGGAAAGATTGCGATAGATACAGCAAAAGTTTCCTACCATTATAAATTAGATTGAATACGAGTCACCGTCCCTGTGCCAACGCTGTTGTAAAGCGCAGGGAGGACAGTCAGACTGTCGTAGCTGCGAGATAAGAGGCAAGAGAGAACTGTTCATTGCCTTTTGAGATAACAAAACTAGATCTGCAATTCCGCGACGAAACTGCCGCGTTCCACGCATTTGAAGGATTGTGAAAACACTGCGAGCCGTGTCGATTCGGGCGATGTTATCTTCTTAATGGTTAATATTCCCGATCGAAACTGGCAAGACAGAGGGCTAGTGGCTCGACGGAGAGAGCGTTGGACTTCTAACAAAAAAGGTCCCGGGTTCGAGTCTCCCGGGGGGTCGATACCGCTAGGGTTGGGTATGGCTGATGACGGCTCGTTGGAGCCTGGCACTGTGCTGACTCACGCTGTCTGCCTTTGTCATGCCCGCTATCTAATCACACGTGACAAACTCCCCTGCATGTTGCCAACGGCTACGAGAGACCACAATCTGCGGGCGGCCTTATGCTCCTCCCCCCGTGTGCTCGCTGTTCACGGCGCAAGTTCCAGCTAATTGGTGATCGCCTGTCCATCTGGTTGGCTCCACGTTACAATAAGTCCATTTCTGCAGGCAAGGCGGAAGGCAATTTGGCGTACTGACTCGGCGGGCATAAGTCAGCCTATGTACTATTTTCCGACAGTAAACTGCTTTCCACCAACACGGCCTTACAGGAGGCCATCGTCAAAGAAAATGAAAGAACAGAAAGCATTGGCATGTTTTTGTAGAGCAGCTACGAGAAAATTGGGGTGGGAGAGCGGTACCATTCGTGATTGGTTCACGCTCACCCGGTCTCGCCGTATTATCTATGTGCGCGTCCTTGGCGTTATGGCCTGCGGTTTTGGCACCGTATCTTGCGTCCTTAGCGAGGCGGCGTGCGTGTCTGGACACGAACTGGGCCGTGCTTCTTGGTCGCGCGAACGGAGGAGAAAATAACAGGGCAGTATGTCCACTTGCCTGTTGGTGGAGTCGGAGTCTGACGTCCAGGCCTCTAGGATTTCTCGCCCCGTCTTTTTACTGGCAAGTGCCATTATTCGCGTGGCCGTGCAGTCGAATTTGTGACCTTCTTCCAGAGTGTGGGTAGCGATCTGGGACAGTGGGTCGCCTCCCTGCACTGCCCGTTTGTGCTTTGTTATTCGCGAGCTAAGTCTTCGCCGGTCTGCTCTGTACAATAGTAAGAACAGTCGTGACATGGCACTTGATAAACGATGCCAGACTGCTCACCTACCTCCAGTAGCTCTTAAAAATTTGCATGACCTGCCAGCGCAGGGTAGCTGTCGAAAGATTAGCAATAAACACGCAGAGTTTTGCCGCGATACGTTCAGTTCCTTCTAACATATTTTATGCACGGTAGAGGGTGCCAGAGTGTTGGAGGCTTTCCTCCGCTTGTTCTCCGTGAGCGCGTATAGAGGCAGCGGCTGACGCGGCTGTTCGGGTATCCATTTCTTGTAAACTAAGCGCATGGTACATGTTCTCTAGTACAACGTTCTTTATCGTCAGTAGCGAACTAGCGAAGGGATAGAATGGGATCAAGCACGATTCCAATCAGAAAAAAGGGAAGGTGACATGTTTATACACATCAGTTCAAAAGGTACAAGAGAGGACTATGGCCTACTGATGATCGGTAATGGCCATGAAACAATTGATAATAATAATGACTTTTGCCAATACAGGCGAGCATACGAATCCTAGGAAGAAATTGGAAAAAAGTAGCTGCGATCACTGGGGCAGGAACTCGATTCGTCGGATTCCGACGCGAATCCATCACCGAAGACAGCTGAATAAACTTATAACTCACATGCAGGTCAATGCACTTGGTTTTAGACCGGAGGCCTGTTAACCATCATTGGAACAACTCCCACTTCACGACCTTGTCGTCTTTCGCAAAATTTCGGCCTCATCAAATTCATATAATTGGCCAAGTATCCTCGAATGGATTGCGGGCTGAGAATCGGCGTCAGTTATCCGAAATGGTTCCACATGTTCG
Organism: Ligula intestinalis; assembly: GCA_036362985.1. Classification (NCBI taxonomy): domain Eukaryota; kingdom Metazoa; phylum Platyhelminthes; class Cestoda; order Diphyllobothriidea; family Diphyllobothriidae; genus Ligula; species Ligula intestinalis. The sequence goes on from JAYGXS010000002.1 coordinate 94,562,028, forward strand.
GCAATTCGCGTCTTGAGGAATCTTCCAATTTCTCCAAAGTAGTTGTTCTGCCCGTATTTGCACCACTTTCTTTAGACGAATCCAGATGCTTCTTGCCATGACAGCCGATCTTTTGGTTTCATTATCTAACGCCTCATGGTTGACTTCGGCGTGTGTGCAACTCCAACTCCAAGTGGTGCGAGAAGGCGAACGACGGTCTCCGAGACGTTTTTAACGTACGGGATCGCTCGCCAAACTTGGGGGTCAGTGCAGTTTTGTAGTGGCCCTAGCAGCCACTTGGAACCCAAGATCTGACGAACAGCGCCTTTGCCCTGCGGGCCTAATGCCACCTGCGGTCAGGTGCGAAGTCCCGGCACCCCCTGTCCGTTCTCGCTCAATTGTCTGAGCTATCTACTGACACACACGGCTTAATCTTGCTAAGGCAACCAATCATCATCAGTCTACCGAGACAAAACGAGTATTCGGCGGCCGCCCGCGATGACTGCGGTTAGAGGACACTTGGAATTGCTCTTCGCGCGTTGCAGTCGTGGCGACGCCGGCCTCACGGTCGGCCTCACGGTCGGCCTCACGGTCGGCCGCCTTGCATGAGCAATTGGCAACTTTCCCCTAACTCTGTAAACAATTTAATGTTCCGTCTACTCTGCCTTCCCAAGACTTCTCCTATCTCCTAAGGAACCGGGCCTCGAAGATTGTAGGTGTAAGGGTTAACCTTCTTAGCCTTAATTCCTATAACTGGTGACCCCGAAGTGATCTGAACTCTCAACTTCTGATCTGGCTGAGCTCAATAAAAATCCAACCTCCCTCAATTTCAATTAATTTTTCCTGTGTCATCCCTGTGGCCGCAAAATGGAGAACTTCATCACCGACACCCTGTCACAAAGCAAGAGGGAGATGCTCAATTGCTCACAGCCCGTCGACCAAGGCTTTGGTTCCTTCCAAATCCCGAAGAGGTGTTCTTGCTTTGAGTACCCATGTTCTCAACTCCTTTCCAAACTTTGCTCTTTCTTTTACAGCCAACGGTATCCCTTCCTCCTTCAACACAACCAACACTGACATGGCATACTGATTTGCCGTCGAAGTTCAATGCAGCCAACCAACCTCTCTCCTACGTAGTCGAGATGACTAATCTCCTACAAGATGCCGATGCACGTGTAGTCGAGAACTTTCCTCCTACCGCAGACCCAGTTGCCCACGCGGACGCGAGAAGACCTTTCCTTTTCCCAAGCGGCATTGGCGGCACTACCCAGCCTCTCGCATGCCAGCCACAGCAGCTCATGCAGGCCAAAACTGTCCCTCCAACCTGGCGCTCCCAAGCCAACCGCACGAACACCAGCTGTTCGAACACGGCCGTTGGTACGTACCTCCTTCCCTATCCTTTACTAACCTTCCTTCGTTCCATTTCTTTCATCAATGGACTTCGGTCTTTGAGGGGAGCAGTTTTGTTGCCTATCTCGTTTGCTGGGTAGCTGGCATTGAAATTCAGTACTTGCCTCGTGTTTGTCGCTTTCCTGAATACTTTGGTTTTTAGGCCACCGCAATCTTTGCGACATACGTTTGCAGTGAGTACTATATCCTATAAATACTGCAATTTCCTGTGCACGTGTTACTCCTTTCTGCTTCTGCTTTCTGCTCATGTCAGTTGATCCCTCATCTCTTTTTATTTTCAATCCAATATAACGCCGTCGCTGAAAACACTGGTCGGCATGGTGTCGCAATCACTGTGGTTAGGGAAAGGTTTCGCATATCTGTTGGGAGGCTGTTATCGGCAGACACAGACAGTGTGGTGTGCGTCTAAAGGCTGTGTGTGCTGTTGGTAGCTAGCAGATACATTTTTATGGCAAATAATTTATCACACCCGAGCGTGTCACAGAGTGCACATTTGGTTCAGAGGTAGTGTGGTTTATTTACGAGGTGGGTCTTGGTGCACACTACGATGTTATGCAAAGGATGAAATACCTGCCAGTTTCGTTCAGCTGAACCCTTAGCCAAAACCACAAACAGTCACGTGACTGCGCTCCTCTTTCTGCTTCTGGGATAACCAATCACAGGTAACGTAGGTTGCTATTGGCCAAGCGCTTGATCAAGTGGCCAGTGACTCCATCTCGCATGGCGTTTGTGCATTCACGTCCATAGCAGGCTAGCAGGCAGACGCGCACGCAGGGCCCGGGCCTGCCACTTGTCGGGGCCTCAGACCACCACTGAGCTCCTATGTACAATAAACAACTACTGGTCTTACTCCTTCGTGGTGTTCTGAGCACGCTCACGACTAAGACTCCTTTTTTCTTTGAATTCCGCCAATATAACGTCGATTTTCACGTTTTTGTTAAATTCCGCCAATAAAAAATCGAATTCCCATCAAAAGGCATCAGTTGTCTGAGCAAAAGGAAATTATGCTGATGGAGTTGATTCTATTTAGCTCAGTAAAACGACTATACGTGGCTTTAATTTAATATTCTTTGATCAGTTCCGATGCAATTCAATACTCAGTTGTACTCGTCAACCAAGAACTAAGTGTTTACTTGCAAATTCTGCAAGACAGCTAAACGGGGGAAATGGATATTTAGGCTACCCTACAAGAAAATTTAGCCAAAAAGACTTAAATATACGCAGGTAACTTCTTTAAATACACAAATGAAGTGCAATTTGAAAGCATAGTGGAACTCGGGATCTGTAAACTGGCATAAGAGTCAAAGCAGAGGTCATTGATTTGATACTTCAGGCGAACCAATCCCAGTTTATGGTGACTGATCATACTAAAAGAGAAGGTAAGAAGAATCTCAGAAGTAGAAGAGGCGATCGCTGGAACAAGAAGTTTATTTACCTGACGTTTCAGATTCTGTCGAGAACCCTTCATCAGAGGTCACCACAGAATAGGCTGATAAATGATCAGGTCAGGTTTATTGAGAGGAATATAGGGAAATGCCGTTGAACTCCCTGTTGAGATGGCGCAGCTACGCAATGCATTGGTTCGGCAAAACACTTCAAGAGTGACGATGCCAGTAGAGGGAACTGGGTACAAAGGACAATGAAAAACTCCTTGGGCACTGTTCGGAAATTCTAGAAATCTGAATTCCATTTGAGAGATTTTAAGAAAACTGTCGCTCGCGGGAGGAAAGTATGTACGTCTCAAAAGCGTCCTTCTGGATGGATGATGAGAAGGAAAACAACCATGCGGCCTTCCTTGATGTCCGCAAAGATTGCGGTGGCCTAAACACCAAACTTTTTAGGAAAGTGACTTACATGATGCAACTATCCAATCAGCCATAAATGACTGCTTAAGGACGCTTTACCGGCGTGTTAAGACACATTGCAGTGAACCCGGATGACAAAATTTCCGAAACACAATATCTTTGATGAGTGCTCGGGGAAATTGACTACCCGCACAACTTCGTTAACCAGTGTATGCGCAAACGAGATGGGCACTAAAATCGCACCGATCCCATATTTTGCTGAGCGATTCCCTGCATCCTGAAGGCCGTCGGCCACCTTCTCGCACTACTTAGAGCATGTGCATGTTGTCCATAAAATATATTTGAATTTTAAAGGCAGTCAAAATAAATTATAAAAAGGCATGCTACTTAAGTGGCCAGTTTTTACAATATGTACGTTTTGCTTATGGTCAGAACGAAGCTCGTTAAAAATCCCGCATCCTACCATGACTAAAATTACTTCAAAATAGACTGCAGGGCAATCAGTATCACAACTGGAGTCAATTCCGATTAGTGAAAGAGTATTAGCCTTTCGCATATGTCACAATATTGCGTGATCTTCCGCGACTACTTTATATGCGGCATAGGACGGCCTGCTGCTGAGAGTGTTTGACGCATGTCAGGAGGAGCCCATGACAGTTTTTATCAATGTCCAAAGGGACTCATGAGGATCTACAGAATCGGTCGTGGAAAGACTGACTTATGGGGCCTCAAAATGCCGTCGACTTATAATAAAAAACTAACTTCTACTGTTCAGTAGTCTGACTTTCCGTTTTTTCCGCCGCACTCGCCGCTGGTCGAGTAGGGGTTAGTGATGGTATTGAAAAATGTACTTCAGTGACCTCGCCCAAGCCCAGCGAACACCCTCCTTCCCTAACTTACATGCTGTCGTTTTTGGTCCAGGACGGGTTACGGATTATATTTAAAAATGCCCCTACTGGACCAACGGCGAGCGCATGTAAGTTAGGGGGTGTTCACTGACCTTTGGTGAGGTCACTGATGGTGGAACAAAACAGAAAGTTCGGCTACTGAACAGCAATGAACGTTATTTTTGAGGCCCCACAAGCCAGTCCTGCCCTATCGTTAAATCTGCCTCTTGCGATGGCCGCACATTAAGATATAAAAGAATAGGACAAATTTAATATCCCTCTGCTTAAGCCATTTTTCAAAGTTTAATCCTTACCTCTAACCAATATCCTTAACTCTAGACTAAACATTAATCCCTAAAGAAAAAGATACGATCAGTGGAACAAGAATTTTATTTTCACGACTTTTCGGATTCCGTCGAGAATTGGTGCAATGAAGGCTTGAAACTTTCCCTGCGACTCATTAATTGCCGCGATTACCGTGCAAGCTGTGCAGTTATCACCTCCATATGCGCATATCTCATGCAATCCTACGGTAACCTATGATTAAGGATGCCCGACAGAACCCGAAACGTCAGGAGAATAATGTTCCCGTTCCAGTGATCGCATCTTTTTCTTCTTCAGAACTGCATCCTGGAACTCGCATATTTGCTTCTATCGACTTACTCCTAAATCAAACGAACAGGTCTATTCCAGGAAGCAGTTCAGAAGGCAGATGTGCGAGTTATCTATATCTTTTTCGGCAACTCTTCGTCAGGCCCCTAACTTTGAAAAACAATGAATATTTGAAAGTGTGAAAATCAAAACTTGTCCGAGGTGGGCGCCTTGTAGCCAATGCGGACGTTGTCAGTCTGCGCAAGTGGTCGGCGTGTTGTGAGAGCCACTGCCACTCATGGCTGGGGGCGATATGCTATCGTAACCTGGCGTTGGCGTCATGCACGTAAAGGACAGGGCTTGTGTTAGAGTTTGCTGACAGCAGACTACTGCATTCATTAGACGTATAGCCATTGCTTCCGCTGTTGCCAGCACTCGTTGGAGTAGGCCTTTGGAGAAGTTGATTGGTGTCTGATAAACAATCTTAAAGGCTTCACTAGTATCGACTCGGTGATTCGTATCCACAACATGTGCAAGAATAGAGCTTGAGATCGAATTAGTTTCACCTGTACTTAAACAGGCCGGTACGTGTTCACTTACTCTCTTTTCCTGGCGTCTCATTGTTTGTACAATGTATCCTGCTCCACAGGAGCAGGAGAAGGAGTAGATGCACACAAGCCCTGCCCCTTCCGTGCCCGACGCCGACGCCAGGGGACGATAGCATATCACCCGCAGCCACGAGTGGCATTGTCTCACCCAACACGCCGACCACTTGCTTAGACCGACAAGGTGCGCACTGGCTAATGGGCGCCCACCTAGGACAATTATTGATTTTTGTGCACGTTTATATGTTCATTGTTTTGCAAAGTTAAGGGCCTGACGAAGAATTGCCAAAAACATTTTTTGCCTAATAAACTGACTTTTAAAGTTAACCATGGGAATATTTACTGAAGTTATCTATATCTGTTGAAGCATGTTGAGGCCTGCATGGTTGCTTCTCAGTAACATAGGAAATTGCCTGCGATCGATTCCTACAGGAGTTCGAAAGCTCAGACTCATAGTAATAACGCACGGTCTCAATGGTTAGAGCTTTGGACTTCTAATCCACAGGTTGCAGGGTTGGCCCTCGGGTGGTACACCAACTGGGGTTGGATATGGCTAGTTGATAACCGCCAGTCTCCCTTTGCCAACGAACTCAACGACCAAACTGTCCCAGCCACTGCAACCCAGCTACGCGGCTCACAGAAAGTTATGTGCATTGACAGGGTTGGCACGATAAAATTCGCCAACGACCCAACTGTCCTGGGTGAAGAAAAAGTTCTTTCCGGAGTCGGCGTTGATCCCTCGACCTGCGATTTAGGAGGCGAACGTCTTGGCCGCTCGGCCACTGCAACCCAGCTATGCAAGTCACAGAAAGTTAAGTGTATTGACAGGGTTAACACGATAAATTCTGCCAACGAACTCCACGACCAAACTGTCCCGTGTGACAAACAGTGCGACATAAGAGACAAGGGTATAAACCCTACGGCCACCATGACCACCTCGCACAATTCACATAAAGGTACGAACAGTGACACGGATGACACGCATTGCCCGATGGCATGCGAACATTGCAAACATTGCCTGAAAATATCAAAGTTGGAGTCACGTATAGATTTACTAGGGGATGTTATCACATGGTTTCTCAAGCATGGCATATTAAAGCCGCTAGATGAAACCAGTGGAAATCAGCAGCTAGAATCCGTCTTGACGGAAGTCGCTACCAGGCACCAGCCAATCGGTCCAATTGCGATTAAAACTGAAGAGAAGCAAACACAAACAAGCCCGAATCTACCATCCCAAGAAAGTTCAGGTTCTGGGATCATCAAAACGGCCAGGAGAAGAGGGAAGCGTCTACCTGACCAACCAGTCTCACCTTCTTTACAGGTCAAAAGTAGTGAAATCGCACGAAACGGGATGGGAGAGGAGCTGGGATAAGAAAAAGAGACAGTATTTGCACCGAGACAACTGCGGTCCGATGCACACAAAGCGATGAAAGCGAAGGAAGCCGCCGAAAAACAAACGAGGGAGCCCATACTTACAGTGCACGCCCCCACAGTTGATCAATCAGCCACCGCTGAGACGAGTTTAAACAATCTCGCCGTAGACAACAAAAACACGATTGGTTCGCCCCGTAAAGTGCAGGCTGCCGCGGAGACAGATACCAGGGTGCCCATACTTACGGTTAAGGCCCCCACAGTAGACCAAACAGCCACCGCTGAGGCGAGTTTAAACAATCTCGCCGTAAACAACAAAAACACGATTGGTTCGCCACGTAAAGTACAGGCTACCGTCAGCAAAGACACGAAGGAAAACACGAAAGCGTTGCACCAAGAAGTGACCGACGGCGTAGAGGGGACGCAGAAAGTCACCGATAGGGGCAAAAGTTTCGTAATACAAGGTCTACCGGAATCCACTGCCAGTACTGCTATTAACCAGAAAGTGGGTGACAGTGTCGCAGGCCCGAGCCTGAAGCCCACAGTAGAAAATGAGGGCATTACATCAACCATAGAGTCCGGTCGCACACAAGATGGTCAAAATAGCAGCACAAGAGCTGTTAACGAGCAAGCAAGCGACAGTGTCGTAGGCACGAAAAATGGCACTAAGAGAGAAGCCAGCATCATAATACAGGGATAAACGGAATCAACCGCAGCCACTCCCATGGACCGGCATTCCGCAGATGTCCAGCTCTTTCATGCACTTATGAACAAAATGCTGGGAACCAATGTACCATTAGAGTGCGAAAAGGCCTTCCGCCTTGGCAAACGGCCTGCGAGCCCAACTAGAATGGCACGTCCCAGACCTCTGAAAGTGGTCATGACAAGAAGCCAAGACGCCAAGCTCATTCTATCTAGGCGTTTTAAAATAAAAGACTCTAACCCGGGAGTTTTTTTCAACAGGAGTTCTCAGCTGCAGAACGGAACAAACGTTGTCAACTTGTTTCCGAAAAGAGGGAGCGGGCCTGCAAGGGCGAACAAAACTTGGTTATTTACAACAACCAAGTGATTAAACGTCCATTGTTCTCACCTTGGATAGGTCCGTTCCGGATAACCACACAGTCGGCTCAGTAGAGGGAGGATTGAGCCCAATCGAAAAACATACAGAGGCAGAACAAAGGGGAAAAACATTTGGTTATTTACAACAACCAAGTGATCCAGCGTCCACTGTTCCCCCTCAGGAAAGGTCCTCCCCGGATGACCGCACAGTCGACCCGGAAAGGGGCGGGGAGAACCTGACTGTAACAAATTCTCGAGCAAACAGAAAGTTAACTTTCATGTACACAAATGCACAGAGTATGCTTTCAAAGCTTGACGAGCTGAAGATTCATGCCTTTGAGTTATCACCAGATATAGTTTCAATAACGGAAACTTGGCTGTCTGAACAGGTAGCCGACGGCGAGGTATCCATGCCTGGCTATCAACTGTTCAGAAAAGACAGAGAAGGTCGTCAAGGCGGTGGCGTAGCAACATACGTGAAAAATGGACTCACAGTTTTAGACAAAACGGATAAACTGGCGTGTACTTCCGAGGCCATCTGGCTGTCCATTAAAGTACCAGGTGCACCCAACCTCGATGTACTGACACTCTACCGACCACCGAGAAGAGAGCCAGTAGTGGATGCCTCCTTGCTAGAGGAGCTGGAAAAGATTACTGCCCGATCGGACATCCTGATTGTGGGGGACTTTAACGCGCCTCACATCGACTGGGGTGCGGCCTGCGCACATAGCTCCGATCTAACCTTCGACAGCTGCCTTCTGAGCATGACTCTGAAGTTATTTCTCACGCAACACGTCACTTTTCCGACAAGGATGCGCGATGGCCAACAGTCCAACTGTCTGGACCTCGTTCTCACGAAATCGCAGGACAGCATCGACGAAGTGTCATGTCTCCCACCACTAGGTAAAAGCGACCATGTTGTACTGCTATGGGAGTACTCGTTATTCTCAATACCGGAGAGACCCTCAACAGCCAGACGAAATATTTGGCGAGGCGATTTCGATCGAATGAAGACCGAACTCACGCGCGCCGATTGGGAAACTCTATTTTCTGGAAACATAACTGCGGACTGGGAAGCGTTCCGGACCACACTGCACAGACTCATCGACAACCACTGTCCAATTTCGCGAAAAAAGGTGAACACTAGACCGCGATGGCTTACGCAGGCCTTAAAAATAGAAGTGAACAAAAAGCGGAAGCTGTGGAACAAAATGCTAGCAGACAGGACTCCTGCATCTGTCAGTGCCTACAAAACTCAGAGAAACCGGGTCAAGGGTCTTATTCTCAAAACAAGACGGGCTTTCGAAGCAGACTTGCTAAACCGGGCCACAGTGAACCCCAAACTGTTTTACAGTTATCTCAGGCAGATTACCAAAAACAAGGATCCGATACCCCTGCTAAGGACCGCCGAGGGAAGAGACTTGATAGATGATGAAGCGAAGGCTGATCATCTGTCGAAATTTTTCCGATCAGTCTTCACAAAGGAAACGGCATACGATCACCCCACCGACGACACCGAAGCGGATACAGTAGTTGAGACTGTCCAATTCCCCGAGGCTGTTGTTCTTAAGGAACTCTTAAGCTTAAAAGAATTTAAGTCACCAGGTCCCGACAACGTACCAGCCAAGATTTTGAAGGAGCTCGCCAATGAGTTGGCCAAACCACTCTCTATGCTCTTGCAAACCTCCTTCGAAACCGGATGCCTACCAGTAGATTGGAAATCCGCGAGGATTACACCGCTATACAAGGGGGAAACCGGGTCTCAGCGAATAACTACCGACCAGTCAGCCTTACTGCAATCTGTTGCAAAATCATGGAAAAAATTATCAAGCAACAACTTATGCAGTTCCTGAAAAAAAACCATCTGCTATCGGATGCTCAGCATGGTTTTCGTAGAGGTAGGTCCTGCGTTACAAACTTGCTCTACTGTTTAGAACGGTGGACTGAGGCAGTCGATAGTGGAAACTCAGTGCATGCTGTCTATATTGACTTCAAAAAGGCTTTCGATAGCGTGCCGCACCACCGCCTCCTTCATAAAGTCAGCCGCATAGGAGTAAGGGGTAGGCAATTTACGTGGATAAAAAGCTTCCTAATCGGTCGCTCGCAAACTGTCCACATCAGCGACAAACAGTCAGCCAAGGTTGAAGTTGAGAGTGGTGTTCCCCAAGGCTCCGTTCTCGGCCCTATTTTGTTTGTTATCTACATCAACGACTGTCTCCGCGAACTGGATTGCGGCATCGCCATGTTTGCCGATGATATAAAACTTTGGAGCGAAATTCGAACTGTGGCTGACGAAGTGCACTTACAGGAAAATTTAAATAGACTTCAAAAATGGTCGGCGGACTGGCTCTTACCGTTCAATGAGAGCAAGTGCACCACCATTCGAGTTGGCAAATCCGGTTCTTCAAACGCCACGGCTTACCGACTGAATGACATACCATTGAAGGAAGTGAACGCCCAGAAAGACTTGGGAGTCTGGATCACGCCCTCGCTTAAACCCTCCCTGCATTGCACAAAGGTAGCCAAGTCTGCGATGTCGATCCTATACCTCGTCAAACGAGCTTTTTCTACCTTCAATGAAGAGTGCTTCACAAAAGTCTTCGGAACCTTCGTACGACCGCACCTAGAATCCGCTATCCAAGCTAGGAGACCCTGGGCCAGGAAAGACATCAACATCCTGGAAAAGGTACAACGGCGCGCAACCAAACTTGTTATGGGGCAGGGCTCGCAGCCTTATGAAACACGGCTGTCGAATCTCAACCTCTTCCCTTTGCGCTACAAACAGCTTCGGGGGGACCTGATACTAGCATTCCGCGTATTACGTCTTCAAGACTACTGTCTTATATCAGGGGATTTTTTCGAATTAGCAACGACCACGAATCTGAGGGGTCATCCCCTCAAATTAAAGGTGACAGGGGCCAGGCTGGACGCTCGGAAACACTTCTTTTCAAAAAGGGTGGTCGGAGCGTGGAATGCGCTTCCTAGGAACGTTGTTATGTCGGAATCGCTAGAGGGTTTTAAGCAAAAACTGGATCGATATAGCAGTGCACGATGGATCGGAACTGACAATTTGCAATAACAATAATACTACTTCCAATTTTTCAATAGTATTAGTTTTTATATCCATTCACGTTTGTTATTTATAACGCCCTCCCACGCATAGCCTCATGCGAAGGTCTCCGCGGTCTACCCTACTTGGCTATCTGCGTACCGTGATTACCCACTGGCGATCTTATCAGCCAGACTTGCCGGTCTAAACAGTCACCCTTGGTTCGACCCAAAGCGGACTGTCGCCGATCTGGACGGATGCCTCTGTTTTTCCAGTTCCGTGGCGGACTCTGCAATCAGCAAGGAAGAATCAGGACGTGGCTTCCACGCGGTGATGATCCTGGGAACCTTTGCAATGCCCCCCCCCAGTGGGAACCCCTTTTTTCTCCTAAATCCCACGCATTACCCCCACAAGGGCGACAGTTTTCTCCTAAAAATCCCTGAGGAGTTTTTTCACTGTCTGTTCCTATTTTCATCCAATGACTCAGAACAACTGGCCTCGCCAACAGTCTAAGCAACAAATTTTTTGCTACCACTGCACATATGTACAAATAGGGCACTCAAAGGAATTTTTCCTACATACTCTCAATATACTGATACTGATACTGATATACGTGCAACGCCAGGTAGGTCGGGTGCAAAAGTATTTGGGAAAGGAAAAGCTGGTAAGACACGATTTGGGTACACATTTTAGCCTCATCCTCGTCGTAACCTTAATCCTAATCTCTCAGAAATTTAGCGCGCAATATCACCTCTATTACAGGGCTGTTTTTTCATGTCGTATTGAAAAAAAAACTCTTTCTAAACCTGTAAGCTGCTATTTATTTGCGTAATAAATTTGAAAAGAATGTTATTTATTAGAAACTGAGTATGAGAAAGGATATCTAGTGCGTGCATTCGATAAAATGTGTTCGGATTTACCAGCCAATCAACAATCGATGAAAAAATCCATACCGCCGAGCTAGCCATTTTGGGATGCGTGACCTTGACTGGCAGTTGGAAAGACGTGCGTTCAAAAGCCGGCGTGTTATGTGGTTATAACAAAGTTGGCCGGCAACTTTAGATATCCCTAGGCCCAGGATCCTGTCTTACGGGACCAGTAGTAATGGGGGGTCTTGTGCATGGGCCATATCAGGAGAAAGAAAATTTAAATTAAAACGTAAAGCGTAGAAAAGCAGCAATACAATAGGAACACTTATTTAAATAACTTAATGTTTGACGCGCGAGGATTAAAAAAAGAAAAACACCCAATAGGAAACAAGAACCGCGCGAAAGAGCCCGCGAATGGGATACACGTCTATATTGACTCTATCTTGAAATTCAGAGGTTGGAATAAAAACATGAAAGATAGGCATTCCTGTATTTTCGGAAAACCTACAATAGCTTCTAATGCATTTGGACAGATATTACAGTACGATAAATCGAAAACCAACCGCATTGAGAAGAAGACGACTCAATCGCTGGGACAATACTTTTATTCGTCTGACGTTCCGATATCCGTCACGGATTCATCGTCAGAGACAAAATCACAGCGCAGTAGCAGATAGTGTACCACATGCACGGGAGTTTGCAGTATTTATAGCATTCAGTAATTACTGCAAACATACGACGGCAAGTAACCGTCGAAACACCTTTTCTGTGAGTGGCTTGGTCATTTCCTGAAATGCTGTAGATGTGGTAGCTCGTCGCTCGGGACTCCACTCTATTGCAATTGCATTTACAGAAGAGAATTGTCACTATTTAACTGTATGTGCCAGAGGAAAAAATACCTTGCTGTGACTGTTGCATCCGGGATGGTCCAAGAGCCTTCAAAGTCGTGAGCTGATGAAAGAGTTGGTGGCTAAGAACTTGAACCGTGAAAACACCCTTCAGTAGTCGGCAAAACCACAAAGGGTCGTGCGCACAACCTTTTGGGTACGTCGAATTTCAATGCTTTGAGATTAAAACCTTTTTGGTAAAACACGACTGGACGAAGTCTATTTTAATCCCCTTACTAGCGCACAGGAAATATAATAGAGGGTGTTTCTAGCCAGGTCTGACGGGATAGATTCTAATGTCACTAATTTTCCAATTCTGAAAGATAAGTATGGTCGTGCTACGTGCTTTGGAGACAAGCAGTGCGCAAGTATCTGAAAGCTGGGTACTGTCAGACTATTACTTACCTAGATGGTTGTCGTTAATAACCATAACCGAGAATTTTTGCCGATAAGGGGAAAGGCACGATTAGTAGACCCACGGAGCCAGAATGACGCCCTTTAAACGTTCAGGAAAGCTATTGCAGTCTGTTGATGTGCATCGTCAGGCAACTTGCAGCTTATCATCATACATACAAGACCTGTTCATCTGCAACACATTAGTTTGCTTATTCACAGGCAAAATACGAACGACCATGTAAATTCTTCGGAATAACTTCACTCCTCGCGCAGTTCGGCTTGTGTATAACACGTTAAATCATAATGGTCTCTGTGGGAGAGCTTAAATAATAATAATAAGGTTTGAGAAGAAAAAGAAGAAGATTCGATCGTTGGGACAATATGTTTATTCATCTGACGTTTCGATATCTGTCACGGATTCGTCATTAGAGACATAGTCAGAGCAATAGCGGAAACGGCAGCACATGCACGGGAGTTTGCAGTATTTATAGGATACAGTCATTACTGCAAACATACCCCAATCCTTTAACGAGTGCAACGGTTTGCCCAATCCATATTTTTGGTGCTGAGACTCAATTTGGCCAAAGCAAGTCGCCGCTTGGGGAACGGACAGGCCACCGCCTCATCCTATGCCAGTACCAGAGAGCCAGATGTCCGGGCAATCATCAGGCCCGAGTCCACCACGCGTGATGAAAGGGCAGCAGGTCAGAACCCACAAGCCGTTTAACAAACCACCAGCACTCAAGAAGGCATTTACGGTTAATTGTCGTTTTATGTTTGCAGTTATTACTGTATCCTACAAATACTGAAAACTCCTGTGCATGTGTTACCCTACCTGCTATGGCACTCTGACTATGTCTCTGACGACGAATCCGTGACGGATATCGAAACGCCAGGCGAATGATAGAATTGTCTCAGCGATCGAGTCGTCTTCTTATCAATTACTTCCTAGGATTCGCATGTTCGCTTGTATTGGCAAGCAACCACATGTCCTTTATATAACTTAAATAACTGAAACTAACTAAAGTTAAACTAAAAATCAAAGTACAAATAAACTGCTTCCGGGAAAACAACGTTTTGATTAAAACTAATGAAGCTAAAAGTAACCGCAGAAAGCCGAAGATTTTCGTGTCAGGGGAATGCAGTAGTAAGCATATGTACGCCTACTAAAACAGCTTTAGTAGTTATTTAAGTATAGTTGTCTAACGTTGCCAGGCAACTAAAATTGTTACCATTTATTGGCCTGCCTGAAACCTATGGAGTAGCAAAGCGGCTGTTTCGACGACTAACATTTTGATCGCTAATTCAACAGAACTCTTGAATAAAAGTAAAGGGGTAACCCGTCTGCCAAAAGACGTCATGTTATCTTTTGATAGCACATCTCTTTTGACTTCTGTTCTCCTGGGCGTGGCATTCAAGTCCACGGAATAACCCTTACGGGGCAAATACGGTGAAACGGTGAATCACCTCGGATACATCCTAATCTTCTAACAGCTGCAAGACTTACTTAACTTTTTACTGAACAATCTACGAGCAGATGAAGAGCACGCTAATGGGTTCGCTAATTTTAAGACTCATCGCCGACGCCGTCTTGCAGCGGCGGAAGTCACTGGTTTTCGGACACCACAGACCGAAATTCTGGGCTCGGTATGTCGATGCTACATTTCTCGTCATCTACCGAGATTAAGCACCGACATTTAAAGAACGTCTGAATACCTTTTCCCCAGACATCCAATTCAGGATAGGAGAAGCAAAAGCAGTCAGTTGGCCCTCCTCGATGTTCTTATCAACCGCAAATGTTGTGGTGACCTAAAGACCAAAGTATTAAGGAAAACGGTCTATATGATACAAGCATGAACCTCAACATCAACCAGCCGCAAGCTGTATATGCATATTGTACTCACTATTTTATAGTAACATTTTATGTTGGATATAGTGTGCACACAAGAAACCACTGAGTGCTCTCACGGACACTTCGACCATACCTGCAGCTAAAATTTGTACATGTGTATATGTTACTCACTATTTTATAGTAACATATTTTATGTTGCATATTTCATGTATGCTGTTTTAATAGGGTCTTCAAAGGCATTGCCCACTATCCTAAATATACTGAATTAACTGCGATCTTCAAACAATGGTTAATTAGGAGAGAAATCAGTGGAGGCCAGAATAGTAGGAATAGTTTATTCTGTGTACACCGAGGAATGGAGAATAGATGGATGAAGATTGACTACGGAGAGCATGACCTTCCGCTAGGGCGGCGTGATCCGGAGTGCGGGAATAGTTAAAAGGGCCGAGGGCGAGCATTCTGTGAGTTAGCTTCAGGCTGCTGATTGGCCTGACCAGTGAACTGGTACGTGCATGCCCTCATCCGCCCGAGGGCAAAGGTTACGCCTCGCATGCGGACATCGACCATCGCGCTGGGTCGAACGACTGGTTCGAGCGACTGGATGGCCAAGATTGTCCCGCTAGACCACGTCTGTGGCATCTCGCATTTAGAGGAGGTGGGCTGCAGCACCGCTACAACAGCACACTATACCGGAGCGTTGAAATACATCATAGTGAAATGGAAGACAAGGTTTCTGAATTAGGACATCTTCGACGGATAGTGAGAGTGAATGACTACCCGCAAAGCAGATCACTTCTAACGTGAATGGCTGAGCCCTCAGCAGTAGGGGGGAAGAGAAAAACAGCTAGCTCTGAATTTTCAGCTTATTTGACGGGACCCAATTATATTTTCGAGATTCACGAGGCCAAAATCTTCGCCAGGGATGACAACCGCATGAGACACGAGTTACTCGCGTCGTGCTTCTTAGGTTCACAGTCCATCAACAAACCTGATTGTTATAATGGTGGCCAAAAGGCTACGATATTACCGTCTGACTAATGCCACATGTAAGCCCCCAGAGAGGAGGAGAAAACACGACAAGAAGTGCGCAGAAGCGGAATTCTTAGAGCAAACCTAGCACAGCATACTTAAGAGCAAGCGGATGCGTATGTACAAGATTGGGCCAATTAGATCGTAGTCACAAGAAAGTTATGACATCATTGGCTGGGTGAGTCATGAGAGTTGGCATGTTAATCTACCACTAGGCAAGAGTCGGCACAGGTGTCAGACAATGCACTGTGGGTGGACAGGTGCTTGGAATTCTGTGCTGCCCCGTCACCACGCCGCCGCCATTTGCGCGTCCTTACATGCCTCTGCGTAGGTGGGCCGGTGGTCTCGCGTCGTTAGTGCGGCGTGTACTTTGAGTTAAGATCCGCCCTAACAATCCCCTTGTTTGAGCTGAATCGTAAGATTCGAGCTGCGGGTTCAACTGGAACGGAACCGTTTGCACTCTTTTCCTGTCTGGTCATCCAGAGCCTGAACTTCGTGCCTTTTTAGAACCAGGGTCCCTCGTGGAGAGGTCTAGGGAGTCAGCGGCAGTCGTGGGAAATGAGGATGGCGACTCTGTTGGGGCACCACGCCTTTTTCGCGTGCCGCTGCGAGTTGACCGACTAGGTGTTTGATGGGACTTGGAAGCCGCTGGCGCTATCAATCCTGGTTCCTCCTCCCCCTTCTTCTCCGCCTTGTGCACCTCGGCAGGAGGTGGAGTCGTCGACATCAGCTTTATCGCCAGCTGGTTCGATTTGGCGGCCTTTCTGTCCGATGTGATCATCGTAGACATCAGCTTTGTCACCCGTTGATTCGATTTGGCGGCCTTTCTGTCCAATGTGACCATCGTAGACATCAGCTTTGTCGCCCTTTAATTCGATTTGGCGGCCTTTCTGTCCGATATGATCATCAGGGACAATTCAATCATCTGCATTCACATGGTTTTGCTGCATGTTAGACAGCGAGTGTTCCATGGAGCTACCCATGGGCTTGTTGCATGATAGTCAGCGGTTGTTCGACGGCAATACACAGGGTAGTGCTGCCTGATAGACAGCGATTGATCCACGGTGCTACACATGGAATTGCCTCATGATAGTAAGCAATGGTGTTGTGGAGATGGCCACAATGAGTTCGAATACTTCGTCGCCATATATTTATAATGGTGGCCAAAAGGCTGCGATATTACCGTCTGACTAATGCCACATGTAATCCCCCAGAGAGGAAGAGAAAACACGACATGCACTGTTTAACGAAGTTTTGTGGGTAGTCAATTTCGCCGAACACTCATCCAAGATATTGTGTTTCGGAAACTTTGTCCTCCGGGTACACTGCAATGTGTCTTAACACGTCGGTAAAGCTTCCTTAAGCAAAGTTATTTGTGGCTGATTGGTTAGTTGCATCATGTTAGTCGCTTTTCTAAAAACTTTGGTGTTTAGGCCACCGCAATCTTTGCGCCATATGAGGACATATGAGGCCTGATGGTTGTTTTCCTTCCCATCATCCATCCAGACGGACGCTTTTGAGACGTACATACTTTCCTCCCGCGAGCGTCAGTTTTCTTAAAATCTCTCAAATGGCATTCAGATTTCTAGAATTTCCGAACAGTGCCCAAGTAGTTTTTTCACTGTCCTTTGTACCCAGTTCCCTCTACTGGCATCGTCACTCTTGAAGTGTTCTGCTGAACCAGTGCATTGCATAACTGCTCCGTCTCAACAGGGAGTTCAAAGGCATTTCCGTATATTCCTCTTAATAAACCTGACCTGATCATTTATCAGCCTATTCTGTGGTGACCTCTGATGAAGGGTTCTCGACAGAATCTGAAACGTCAGGTAAATAAACTTCTTGTTCCAGTGATCGCCTCTTCTACTTCTTAGATTCTTCTTACCTTCTCTTTTAGCATGATTAGTCACCATGGACTGGGATTGGTTCGCCTGAAGTATCAAATCAATGACCTCTGCTTTGACTTTTCTGCCGGTTTACAGATCCCGAGTTCCACTATGCTTTCAGATTACACTTCATTTGTGAATTTAAAGAAGTTACCGGCGTATATTTAAGTCTTTTTGGCTAAAATTTCTTGTAGGGTCGCCTAAATATCCTTTTTCCCCGCCTAACTGTCTTGAGGAATTTGTAAGTAAACACTTTGTTCTTGGTTGACGAGTATCAATGAGTATTTAATTGCGTCGGAAGTGATCAAAGAATATTAAATTAAAGCCACGTATAGTCGTTTTAATGAGCTAAATAGAGTCAACTCCATCAATATAAACTCCTTTTGCTCAGACGACTGATGCCTTTTGATGGGAATTCGATTTTTTATTGGCGGAATTTAACAAAAACGTGAAAATCGACGTTATATTGGCGGAATTCAAGGAAAAAAGGGAAATCAGGCCATGTTGTAGAGTCATGTAGGAGTCTAATTCGTGAGTGTGCTCATAACACCACGAAGGAGTAAGACCAGTAGTTGTTTATTGTACATAGGAGCTCAGTGGTGGTCTGAGGCCCCAACACGCGGCAGGCCCGGGCCCTGCGCGCGCGTCTGTCTGCTAGCCTGCTATGGGCGTGAATGCACAAATGCAATGCGAGAATGAGTCACTGGCCACTTGATCAAACGCTTGGTCAATAGCAACCTAGGTTACCTGTGATTGGCTATCCCAGAAGCAGAAAGAGGAGCGCAGTCACGTGACTGTTTGCGGGCTTGGCGCTGGCGCTGCAGAATAATGACTCAGATGCAGACCGCCAAGCCATGAATTATGAAACCCCCAGCACTGATTGCGATAGCTGTTCAGTGTAATACGTACGTAGTCGCCTAGTCACCACGGGCTATAAATACTGTACTGATGATGGGTTCCAGTGAGAATCCGAAACTTCTTGCTTCATCGATAGCGTCGTTTTCTTCTTTAGTAGAAAGGTAACCCTACTGGAAGGGCGCAGTGGTGAATCAGGGCAAGGAAAGGGGCTTAATATAAGCCTATCAACCTGACATAAATGAGGAAGAGGCTTGGCCACATTTCCTATCGTTTCCCAAGGGTCTTACACTGTACACAAGGCAACCAACCAGTCTCTCACAAAGAGTATTGTCGAAACCGTTCCAATACTCTCTTTCACTGACACCCCCGTCCCCTGAGGCTTGACCTCGCAGCTGCTTCTGCCTAACCAGTAACAGCAGCGCGATCGTCCCCTTTTCTTCGGTTTTCTTGCGGCCCCTACAGTTGACCGCAGTTTATTCAGTCACGCAAATACACCCGAACATACACGCGCGTCCAAATAAGCACGCCTACCCAAGGACCATTTGAATACCCTACCGCTCGGCCGATGCAGGCGACATCCCTCGGGCAATTGCAAGACACCAATAACAGAACACTTGAACCTGCTCCGCAAGCCTACTGAAACAGCTGCCACCACTGTCTCAAGCTTTCGCAGGTCTGGCTGGACGCACTCAAAGCTAACCTTGGCTTCGCCAGTGGCCACTGCCACCTGGGACAGCAATTATGAGTTCCGTACATAGTAAATCACCCCTTCTGGGGAGTTCTGCCTTTTAACTTCCAACTGAGGATTTAGCCGGATGATTGTAGTGATCCGAGTGCAACCCAATTCTTAGATCCCTAAAAAGTAACCAAAATTACACAATCTGAAGTTTCTGAGAGAGCCATACGCGATCATCAAAAGAGCCATAGGTTGCCGACGCCGGGCCTGCAGCCTTCTAAATCGAGCTTAATCACACTGCTCTGATGACGCTGTTCACCAAGCAAAAATGAAGTACCTTCTAAACTATGCTCCAAAACGAGATATCCATGAAATTTCGTGCTTCAGTGCATGAAACGATAATAGTCCAAAGAAGAAGGCATTTTATGTGATACGGCCAATCAGGTATCGAAAGCACTAACTTGGCGAACTTTCTCATACGAAAAAAATGTGTCTGAGCTTGTCGAAAGACAACTAAGAAAAAATCAGCTACAAGTGGTAAATCAGCCCGTAACCACCTTATGATCACAGATTGTACACTCTAAGGACAGATTTGGCTACCTTAAAAGAAGAGATGTTGTTTACAAGGTCCCATGTACCAGTTGCAATGCAGTTTATTGTGGCCAAGTTAGGAAATGCGTCTCAACCAGCATACACCAATATTAATCAGTGGTCAGAAGCCGAGACCATTTATCCCAGGTGGCCATGCACACACTGGCAACCGGCCACAAATTCGCGTGAGAGAACACACGGATTGTTGGCGCTTATCCAAGTAGAAAAGCCGTGAATTCCTGGAAGCAATGCACTCAACAGTCGTATCGATTTGGATGCTGGCTATAATTACCTCTAGGTCAAGTTCAACCAACCACGATGGAATGACGAACTGCATTTAACGCCTACTGGCACAGACTAACATAGGCCACAGTTGCCAATCGGTGCTCACATCAGCTGATTATTGATTTTTCTGCACGGCTATAAAAGTGTAATCGTTTGCTGCACATCTTCTCAGGTCTGATAACAAATTGGGGCACCAGCCTTGAAAATTTATGCTTTTACGTTTCAACTTTCCCAAAGAAACCCTTCTCTATATAATTTATTACGTTGGGGTGCCCATATTTCAATACAAGGCATTACGTTAAAAAAATTCCCCGCAGTGTCTTCTGTCCAATCACTTTGCGTGATGTCAGGCTAAGATGCCACCACTACGAATGATTCAATTTAAGTAAGAGACAAAGCCCCTGGGGCATAGCAGCGGGGTATTTTTTATATCATTTCCAAGCGTACGAAAAGGCGCTGTTCTCTTGTCGCTGTGCTGATTCACTCCACATAGGTGAGCATACCCGAATGTCCGCTGCTGCTAACGCATATGTCCACACTAAAGGTGGCCTCTGCAACAGCCAATCACAGATCCGCAAAGGCTGCTCTCTCTCGCCGGCGAATAGGAGGCATGCATGCCTGGTCTATGCAGTCTGTCCGGCCAATAACCTCTAAGGCAACCAGACAATGCCCGTTATCGCTGCCGTTGGCATGCCTGCTTGGACTCCACTGGCTCTCTGGCTGGATGTATGCTGTCCAAGTCAAATCTCTGTCCATCTATTCTCCTTTCCCTTGTGTACACAATATAACCTTCCCACTACTCTAGCATTTTACGCCTCCTCCTCTTCTAAGTAACTATGGTCTGAAAATCGTAGTTGCTAAGTTTAACTCACTTAAGCCCCTGCAATATCGCCAACCCCTGCTGAACTTTGTCATTAAGTGGATATTTCCGCACACGTTGACAGGCCGCTTTTGTTTTGCAGTACGGTTTTTGCCACCAAGCTGATGTTATTTTTCTTGCGCCGTCAGTGAGCTGCTTTTCCATACCTACCGCGAGTTCTGCGGTCCAGATAGGATCAGAAGCGGTAAGCTTGATAAGGCAGTCACGGACCAATACTATCGCATCTTCTGCTAAGTTAGGCTGAACGTTCAGTCAACCGAACAAAACTGCAACCACCTCGACTACCAGGTCTGCAGTGATCCTGCCCCCTTGGTCTGCCATCACGTGACAGTATCGACAGGTGTTAAGGCTAAGAATGTTAACCTTAACAACTACGATCTTCCAGGTGCATGGTTCCTTTTGGTGATGAGAGAAGACGGTGAGAAAGCCAGATTGTTAGGAATAGCGTATTCTGCAGAAGGATAGGACAATAGGTGGAAAGAGTTTTGACGCTCGGATGACTGCAGTCCGGCTGCCAGGGCGTGAATTCCGGAGTGACGAGAGCCTCAGGAATCGCCGCAATGTCGGCGCATGCTTTGTTACTGCGGCCAATCACGTGGCTGATTTATAGACTAGAGGTCGTGGAGCGACCTTAAGGTGAGGGAAGACTGGCTAGCCTGGGCGCACGTCCGTTTGCGCATGGGCACATGGAAATGCGGGAGCCTGCCGCTGTTGACTCACGCTGCCTGCTTTTCTCCACCGCGCACTTGGCAACCGCTGCCAGAAGCCATACGCTTCCCCCTTCTCGCCGCAGCAAGCCTTGCACAAGTGCCAGCCAATCGATGACTGCCTATCCACCTGGTTGGCTGCAACTTCACACTAAGCCCATCTAACAAGCCAAGTGGAACTCAATCGGCCTTTCGCCCCGGTGCGCGGCGGACGCGAGCCTGCGGTGCTCTCGCTCTCTCTCTCTCTCGCTCCTCATGGTCAAACTCCAGCCCAGGCCGAGTCAACTCTTTTGTTAATTATCCTCCTACTTATTCTGTACATAATACAATCCCCTTCTACTTTGGCTTCCACAACTTTTATCTACTTCTAAGGAACCGGGCCTGTGAGGTAGCTGTAGGTAGGCTTTAACCGGCTTAGCCTTAACTCCTTGCGATAGAAACACCGCCTTCGCGCCAAGTCCTATGCTCTGAGTGACCTCATCTGTGGCGTTAGGAGTTAGGAGGGCGTTGGACAGACGTGAACAGTACACCCTAATCGCCAACCCTGCTGAATTTTGTCATTGATTGTATATTTCCGCACAGGTTGACAGGCCGCTTTTGTTTTGCGGTAGGGCTTTTGCCACCAAGCTGATGTTGTTTTTGTTGCGCCATCAGTGAGCTGCTTTTCCATACCTACCGCACATTCTGTGGCCCAGAGGCGGTAACCGTGTAAGCTTGATAAGGCAGTCACAGACCAATACGATCGCAGCTGGAGGTAGCTTTCGTGTCCCGTGGGTGGGCTGGCGGATAGACATCTTCTGCTGCGTTAGGTGGAACACTCAATCAACCGAACAAAACTGCAATCACGTCGACTACCGGGTCTGCAGTGATTCTGCTCCCTCCGTCTTTGATCACGTGACAGTTTCCCTCGGCGCAGGCTTTCAAATAGGCACTATGACAAGGGGTTAAGCAAGCCTCAGTTTTTATCCTTGTAATGGGGACAGAGTAAAAGAGAATCCCACCAGATGATAACATACGTTAACGCAAAAACCTGAACAAAGAAGAATCCTCGCACGTCCTGCGTTGACACAGCCACGACACTTTCCGGCCAGGCAGTATAGCCTCATACGCAAGATGGAAACTGGATCGGCTGCAGTGATTACCTTAACACAGAGTACCCCTGCGAACGCTTGCCGTGAGTAGCCCGAGTCGAAGTGTTTTTTTGGGAATGCTTGTTGCTTCCGACCCCTGTAACAGCCAATCATAGGCCGACTCGCACAAAACCTCATGTAACGACTGCCGAGCAGGCATTACTTCAGATGCCGTCCACTGCCTTGCGGTCGTTGCGGACAGTTAATTTCCTCTTGCCTATTCCCCGCTTCCTTTTGTACAGAATCTACTCTTCCTACCACTCTGGCCTCCCAAGACTTCACTTCTAAGTAACCGGGTCTGACCTCGAAAGAAAGCACTGAGAGCTGGTGCCTTAAACAGGAGCTTAGGTTAATAAGGGCCGCAGTTCAGGCCTGGGATAGGAGTATAAACATTTGATGTCAGTAAATTGGGACAACACGGAATAAACCAAGAGAAATAACAATTTATAGGCCGGCGACATCCGACGAGCTAGAATCCATAGATGTTACCGCAGCAGATAAGCGTATTCTCGACTCTACGGAGGCGTGTGGCCGACGCCCAACATTGCTTTCTCCGGCGTCCTTGTTCAAGGCCAGCCGCCGCAAGGTTATCCAATACCTCGTTCAGCGCATTCAGACCCACTGGCCTGCAAAGATTTGGCCGACTTCCATTCGGACACGCACACCATTGCGTCCAGATTGTCACAGCTGCCCAAGCACCATGTGAACATGTCCATTTACCCCCACCCTCGGCCGACAGAGCCTACGCCATCAGACACAACACTTCGGATAATTTCACACGCACCAATTGAAGGACAGTGGAAGCTGCCCCGCAATCCTACTTAATCAGCTGCCATCACTGTCTCATTCTCTCTCAGGTCTGGCTGGACGCAGTCAACACTAGCCCTGGCTTCGCCAGTGGCCACTGCCGCCTGGGAGTTCTGTTTACAATAAATCACCCCTTCTGGTGACTTCTGACTTTTAACTTAAACCTGGGATTTAGCCTGATGATTTAAACGATCCGAGTGCACCCACCGCTTAGACCGCTACAGGTGCCTGTCTATGTCTGGCTTTCCAGTCGTGACCTCAAACTGTCTAAAGCTCAAGGTCGTTGTGGTCGCCAAACTTCCCGGTGCAAGACACAGGCCACCCACGTTGTCCAACAACGGTGTCGAACCATATGCTATCCACCCACACACTGTCCAACCCATCACAGGCCGACCTAGCCAGTGAACACTCTCTCTCTCTGTCTCCTGGCCTGACTACTCTGAAACAGTCACTTGGGACCCGGTCAACCTACTGATAGGACGTGTCCTCCCAAGTCAGACTTCTCTCGTCTACTCTTCGTTCCTTTGTGTACACAATAAACTCTTCCCACTATTCTGGCCTTTAACGACTTCTCTTCAGCACATGGTCTTCAGCCATGGTCTGAAGATCGCAGTTGCTGGGTTTGACTCACTTAACCCCCTATGATAGAAATACCTTTGGACAAAGTAAATACAATTTATGCAACTCATAATGACGAAAGGTACATAACTAACAACGCAACCGACAGTGAGTGTGTACGGATAAGCAAACTGTCCTCTCTCCAAAGACATCAAGAGAACCGCCTTTTTGGGGGGACTCTCGTGGGAAGAATGACAAGAAGTAGGAGAGGACACAGTGGGGGGGGGGTGGTGCAACGGAACACGGCGGACGGCCTGTTGGAGGCAAGGGAGCGACGGACGGAGGGCTGTTTGCGTAGAGCAGTCGGCACTGCGTCGAACAAATGTCCAAAAGCACGGCCTTGAAAGCCCGGGTAGAGAAATCATGGTCGGGACAAGAGCAGCGGCAACAACAGCAGTTGTTAAGCGGTCTCGCTAGCCCCATGGATGAGCACGCCAATCAGAATGCGGTGTGGGGGGCAGGGGGGCGGGGACAGCGTGCGCGCGACTTGACTACGCGTCCAGATCCAACACGAAGAGCAGTTCGGGATTTGTCAGATTGAGGGCCTCAAAGGAGGGCGGATCACCGGTCTTGGGAGTCCAATCATCATATGACTTGCTGCTGCTGAACACGGCAGCATCGCCAGAATCGTCCGCCGAGACGTAGTCCTCGATGTCGCTTTCCTCGGCCGGTCTGCAATCAATGATGCGCTTCGGAAAGTTGGCCTCAATTGCAAAGTTCTTGGGTGCGCCCTCTTGGGAGATTATGAAGTAGTAGAGATGCTAGGAAAAAAAGGTAGGAAGGCAGCAACAGAGTAAAAATGGGAGCACTGGCAGGGGATTATACAATGGGAGCGATCTGGCAGGTAAGTGGGGGGATTATTTTAGGAGGTGCCTAACAGATGGTTAGAAAAAAGCAACGAGCCGCGCTCACGGCAGGCTATCGATCGACCTATAAGCGTCGAACGCATACTGGCAGTTAATCAATCAATAATTTCAAATTTAAGCTACAGTCAGGCGCTGAGTCATAAGCCAATCACGCCAGGATTGGCCCGATGGAAATAACGTTACACGCGTTTGGTACCCTGAATATGTTGTACCAATTACGCGCAAAGACTTCTATTTTTGTCCACTTCTTGTCGTGTTCTTTTTCGGGGCTCATACAAGACTTAATTAGGCGGTGACATCTCAGCTTTGGCAACCGTTAGAACAGGATTAACCCTATCTTAGTGGTCAGTTCACAGTGTACTGACATTCCGTACGAGTGCATAGTTCGAAAACTGGAAAGGGGAAATTTACCAGGTAATTCGAAGCATAATTCATACTGAGATGGAGAAGAATTTGGAGTAGGATATATACCCCCTCCCCTATTCGCCGGGCAGAACATGATAAGACTGCCTGGTCGCAATACAGGTCAGAACAATTACGGTTGGGGTTTGGGTTTCGGTCACGCTTAAGGTCCCAGTTAGCGTTAGGTCATGGGAATGTCTACCCCTGCTGGAATTTAGCGCAAGGCTACCTGCATTACTTAGATAGTAACTACGGGGTTCATCACGAGTTTATATTATCCCCTTACCTCTTCTCCCTCCACACTGACGACCTATGATCGCCAAACGAATGTTTGTATGTTAAATACGCTAATAACATGACCGCTGGCCACCTTAAAAGTCACATACATTTCCAAGTACTGAAGGATTGCTTGGACCACGTCTCAGTATGGTCGTCAGCAAATGGCCTTCTACTTAACGAGCGGAAGTCAGTCTAGTGTGTTTTTCGACTGCAACCTTTTCCCAGTCCTGAATCCATAGACATTATACTCAATGAGGTATCCTCTTTCCAGCATATAACCTCCCATTTACTCTTTATATTGAAGGCCTCTTAATTAAAATTCGTTAACTTTTATATTATATCCGCCGCATGCCTTCATATCACACCACAAGCCCTAATCTGGCGATTGACAAACGCCTGTATTCTCTCCCCCATTCTTTGCTGCTCTCCGGTTCTTTTTCCAGCCTTACTTAAAAAAGACCTGGTCGTTTTTAAACGCATGCTCCAAATGCTCTCTTCAGCTGCCGGTGGTTCCCACGTTTTTAGCTGATACTATAATACAGCGAAACTTTAAAACATTTAAGCAATTTGCTGATCACATCCTTAATGAGGTAACTCATCCTCTCCACTCTGAACGAATAGCTGCAAAGATTTCCCTTACTGTGCGCCGAAGCTACCGTCATATGTCTGGCTGTACATCAGCATATCAGCCCTCCATACTCCTATTTCTAGCCTGCTAACTCACGTGTGAAAAAACGGAAATTCAGAAATTGAAAGCCGACCCGTCTCTATAACAGATGTGGATATCACGTAAACCTTTAAACTTTAAGTATTCGATGACCTTTACCTTGCTTTATCCAGTGCTCTCAGTGATTGGAGCCATTTTTGCTGGCAATTTTGGATATTTACCTTTAAAAATTAAGAATTTTTTCTCTCTTTCTCTGGTGAGGCATAAATGTCTCCTTGAGCATTTGCGGTAAGGAGATGCTTTGAGAGCGTTTTGTAAAAGATGGCTAATGTAAATTACGCGACAGCAAAACAGATGCTAGCATGTCTTAGAGACCTAAATTGTATAAACATTGTTACCCTTTTTCGGGTTATTTCAACGAGCGCGTTAATCGACGAGACCCAATCAAAATGTGCGCAGATACTCCGACCAACTACGTACAGAGTGACGCGTACTGGAACTCCCTTATAACTGAATACAACTGACGGCTATCCGATTTATTGGCCTTGAGTCAGTTCATTGCGGGTCTCCTTGGTGAATGGTGGAACTAAACACGATCCCAAAAGGCCACTGCCATGTTCAGGGGTATTATAATCTGATCTTCGCGTTAATTCTGTCTCACAAAAATCACTCACAAGCATTCGAAAAATCTGCATCCCGTGGAAAGTCCTGGCTAACTACGACACTGGTTGGACCCCGGGGAGGAGGAATATTTTAGTTTTGGACGGTGTCTAGTTTGAACTGGGACGCTGGCTACTCGACAGCAATAATGCTAACAATACCGTCCTCCTAGGAAAAAAGGAAAACTACGATTACCTATAAAATTTAGTGTCTTTCAGCCAGTCAGTTTATCCCCTAACGTTGCATAAAACCAAAGCTCATTGCTGCCAGTCCACAAGGAGTCATGTAAATTGTCAGCCTTGGCGGATGGCGTGAATAAAAAATGGAGTGCAATAAAGCAGTCTGTGGTAATCCATCAACCCAAAGAGAGACTTCAATACAATTGGGAGGAAATTTCCAGCAGCATTAAGATGTATTAGTCATCAGGACAGAGAACGCCTGATCACACCATCTACACTGAGTTCGGTTTGGTTTACCACTAGCGACCTACGAGACTGGCCTTGTCGGTATCAACGGATGGATGGAGTTGTTTCACATGTCGCGCGGTGTTTGTAACAAATTCACATGTAAGTCACGGTTACGCCCACTTCGTTGTCGATTGTGACAGTTAAGACACTATTAGCGGCAGCCAGATTTGGTGCATTCCACTGGTTCAGCTCTAACTTCAACCTGAAGCTCTGGCGCTGTTCAAAATCTATATGCGGGACCTCCCACTCCCTCCGGCACCTGCCAAAGGGGTATTACACGCGGATGATTTCACCTTTTTCTGCCAGTACCATCACATTGATCAGGCTGCGCAGATCCTCTCGGAGTCCATGCCTGATGTCGTGGACTTCTTCACCTAGCGCGTATTGACGATCTCGGCAGCCAAGTCGTCCGTCACTGTTTTCACGATGGACTCGAAGGAGTTCAATCGTCACCCGGCTATCATCGTCAACGGCGAGTCTTTACCACCGGTCCGTAAGCCCAAGCTCCTTGACGTCCGTTTAGATCCGTTCTTCACGTTCGCGAACCATGCGAGGGATGTTGCAAGCAAAGTGAGCAGGTGCACCACGGTCTTCAATGCTCTCGCGGGCACATCCTGGGGCTGCTCGAAAGAGAAGCTTGCGACCACGCTTAAAGCGCTGGACAAGCCGCATCTCACCTATGCGGCACCAGTCTGGTCTCCCACAATCAGCTTCTCCAGCCTCCACCGCTTTCAGTCAGCACAGAACTGTGCCCTCCGCGCGATCACGGGCTGCTATAAAATGTCCCCTATCGATTACCTTCATGCAGAGGCTTCTGTCCTGCTGGTCGCCCCTCATAACAAACTCTTAGGCCAGCAGTTCTGGGGGACCTGTTCACAACCTGGCCATCCGAATCATCATCGTTGCCACGCTCCTGAGCCTAGCCGCAACGTTCGGCCGTCTATTCGAGCTCTCCACAAAGCAGCTGTCGCCTCGTCTCTCTCTCTCTCTCTCGTATCTACCCACTGATGGCTCTGCCATCAAGACGGGCTTCCAGCGTCTTCACCAGAGAGCTGTTGTGAACGCAAAATGCAGCTACCATCCTCTGGGCGGTCATCTATCTCCGATTGCGGCCTCAGAACAACATCTCCCGAGGGTCACTCGCTGCACTCTGGCTCAACTACGCGGTGGCTACTCAATGGTCCTTCGCCAGTACCAATACCAAATCTACTCGTCCATGCCCGACTGCGGCGTCTGGCCGCATGACTGCCGGCATTTCCTCGGCTGCAGTTCCCGGCCAGGCACCCGAATCACCCCTTTGGAACTTTGGCTCAAGCCGGCTGAGGTCGCGGATTTTCTTCGTCTCCCAAGTGCACACAGATTGGACTTTGGCTGAGATCCCTGATCCAACAGTAAATTCCCTACGTCGTGAAACATCAACCGATATTCTGAAATGCGTTTTTGGGCAAGACTGTCTTGTAGGGCCACCTAAGTATCTATTACCCACGCCTAACTGTCTTACCGAATTGGTGGTTAAACATTTAATTCTTGGTTAACGAGTGTAAGTTAATATTTAATTGCGTTGAAAGTGATTAAAGAATATTAAATTAGAGTAACGCATAGCTGTTTTAATGAGCTAAGTAGAATCAACTCAATCAACATAAACTCCTGTTGCTCAGGAAACGGATGCCTATTTGTGTGAATCCAACCTTATATTGGCTGTAAAAGTAGGTTATTATTATAAGTCAAAAGCAAATAGGCCGAGATATGTTAGTCGCGTCCGGATGACGGCTTTTGAAAGAGCTTCTTTCTGACCGTCTGCAAAAAGTCCACTCTTTAAAAAAAGGCGAGCCACACAGAGCGGCTCAAACTGGATTGATAGACTACGTACGCGGAAGAAAGGAACGGCATATATAGCGACGGCCAGGAGCCAGAGTATCCACTTTGAGAAAATGGATAGACGAGACAACTATCCAAAAAGTCACGGTGAACGCCCTTTCTCCCTCTGATTAACTTAACTTTTCAGCTTCCTTGGATGTAAACAGAGATAGCAACAGCTGTACGAAGGGTAACGTCCACGAGATATCTACGGCCATTCTAGCAGGAAGAGGCTACGAATTTTAACTGTTTGCGGCCATGAACAAAACGCGAAGGAGGTCCGGAGGCTCGAATCACAGAAACAGCAAGTGCATATAAAGAACGCCAGGGCGCGGGTCTTTGCTCCAGTTTTAGAAAATTGAAGTGAACTTAGAACCCCACAGGCCCTCGCAATCTAGATAGGAGTATGGCTGGTTGATGATGGTGACAGGTAATAGGCCAGAAACGCTTATCGTGGCTCAGCTTTTTTGGTCATTAGACCCCACTAGTGTGACAAAGGCGTTCTACCTTTACGGAGTCCTGAGTAGAAAAGATGCGCTGGGCACGATCACCGTTGGGCAGCTTCGTGGAGAGTCGCACTGTGCCGGGAGTGCCCTGCGGCGGCTGTTGGGGCAGGCTTCGGTGCCAGCGTTGCTGCCTTCGCCGGCGAGCCACTTCCAGTTGCTGGCGTCGAGCCTCCGCGTCCGCGGCCTCCCGGGCCCGCGCCGCCTCCGCCTCCAGGGCGGCCGTCCGCTCGGCAGCCTTCGCACGGTCAGCGGCCAGCGAGGCGGCATAGGCCTCGTCCTGTTCGCGTCGCAGCCGGCTCGTTAGGTCACGCTCCTCGCTGTCGGGGGGGGGAACGAACAGTTAACAGAGCATAGTGATAGTTGCCAATACAAGCGAACATGCGTGTCCCAGGAAGCAATTGAGAAGAAGAAGAAGACTCGATCGCTGGAACAATACGCTTATTCGCCTGACGTTTCGACATCCGTCGAGGATTCACCATCAGAGACATGAGTAGCAGAAACGGGTAATACATGCAAAGAAGTTTGCAGTATTTATAGGACACAGTCATTACTGCAATTTCGGTCTCATCAAATTCTTGCAAGAGCTGACAATCGGGGGAGCCGAGACCTACTTTAGTCATGGTTTACGGGCCCCCAATCCATAAACAAGTGTAACGATTTGCCCAATCCATATTCAATGCTGAGATTCAATTTGGCCAAAGCAAGTCGTCACTTGAGGAACGGGCAGGCTACCGCCTCATCTTACGCCAACACCGGAAAGCTAGATGGCCGAGCAATCATCATGCCCGAGCCCACCGCCCGTGATGAAAGTTCAACAGGTCAGAGCCCGCGTGCCGTCCAACAAGCACTCCACACAGAAGAAGGCAATTAACGCTAATTGCCGCTGTATGCTTGCAGTAATGACTGTACCCTATGAATACTGCGAACTTCTGCGCACGCATTACCTGTTTCTGCTCCTATTTCTTTCTCATGTCTCTGATGATGAATCGGCGACGGATATCGAAACGTCAGGCGAATGAACGTTTTGTTCCAGTGATGGAGTCTTCTTGTTCTCATAGTGATAGTAACGAGAAGGGCTATTTTGCTAATATGCAAGTAAAATACCGCGCGCTGATTGGCTGCTTTTATGCTGGGAAGTAAGCCAAGGAAATCGGGAAAAATATTATGCTTCGCATTATTTCGGAAAGTTTTAAGCAGAAATAAGAAGATTTACCCATTATTTGATGCCAATAAATGCGTCAAGGAAGCATGAGAACATTACATAGCAATGTATGAACCCGTAAACCAATTACAAAACAAAAAAGTAAACATTAAGGCTAAATCCTAACAATAACCCTAACCCTAAAACTAGCCCTAACCTTAAAACTAACCCTTAATGCCATCTTAACAAAATCAACAATAAATAAATAATGAGATCATCGACATTATGCAATTGGTTTTTTGGTTACTTTTGGTGCACACCAATATTTGAGTTTTACTTAGTCGGATAAGTTTCAATGTAGAAAAGGAAACTGTGCAGAATATTAATCGTCAGAATTTATAAATGGAAGAAATAAAAGAATAACAATCATTCTAAAACGATTTAATACGCAAAAACGTCTCACACAAGGTATCCTATCAGCGCACAGCGACCTTGAGCAGTTTTACTTACCTGATCATCCAGTTCATCCCGATAGTAACAGACGTCAGGACTGTCTTTGTAAGTCTATTTTTCCTTTTAACTTATAACAATAACCTACTTTTACATTTTCAGCAACCCGACTTTCCACTTTTTCGTTAAATTCTGCCAATATAAGGTCGGGTTTCCCTTTTTCGTTAACTTCCGCCAGCATAAGATTGAATTTCACTCAACTGTCATCAGTATCCAGAGCAACAGGAGTTTATGCTTATGGATATGATTCTACTTAGTACATTGAAACTAATAAAGTTTCCTTAATTTAATATTTTCTGATCACTTGCATCACAATTAAATATTCATTTATACTCACTAACCAAGAAGTAAATGTTCGACCGCAAGATACATTAGACATTTGGGCAAGGTAATAGCTATTTATGGGGCCCTACAAGACAACCTAACCTAACAAACTAAACGTTTAATAGCAGCATCATAATAGAGAGGGGGATGCTTTATTAAATTTTATTATTATTAGTATTTATTAAATTAAAATTTCAGCAAAAATGACTCCATTCACGGAGAGCAAGGGATAAGGTAAGGTACAAGGTCGTAGTCCAAAGGTTTACATGATATCTACATATGCTATGAAGACAGGTCGGATTTGAGCTTCTAACATTTCCATTTTTTTCACACATGAAGT
Source organism: Ligula intestinalis (assembly GCA_036362985.1). Taxonomy (NCBI): domain Eukaryota; kingdom Metazoa; phylum Platyhelminthes; class Cestoda; order Diphyllobothriidea; family Diphyllobothriidae; genus Ligula; species Ligula intestinalis. The sequence continues at coordinate 94,594,268 of JAYGXS010000002.1, forward strand.
AGCGTGCTAGGAAGTTGGGTGGAGAGCGCTGATAGGCCAACTTACGCCCAGACATGACGGAAACTTCGGCGCACAGTAGAGGAAGACTTTGCAGTCATTAGTTTAGAGTGGAGAGGATGAGTGACATCACTAAGAATGCGATCAGCAAATTGCTAAACCGTTTAGTGTCAGCTAAAAAAATACACGGGAAACACCGGCAGCTGAAGACAGCTTTCGGAGGATACGCTTAAAAATGACCAGGATGGAAAAATAACTTGAGAGTAGTAAAGAATGCAGGCATCTATAAATCGCCAGATGAGGGCTTTCAATGTGCGATATAAACGCAAACGGCGGATATAATATAAAAGTTAATTAATTTTAATGAAGAGGCCTATAATATGAAGAGAAAATGAGAGGTTAGATGCCAGAGTAATACGGAGGTACCATAAAGAGGATACCTCATTGGGCAGAAAGTCTATGGATTCTGAAATGGGAGAGGGTCGCTATCTAAAAACACAGTGGCCTGACTTCTGGTTGTTTAGTAGAAGGCCATTTGCCATCTGGGAGTCCCGCTACTGTATGCTGTACGATAATTGATATTCAAACCCTACTTAAGTACCCTTTTCAAAACAAAAACACATTTCAGAATTCCGGTTGACTGCATAGTTGGGCTATCTGCATAGAAGCTATCTGTGAACCGCAAATGCTAGAAAAACGTAGCATAATTTCACGCACAAACTCCAACGAACCACTATACAACTCGACAGTCAACAGTCAAGAGGCACATACAGGCAAGAGAATAAGATAATTTATCGTCATTTTCATCAAAAGAAGAGGCAAAAAGGGACGAGTTCATAGACCAAGGCCTATTTAGACTGACGTTTAGGAAACTCGCTCTCATTTTCACCATCGGAGTAATGTGGTAGTTCCTTATGCTGGCGGTGACCGCTTTAGCCTTGACGCTTGTCTAGTGCTATAGACATGCGCGACGCACGAACTTTGACCTGTCTTATGGCTAGTGGACTCGCGTGACACCTGTCTTCTTTGTGGGCGCGTCGTAATTGCTGGAAAGTCAGTGTGCTCACTGGTCTACCACCTCTCGTCAAGTAATTTATGCGTGGTTTATTTTCTATTTCTACACAATTCAGAAGGTGAACCGCGATAGCCTAGTAGGAACATTTCCATCTTTACATGATCTCGAATGGAAAATTTACAATCGATACTTCAAACTAAATTAAATATCAATTTAAATCGTTAAAATTGGCCCAAAGCAGAGCCAAGAAAACTTTTTTTCGTTTACTTCAGAAATCCTAGTGAAGCACTTCGCCTTGGGCTTCCTTACATGTTGTTGTCCCTTATGTAGGCAAACCTTATATGAGAACCTCTTAAAATAATTATGTTCAGTTCAGTTTTGTTAGGAAAATATAGGTAAATACCTCTGAACTCCCTCTTTGTACATAGCTGTGATGCAGAACATGTGACGTTGCCAGTAATGAAACTGCGTTAAGGGGGCAGAACCTTTGTTGATGTACGTGCAGAAGGCACAGAAGGCATTTTAATCTGACCCCTGGGACCAATGATAATGGAGGTCCACACAGAGGCAGTCGAGACTTTTATTAAGTATATACAGAAGAGCAAATTTTTCGAAGGGCTGCGATGTGAACGTCACTTTTATTTATGATTTGGTTTCAGGACTGAATTAGTAACATACATGACTTAAACCACCACGCACATAAAAAGGCGTCCTAGAACTCACTACATAGGTAAAGGCCTCGTAGATCTGTCTCTATTTGAAATCTCTGATAACCACAAACTATGGAATCTGCCTTTGGAGGGACCGAGAAACAAAATAGACAATCGCACCCCTTATCTGCGCATGTCTCAGACTTGTTTACGATTACCTATGACTAAGGATTCCCGACGGAATCCGAAACGTCAGGCAAATAAAACTCTTGTTCCAGTGATCGCATCTTCGTCTTCTGAATCGTATTTGTATTGGAAGGACACCCTGAAATTCAACAAACTCAATAGCCGCCGGAGGAAACTTCTCCGAAAATTGACGCCCAGGCTTGCGTCTTAATCACACATCGGTCTCTAAACATGTGTTCATATGGAAACGGTTACTAGGTTCCCAGCCGCAAAATCGTTGTTGTTGTTTTTGAGAGTTTTCAGTAATCCGTTTGACCTAAATGTGAAAATTTGTAGCAGACTTGGTGGGATTTCAACACCAGACAGCAAAAACAGGGCTTGAGTATACCCAATGCCCCAACCACCCGTGCTACGAGATGCAAAATGGGAGCAGTGAGTATTACCCATCTAGCCAACTTAAACGTGAAGAACCCACCGATTCGGGTACAAAGGTTCAAGAAGGCAAGACTTACCATGGTCAAACATTTAATGCTTAGTTAGCGAGTGTAAATGAATAATAAATGGTACTGGAAGTGAATTAAATTAAGGAAACTTGTATTTGCTTCAATGAACTAAATAGAATCAAATCCATAAACATTAACCCCTGTTGCTCAGGAAACTGATGCCGATTGAGGGAAATTCAACCTTAAATTGGCGGAATTTAGAGAAAAAGGGGGAAGTCGGACTACCGCAAACCGTAAAAGTAGGTTATTGCTATAAGTCAAATGTAAAAAGGACCTCTTAAGGCAATCTTGCCCAAAATACATTTAAATTTATAATGGCATCGAAACTCGATGCGACACATTTCTACCATTCGTGTTTTTATGAATAAGGTTTTTGTAGGCTGTCAACAAGAAGTGCATGCAAAAGCCGGCACCCTGACTTGCGTGAAAGATTTTGCAGTTATTCTGCATGCTAACGCCTTCTGGTGGAAAATGCATTTCATTGGCCGTGGGCCTTCGCTGAGTACGCTTCAGTGAACGTTTACAATTCGGCCCATATGAACAAACCTGTAGAATCGGTTTCACCAGATGCATGCCGCCGGGGACAACACAGACATTTACGTGGAAATACAAATAGAGTAGGCTTCGCAGATGGTAGCATACTGCCAAAGGCTATGATGATCTTCTACTTGTACTTGTTACGGCTGTGATCATGCCTGATCTAGCCAGCCTCAATGATGTCACGAACGGTACCTGTCCATGCGTGACGATTGGCGGCAGCGGATCTAGAAAGCTCCACCCAGTTTCTTTTTCAGGGACGGAGACCGAAGATAGAAGGTCCAAGAACTGCTCACATGTCTTGACGGACGGTGTCTAGCCAGGTCTTCAGTTGCCCTCCTCTTCGACGTTTCCAGGTGGGCTGCGGGCCGGGTCGAGGGCAGCAAAGGTAAGCTCGTGGGGCGGATTACGGAGAACGTGTCCAAACCACCTCAGTCGCCTTTCTTGAATGGCCTGAGATATCCTCGTGATACGATCGCAGCGGATGCAGACTGTCTCATTTGAGATTAAGTCGCTATACTTAACTCGCAGGATCGTCCTCAGGCACCGGTGATCTTCGCTCATTTTCAGCGCGCACAGCCCAGCATTCACATTCATAGAGGAGAACTGACCAGATGGATGCACGGTATACACGAATCTTCGTGGCGATGGAGATGTCACGTCGGATCTATAGGCGCTTTCGAAAGATTGAGAAAACCCAGCAAGCAGCATCGATACGGGAGACAATGTCGTCCTTGCTCTGCCCATTCGGTAGCAGCCTCGCCCCGAGGTATTTAAAGCTGTCTACTTCTTCAAGTTGATGGCCATTAATCCCCAGGCGTGCCTTTTCCTGGTCAGGGATTCAGCTCGAGAACAAATTCGTCTTTCCGGAATTTATGGACATGCCTACCGACATGGCGATCTCATTTAACCGCGACACTACTGACTGAAGACCATCAAAGCTAGAGGCTAACAGCGCAATATTATCGGCGTAGTGAATATCAGTCAGTCGGCGTCCGGGTGATGAGCATGTACTCTTCATATTGAGGGCCTCCCTCTATTCGCACACCCCAAGCCCTAATCTGGCGATTTATAGATGTATGTATTCTCCCCCTCACTCTTTACTGCACTCAAGTTATTCCTCCAGCTTTACTTTAAAAATACCTGATCATTTTTAAACGTATCCTTCGAATGCTCACTTCGGCTGCCGGTGTTTCTTATGTTTTTTAGCTGACACTATAATACAGCAAAACTTTAAAACGATCAAGCAATTTTCTGACCGCATTCTTGGCGACGTAACTCATCCTCCAATAGTTGCAAAGTCTTCCCGTAGTATGCGCCGAAGCTTCCGTCCTATGTCCTGCCGTACATCGGTATATCAGCACTACATCATTCCATTCCTAGCCCGCTACCTCACTTGTGATGCAACGGAAATCGAAAACTTGAAAGCTGGCCTGCCTCCATAACAGATGTGGATACCATGCCAACCTTTAGATTTTTAGTGTTCTATGCTCTTTTACCTTACCTTATTCCTTGCTCTCTGTGAATGGAGCCATTTTTGCTGAAAATTGTAGATATTTAACGCCAAAATAAAGCATATTTCTTCTTCGTCCAAGTGGGCCGCTTGAGATACGAGTAATCTGCAGTTGGCAGTGTATATGAGCATGATAAAAGGCAAAAATAGGAGGTAGGTACTTGGAGGCAACCACGCGGCAAGTTTATGAAGTTGTTTCATCAACAAATAATTGAGCAAGGTAGAGGGGGAAACAGAAATACGATCAACTTACCGATCAGCTCTGGCAGCTACTAGAGCGGTTTGATTGTTGTTTATGATATTGGTCAACTGCTCAACAAGGTCTGTAGCAGGCACCAAACCCTCGATGCGTCCCAGGAGAGCCATGCGAGTTGGCGGACCGAAGGAACTGGAGGAATGTGCTTAAAATGGCAAATTGGAGTCAAGGAGTCAAGAGACACGAATGGAAGGAAGACAAGCATTTGAAAAGAAAAAAGGGCCTCTTGGGCAGTCTCTCTGGAAAACGCTTAAGGAACGTTTACTTGAGAGTAGGGGAAAGTCGTTGAGCTAACAGTAGTTCGTGTACTACGGCTGATGAACGATGTACGTACACGAGATCGTGGACCATCCAACCAATGATCGCACTTATGGGAAGTACAGTCTTGAGCAAACTCAATGAGACCCTCTATGTGCGACGTCCATTTTAACCCACCAATTGTTACTGGTATACGAGGAAGGTTAACTTAAAGGCAAGATTTAGTGTGCTAACACTACTCACACTATCCCAAATTTAAACTCAGGTATAATTGATTTGTTTTTTTTTTCTTGGAGCAGCATATATTGCGTCCGTTTGGGCAGAAACAAATTTTAATGCCAGACACCTACGGTTTTCAAAGCTTCTTAAATCACCTTGGTCTAACTGCTGTCAGTTGTGACGACGAGAAAAGAGAATTCTGGGGAGTCAGAACTTCTGTATGCAGAGCTCCTTGGTAAATTTGTGTTAGTGTAAACCAGCAAAGAAAAGTGCAAACAAGTCTATCAAGCCGAATTTAGGTTAAAAATTCATCGAGCTTCTATTTTTAGGACGACGCGGGAAGGCTGCTGAAGTAAGGCATGGGGTGACTTGACACCGGGTGTGCGTTAGGGAAGGAAAAAGTCACAAAAAGTGACTAGCAATGACAACTGGAATCAACATAGAAAAACGTTTAAGCCGATAGGAGGATGACGAAGGTCCTGAAATTCATTAGGTAGGAAAAAAACTACAACCCGATAGCGGGGTAAAAGTGGAACAGGTGAGATAAATCTAGCTTGCCTCGATTGTTTCATCGGTCATCAGTAACTGACTGCGGTGTGCGGGTCCAGCTTTATGAATATCCTTAAGTCAGCGCTCCTAGATAATAGGTACAGTATGCCCACAAATTCGTGCAAAAGTCACGACGAAATTCGACTTGGTAATTAAGCATATATTTGGTCACTTTGTTTTGATCCATTGAGTGTGTTTAATGCCAAGAAAGCTTTTATTTAAGAAAACTGCCTTTTCTGTCACCTTTATTACGGGTAATGGGCATTAATTTTGACTAAATCGGGAGTAGCCCTTATATGGACGAAATTTCTGATACTATTAAATAAGACAGAAACAGACTTTTTACTAATATGCAGTATGCTATGGGTAAAGTAAAAAAATGTATTACTTTCAGAACCGGAAAGTTAAGTCCGGTTGCTCAAATGCAAGTGATGCCAATTTTAAGGAATCACACTTATTTTCAGAAACAAGTAACGATTTCATTTTGTAAAATTATTGTTTGCTTCACTAGTTTTTTATGCCAAAAAATTCAGTAACGAAAAAGTTTTGACAGCACTTGATTTCACCGCACGTAACCAATACTGGCTACATAGTATCGTGAAGGTGAAAGTAAAACAGAGCTTATCAAATCTAAATCATGTGGGAATATACGTTTTTGTACACTATAATTTCTGATTATGCGTAAGTAAGAAACGGAACAGACAGAAGATTAATAGTTACTGCAATGTCTTAGTAGAAACTCGGCGACTTCTTTTTGCATTCACAATCTTAGAACAGATCCTGGAAGCAGTCCATTATGGTGGAAAATAATCCAATACGGAGTGAAAAGTGAGTTCTTTCATTTCCAGCCAAATTTTATCATTTTTCTTCAGGTAACTTAGAAAAATTGTCAAAATTCTCCATTCTAATTTTGAAATTTCCTTCGAAAACGGTTATATGCACAGATATTCGTCAGCTTTATATTTAATTAAAATGCTTTCTAAAGAGGGAACCTATTAGTGAGAGTTTTCTTATTAATCTTAGGAATCACAATATCAGACTTCTGCTGCCGACATTATTTTTTGCTCTACAATATTTTTTACTGTTTGGAGGAATTTCTAAATATGGCCTACATGGCCATCTTCAAAAGAAATAATATAAAAAACTCATCTTTCAGCAAATTCTTCTAATAAATACCTTATTTTAAAAGTTTTTATATAAACATGGGACAGAATCTACGTTGATTAACCAAATCTTAAAAATACAGAAAATAATCGAAAATGTATCGGATGTCAAGGGACAAGTTTGCAAGTAATTGTAATTCGACAATGGCAATGTGTGTAAAATAATCTGGTTAAGGAAAATTTATTTCGACATAAAGAAAGTGGTAAGTTTATTCATTTAACTTACGAAAATATCTAAATTTATAGTTGTACTTCATGCCTATGTTTTTACGTTTGGCGAACTTGAATCTTATTAAAATTGTATTTTTCATAACAAATAATTATTACTTCTTACATTTCTTTGAAGTGACAAATTAACCCAAGGTTGTTCATTATTATTTCTAAGTTGTCGTGCGTGCGTTTATTTTGGTTTGTGCGTGATTATTCCTCTTTCGCAAACTTCGGCTGAACTGTAGCTCTACACAGTGCACTGGATGAAACGACTAGTAAGTTCACCTCAGTGCCCGAAGTGCAGTGATATTGACAACAACACCCAAAATACTTAGGGCTTCTCCGGTTTTCAGATGTTTTGTGGGTTTGTGCCTAAAAATTTTGGACCAAAGACCATAGTGCATAACAGTAGGAAGGTAATTAACTTACCCCGATTAATAGAAAGCCCGATTACACCAACAAAGGGGTAAGAGTGCTCGCGGAATATTTGTGATGTCCGATATCCCTCGGGGGAATTGATATCACAGGCCCAGAAGATAGATTGTTCGGTATTATTCAAAAAAGCGAGAGTAACTGGATGCTGAAGGGTTTGTCTGAAAGGAATAAAACAGTTTCAAGTACGGATTTGTTCGCCGACTGTAGCATCCCGATTTCAACAGAAATAACGTGGACATGCGGAAGTATGAAAAAACGATGCAGGCGGCAATCAGATGTTAGAACCTTTTCAATATCTAAAGAGGTCTTGTTCGGACGGTTCAAGCGATCTAAAATGCTAGTAGTTTACTATAGGACGAGCCAACGACACGCATTTTACACTGGCCAGCAGACAAGACGGTTTGGTGTCGAGGTCAGATTAGATTCGCCGCGCAGGTACGCATGCATGAGTACGAACATACTGCCTTATGCATGTGTTTGCTCATTAACATTGGACTAGCGTTAAAGTACTTGAGGTAAGAAAAGCCTAACAACTTGCGGTTACCACCTGAGCAACCTGGGAAACAGAAGTCCACTTTTATGATTTTCAGGAAAGCCTGCCTTTCTACCTGGTATCGTAAATATAGGAATTAACTTACCTACAAAACTCTTCAGTATCCTCGTGAGAACTGCAGTGCAAATAAACAATCAAAAATCGCAAGCTCCTTTTGGCCTCTTGAAGTGCCTGTGCATAAGTTCCCTCGAAGAACGGTGGAGTGTTGTTTCTTTCGATGGTATCAGTGGATATTGAATCCTCGCTGACGGGAGCGTATGTTTGCTTAAAGGTGTCAATAAAGTGACGAACATCGCCCAAAGGATCCGTGACCACTGAAAGTCAGAAGGGCAATAAATGTCCATAAATTGAACAGTTGAGTACGGAAGTTAAACTAGCATATCGGAAAGATAAACAGATTTGTAAACATACTCTGCATAGTGCCGTGTTAATTCAAATATATGGTAGGCTGCAATAATTTGATGTTTAAAAACAAAGCAGCTAAAAGAAATCCAGCAGTAAGACATATAAGTGCAATTGCAGGAGCGCAAAAGTACGCAGCATCTCAACTGTACGTTGATGTACGATGTGGTTAAATACCGCGAACAAAACTATTAGCTGTTTATTTTGCTTGGCATAGCCCGTTTTAGTTCTCATAAGGTGCTCACCTTCTTTGGAGTAGACGGGTCAACACCAATTAACAGTTCAGTCTATACTTGCTTGGAGTGCGTTTTAAACAATTTCCGACTTTGCATTAAAATGGCGTTTTAAAGGAGACGGTACAAATACATTTAGAAAGGTCTGGACGATCAGGATCAACATTTTATAAAAACATGCGATAACCAGACCAGCAGGCGCGTGATAGGATATTGTATCAAAAGGAAAATTAAAGAGAATTAACACAAAATATTAACAGTGAAGGGCGTTTAAGTCAGTGTGCAAAGCAGATCTTACGTGTTCGTGGATCCGGCCACAAAAAGGAGGCTAAAATAGAAAAAAAGCGTTTACAAACATTCAGATGACCGCGATGAAACAGTAGACTTAACTATATGGCTACATGCCTCTCCGCAAAGCCAAGATTCTAAAAAGAGAATGGCTACTTGATTGTATTAACAATCGAAAGTCCTGTAGTGAGCGAGTTCATATATTAACGGTGACATTATGAACTTCACTGTTAATTCACATGCTCTGTTGGGGTTTGAACACATTTTACTGGCAAACGGAATCGATCTGAAGGACCACCATGAGTGGCTACCTAGGGTGCATCACACGCAATGACTTGAGTCATTTGCTGATGAGGAAATCTGAACTAACCATGCTTCATACAAAGACTACAAGGTACATCAAATCATTGCATATGGAATAATTGGAAGGGCAAAACTTGGTGGCTAGACTTACTGAATGTACTGATGATACTGCCAAGCACATGGTACGTAAAATAAAACGGACTGAGCAATATGTTCAGGAACGTTTGAAGCCATCCATTAGTTGGCCTATCGCGCCGAAAGACGAGGAGGTTTGGCGGTGCCAGATCAATCTAAATCAGTGTTATCGGCATGGGTAAAAGCTAACTGGAGCTGGATTCTCAGGCTGGTTTTGAGGTCGACGTCGTACAGCACCGGTTGAGTTTGTGGCATCAACAAGTCCCATGAATTTGTGAACAGCATGCTAAAATTATAAGTGTGAGGAGTAACCTTACTTCTAAGTTCCAATCGCTATCTTCTAGAATGTGCGCGGCATATTCATCGTCTGAAATGCCTGATATATCCTACGAAAGTTTTAAATAACTTTGAAAATGCCTTAAAGTGGTTTAAATCACGTCTTTTAGCTTCAGAAAGAGCGGAGACATCATACGGAACAGTCTGGGCGTCCTCAGCTCCTCCCGACGCCATTTCTGGGACAAGGCCTACGTGGGCGGAGAGTTCACAGCGTTAACCGTTGCGTCAACTGCGATTGGAACAAGGTTCGAAGACCAGAATAATCAGATACAGTAATCTGCAGACCGGAGAGAACTGAACATACTTTCGTAAAATTAACACTTGCATTTAATTTGATGGCATTCTTATAAATATAAGCCAAAAAACAACTGAGCTTAGCCGTGAAGCAAAATGAAGTGCACAAAAACTTATTGATTAACTTGCTGGTTGAAGTGCATATATTCAGGAAGTAAGTCGTCCTGGCCTTCATTTTACCCTACTGTTAAGATCTGCATGAGAAAAATCAGAGCGATATGGCGGAATGCTCATCAGCCATCTCAAAATGGGCTGTAGGGGTACAATTTGCATACAAACTGCAGCGCCCGAAAACAGTAGACCACCACGAACGGCTAGAAAGAAAAACAAGTCGGACACAGAAAATCGAGTGATGAATATGTAAAAGGTGAATTTAATATTACAATAGCATGAAAAAGCAAACAGCACCGCGCATTTTAAAGTTGGTTTCGAATTTTTTACCTACAAGTTATAATGACTCCCGTTAAAACTTTTAACAACGCTGAATAGCAAGTCATCATCAAGTTGTGTCCTCGTGGCCGATCATTTTCTCTTCACTTTTACTGGCGCATGCGACTCGCGGGAATTTTTCGCTCCTATATGGGATAAATCGAATCATTTTCGGTATTCATGACCCATTCTTGTTTATAACTCCTCATGTTTACACTGTTTGCATAACAATTTCCATTGGAGTCCATTCGCACTATGTTTTTATTCACCGTTATATTGCAACGCGTTTTTTCTGCTCTCGACGCTAGCGCGCCGATTAGCCAGCCTTATTATCTCACCTTCTCGTGATCAGCGAATCTACTGGCTTTAAAGTAACTTGTGCTCACATTTTCGATGTCCATGTCGTTTTGGTTTGTGGCATTGCGCTGCGGTCACGCACAGCAGAAACATTTTTTGCTCTGGATACAATTATAAGGAAGATAACGATATCCCTTCATGTCGTGGCTGCATGTTCAATTGAAATTGCTATTGACGTTCATGATTTGATAAAGAATACACACGCAGAGGCCTCGTATGCAATTTTAAAGCAGACTTTCATAGTTCCATCTCCCTCTAGCGTTTGATTTCTGCTGAAGGCGTTAGTTATAGGAAACCTAAACGAATTCTTATGCGTCTGCAGCAGGTGGCGGACGAACAAGGTTTTGCTGACACAGTTTTCACGTTGCGGCTCCTTCAGCGGGCGCCCTCCTTTGTGCAAGCTATTCTGGCGCCCAATATCCATCCCTCGCCTCTCCAACTGTTGGTGTAATCAACTGAACGCATCATCAGCTACTAAAATGCTTAGATACTGCCACCTAAGAAATTTGACATGGACTGTATATGTATATTTTAAGGGTAACAGGCAAGAAATGCCCTTGAGGACCCTATTAATGTAACGCAAACAGGTTATTCTTACAGTTAATGTGCAGTCCGGGGGAGCACATATGATATCATAACAGAATTTCGAGTGAATTTTCACGGAAAAGAATGATAACGGTCTAAAGCCAGAAAAATTGTTCACAGTGCTGGCAGTAGGAAATCGTGTTGTAAAATTCGCCTTTTGTCAAATAAAATCACATCAAGACTTCTTTTAAATTCCGCAATTGTGTCAGCGGAAACCGTCTCGCTTGGTAGCAAGTTCCAAGGCCGGACCACGCGTTGACTGAAGAAATATTTTCGGAGGTCTAATCGGGTGCATTCGTTTGTGACCTTGTAAGGATGGCCACGCAGGTGAGAAGTGGTGGCTAATTGGAAGAAATCCTCCAATTTTAGGGAGGAAATTTGGCCCTGGATTATCCGGAATATCCAGAGCAGGCTTCACTGAACGTTCCTGTAAGACAAAGGAAAAAGGTCAAGTTTTATCAATCTCTCCTGATATGTTAAGTCCCTGAGACCGTCGACCATCTTTGTCGCCCTGCGTTGCACTTGTTCAAGAAGCTTAACATCTTTGTTCAACCACGGTGTCCAAACTGGCATTCCGTATTCAAGATGTGGTCTCACAAAGGTGCCAAATATTTTTCCGAAGAGTTCAGGTGGAAAGATTTTGAACGCTCGTCTGATCCAGTGCAGGGTACTAGTTGCCTTCTGGACGGACGTTTTACAGTGCTCTGTTTGAATCAAGTTCGCGGTTGTCCATATAACCAGATCTTTGTGTGTCTCAACCTCGTTTAATGCGGTACCATTGATAATATAACTGTGTTTTGGTGGCACTTTTCGCCCCGGGCTTATGTGTAGAACAAGACACTTGGATACATTAAAGTAAAGAAGCCACGTGGATGACCAGATAACCAGTTTATCGATGTTCGACTGTAGTTTCTTTGCGTGGTCGGCGCACCTAATTTCAGCCCATATCTTTATGTCATCCGCAAACATGACAGCTGCGCAATCAAGCTCATTGAGACAGTCGTTTACGTAAATCAGGAATAGAAGCGGTCCCAAAACTGAGCATTGTGGTACACCACTCTGGACCATTGTCCATTCTGAGGTTGAGTTTCCGACAACGACCCTCTGTTCTCCGATCCATTTTTACATTTCTCCTTGGATTCCCACGTCCCAAATCTTCTTAAGAAGAAGCCTGTGTGGTACACTATCGAAGGCTTTTTTAAAGTCGAAGAAGATAACATCAATTGGATAGCCTTTATCAGCGGCCTTTGTCCACTTCTCCTGTGAGTAAAGAGCACTCGTGAGACAAGAGCGTCCTGGGCGAAAGCCGTGCTGTCCATCACATAGTATTCTGTTGCTTTCGAGGGAATACATTAAATGCTTCTTAATAATGCACTCCATTACTTTGCACGCGATGCAAGTCAGACTGACAGGATGGTAATTTGCGCAATCAAGTCGCGAACCTCCCTTATAGATCGGGGTGACGTTAGCCCACTTCCATTCTTCTGGGAGTTCGCCTTCGTCAAAAGATTTCTGAAAGATGGCAGCCAGGGCTTTGCATAGTTCATTAGCTAATTCTCTTAGTGCTAGTGCAGGAATTTTGTCCGGCCCAGGTGATTTGGCAGGCTTAAGTTGGAGTAATTCGGCCCTGACAGTGTTGTTTGAAAATTCTAGGTCCTCTATTTTGGGCAATAAGGAAAAGGGTAAGGGTGCAGTTATCGGTCGATGAGCGGACGGACCGTCAGCAAAAGTTGTAGGTTCTCGGGTGTAGACGGATTCAAAGAAATCGGATATGAGGGAGGCTTTCATCTGGTCTTCGGTCACCAGTTGTCCATCGGCTGATCTAAGGGCAGGGATCAGTTCCTGAGATCTCTTCGTGCCTTGTATATAGCCATACAGTATCTTGGGGTGTTCCAATGACTTGCGTTGTTTGTTCAACTCGTATTTCTTGCGCAGTTAAGTAGATTCACTTTTACAAATGTTACGTTGTTGCTTATACTCCTGCAAGTGTTTACCGGAGCCGGTTAATCTGTAGTGTCTCCAGAAGCGGTTTCTTTTTGAAAGCGGCCTGCAAGTTTGAGTTCATCCACTTCGGGCGATTAGTACTTGTCTTTCTTCTGAAGGGACAGTTGAGACAGAGAGTCCTTTTCAACGTCGAGCTAAAGGTTATCCACTGTTCATTTGCCCCACCTTGGAGATCTGTTTCCCATGATCCCTCTGACATTTCTCTTCTCATAAGGAAATACAGCATAATATGGTCACTTGACCCTAATGGGGGTCGATCCTGCAGGCCAATCACATTTCGTGTTACTCGTGTCTATAACTATTGAAATGCTCAAATTGCTTCTCGAGGTCTCCCATTGCGGTTTCAGGCCCATTAAAAATGATCGCTTCTGCTGGTACCGCCACACATATGGGCCCAAAGCCCATCACTGCTTTTCTTCATGCCGTTACGATAAATCCTCGGCAGGTATCATAGCTGTCGTTCAGCAGCGGTGACGGGCTTGATCGGTCTGATCCTGCCATGAAGCTTGCTCCACATTTTCCATGGGAATTCCCGCCGTAATGTCCCTGTGGATAATGATGCTAACATTAGTCTTGTTCCATCCCACTCCAATCGACCGTTAGGCACCCAGTTATTTATTTTTACTCCAAGCAACTGAAGGCGCAACTTTCAAATTCGGTTGCAAATTGTCGATCTCCAAGAATTTTCACAATTGTCGCTATTTTCATCGACTGGTCACTATTACGGCTCTGGAAACCGAGCACACCAATTTGCACAAACAGTACCGCCATCTCCAGGTGGCTTTACTAAAGTCCTCACAGGAATATAGAACTTCACCATCCGCCTCGTTTACTCCAGCAGTTCTCCCGGCCCTACGGAAACTATCACGGCTGAGTCGTTTCTTAAATTTGCTGAAATATCTCTGCCACTTGACATTATCGTGCATAAAAAAACTTTTAAAACATTCCACAAAGCTAAGGTAGATACGGGTATACAACAAGGCGAAGTGTCGAACGTAGGCAAAAGTTATGAAAACTCGGGACTCAAATTCAGTAGCCAGGCCCAACGAGCCGCTCTGACGACCATTACGCCGTGCTTCATCGATGTGAGCGATCAAAGTTTTAGTTACTTAAGCGAAACAAATAGCCAACTTCATGTTAACGATGGGCAGTTTTGTGTTTCTTCACCGCCTGCGAAGTGGACAAGAAGCTTAGCACCACTGAAGCGTGTCAGATACGCAGATAAAGATTATTCTGAATATGGAAACTGAGATGAAAAGCATGAAAACAGCGATAAACAGCATGAAGCTTTTAATTACTTCAGGGATCGACCCGCCAAAAGAAGAAAACAAGACTAAACCGACAAAATTAAGAAGGCTGCAGAAAAAGATGCGAGCATTGCACATATGCAAGTGTCTGATGTCAGAGATAGTCCGGCAGGGCTGGGGCTCGAACCCGGTCTATCGGACAAACCAGCTGACATGCAACACACTCCACAAACGATCGGCGTTATGAGCACTCAAATTTGCAGTTATTCAATTAGTTACGAGGCCTCTAAACCGAAAGAGCAAGACACGGCAAAACCGAAGAACAATAATGAAGTCACGAAGTGTCATAAACAGAATGCTTCAGCAACAGATACGGGCGTCGAACATGCAGGAGTATCGAAAGATAGCAAAGAGCCTGCGGGGCTGGGGCTCGATCCTGGTCTATTGAACAAGCAGGCTGACATCCTTCCAGCTACGCTAACGAATGACGTGTAAGAGGGTCCAAGTTGCACTTATGCAAGCAAAGCGAATAGCCAAGTACACAATACCGATGAGCAACATCCATCAGCAACACGCCAGTCATTGAATACAACACGTGTAAGTGGGGGTTCCACCTAATTGGTGTTTGAAAAACCTCAGCTCATGCATAAACCATCGTTACACCATGACAGGCAAATTTTGTCTTCCCCAAAGCTCGATATTACGGAATCATCGAGAGGTTCGCCCAAACGATCGCAAAATCTGATAATGCATGGACTTTCAGAATCCGAGGCCAAGAATTTCACAGATCGAAAGCTGGCAGACCATGGGCTCTTCCAAGGCCTCCTCAACAAGTTCCTGCGACCCACCGAGGTGGTAGATGTGCGAATGCACTGTAGGCTTGGAATGCGCCCAAATGACATATCAGACGTATACGTCCTTGACCACTTAAAGTAGTGTTAGAAAGTGAAGAACAAGTCAAACTCATTCTCGCACGACGTTTCAGAATCAACGGTAACAATTTCGAAGTTTTGTTTAACTGGACTATACGCCGAGGGAGAAAAAAACGCCGACAGTTAGGTCTCGAAATGCGATTGAGAGAACCGAATGGGGAGTCAAATTTGACGATCTACAAGAAACAGATAGTGCACCGTCCTCCTTGTATTCGTTGGACAGAACCAATTCGAATGAAGGCGCAGCTGGTTTCTCACACGGAGGTTCAAAGTGGACCGTAACAAAAGTCGCAAAGAATAAGTCGCTGAAGTTTATGTACACCAACACACAGGATCTACTATCCAAGTTAGATGAGCTGAAAGTGCAAATATCTGATATGTTCCCCGAAATTATTTCTTGAACAGAAACCTGGTTGTCTGAAAATGTGGATGACCGCGAAGTGGCGCTTCCCGGATTTAATTTGTTTCGAAGAGATAGGAACGGGCGTCAATGAGGAGGCATTTTAAATTACGTGAAACATAGACTACTGGTCTCAAAAAAACGGTTTGATTGCAGTACCGAGGCTCTCTGGCTTACTATAAAAGAACCAGAATCACCCAGTCTAGAAGTGTTGACTGTTTACCGACCACCTAGAGGCGATATCGAGGCTGACGCTGGCCTGCTTGAGCAGTTAGCACGATTATCTACTCGGCCGGACGTCTTGATTATGTGTGACTTCAATGCTCCGCTCATCGATTGGGGTTCAACACATGCACATGGTCCAGAGCAAGCATTCGATCGGCGTTTACTAGCCCTGACACTCAGTTCGTCCCTCATCCAACACGTTCTGTTTGCCACCAGGGTGCGTGAGGGGCAGCAGTCAAACTGCCTAGACCTGGTACTCACAAAATCGCTGGACAGCATCTACGAGGTTCAATCTCTACCTCCACTGGGTCGAAGTGATCACGCCATACTAAATTGGGACTATTCCATAGTCTTGGTACCTGAACAGCCCACCAGGGTTAGAAGGCATATATGGCGTGGCGACTTCGATTAAATGAAGACCGAAATGAACAACGTCAATTGGGAATCGGTTTTTTCCGGTAATATAGTCGCTGAGTGGGAATGCTTCAGTGAGTTATTGCATACTCCCCTCAGTAACCACTGCCCGGTTTCTCGGAGGAAAATCAACAACAGACCCCAGTGGCTGACTCAAGTGCTGAAAAAAGAGATTAATAAGAAGGGGAGGCTGTGGAGGAAATCTCGCGCGACTAGGACTCCGGCATCTGTCAATGCATACAAAGTGCAAAGAAACCTCGTGAAGCGACTCATCAAGGTCAAGGTCGAGCGCTGGTTTCAAAATTTCAGCTAAGTCATCAGTCTCATATAAATCAATGTATCTAAGATAAGATATGACTATTAGTCCTTCTTTTTCTCACATAAATTATCCGTAAGTACCAGTACTTACGCTTGAAAAATCTGCTTCCATTCCTTTTGTTGGGTTGGTCTCTCCTTGCTCACCTAGCATTCTGTTAACCATCTGCCTTGCTTTCAGCAACTTATATAAGCTTAAACAGTTGGTTTTTTCTTAATTCCCGATTTTTTTTGTAATAAATCTACTTTTTGCTTCGGACAGTATGAAGGCGACGCTTTCATTCAGAAGTAGCCACAGAATTCTAGACCCAAGCGGTGTCTGCGAAAGGCAAAAATCATTACTGATATCAGGCTTCCGCCTGACATCAGTATTCAGCCTGATCTGATTGCCGAGCAAATTGATTTGTCTGCAATGAAAAATTGCTACGAGTTAATGTTGAAATTTGGATCAGTTCTCTCAATCCTTGGGACCCTATTTGATGGAAATGTCTCTGCAGTTTCCTCTCAGGAATCAAAACGTTAAGATTCTCTCGTTCCTTTGGTCGCAAGTGAGTCACAGGATAGACAAAAAAGACGCAAAGTTTTATTCAGAAAAACGTTCCAAAATCAATTCGGCCAATGGACCTTGCAATGCATTTCCTCTACTCCTGCGAATTTAACTATAAAATAGCAGAGGCTTTCATCTCGTAGAAAAAATCCACCCATTTTAGTCAAGCTATTTTCACCCATTGAAATAGACGCCATTTTTAAAGAGCAAGAGCTTGTTTCCAAATATCTGTCATGATCTCACTTCAATGTAGCGAAGAATAGCGTCAATGTCTTTTAATAGATTTGTTAATTCACCGCAACAGGCTCAAGTTCCTGGTCGTAGCCGTAGGAAGCCTAGCGAGCCATGTACTTTTATGCCTGCCAAACCTAGATTACTGCTCCTCAGTACAGCAACTGTCTCACCCCAGAGTCAGAGTCTTCAAGCACAAAAACGAATTGACCATGAAGTGGGTCTTATGCGAGTTTACGCCAAACCATTGCTAAAACCAGGCGAGTCTTTCCGCATTCTTAAGGCGTTTCGAATAAGGAAGGCTCAAACAGCTCCAGAACCAATTTCTCGGCCACGACCACTAAAAGTTATTTTAGAAACTAAAGCGCAGGCGAAACCAATAAGTTGTATATTAATAATAATAAGTTGTATATTTCAGGTCCATTGGACCTCATCAATGAACCAAATATTCGATAACATAAAGCACTAGAAATAATTGGTTTAACAAACGGTATCTGTAGTCTACAGCTATAAGACGAGTATAACTATTTAGAAGCGAATTTGTTAGATTCGAAAGAAATGAATATAGCAGTGTCATACGGAAGGTGAAATTCAAGGGCAACTTCAGATGAGCCACATCGTTATCTAGATTCTGACTATGTATTCTGGTACCCACTGCCTCTGTTAGTAAGGGGGGGGGGCTTGGAAGCAAACTCAGTCGTAGCTGAGCGTGGGGCAGAACAATAGGTATTAACGAAACATTACTGGTATAGATGGGTTCTCGGCACTACACTCGGGTTCCCAAACCGGTGCGGCATAATAGAACATAGGGAACCCACCAGTTTATGATCGTGATGGGCAACGCCGCATGGCAT